>CAWUFW010005707.1:205000-805000 GCA_963921515.1 Calotriton arnoldi
TTGCAGCCTCTTGGCGGCTGCTGACCGAGGAGCAAGATGAGGGGGCGGGGGATGAGTGTGGGAGGGGCGCAAGGGCATCACCCGCTCGTTGAATACCCACCACACAGACTTGGGCAGAGTTTTACTAATGAGCCTCTCTCAGCTGTGGTTGGTGCTCCCAGTTCTTTTTCATTTCTTTGCGCTCTGGTCCGGTCCTGGAAGTTTCTTTTACTCCATTGTCGTTCTATTATTCAGAGTTGTGCACGTCGCGTTACCGTATTTATTAGTTGCGTTTTCTATAGCGCCTAGAGACTGCCTCTAGTTACTTCAGAACTTGGTCTTCGCCCCCACGCCCTCGATAAATGCGTGGTCAAACTGGTTACCGGCTCTTCGTGTTTGTCAAGAAGCGTTTGATTGGCTTTTCGGCGCTATATAAACGCAACGTTGGAGATGAGCTTAGATCCCCCTCCCTCCGCTGCCCTATCAGTATAAGCTCCAAACATTATAGGCACGCTTTATCTGTGTGGGTGCTTTGCCTCGGCACCCCCTCTCCGCCCCACCCCCACTGCGTGCCCTCGAAACACTGCTGTACAAAGTTTCCAACTACACCTGAAAGGATTGAGCAAAGAGTGAGTGCAGAGGGCGAGCACTAGAGAAGGGGGATGTGAGTAGGGTAGAGCGGATGAACATGTCCTGTAAAGAGCCGGGTGGAGGAGACAAGAAGCAGACAGATCGGGGGTGAAGTCTTGGAGGGAAAGAAAAGGATGGGAAATCAGATGGGAGAGGAGGTGATGGGGAATGAGACAGCCTGGGAAGGGTGAGCAGAAGGCCGGTAAGAGAGGTCCCGAAAGAGCATGAAGGAGTTGATGGACGTAGAACGAGAAGGGAAGGAGAGATTAGGAAAGAGCGACAGAGGCGGAGAGGAGACAGCAATGCAGAGAGGGGGAGGGGGGGCGCCCATTGCAGAAGTTATTGTAATGGTTTTTATATAGCGCTTACTGCCCCTAGACGAGGCACCGAAGAAGGAGATCGGGGGAGAGAGAATAACCAGCGCGGTCCCGAAAGTGAAAGCGGACTGTGCTGCAGCCGGAGCATGGGGATCTCTTGTCTGTATGGGGCCATGTGTTTCTAACACATGGCCCCATAAAGATAAGAAACTGCTTTGCGACAGACGCAAAGCAGGCCACCGAGTCCGGCTCGGAGGCCAAAGGGCGTCCACCAAAAACCCTAATTTCCAATGGCAGGCCACCGTTTAACATAAACGGTGACGCCAGCCAATGGAAATAAGGGGCGGGGCTTAAAGCCTTTTTCTAAAACTCCTCATCTGCAATAAATCTCGCCGAGCGAGCTGCGAATGTGCGCAGCAACGCTAGGCGAGACCTAAAAAGTTATATTGGGCTTGGAGCTTATCATTGGTTGGCTTTGTCTTTTACTTGCTACTTATTGCATGGCTTGTCTTTCTCTTGTTTTGTCCCTCACCTGAAGCATAGTTTCTTTACCACCCTAGTGATTTAGTTGGCTTGTATCTTTTCTCTGCTCACAATTGGAGAACTTTTTCCTTTTTCATTCAGCGCTTGTGCATGTTTTTCTTACTCTCTCCTTTGTGTGATCTCCCTCTCAAACATCCAAGACCCACTTCGTCGCTCTGTGTTGCTCCCCACACCTACCAGCTTGTCTGTAAAAGCCTAGCACGGGTATATTTCTGCAGGGTATGACTAAAGAGCAGACTTTAAAGATTGTTTTTATTTCCTGATTCCGCATCCTTCACAAAAGCCCTGGCACACCAAGGCTTTTACCCTTGAAGGGGCGGCTGCTCCTCGGGCTCTCCTGGCATTTGAGGCAAAAAGTGTAATTAGCAAGACTGAAAATGAGATTTCTCTCCCCCCTTGAGGGCCCACAGATATGCTCCGGGGTTGGGGGGGGTTAGGGGGGCTGGTCATCCAGCAAGTCTTCTTTGAGGAGCCTGATCTTGTTCAACATTACTGTTCCTTTTGGTCTTTCACTATTGATCCCCACCCATCCTTAAAAAAAAATCCAATATGACCAAACTGTACCTATCCGCCATTTGACTTGACAATTGATATAACCCCTGACTTAACATTTCCAGCACGTGCCTTCCAAATGGTGGTAGATTGGAAGTAAGGGGGGGGGAATTTAGAGACATCTGCATTTTATTACAGCAAGTTTTGTTTTTTTGGGAGTGGGGGAGTCTACTTAGCAAGTGGCTGAATCTAAATGTTTGAGAGACGTGCTCCAAGAACTGCATTAACTTATCCTTTTCATCATGTTTTCTTTTTGGAATTTAGGGTGGGAATTTCCTGATCCTGTGGGTGCCAATGCATTAAACGGTCTTGTAGTTATTGCAACACAACTTTGAAAACCAGATACTCTAGCCCTCCTGCTGTAGATGTCCCCTTTAAAACATATTTGTTGCTGCTTTATTTGGTTTCATTTATTGTGTTGTAGACTCAACGCTTTTGTTTTTTAATAAGCTGTGTTTGAGTATTTCCACCTTTTTGGTGGTACACCAGATAAGATTTCCCTAGCTACCAGAATTACAGGTACAGCCAGATCACTGCAGAGAAAAGGAAAAAATAGTTATCTCGCACCCTTCCCTGTGGGCTACATCAATGTGGGAGGTATTTGGAGGACAACCGGCCTGGCAGATGAATCCTGGGGGAATAAGAAGCTCATTGCTATTCCGACCAGCCAAATAAGTACAGACACAAAAGGCAATTGGGGAATTAATACCCTGGGCTGTTAAAGGAAATATGGCTCAAAATCGTCATAACAATGCATACCTTAGCAAAGGCAAAACAAATCTAAGAAAAAAGTACCACCAAAAATTGCTTGTTGATGAGAATCCTAATCTACATGTGTCCTGGTATCTACTTAACTATTTAAAATGTTCTCTGCATATCTTAGTGCAGCTTGCTTGACTGTCCATCTGTTTTATCAGTGAGATGGCACTTGGGATGGGTGCAGCTTCCAGTTGTGTATATGGTCCCTCCCTAATTGCCCCCCCCCTCCCACCTCCCACTACCACCCAGAGGAGAGACCGGATTGCATGGTCTTGTACCTTTGTGCCGTACTTGCCTGGGTAGGATGCCATTGTGTTCCATTGCTAGTCGTGAGCGTCTAGTAATTTGGGCAAGAGCATCGGTGATCCATTAGTCTGCATGATAATTTAGTGTCCTGCTACTGAGCAAGGCTACTTGGCAACCAGTCCTCATCAGGGGATCTTGCGCTTATTCTGAGAGATCTGTTAGTGCATTACACTTTATTGGCTGTTATTATGGATGTAAGCTTCTGCGTAGGCACTTCGCTGAGAAAGCATTGTATTGCATCATATCATGACTATGTACACAGCAAACATTGTTTGACGCTGACACAATTGCCATATTGTTTGTGGTCAAGGACAACAATTTACATCTTAATTTTGTTCTCTGAAGTAATAGGCCCACACCCCTGTAGTACAAACCCTTTGGTTGCCCTTTTTCAGTATGGAGATGTGTGTGCCCCTTGGCTGCCAATAAGGCAGGATTTGTATCCATATGTAGAAGTTGCTCAACATTGTATAAGATTCAGTAATAGAGGTTATGCTGTTTGAGCGAGCCCGCTAAGGAAACAGTCAATCAGATCTGTAGAGCGCTTTTTGTCACCCGTGAGGGTATCCGTGTGCTTGCAGGGTCCAGTTCATTAGCCGAATAGCCAGGTCTTCAGGGACTTTTGAAACTCTGGAAAAGTTTGGGAGGTCTGTGGATGAAAGGGTAGCTCGTTCCATGTCTCTTCTGCTAGGTAGGAGAAGCAGCGACCGCCACATCTGTTAGGTTGGATGCAGGGGTGAGGGTTAAAGAAGGGGACCCGGAGCTGAGGTGTCTGGTGGGCTCATGGAAGTTCAGGCTGTGTTTCAAGTAGGCGGGTTACAGTTGTGTAGGGCCTTGTATGCATGGATCAGGAGTTGAATTTGGCATATTTTTCTGTACATGGAGCCAGTGAGAATTCCCTGAGGCAGGGGTTGATTTTGGGTTAATTTAAAAAGCTCCAGGATGAGTCTAGCTGCGGCATTCTGTAGTTGTCAGAGGAGGTGAGCTGCGATCCCTGCGGAGTTACTGTAGTCCAGGCAGCTCGAGATGAGGGCCTGGGTGATGGTGCATCTTGAGCTTTGAGGTAGCCATTTGAATATCTTACGAAGCATGCAGAGGATGAAGAAGCAGGAGGAGAAGACTGAGTTGATGTCGGTCGTCATGGTTCGCTTGTTGTCCAGAATGATGCCTAGGTTCCTAGCTCGGTCAGTGGGGGTGGAGGTAGGGGTAGGTTCAAGTTCTGACGGGTGCTAGGATGCATCCCTTGGAGCTTTTGCTTTCAAAAATCAGTAGGTCTATCTTGTCCATGTTGATCTTCAGGCAGTTGTCCTTCATCCAGTTGGCGATGTCTGTCATGCAGTTGTAGAAGTTGGTCTTGGTGGTGTCTTCGGAGAGAATAAGTTGTGTGTTGTCTGAGTAGGATACGATGAGTCGTGGGTTTTGGTGATGCTGTCCAGAGGTGTCATATTAGTGTTGAAGTGGGTGTGGCTGAGCGAGGATCCTTGAGGTACTCCAGAGATGATTTCCTTGGGTTTGGTGTTGGAGGGAGTAGGGGAAAGCAGACATTTTGCCTTTGGGGGGCCCCCTCCTTCACTAGTGACCTTTGAGCTCAGCTTGCATTACTGATAGTGGTTCCTAGTATGAGAACTTGTGTGCTTTTCCAAAGTGTAACAATTTGAATCTTCTTGTAAGTCTCCCTGGTTATATCCTAATGCATGCATAAGTCTAAAAGCATGATGGTAAGTGTTTAATGGAAAAAAATAAAAAAAGTGCCCAAAATAAATAGCAACATGGAAAAACCTCTTGCTGGCCTACTGCCATATTTTGTTAAAACCTGTTTTGATACACGTCGCTATTTTGCAAAATAAGTATAAATAAACCTTTATGGGAACCTGAAAATAATTTGGACCATTAGTTCTACATTTCCCCCCCCACCCCCAAAGTCACAAATATGCACATGGGGAATGAATGTCTCCTTTACAGATTGGACACGCACCGCCCCCTGTTTTTTCCTACTCATTTTGACTACGTTTTAATCTAACTTGTCAATGGTTGATTTTACTAAAATAATATACCATAACGTCTGCTAGATCCTTCTGGCTGTGGAGATCTATAGGGAAGTATATACAGTTTGTAGGTTCTCCAAGAACCCAAGGTACTTGGAGCCAACAACTGAGCTGCACCGTACAGTGGTTTTTCATTCAGTACTGAGTATAGGCCAATTCATATGGTAGAGTGAAAATTGGAGATCAAGGAAACCTATGAATTTCTGAAATGGCACAACATATGGCGTTTAGGAGCCACCGCTGCCGCCTGTGTGGGACTCCATGTCCCAGGGTACCTGGCGCCATAAGCTGCTTTGGTGGCAGGACCCATCTGCTCTACAAAGCGCTGCCCCGACTCCCACTGCGCCGCAGTACACTTTTTACTGCCGCCTGTGGGTAGACTCCATGTCCCAAGATACCTGGTCTATAGTGGGTGAGTGAAGCACTCCTGATTCTCTCATAAAATAACTGTTATTCCTATTATCTCAGCGTGCCACAGTGGTGTGCATGCTGCCTTAACATGCCCTTCTCTACGAACCACCTTACTTCAATTCACTCGACTTAACCACTGTGCACTCTAGCTCCATGCAACTGCAATGTATTCAAACAATCATTAATTAATTTTTCTTACTTTCTCAAGGTGATATACATCATGAATATTTGTGCAACTCGAGATCATAATACCTATGAAAGAAATGGTGCATTTACAATAACCTATTTATTCTATTATACAAGCACATATTTATCCTTCAAATATGAGGGTCACCACAATGCGCTTACGTTTTATTGTGATTTTTTTTTCAACAGCCTCGATTGGAAGAGTTAGTCAAATTTGTGGCCCCGAACAACGGCCCATGGCCCAAAATGAATTGGCCATGCAAAAAAAATTGAAAAATTGGATATGTTCATCACCATTTGAAGGATAAATATGTGCTTGTATAATAGAATAAATATGATGTTGTAAATGCACCATTTCTTTCATAGGTATGATTTTGAGTTGCACAAATATTCATGATGTATATCACCTTGAGAATGTAAGAAATATTAATTGTTTGAATACATTGCAGTTGCATTGAGCTACAGTGCACAGTGGCCAAGATACCTGGTGCCATCAGCTGCTTTGGGGGGGGGCAGAACCCATCTGTGCTACAAAGTGCTGCCCCGACTCCCACTGTGCAGGATGTGCCCGTCTAGCTCAAAGTTTTACGCACCAACTGGGTAAGAACCAATTTTCTTTTTTACATTTATTTTCCGGCTGTTCCTTATCTGTCTGTTAGTCATAGTGGTTGACCTAAGGAACCCGGTTTGACTGTTTTTCCTTGCCCCTTGGGATTCGTTTTGTCTCTGCCTCCCCTTCGTTACTGATGTTGTCTAAAGAAATGGGGAAATGTAAGGCTACAGCAGCCCCTCTAGGGACCTCTGTGACCACCTAGCAGGGCTTTTTGCAACTTGCAGTAGTAGTGATTTAGGAAGAAATTAAGTTGGCGGAACGCTGCCCATCACGCTCTTCCCATCCGGGAATGTTTTTTTGACCCCAGCCATTACGGCTGTTCAAAAAAATGCTGGGAATAACAAATCTACTACTTAAGCAGAACTACTAAGCCTGTTCTAGTTTCTGATGATCCTTCTGTTGAAGAAATAACTACAGAAGTAGGCAGTGGCACAATTGGGGGTCAAGTAGGCAAAAGGAAAAGAATGACAGCAGGCTCTAAACAGAAACTGCCTCCTATTACAACTTAACCCCCTGCGCCTGGAAAAGTTATGGCAGATTCGGATGTAACTTTTAGGGCATTTGGAGTTTCTTGATAGTGATCTTAAAGTATCTTTACTGTTAAACGTCCCTACTCTTTCGTCACAAGCACATGAGGATTTTTTTGAGACTAAAGAATAAAAATATTCACTGGTTTTAAAGCCGAGGTGGGCTGGATGGTGGATTTAGCCTCTAAAATATTGATGGCCCGAAGAACCCCTCCCCCCCCCCCCCCTGCTTAGGACCAGGCAGAAAGGAGTCACCGGGGGACTTTGTGAGTGTTAACTTCAGAACTCCATCAGTGGTAAACTCTTTTAGCCATGCAAAGAAATCAACTCCATCTTTAAGCTACATCCAGGTGCTACCTTTAGGTTATTTTTACAGACAGTCTTATCTTGCTCAAAATTAAATTCAGCCGCTGTTAAAGGTCGTTCAACATTAACCAGCTGCAGGCACAATATCCCTACTGGAAACTCATTCAAACCCTTGGCTGCTTTGAGGAAATAGACTTATGCTATAAGGATGTATCCTCTCTACTAAAATGCTATTTCGTCTTCTCTGCCTGATTCCTATTCTGATCCAGTTACTCTTCTCAGAACCAAATTTGTAACTTTGGCACTCAGAATCAACTTGCCCCAGAAATTGGTTCTGGCTGAGTTTGTGGAAGATTTTTATTAGAAACCCAGAGAAGAAGGTATTGAGTATAGCCTCATGGAACATTGCTGGAGCCCCGCACGAAAACCTCGACCCCGGATTGCAAATATTTTATGAATACTCAAGATATGTGTTGCCTAGAAACTTGGTTGCAGACGGATCTTAATATAAACTGGTATCGGGAGGGGGGGGGAGGGTCTTTTTCAACCTGCTTTGCCTTCTAAGGCGGGTGGAGCAAGTGGGGGGCTAGACCCTTTTCTTTGTTAAAATCACTGATATTAATATTACAAAATTATGGTCTTCTCCTCATTTTCTTGATTCCCTCTTACTATCTCTGGGTAATTTTGATATCCTGTTAACTTTTATTAGAACCTTTTTAATCAGTCACCCAGGGACATCCTTGATCAGCTAAATGACTTCTTTTTTTTTTTTTTTTTTTTTTTTTTTTGTGGACTTCTTCCTGAATGCCAAACGTCATTGGGTTGGTGATTTTAATATAGCCTTGTGTAGGTTTTCAGATACCAGGGTTTGTGGCCTTAGTGATGGCCAATCTGGTTACCCTACACTTTTTTTTTTAAATATAGCGCGAACTAGACCCGAGACATCGGGTATCAGAGCGCTTTACATGAGCACCAGTTTCGTTACAGATGGATACTTTCATTTTTTTTTTTTTGTTTGGCACGGGGTGATTAAGTGATTTTGCCCAGAATCGCAGGATGTTGAGGGTCGTTGCTGACACTCGAACCTGGTTCCCCAGCTTCGAGGTCAACCACTCTAGCCATAAGGCTACATCCTCTAACCTCTTATGGTGAGGCGCTAAATGAACTAGTTTTAAAATATAATGTAGTCTTTCCCAGTGATGTTTGTGGTTCTAAAAATGCTTGTGTTCCAATTTTTATAGGGAACCAAGTGGGTAGCACTATAGATTATTCTTTTGTCAAATGAATTATCTCCTTATTTATCTGATTTTTGTGATAGCCAGTAATTTTGTGAGCGACCACAATCCTCTTTATATCAAACTGGGCTCCCTTACTAAAACCCTCAAAGTGTACCGACCTGATCATTTGGAGATAAATTGGAAAAAAAGGTCTAAAACTAAAATGGGAGAGGATGGACCCTGTAGCTTTTAACCATCTTATTGTTGAAGAAGCAAGGGCTCCGATCTTGGCCTGTTTGCCTGAGTTGGGTCTGGTTGCGATTCAACTAGAAATAGCCAATTTGTGTTTAAAAAAAAAAAATGTGAAGCTCATGTCCTCTACTCCTGCCCGGGAGAAGTTACCTTCTCGCTGGCTTAACTCTGCATGTTCAACTGCACATAGAAACCTGATGGTCACATTGAAAAAACATCCTCAGGTAGCATCTGAAGTTAGGCAAGCTAGGGGTTTTTGTAAACAAGACTTGGAAGACAAAAAAAATCTGAGATCAGAAGCAAAGCTTGGGACGACCTTCAGGAGGCTGGTAAATTGAGAGATCGTTCTAAGTTTTGGAATATGATTTAATAGACTGTTTTTCAGAGATTTAGATTGTGATTAATAGACCCTTTTTCAAGGAGCATGATTACCCCAGTATTGATGCCATTATGCCAATGGAGACATGGGTCTCGCATTTTACAAGAATCTTTGCTCCACAAGATGTCATCTTTAGGAGGCTCTGAAAACAACCCCACATCCTGGCCCCCTTTTTTTTTTTTTTTTCCTGGCTTTCCATAAATGCAATAACTATTTGTTAGAAAACGGCAAAAAATTTCCTCAAATGGGACTAAAATCCATTCCAATTTTATAATATGTGGATGACGCAGTTCTGATTGAGAGTACTGAAAATGGCCTCCAGTATCTTAGCATAAATGGAGGATTTGGGTCTTAAAGTTTTCAAAGTCTTATATTATGAAATGTGGTCGCCTCATTACTAAGTCGAAAGGGGACGCCATTTTAGCAAAGATGAAACATTTTAACTACCTTGGGATTTTATTTAATCAGTCCCTAAGATGGACTTCGCTTTTAACACTCAAATGTCAGATTTTTAGCAGGAATGTTGAGACCATTTTTAGATTTGCCCTCAAGCTACAAAATAAACCAATTCCAGAAATGCTGAATCTTTTTAAGAGTAGGTGTATTTCAGCTGGCTTGTATGGCGCTGGTCTCTGGGGGTACAATTAAGAGGAAATTCTACAATGCATAGAAAAACAACTTATGCGTAGATTGTCTATTCTAAGAGGCACACCTACTTTTATTTGCCACAAGGTACTTTGCATGCCCAGGAGCGGTTTTTCCTTTAGATCGGAGGAGAGTCGCCTTGACTGCTGCAAGCACAGCAGTAAACCATTGTAAATAATAAAATGGTCTCATTCATTACCATTTTGACGTGCGAGCTACCAGTGAGGGTGAGGGTGAGGGTGGGAGTGATTCTATTCTCTGATTGGATTAGCATAGCAGCAGGGATTACACCGTAAAGTGCTGAGTGCGCATGTCTGATTGGCCGGCTGTCTGGGGACGGCCAACCCGACATGCGCACTTCTGCCCGCACCTATCTAGCAACTGTGCTAAACAGCCACAGGATTGCGCAGGCCCCCAGTCACAAAAGGAGCCCTGGGGGTAGACTGCTCTGTCCAATCCTGACTCTTCTGAGCAGCTGCAGGATTGGTTAGGTTCACGTTTCAGCCGATCTAACCTCGAACAGACTCGGACTACATTTTTTTTGCAACAGCTGTCCATTCTACCTCAGAGGCTGCAAACCTACTAGCACTATTTCTCCAGTCGAAGCATTGAATATTTAGAAGTCTATTGTGCTTCAGTGCCGGTGCGTGAATGTTCATCAGGATATAGTGAGCACTAAACTATGCCTCAGCATGAACCTATTTTCCGTGCATGAAGGCCCAGCCATGGCACACTTCACTTAGTAAAGGGCAGACCTGCTGCGCTCCTCTCCCAGAGCTTTGGGCTAAAGGGAAAACCGGTGAAATGCAAGTCACGGGGTGGATCCCAGTGGGAGCTGGGACAGGGCATGGACAGTAGGCTGCTTAAAAACACATCTGCGGGGGCGTGGCCAGCAGCATGGCTGAATAGTCTCATCTGATGGAGCTCCGGCCGCCCGACACTGATCCTGCCCTACATCCTATCTTTTAGCCACGCACAAGAATCGGATCTGCCGGCCGAGTGTCACTTAGCCCCCCAACTACGTGGGGAAGCACTTTGTGTGGCCCTGAGGGGAAGTCCGCGCCAGATACACAACGGCCAAGAAGACGGGCCCCGGCTGCCAAGATGGCTGCCCAGACCTGAGGGAAGCGAAGTACTGCCGAGGGAGACTGAGGAGCAGTCGGCGCGTTGGGACGTGACTGCGGCCGATCGTGCCTTGTGGACGGACTGGGCATTGATTGTTTGCCGATCAGCAGATGAGTGACGGCGCGGGGGGCTGCGCTGGACCTGAGCAGCCGTCCTCCCTGCCTGGGATGCGATGCAGGTACCGCTGGTGATATAGCGGGGAGAGGCTCCCTTTCTCCCTCTCCCTGCAGCAGAGAGAAGGCCGACTTCAGGATCCTGTGAGGGCGTGGGTCGTCGTGGGACCCTTCTGGACACTTCGTGCCTCCGTGCGGTCTCCCGCTGGTGCTTGTGTGGCTGCTGCCCGGGGTGTAGAGAGGAGGTGAGACCATCCGGGCGGGGTCCCTCACTAAGGGACCTTACGTTACCTTCCCCTTGGCGCCCGGGCTGTCATGGCCCGGAGGGCTGGGCGCAGAGAGGAGACCTGCGTCACGGCGTGCCCTGCTGCCCGCAGCTGGGAAAACAGGAAGGGAAAAGCGGGCGGAGACCGCGCAGCTGACTGCTGGGCTGCTGCGGGGGAAGACTGCCCAGAGTGAGCGCGCTGCAGCAGAGGGAGCCCGGGATACGAGACCAGGAGGGCATGTCACGGGAGGCACGCGGAGCTGGCTGAGTGGTCTCCTGTATGGTCTCCTCAATGATCTGACTTTACTGTTGGGGGGAAAGGGGGGGACTGGAGCAGGGATTGACAGCCTCCAGAGACGCGCTGAATCCTATGTGAAGACACTGGTAATAACAGCAGCCCAGAGACCTGCCAGGTTAGATTCACTGACTACCTACGCTGGTCGAGTGTGGTCCCCCAGGGTGACGGAGCCAGGCTTAGCTACACCTGCCTGGCGGATACTTCCTTACTTGGCGGGACTGCGGTGAGGCCCCGGCATGCAGTGTGGACGGAGTGGAGCCGTTAGCGCTGCCCAGTCTGTCGCAGTGACGCAAGAGTCGAGACCCCCCCCTGAAGGATACTGTAAGAGGGGCTTTGTGGCAGCATCACTGCGGACTAAGGCACCGACGCCTAAGACATTGCCACACGAGTGCGATCCCTGGTGCCACGGATGTATGATATGAGCTGAAAAGGCCCCCCCTCCTGAACATGGACTAGCCCGCTGGGGAATATCTTCCAGGTTGTGATCTGGGAAGATGTCAGCCGGTGGCCTCTCATATACTGTCTTCACAAGGGGCACGCGGCGTGCCTAGCTCTCGTGCGGGGCTCTCTGCGAGGGCCTAAGGGACACGAACTGGTGATCTCTCACCCCTGGTGCTTTGGCCCTTGGACGGCGGTGGCGGCACCCTCCATTTCCGATAATGGCTAAGGATAAGGAGCCCAAGACGCCCCGACAAGGGAAAAGGGACAAATACACTAAGGTGCTTCCTGCGCACACAGAACCAGAGGGGGATAATGCGTGTGTGCCAGACAATGCAGCGATCCTTCAAGCGATCCATGCCTAGAGAGAAGCCATTGAAGGCAAAATGGCAGAGATCAGAAC
Source organism: Calotriton arnoldi (assembly GCA_963921515.1). Taxonomy (NCBI): domain Eukaryota; kingdom Metazoa; phylum Chordata; class Amphibia; order Caudata; family Salamandridae; genus Calotriton; species Calotriton arnoldi. Next base: position 217,310 of record CAWUFW010005707.1, read on the forward strand.
GGAGGTGACCCTTCTACGGCAGGACGTACGTAACCTTGCAGACCGCGTCACTCAAACTGAGGACCGCATATCTGAGGTGGAGGACGTGACACACCTCCAAGGGCGACATTAAGGAGCTGCAGGCTACTGTGCGGGAGCTTATGTGGAGGGTCGATGATGCGGAGAACAGGGCTCGGAGAAATTACCTCCTTTTCATTGGGATTCCGGAAGGACAGGAGAACGCTGACCCCGCGGCTTTTCTGGCGACATGGCTGAGAGAAGTCCTCCCGGAGGCTAGATTCTCCACTTGCTTTCTCATTGAACGAGCGCACAGGATGCCGGCTCTGAGACCCCCGCCTGGTGCCCCACTGCGTCCCCTAATCGCCCGATTCCTAAACTATCAGGATTGGGATGTCATCTTGAGGGAAGCACGGAAAATGGGAGACCTCAAATTGGCCAATACTAGAGTTATGATCTTCCCCGACTATTCTAGGGAGCTGCAGAAGATGTGGAAGTCCTTCGACGCAGTGAAAGTCAAACTCCGGGCACTGGGAATCCAATACATGGTTCTCTTCCCAGCCAAGCTTAAGGTGATCTTTCAAGGCTCGACCCAGTTCTTTCAGACACCTGAGGATGCCTGGGCGTGGATTGAGGAACGCCCGAGGCCTAGACCGGAGATTAGTGGCCCCTCATCGCAGCTGGGAGCTTTACAACCGAGATGGGAGCCCAGACAACCGAGAAGGAATCTGAGGCGGCGCTTCACTGCAAGAAACCTGAAGCGGCCGGGGACAGTACAGCCTGGGACCCCTTATAGACGGAGAGGGGGGAACACTGGGGGAAGAGCCGGGGGGAGCCCGGGCCGCCAATGGAGACTCAACCCATGGGGACAGCACTCACGCTGACCATTCCGATCAAGACTCTCTGGAAGACAGACTCGGACCACCCCCTGCTTAAGGCTATTCATAATGCAGAGGGGTCTGCGATGACCGGCCCGGAAGTGGCGGCAGAGCATCAATCACAGCAAGACAAAAGTGGCGAAGAACAGTAAACCAAGGGTGCAATGGAGGAATCGGCCGGAGGTACAGCGATGGTGACGAGGCCGCCCCTCCTAGACTTGTTTGTATCAAGGAAGAGACTGGGTGAACCATCTTCCTGAAATAGACTCGTATCCTTTGCGATTTTGGTTATTGTTGGTGGGGGGGGTAAGGGGGTGGGGAAGGGTGGGCGCGACAGACACCTCAGACACTTATGCTGGTTGGAATGCTGACCGTTGAAGGGTCCAGCATAGGGTGCGTGAGGATGTGGGGTGGGGGGGCACAGGGAGGGGAAAAGGGGGGAGTTTGGGGGTTCTCGATTTCAAGTTTTTTCCTTTTCTTTAGTAACCGCAGGTTGCCTTAAGTTACAGAGCCGGAAGTTATTAGGTGGGGACTGGCAGGGTGGGAGCCACTCTCTGCACAACCCAGTAGAGTCACGGACGTAATGCATGACCCGCCCTATACCGTGTTGACGTGGAACGTCAACGGATTGGTTAGTAAGATCAAGAGGGGCTTGGTAAATAGCTATATCAAACAGATTAAGCCAGATATAGTCGTCCTACAAGAGACCCATCTCCGAGGTACCTGTTGTGCGTTTATTGGGAGAAGGACCTATGCCACACTGGTGCACGCTGGGTTTTTCCCGGGTGCCCGGGGGGGTGGCTGTTATCAGGAAAATCCGACCCTTCCAAGTAGCTCAGACCTGGTTGGATCCTGGGGGCACATATGCAGCGGTTAGGGGCATATGGGGCCGGAGAGAATTTACCCTGATTAGCGTGCATGCCCCACCGCGACTGCAATCCCAGACACTGCAAGCAGAGGCTAAGATACTTTTGGATTCAAATTCCTCAATTCACATAATAGGGGGTGACTTTAACGATGTGGTGAACCCACGCCTGGATAGATCTCACGCTGCTGTGAACACTCTGGCCCCTACCCCACTGTCAGACTTTATACAATCCCTCGGACTGACTGATCTGTGGCGCCGATACCACCCACTTGACCGCAACTACTCTTACTTCTCAGGGGCTCATAAGACCTTCTCCCGGATCGAATACTTATTCGCCCCGGCAGGGGAAATCCCTGTTATAGAGGACACAGACTATTTAGCAACGGGTATCTCCGATCACTCACCACTACAGTTGAAGGTATTGGGGGGAGGGGGAGGTGGAAACTTAGACCCAAATCAGACTGGAAACTAAGCCCTTGGCACCTCCCTGACAAAACGGTAGTTGATACCATTGATATTGAGACTAAACTATTTTTCCAAGAAAATGAAGGCTCCGTGTCCTCGGAAGTCACCCTCTGGGAGGCATACAAAACAGTCCTTAGGGGGAGGGTACAGGACATAATCACCCGAAAGCGTAGAGCGGAAATGAGCCATATTCAGAGTCTCGAGGGTAAATTGTTAGAACTGGAACAGAATATATCCCCGGATAATGAAGCCAGGACGCTTAGGCAACTGGAGATTGTGCGTAGAGAATTCCGTGCCTTGGTAGAAGGGGAGGTTCGTACTCCAATTCTGACCACCCACCACAGATTATACGAGTCAGGAGACAGGGCGGGGAAGCTGCTCGCCTGGTTAAGCCGAAAAGAAAGGGAAGCAAATTGGGTAAACCAAATAGAAGAGGAGGGGATATGGCATAGGACAGCGCCCACAATTGTGGCAGCATTTGCTAGCTACTACACCAATCTATACGCGGCCCGCCCGGCGTTACCAGAGGATGGCATAGAGGAATATCTTGCAGCGATAGATATGCCCACTTTGCACAGTGACGACACAGTGGCCTTAGATGAGGAGATTACTCTAGAAGAAGGCTGCAATTGCCAAGCAGAAGCCAGGGAAAACCCCGGGGCCGAACGGACTCCCGGGGGAGTTCTATAAACAAAACAGTAATATCATAGCCCCACGTCTATTAAACATGTTCCTGGGGGCAAGAGAGGAGGGAACGCTTCCCCCGGATCTCCGTCAAGCCACAGTTGTGGTCATACCGAAGCCGGGTAAACCTCCAGAAAAGTGCGGCTCATATCGCCCAATCTCGCTCCTTAATGTGGAGACTAAGATATTGGCCTCTATATTGGCCTCTATATTGGCCACACGGCTATTGACGGTTATTACGTTCTTAGTGCATAAGGACCAGTCGGGCTTCATGCCTAAGCGCGCCACGCGTCTCAACCTCTGTAGGGTAGCAAACTGGCTGGACACGATCAAAGGGAGGGAGGCTCCCCACATGCTCCTATCACTTGATGCCTAAAAGGCATTCGACACGGTACACTGGCCTTTCCTAAAGCGGGTACTGGTAAAATTGGGTTTTGGGCATAACTTTCGAACATGGATTGATCTTCTTTATACGAACCCCAGGGCACGAGTGCGAGTTAATGGAGTCCATTCAGCTGAATTCAGCAGGGGACTAGACTGGGCTGCCAGTTATCCCCCTTACTTTTTGCGCTTGTCCTGGAGCCGTTGGCGTGCTTGATTAGAGCGCACCCAGATTTGACGGGGTTCCAAGACATTGAAGGCCGGCTGCGAGATGAGCGGATCTCGCTCTACGCCGACGACATCCTATTATACGTAACCAACCCGGACAAGACACTCCCAATTGTTTTTCGCGTGGTCGAAGACTACGGAACACAGGCGGGATACAAGATTAATTGGGGGAAGTCGACCATATACCCAATAGGGGCCCCCCCCCCCTCTGACATGCAGTCCGTACCGACGCTTCTCTCCGTTGCCAAAGAAGGCTTTAAATATCTGGACTCTACATTTCGGAAAATGTGACAACCTGTCTGACCCGTAACATTCAGCGCGTCCTGGCGGACTTCCGAGATGACGCGACCAGATGGAGGCGTCTCCCCTTGACATTACTAGGGAGGGCGGCTATGTTTAAAATGATTAAATTACCCAAGCTACTATACATTTTTCAAAACACTTACTGCAAAATACCGGAAGCTATCTTCAGGGCGACAAACGCTGAGCTGCGAACCTTGCTATGGGACGGAGGTCACCCTAGAGTGGCGCTACAAACGTTGCAACAAAGTCATTATAATGGGGGAATCTCGCTGCCAGATGTTAGAGCGTATTATAGAGCGGTACACCTCGTAGTGGTCAACGAATGGGGACATGCCCCTCGGGACCACCCCACATACTCCCTAGAGAGACTCCAATTTTCCAAACGCTTGCACCTTCACTGCATATATGGGGGTCGTGGGACGCGGAGCCTGTTGCCAGCAACTCGGAGGGCGGTTGAGGCTTGGAGAGAGGCCAAACGGGTTATGAAATGGGAACAAAGGCTGACTAAGGCCACACCCCTATGGGAAGGGACACGGCTACCCGAAATTGTAAAACTAAAGGGTTTTAATAGGTGGGATTCCATTGGGATTACCACTTTAGGTGACATAAGGCAGGGCGTCCTGATGACGTTTGCAGACTTACAAAGGGAATATCAGCTGGCAGACACGCAGCACTATAAGTACATTCAACTCCGACATGCCTGGCAGGCCCACAGACATGACATCACTGATCTCCCAGAATATGCCCCGCTGGAAGGGCGGCTGCTCCAGGAAGAGATATTGGAGAAAGCAGTCTCCTGAACGTACAAAACCCTAATAAACAATGCGCCTGATAATCTACTAGCACTCCGGGGTAGGTGGGAGGATCTTGTAGGCGCATTAGAGGACATTGACTGGGAGACGGCCCTGATGCATCCTAGGGAGGTGGCAATTAAGCTTGGACTGCGACTGGTCCAGTTTAAAATCCTTCATAGGGTATACTATGAGAGGGCCAAACTGCATGCGATGGGCAGGGCGGAGACGCCAGAGTGTCTGCGCTGCAGAACAGAGCGCGGTTCCTTTGTCCACACTCTATGGGACTGCCAGCAAATCCGTGGCTACTGGACACTGATTATCCAAGAACTGAATAATATACTTCATGCACACATCCCAATGGATCCTAAATACATCCTGCTGGGCATTCATGCGGATGTTGACATTACAAGGCATCCACTCCTGCTCTGTAATTTAGGCCTCGTAGTAGCAAAACGCATCATAGCGAAACATTGGGAGAGATCAGAAATTCCCACCTTGAAAGAGTGGCGCAACGGCATGGGCATGTATATGGGAGCGGAAAAAACGGTTTACAAGGCAAGGGGATGCCCACGAAAGGTCAAGACAATTTGGCAGCCATGGCTGAGCTACTATCATCTAGAGATGGGGGTGGAAGGCACTACAGTATTGCACGCCATGGGAACCGACGAGGGGGCAGGGGCTACGCCACGCTAGATACATACTTAGCTAAGGAGCCTAGGAGATCTTTAATGAGGGGGGTAGATGACCCTAAGGGGAATAGGAAGGATAAATGTAATGTTGTTGGCTTTGCACCACTGCTTCTTGTAACACTTGTTGGATATAATCGATGGACTCTAACTGGAATGCACCTGCTGAGTTTGTTGTTTTATTCAAAAATAATAAAAATATTTATAAAAACTCCTGCGCGCAGGGACTGCATGCTGGAATTGGGGTTAGATGTCCCTCTCAGGCCTACATTTGCGCCTTTGCAGGGGTCCCAAAATGCTTCTGGACTATATATATATATATATATATCAGCAAGAGTGTATCCCCTGCGAATGGACAATTTGTGATAAGTGGAAAGTACCTAAATCACATCAAAAATGAAGCCCAGGTTGCAAGCCAGTTGGTGTGCACAAAACTCTGATTGCAACCTTTGTTTTGTACATCATGCACTCAGTTTTGCTTTAGTAACAATGGTGACTCTGCAGCTGGTTTATCGGACTGAGATGCACAGCGCAAGTTCTCTGAAAGGCCTGTTCCCCGGTGCAGGACTTGAGACTATTTTAGTTTGTACCCGACACTAAGTACTTTGGTATCCTTTTACCCTCAAGGAGCACGTAGACCTCATTCACTCACTCAGCCACCTGTCCTACCTCCTACTGGTCACCATTCAGCTACGTATTCAAATTAAAACAGTGGTGCTAATAAGAATATAATACACGGCTTGCTACCAGGTTCTGGGGTGGCTGCGCCGGCTCTTTGCTTGGCAGGTGGTACTCTGGATACGAATTTGCTTCCTTAGAGTTTTTTTATTTTTTTATTTGTTTGTTAATTGTAGACTTAATAACAGCTGGATTAAGCACGCTGCCTAAGGGCGATATGTGGTTTTGTAGCTAAATTGCCATCCATGAAGCTGGAAAACTGTTTTTATTCGCGACTCTCCCACTTGAGCATGGCTTGTGATTCTTAGTGAATAAGTTGATTTTCCTGTCTCCATTCTCTTACCTGACGGCAAAAAGATTTCCTAGAAGCCGGTTTTTCTGCTGTGTTAAGTGCTACACAATATCTGGCGTCGAAGCGCTTTAGTTAACTGAGTTAAGACAATACATTGCTCACGTCTTTCTCTCTACGATAATTGTATAAATTATAGAAGATTAGTGTTATTAGATTTTCCCATAAGGTTGTTGTCCCTTGTAATAAAATGTGCACGCTGCCGGCTGGGTCGACAAAGGTTTTTACATCGCGCCTGCTGCTAGTCTTGCTGTGATAGAACGCTGTAAAAACCAGATGTTGGGATTGCCCTTCTAGATGGTGCTCATTACATTAAAGATGACGGACTGAGTTGGCCCCTCCCAGTTTTCAACTTGAGATGAGGACACACATGCGGTCTTGCATCAAGTACATTATCCCTCTGAACTTTCTTCTAGGTTAATTTCATTCTATTGCTACAACCTCTTCCACAATTCTAGTGTTTTCCTTTTTGCAGGTTAGACTTCCCCTGTACCAAATAAAAGTTTACCTTATGAAATCAGCCCTGGTCCTCTCCCAACACGATGGTGGCCGCCCGTGCCCTGGAAGAGAATAACTTCAGGCTCCCTACCCTCACAGACCTACGCCTACACTGGTAGATCACTCTGAATTTTTCCTAATTTGAAGTTGTGCGAATGCAACAAGCGATGCACTGCCCATAATGCTGTCCCCTCCGTGTACACAATACTCTACACACAATGCCATCCTTTCTGTAACTAGGCACCCACACTGAGGCACTCACCAAGGGAGGACGGGACAAGATCCTACTTGCAGCCTTCTGGCGTCAGATTAGCGGTGAGGCACGCTCTGCACCTATTTGGTAATTAATACCTGCTAAGCTCATGCACTTTTAATGTTTTCATGTCGGTTAATAGGTCTGCTAGTAAAAGAAGGGTGCAGAACAATAGTGTACATCACAACCAGGTGTGTAATTTATTGTTGGTTACAACAATGTGAGATTTCTGAATACATTTCAAGCACATATTGCACATATAACTGGTTCGGCAGATTCTTTCCTCCCATCACTTTCCAAGTCCACCAGCCGTCACTGAGGATGCCATGTCTGGAAGATTTGATTGGGTTAGCCCCCTTATTATTGTGGGTAAAAATATGTTCATCTCCAGAGGCAGGACTGACAAGAACTTGTATTTCTGATTGCTTGTCATTAGATGGGAGGGATCAAATTCAAAGGTTTAAGTATTTGAAGGGCACCTTTCATAGTTTGGACATGTTAGATTTATGTAAGCCCCCACATACAATCAGATTTAATCATCAGTCCTGTGTTAAAGAGTTGTATCTGGGTCAGTGCATAAATAAACACTTAGAGTTGTCCCATGCTAAGCAACTAATTGTTAATTATGTTTAAACAACTCCTAGCACAAAGCCTTATTTGGGGTGGATCACAAACCATACATATCTCCACTGGCTTACTCTTTTTAGGTTGTGCACTTTGCATTTTAAACTTGCTTTTCCCCTATTGGGGGGCCTGGAACCAGGACTTGCCTTTTTGTGGGTGTGACAATATCTCGATTCAAAGCACCAGCCATTTAACTCAGTTATGCCATTTGTGCCAAGACGTCGCTTTCTAGTGCCGCTGTTGCATAAGATTATTTTGAGACCGCATAAGGAGGGGTTCATTTTCCTGCAGTCCTTAGGATCAGTTGGAATTTGCTTTGCTGTGCTTAGTTTTATAAAATCAGCTTTCTATACAAGGAGATATGAAGCTTAATGGACATAATTGTGTACATTCTGAATTTTGGAAATAATTTTAAATAACTTATTCTTTTTTGTAATTAAACTCAATTAACTGAGTATTCTTTGTTGTGAACTAGTTCACTTGTCATGGACTACAAATTGGAATCTTATCATATAATTGTAACATGAAAAAAGGTTACTGTTCATGATTTTTATCTGAATTTTTAATTCATGTTTTGTCACCTTTTGTGCTTTTATGGCCTTTGTCCGAATAAAGTTTATTTTGACTGAGTTTAGAAGCAGTGGTTATTTGTACATTTCTGAATGTGTGAGTTCCCATACTAGCATATGATTTAGATGGTATTTTTCAAAATGTTGTTGTATTTCTTACACACTGGCTTACATTTGCAATGCACATATGCATCAAAATCCAGCTGGTAATAACAAATGTTATACTATTCTATGCTCCCACACATTAACAGATAAAAACGGTACCTCACTTGAGTGGGTAGGCCTAGTGCCTGCAGCAGGAAACGGCCCAAAACGCAACACGGATGCATCACATTTTTCCACAGACTTTTTTTTTTTTTGGGCAAAGTGCGAAGCAGTGGATTTTAGGTCTGAGGTTAGCCGGCACCTAGGGAACCCTTGTAAACGTGCATATTTTTGAAAACTAGACACTGGGGGAATCCAAAGAGGGTGACTTGCATGGCTCTCACTTGGTAATTTTACTCAGGAGCAAATGTCAAACTTTGGTTAAAAAACCCCCCCAAAAATGCACATTTTCCTTACATTTTTGTGACTGCAAGTTCTGGAATCTGCGGGGAGCCACATATGCCCTACCATTCTTCACTCTGAGTTCCCACTTGTCCCCCATTAAGAACTGTGCCCCACTTGTGTAGGTGGGCCATGAGACCAGAACACAAAAAAGGCCCTAAAGCACTACATTGAGAGCTAAGCAATCTGGGTAACTGCAGTATTTTTTATTTTTTTTGTGACATTTGTTTTGGAGCTGTTTTGTTAAGTAACCTGATCACGTTGGTCAGAAGTCTTCTTATTGATCGTGTGATACAACCAGACCGCAATTTATTTTATGTCCCCTTTAGAGTTTTCAAATATAACTGTTGGGACAGATGTTTGACATACGCTGTATGTTTCTAGAAAGCATCCATATACAGGTTTGTTGAATTTCATTTACTGGTTTCATCCCCTTCCGACCTTGCCATTTTTTTTTTTTTTTTTTTTTTAAGAATGGTTGATATTTTTTAGCAATGTACATATTGCAATTGTATAAAACATATTACTACTTTTCATTTATTTGTTTCATTCTGACGCCTTTAATGTATACCTGATACTCTAGTTTTCTATTAGTGTATACACCTCTTTTGCATATTTAAGTGGCCGCTCCACTGTTGTTAAAATGCCTATCTAGTGAGTAAACACCTCCTGCCACAGCATACTGTGAAAATGCCAACCTATTCACTCTGGTTACACGTCCCCGATCTGTTGAGTCTGTCTTTGGGAGCACATGGTCACCGATTCACCATGAGGGATCTTGTATACATTTGTGATTACTCGCTCTTTGTTTGCAGCTTTTATTCATGTACTACTTGATTCACTTTTGCTAGAATTTGCTTGTATGGTCAAGAATTCTCCTATGATACATAAAACAAAAAACCATGAAACCCGTGAAAAAGGAGTGGTTCCCACCATATTTAACTGTCTTAGTTTTGACTATAACCCAGTTTGACATCTCTTTTGTGTTTTTTTTTTTTTTTCGGGGGAGATTATTGGGATCGGACTTTTTAGTTTACTCACGATTAGATTATGGTATAGATACTTGTTTTTTTGATGCCACCTATTTACACAATCAGTTGAGGTGATACTTGCGTGCTGCCACATCGCCCGCAATGCATGAAGGTAGTGGTCTCCACATGATGTGCAGTTATTTCCGTATAGGTAAACATTCTTAATTTACCTTTTAGAGGTTGTAAAACTAGTCCACTGATTAAGAACTGGAGGCCTGAAATGCATTGGTAATCCTGAATTAACAAATTTATTTTGATTGATTCGTGTTGATGGAAATATCACGAAGCATCATGTTAAATTAAAGAAACACATTAAAAGCAATTGACTGCGACAAAGCATTTGAATCATTCCGAGTTTCTCATTAATTCAAATGTGCGACTTGGGACTACGAGTGTTCACAATTGTAGCTATTCTTCTTATTTTCTACATCCCCAGCTAGTGTTTTTCTTAATTTAGACAAACCAAGTTATGCGTTGCTACTCTGAAGTCCCGCTGACTCCTGTCCTATAAATCATCCTGACCCTATCCAACCAGTCCCATTTTGTTTTGTACCCTTTTGCTTCAAAAGACCTCGTCCGCAGTGCTAAGAAATCCACTGAATTCTCCGCCTTATCCAAACCCCCCCCCCCCCTCTTGTACCCCACCTTACATTCTAGTCCTTCATGGGCCTGGACCTCACCACCAAACGTTTCTGCAACTATTACCTACAATGGTGGGTGAGAAGTGCATCCATAGAGCTGTGTCGCCAATGAATGCCCAATTGTTACATGTATAGTGCAGTCCTCACCATTGACAGCTCTGTAGGTTTCAAACAATTTAACATGTATGCAAGGAAACAAGTTTCTCCTTGCACGCACATCTTATGAGGGATGTATATGGAGTGTTGTCCTAGGTTTCTTTTGATTAGATGAAATAGCTACTTTAAAACCATAGTGTTGTAGACATTCACTCTCTAGCCACACATGGAGAATATTTGAACAAAAATAATTTTCTGGCTTCATTTTCCTTTGAGGAAGAACCGGTTGTTAGGGTTTATTTAGTTTTATATAGCGCAAATGTGACCCAGGCGGGTATCCGAGCGCTTTACAACTAGGATAGGTATTACATGAATATGCATAAACCAACCAGATAGCAGTGTCACAATTAAGGTAGAGCGGATAGAGACCATGGAGAATAATGTTCGATACATAAATGAGCATGGCAGGCGAATGCTGGGATTCAAAGGTGTCCAACAATCTAGTAGTCAATCAGGGGGCATCCAATAAGCAGTGGGGCCAGGGCTGTGTTATGGCAAAAACTTAGACATTAGGATTTTTTTTTACTTCCTTTTTAGGTCGAGCCTCGAGTAGCGCGCAAGCGCTGCTCTGCGAGACTTATAGTTGGGGAGTTTGAAAAGCTGACCAGACGCTCGTGCGTCATGGCCTTTTACCTGCGGTTACGCGCGCGGCAGACATGTGTTTCCAATTATCGTGCCCAGACGCGGGCGCGATAATTGGAAACCCATGCCTGCCGTGCGGGTAATCGCAGGCAGAAGGCCATGACGCACGAGCGTCTGGTCAGCTCTGCAGGCTGCCGCGCTCGCTCGCCCTCGCCCCGCTCCTCTCATGTATCCGTGACTATGTGACCCGCTAACGGTACAGCGTCACAATCATGTATGTGAATATTAAGCATTTCTAAAGTTTTACTGTGAATGTATTTAATGATTTTATGTAACTCCGGTCACACCTTCGATTACTTTGAGAAACTGTTGAATTTTCGAAATAAACTGGATCCTTCAATGCTGATTTTGTGTTGGTGCAGCGCAGGCACTTGATTGGCTCTCGGAATGGACAGATTAAAATTCAATTAAAGAATTTATATATATATATCGAGGCAGTGAGTTTGCAGTAAATGTGATTGTCTCTAGAAGTAATTAAACACTTTACAGAATAGAGACGTGGGATCCAGGAATTGAACTGAGTCTGGGGTTCAAATCCTGGCTTTTGCTGAGATTGTGTAGTTTTGGTCAAATCGCTGTGTTTCATAGTGCCTCGGGCTGTGTGTGTATTTCGTTTGTTCCAAGATGTAATTAGCCGATTTAAAGAAAATATGTACAAAACATTTCTGAACATAATGGTCATGCAGTGACGTTTGGGGTCACTTTTGTGAATTTCCTGCAAACCAACTCGAGGCTCAGTCACCACAAAATGGGGTGTAGAGGTGTGGGGGGGGGGCGTGAGGAGGGGAACACAAAGGGGAGTTTGACAATGTTTATAAGGCCCGTGTTTGGTGACCATCCGATCCCAGGCACCTCATTAGCAACTCATTGAGGCGTCCGAGCGCGCAGATGGGCGTCTGCCCGCCCCCAGGCGCTCTCACTGCAGCGCTGACGGGTGGGCGCTCGCCCTCTGACAGTTTTTCGTGCCACTTTGGAGGAACTTATTTCGCCTCTGTCACATGAAACATCTTTTATCTGCTCATAAATCCGGGTCTTCTCTTCTTCTGGGGGGGTGTGTAATTAATTGTCAGCCGCAATATTTGTGTTTAAAGAACGTTTTACGAAATCAGATAGTGAGCGCATAAGAGCTCGGAGTTAATTAAACGTATTTTTGGGACCGGAGCAAATGTTGTGGGGGGGTGTGGGGAGGACCTCCGAAGAGCTCTTGTGTGGGTGTGAAAGGAAACTAAAAGATGGCGAGGTGCGTGAGACGGCAGAGTATCCCTCAGAGCACAGGTGAGTCCAGGGGGGGGGGGGCACGGCATGTCCTGAAGTGGAGGCCATGTCTGGACCTGGGGGCATTTCTTGAAGTGAGGAACGTGTCCACAATTTGAGACCCCATGTTGACAACAGCGTGTAATGTCCATATACACGATACACAGGCCCAAATGGACTGACCATCACAAAGCAGAACAAGCATTGGCATAGCCAATAGCGGTCTCGCTTTTGGGACCTTATAAGTGTTTAGCCATGCAACGGTTGGTGTTGCACCAAGGATATTGTGCTGCATAACTAAATACTTATAAGGTCCCAAAAGCGAGACCTATTGGCTATGCCAATGCTTGTTGAAGGTAGCCATGGAAGAAATTTGTCAGACTTCTGGTGGAAGAGTTCCAAATCTTTGGGGCAGCGCATGAGAAGGCTCTGACTCGTTCTCATTTAGTGGAAGATCTGTGGTTTTAAGAGCAATAAACTTGCACTTATTGACTTTCTGCAACCTCCAGATAGTTCTAATTTTTGAGCCAGATAAGTGGTAGTCTTGAGATGTAGGGCTCTGTGGGTCATGCAGGCTATCTTTAGCTGTATTCTAGCTTCAAATGGCAGTCAGTTTAGGGGTTTGAGGGCTGGGGAGATGTACTTGTTTCTTTTTGTACCCGTGATCAGTCTAGCTGCTGCATTAAGGGAGGCTCTTAGTGGGGCCAAGTTATATTTGGGAAGTCCACAGAGCGTGGAGCTACCATAGTCTAGCCGAGGCAGTACCAGAGCTTGAACCGCCATCTTGAAGTCCTCCTGTGGAAGGAATGGTTTTAGGTTCCTTTGTGTATTCATCTGGTGTTTAGCCCCCTTGCTTGAACATGCAGAATCACATTAGCAATTTAAGTGCTTATCAAGTGTGATTCCGAGGGATTTCGCAGAATCAATGTGGGGAGTGCAGTTGAAGGCAATATGGTGTTTCAGCTGGTGATCGATCTTGGGGGTGTGATTAGGTGGAGTGATGAGAAGGAATTCCGTTTTGGAGGTGTTGAGCATGAGGTGGTTGTCAGTTAGCCATTTTTGAGTATCCATAAGGGTAGAGTTGAGTGAGATGAAGTCTTCAGGGGAGGTGATTTTCAGATCGATTTGAGTGTCATCCGCATACATATGGAAGAGAATGTTCATAGATTTCAGAGCATTTGCCAAAGGTTCTAGGAATAAATTGAAGAGTATCGGTGATAGTGCCGACCCCTATGGAACCCCCATAGAAACTGAGGGCTGGGATAGGGATTGATGTACCTTTACTTTTTGTGATCTATTATGGAGGAAGGAAGTAAACCAATGCAATACCGGACCTGAAAAGCCGATTCCTGTGTTCAAGGATGGATAAGAGATTGTCATGGTTAACAGTGTCAAAAGCTGAAAAAAGGTCAAGGAAAATCAGGAGGCAGGCTTCGTTTTCATCTAGCATTTTCAAGATGTCATCCATAATGTGAGAGCAGATTCCATGCTGTGACCTCTTCGAAATACGGATTGATGTTGGTCCAGAAGTTGGAAATACTCCCATGTATGCACAAAGTTGCATCTGCACGCATTTTTCCAGCAGTTTAGCCAGCGTGTGGATGGTGGAGATAGGCCAGAAATTATTGAGATCAGATCTGTCTGCATTAGGTTTTTTTAGCATGGGGGAGACCTGTGCTACTTTTAGGCAGTCAGGGATGTGCCTTGCGACAGCGAGGTGTTGACAATCTTTGTCCATAGGGGGAGGATGGTATCCTTGATGTCTTTGAAGATGGGTGGTGGTAGCAGGTCAATGAAATGATTAGATGGGTTGATCACCCGCAGAGTGTTGTAAATATCTCTTTCGCTGAGGGGAGTAAAGTAGATCCAAGAGGCGTTGTTCTTGGTGCAAATACTGGAGGGAATGAGCCACTCGTGGTGAGCTGGAGGAGCAGCCCTCCCGGATGTTGGGGGAATAGCCCTCTTTGCTTCCAGGTCGATACTGGTGCTGTTTGTTTTCTCAGTGAAGAAGGCTGCCAAATCGTCGCATGATGGAAGGCCGTCGCCAACGTCAGAGCTGTTGGGTGTCTTGCCCGATTGTTTGATTTAACTTAACAGGCTGACTTTTAAATTTTATGTTGGGCAGTAGTAATTGATAAATAAATCAAATACGAATTTATACTACAAATTGCTCTTAGGTGAGTTGGTTAGATGTTGTCCATTGACCCCTTGGTAATTCAGGGGTAGGTACATTGAGGTGCAAACTGGAGCTGAACGTGATGGTTTAAACCGCTGTGCAACATTAACTGGTCATAAATACCCACAGGTTTTTCAGTAGCTTATAAATGGATTGACTTACCTATGTGTATAGGTGCAAATAACAATAGTACTGTGGTACACTATAAAGCTGATAAAAGGTGTTAGTTTGTACTCCACTCAGTAGCACCTATATAGGCGATCTTGGAAACATGAGCAGCTGAGTGCACCCAAAGAACTAAGTTTTGAATTTTAGGACAGCAATTGATACGTTAGTAAACTATCTTGCAGCAAGTCTATGGAGCAAAGCTAGCAGTGGAGAACAGAGTGCTTTGCAATAGGCAAGTAAAGTGCAGGTATGAGTTAAGGAAATTCCAAATTATGTACTTGGCCAGGATAGGGAATGAGGGCATAGGGGTTGATATTTAGGAGGGTTTGATATTTAGGAGGGTTTGGATGTTTGAAGACTATGTATAGTTAAGCTTGTTTATTTCTGCAATACATCCTGATCTCCAGATTTTCCCATTACCTCATTCCATCTCTTGGCGATTTTAGATTGACTGACTGGTGGATGTTACAGTAACTTTTTCTAGCAGTCTCGCCTTTATTCAGGGTGTTTTCACTCCAGTGACCTGTTCTAGAGAAATAGGTTTCCTATGGCCTAGTTATTAGTTGAGGAGTGGAATCCCCACTCAAATAATGAACAGTCCTTGTCGAGATGAACCACAAAAATTCACTAAACTAACCTGTGCTTAACCCTCTGGTAGCTTGGCACAAACACTTTCATACTTAACTTAAATCCCAGCTCAATTAAGAAAAATAGAGTAAAGTTTAATAAATAAAGTGACACCAAAACTAGGGGGGTGGGAGGATCTGGTGTGGGGGTGAGGGAATCTAAAGTTAAAGCTGACTGCAATGGAGCATGGGGGTTGGCTTCAGGCAACAGATTTGCCTTTCTTGAAGGTTTCTGGGGAAGGTAGTTTCTTCAGCGGAGCAATACAGCAGGTCGTAACAGCGGAGGTCGTTGTGGAGCCTCTGGATGAAGTTGCAGTGAAGATTTCTACCTTCATACTTGGGAGATTTATTTGGAGGTCAGATTCCTTCAGCGGCTGCAGGCTGTAGCCGAAGAGGGCTCCACGAGGCCAGATTTCTTCTTGAGATCCAGCTAAAAAGGATTTGCTGCTGTGAAGAAGAACGTAGAGGCAGCAGTGGCAAAGTCAGTCCCACTGGTAAGTCCCAGTCACCGGTCATTCTCAGAGCAGAAATTCTTGAAGCTTCCAAGTTCTAGCTTTTAGGGTTGGGCAGTAGCAGTACCACCAACACCACTTCGAAGAGTCCAGGACCTGGGGTGTGGAGGTGCCACTCTGGGGTTGGGGAGGACTCGCTCTAGCAAAGGCCAGCAACAGTCTTCAAGGCCTCTGCAAGTGTGTTGTTTCCCAGTAGCTCACATCGGAACTAGCCCTTGGAGTCACTCTGGTTGCCTAGGGCTCAAGGGGGCGGCTCCAGTCTTCCTTCCCCAGGCTGCAGGGCAGTCCTAGCAGCAAGGGGGGGGGGGGGTGGTGCCGCTACTGTTCGAATAGCCAGGTCTTGAGTAGCCTCCTGAAGGTTAGTAGGTCTTGGGGCTGCCGTAGGAGGATGGGGAGGGTGTTCCAGGTCTTGGCAGCGAGGTAGGAGAACGATCTGCCGCCGGAGGTCGCTCTTCGGATGCGGGGGATGGTAGCGAGGGTGCGGTCGGCGGAGCGGAGCTGGCGGTTCGGGGTGTAGAAGGTGAGTCGTCTGAGGTATGCTGGTCCGGTGTCGGAGTGCCTTGTGTGCGTGGGTGAGGAGCTTGAAGGTGATCCTCTTGTTGACGGGCAGCCAGTGCAGGTCTCAGGTGGGGTGTGATGTGGCTGTGTCGAGGATCAGGCGGGCAGAGGCGTTATGTATGCGTTTCAGTAGTTTGGCCGGGACTCCTGCGTAGAGGGCGTTTCCGTAGTCCAGCCTGCTGCTGACGAGGGCCTGGGTGACCGTTCTTCTTGTGTCAGTGGGGATCCACCTGTAGATCATGCGGAGGGTGTTGAAGCAGTAGGATGAGACGGCGTTGACTTGCTTGGTCATGGAGAGCGTTGAGTCGAGGACGAACCCCAGGTTGCGTGCGTGGTCGGTGGGCGTTGGTGCTGCTCCCAGGGCGGTCGGCCACCAGGAGTCGTCCCAGGCTGAGGGGGTGGAGCCGAGGATGAGGACCTCCGTCTTGTCGAGTTCAGCTTCAGACGGCTATTCTTCATCCATTCTGCGACTGCTTTCATTCCTTCGTGGAGGTTGGTTTCGGTGGTGAGGGGGTCCTTGGTGAGGGAGAGGATCAGCTGTGTGTCGTCTGCGTAGGAGATGATGTTGAGGTCGTGTAGTCTGGCGACGTGGGCGAGCGGGGCCATGTAGATGTTGAACAATGTCGGGCTGAGGGATGATCCTTGGGGTACGCTGCAGATCTTGGAGGCTTCGGAACGGAAAGGGGGGAGGCGGATGCTCTGGGTTCTGCCGGAGAGGAAGGAGGTGGTCCATTCCAGAGCCTTGTCTCGGATCCCTGTGTTGTGGAGGCGTGTGCGTAGGGTGCGGTGGCAGACCGTGTCGAAGGCGGCTGATGGGTCCAGGAGGATGAGGGCTGCGGTTTTGCCGTTGTCCAGCAGGGCCCTGATGTCATCAGTGGCGGCGATGAGGGCAGTTTCGGTGCTGTGGTTGCTGCGGAACCCGGACTGGGACGGGTCCAAGATGTTGTTCTCCTCAAGGTAGCTGGTCAGCTGTATCTGAAAGATACGTTAGTGACAGATTCCTTACCTTAGAATATCCCCAGGCATCAGGCTGGATCCGGAAAGTTTTTGCGTAGCAGTACCCTTGCGCGTCGGTAGGCGGCGTCGTGCGGCTCCACGTCCGTCGTCGGCATCGTGATCGCCGGGATGACGTCGCGGGCAGTACTTAGACGCCGCCCCTGCGCGCTGACGTCAGTTCTTCTTTTTCCGCGCCAGTAAGCGCAGATCTGGGAAGAGCAGTGCCCTAGTCAATTTTTTACGAAATTTTTGGTGATTTTTTTCACTGTTTCTTTTCGAGTCATCTCGACTCCTAGGTGTCGGTAGGGATGCCCGGCTTCAAGCCATGCGACGTCTGTGGTCGAATGATGTCGATCACAGACCCGCACTTAGAGTGTCTCTACTGTCTCGGCCGAGACCACGACACGAAGTTGTGCCCTGACTGCCGGGCCTTACACCCGAAGGCTTTGCGAGAGCGGTCTCGAAAGCTCCTCGAGGTCCGGCAGTCGGCTCCGCGCCGCACCAAGCCCCGGTCCCGTGAGGTCGAGGGGCCGGTCGCGGAGCCCCCGCCGGTCGTCGGAGTCCAAGTCTTCGCACTCCTCGGGTAAGTCGAAGCACAAAAAGTCTAAGAAGCATCATCGCTCTAAGACTTCGCCTCGACGGTCTCGCGACTCGGCTGAGGCCCCTGTCGGCACCGTCCCCGCGGCCCCGGACGTGCCTGTGGAGCCGCCCCCGCATTACCCGTCCTTTCCGGGTTTGGGGGCGACTCCGGCCCAAATACAGGAATTCCTGTCGGCCATGGCCCGCCTCTTCGGGCCTCAAGGTCCCTCCGGTGCGCCTTCGGGCCCCGCGGGCCCTGATTGGGTTGCTCCGGCGTCGCCGACGACTCCAGTCCCGGCGTCGCCCGTCCCGCCAGCCTTGATCCCGGCCTCTGCTCCGGCCCCGATCCCGGCTCCGGTGGTACCGCAACCCCGATCAACGCCGGTTGACCTAACCACGCCGGCGCCGATGTCCCCGGTGCCGTTCCTGACGCCGCCCGGGGCTCCGGGCGGCGTCGTTCCCCGGTTCTCTCCGGTTCCGGACATGGAGCCGGACCGGCGTCGCTCGACGCCGATGAGACCTTGGGTCCCAGATGTCCCTCCTCCTCCATATTTTGAGCCAGAGGAGGACCAGGAGAGCTGGGAGGGGTCGGAAGACCCTCTCACACAGCAGTGTGAGTATGATCAGGACTGGGCAGAGGAACTTGGGATGCCAGTTTTCTGGACACTTCTCCTGACTCTGGCATGCTGTCTCCTCCGTCCGTGGCTACGGAGGAGGGAGCAAATTTTGCAACGGTGTTGCGTAGAGCAGCTGGAGCCTTACACCTCCAATTGCCTACTGTGGCTGTCAGGACTAACCTCCTGACGGAAGTGCTTCAGCCGGCAGCTACCTCCTCGGAGCCATTGCTGCCGTTTAATGATGCACTGTCTGACGTTCTTTTGGGCACCTGGTCCAAGCCCGCCACAGGGGCTCCTGTGGATAGGAACGTGGCCCGACTCCATCGCCCTGCTCCGGGCGACCCCTTGTTTCTCTCTCAACATCCCACCCCCGAGAGCTTGGTTGTCCAAGCCTCTGCCTCCCAAACCGCCTTCCCTACTGCCCCTCCGGATAGGGAATCCAAACGCCTGGACCAATTTAGGAAGAAGGCCTTTTCTTCCTCCAGTGCTGGCTTGCGGTCCATCAACACCGCTTGCCTTTTGGGCCGATATTCCCACTCTCTGTGGGATTCGGTGGCGGCCGTTTGCCCCAGTGTTCTGAGGAGGTCCAGACACTGCTTACCCGCACCATTGCGGAAGGTAGGGATGCGGCAAAGTACACCATACGTTGTGGCCTTGATACCGCCGACTCGCTGGGCAGATCGCTTGCAACGACGGTGGCGCTGCGTCGCCACGCCTGGCTGAGAACTGGTTTCTCGGGTGATGTCCAGAATACACTCATGGACATGCCCTTTGATGGAGTCGGTCTTTTTGGTTCCAAAGCAGACCATGCGCTGGAGCGTTTTAAGGACTCACGGGCTACTGCCAAGTCCCTGGGCCTTTCTGCTGTGCGCCCTCCGCTAACCTCTGCTTTTCGCCCCTTTCGTGGCCACGGAAGGGGCGCCCAGTCATGTCCGCTGCCCAGCCACCGGCCCGCACAGCAAGCGTCTTCGCGTGGCCGAGGACGTGGCTTCCGCCGTGGCGGATCGGGCAACCAGCGTGCGGGTCAGGCCACCAACCCCGTCCGCGGCCTCCAAGCCCTCCTAGTCCTTCTTTTCAGGTGCACAGCACGCCAGTAGGGGGCAGGGTCCGCCTTCACCACTGGCGTGCCATCACCTCGGACAGGTGGGTCTTGGACATTGTCCGAAGGGGCTACTCCCTCCCCTTCGAGACCACCCCCCCAGCCATGCCACCTCAATTCCACCGCATGTCAGGGGATCACTTGGTGCTTCTACAGAAGGAAGTCACGGCCCTCTTGGCCAAGAGGGCCATTGAGCATGTTCCGACCCCAGAAGTAGGACGTAGTTGCTACTCCCACTACTTTCTGGTGCCCAAAAAGGACAAGGAGGACATGCGTCCTATCTTAGACCTCCGGAACGTCAATCGCTTCCTCCGGAAGGAGAAGTTCAAGATGCTCACCCTAGCTCAGGTCTTGACTGCCCTTGACCCTGGAGACTGGTTGGTAGCGTTGGACTTGCAGGACGCTTATTTCCCCGTCCTGCCGGCCCACCGGCGTTACCTGCGGTTCACGGTAGGCCTCGAGCATTTTCAGTTCACCGTGCTCCCCTTTGGCCTTACCAGTGCCCCTCGGGTGTTCACGAAAGTGATGGCGGTGGTCGCAGCTCATCTGCGCCGGGCAGGGGTTCCAGTCTCCCCCTACCTCGACGACTGGCTGCTGAAGGCGGGCTCGTCCCAGGCAGTCGTCTTCCACCTCCAGACTACGGCCGAACTCCTGCACTCGCTGGGGTTCTCCATCAATGTGCCGAAGTCGCATCGGTTCCTTCTCCACAGCTCCTTTTCATCGGAGCAGTTCTGGACACAACGCAGTTTCGGGCCTATCCTCCCGAACGGCGAGTCCGGGATATTCAGGCTATGATTCCGATCTTTCAGCCTTTATCCTGGGTTTCGGTACGGATGACCCTGAGGCTGCTGGGCCTCATGGCCTCCTGCATCCTGCTGGTCGATCATGCCAGATGGCATATGCGGGCTCTGCAGTGGGACCTGCAGTTCCAGTGGGCGCAGCACCAGGGCAACCTGTCCGATCTCGGAGGGGACTGCACAGCAGTTGCAGTGGTGGCTCTCGAACCGGCAATGGGTCATGGGCAGAGCCCTCTCCCTTCCCCAGCCAGAGCACACAGTTGTGACGGACGCGTCCCTTCTGGGATGGGGCGGTCACATGGGAGGCGGAGATCAGAGGCCTCTGGTCTCCGGCGGAGTCCCGGCTCCATATCAACCTTCTGGAGCTCCGGGCGATCCGACTTGCACTCAAGGCATTCCTTCCCTCTGTCAAAGGGAAGGTAGTGCAGGTGTTCACAGACCACACCACTGCCATGTGGTACTGCAACAAACAGGGCGGGGTGGGGTCGTGGACCCTATGTCAGGAGGCTCTGTGCCTCTGGATATGGCTGGAACATCAGGGCATTTTCCTGATGGTTCAACACCTGGCAGGTTCCCTGAACGCCAGGGCGGACGAACTCAGCCGCAGGTGCATGATGGATCACGAATGGCGTCTTCACTCGGAGGTGGCGCAAGGTCTCTTTCAGCAATGGGGAGAGCCTTGGTTAGATCTGTTCGCCACCGAAGAGAACGCGCAATGTTATCAGTTCTGCGCGTTGGAATTTCCAAGGCGGCACTCGCTCGGCGACGCTTTTTGTCGCGAGTGGAGTTGCGGTCTGTTGTACGCCTTTCCGCCTATACCACTTCTACCCAGAGTGTTTAAGAAGATTCGGCGCGACCGGGCCCAAGTCATCCTTGTGGCTCCGGACTGGGCTCGAAGAGTTTGGTATCCCGAGCTACTCAGTATGAGCGTCGATCCCCCGATCCGTCTGCCTCTTCGGGAGGATCTTCTGTCGCAGCAGGGGACGGTCCTCCACCCGAACCTGTCCAGCCTCCACCTGCTTGCGTGGAGATTGAGCGGCGGCAGTTGATTCCTTTCGACTTGCCTCCCGAAGTTTGTGATGTGATTCTGGCAGCCAGGCGTCCCTCCACTAAGTTGGTATACGCCTGCAGGTGGAACAAGTTTGTGGCATGGTGCACAGCAAAGGCTGTGAATCCCCTCTCTGCCCCTCTTTCTGAGGTTCTTCTGTTCCTTCTTTCCCTGGCCCAACAGGGTTCTGCCCTGGGTACCATCAAGGGCTATCTTTGTGCCATCTCGGCCTTCCTCAGGCTTCCTGATCAGCCCTCCCTTTTCAAGTCCCCTGTTGTTAACAGGTTCCTAAAAGGCATTACACACCTCTTCCCTCCTGTTCCGTTTGTGATGCCTCAGTGGGACTTGAACTTGGTTCTTACCTTTTTAATGTGCGCTCCCTTTGAGCCTCTACATAACTGTCCTCTTCGTCGTCTGACTCTGAAGACCGCCTTTCTGGTGGCCATCACCTCCGCTCGGCGGGTGAGTGAGCTCCAGGCTCTATCATGCAAACCTCCCTTTCTGTCTGTCCATCCAGACAAGGTTGTTCTTAGGACGCGTCCGTCCTTCTTGCCAAAGGGGGTTACTGCCTTCCACATTGGGCAGACCATCACTTTGCCCACCTTCTTTCCGCCTCCGCATCCTTCCAGAGAGGGAGAGGCTCCACCGTCTGGACCCAAAACGTGCGCTTTCCTTTTATATCAACTGCACACAACACTTCCGGGTGGATGACCAGCTCTTTGTTGGCTATGTGGGTGCCAAAAAAGGTCGGGCGGTGCACAAGAGAACCATCTCCCGCTGGGTAACCTTGTGTATCAAAGCCTGCTATTCTTTGGCTAAGAAGGAGCCTCCTGTTGGGCTGCGTGCCCATTCCACCAGGGCAACGGCTGCTACCACGGCTTTAGGCCGCGGTGTTCCGCTGCAGGATATCTGTCAGGCAGCTACGTGGGCCTCGCTGCACACGTTTACAAAGCATTACTGCCTTGACAGTCAGGTCCGGAGGGACTGCTTCTTTGGCCGTTCTGTCCTCCGGGACTTCCTTGTCTGATCTTTGTTCGCAGACCCACCACCGGGGTTGGTATTGCTGGGGTATCTATTCTAAGGTAAGGAATCTGTCACTAACGTGTCTTTCAGATGCACAAGTTACTAACGTGTGTAACGATATATCTGTAAGAGACAGTAGTTAGTGACAGATTCCTTACAGCCCCACCCATCCTCACCGTTCTGCGAACTGATTTCTAGGGTTAAGGACATCCCTTTCAGGGCCCTAGTATTTTTCAGACACCTATGTCAGCTTCTTGCATGGCTCTGCGTTCCCGGCGCGGAAAGTCGTGTACAGAACTGACGTCAGCGCGCAGGGGCGGCGTCTAAGTACTGCCCGCGACGTCATCCCGGCGATCACGACGCCGACGACAGACGCGGAGCTGCACGACGCCGCCTACCGACGCGCAAGGGTACTGCTACGCAAAAACTTTCCGGATCCAGCCTGACGCCTGGGGATATTCTAAGGTAAGGAATCTGTCACTAACTACTGTCTCTTACAGATATATCGTTACACAAGTTAGTAACTTGTGCTTATTGACGGTTTTCTCGATGACCTTCGCTGGGAGCAGGGAGATGGGCCGGAAGTTCTTGAGGTCCCTCAGATCTGCCTTGGGTTTCTTGAGCAAGGCGTTGATCTCGGCGTGCTTCCAGCTCTCCGGGAAGGTCGCGGTCTCGAAGGAGATGTTGATGGCCTTGCGGAGATGGGGTGCGATGGTGGCGCTGGTTTTGTTGAAGATGTGGTGTGGGCACGGGTCTGACGGGGAGCCGGAGTGGATGGTGTTCATGATTTTGATGGTGTCGTTGATGTGAGTTCAGGTGAGCAGGGGGTCGTTGTGGGTGGTGGTCGTGGGGTCTGAGGTGTCGGCTGTTGTGGATGTCTGGCTGTCGAAGCTGTCGTGGATGTCTGTGATCTTGCTATGGAAGAAGGTGGCCAGGGAGTTGCACAGGTCTTGCGAAGGTGGGATGTCGTTGGTGTTGGAGCTGGGGTTGGAGAGTTCCTTCACGATGTTGAAGAGCTCTTTGCTGTTGTGCGCGTTGTTGTTGAGGCGGTCCTTGAAGGAGGTCCTTTTGGCGGATCTGATGGTGATGGTGATGGTGTTGGCGCATGGCGTTCTTGTGGGCTGCGTGGTTCTCCGGTGTCTGTTCGTGGTGCCATTTCTTCTCTAGTCTTCGGCAGGCTTGTTTGGAGGTCTGGAGGTCCGCGGAGAACCAGCAGGCCTTCTTGTTGATGCGTCTGTTAGAGGGTTTCTTGATCGGGGCGAGGGTGTTGGCGCAGTCGTTGATCCAACGCCTGAGGTTGCTGGCGGCGTCGGCGGGTGGGTTTCGGGCAAGGGCGGTGTTTAGCTGGTCTTCGGTGATTTTGCCCCAGCAGCGGCGGGGATCTGTTGGGTGCGGTGGTGCGTGGTGGGTTTCCGGAAGGTGAAGTGGATGCAGCGATGGTCGGTCCAGTGGAGTTCGGTGGTGTGGCTGAAGGAGACGTGGGAGCTTGAGGAGAAGATGGGATCAAGCGTGTGGCCGGTGGAGTGGGTGGGCGTTGTGACGAGCTGTTGGAGTCCGAGGTTGTCGATCAGGGTGGTGGAGTTGGTGTCGTTCTCGAGGTGGAAGTTCAGGTCTCCGAGGAGGATGTAGTCCGAGGAGGCGAGGGCGTGCGTGCTGACTAAGTCGGCGATGGAGTCGCTGAACTGAGGCCTGGGTCCGGGGGGCGGGGGCGGTCTGTAGATCAGAGTTCCTCTGAGGGTGGTGTTGGGATCAGTGTGGATCTGGAAGTGCAGGTGTTCGGCGGTGCTGAGGGTGTCGTCTGAGTTGGTCGCGACCTTGAGGGTGGACTTGTGGATGATGGTGATTCCACCTCCTACTCAGTTGGTGCGGTCTCTGCGGGTGATCTTGTAGCCGTCCGGGATGGCTATGGCGATGTCCGGTGCCGAGGAGTCGTTCATCCAGGTCTGTCAGGAAGGCGACGTCCGGGGAGGATGTGTCGAGCAGGTCCCAGAGTTCGGCGTGTTTGCGTGCGGAGCGGGTGTTCAGTAGTATGCATCTGAGGTAGTTGTGTCCTGTCCTGGTGGGCGGGTTGGCGGCTCGGAGACTGAAGCTGCAGCTCCGGCAGGAGAAGGGTCCTTTGGTGCGCTTCGGTGCAGCCAGGAAGCAGGTGTGCGCTCGTCCGGTGTTGAGTGCGTGGAGGGTGTTGGCGTCGTAGCTGATACGGGCGTCGTGGCGTACGCGGGGTCCAGGGGTTCTGGCGCTGGGCGCGGTCCAGGCGCGGACGGGCGCAGACGGGCTTGCCTTAGGCGCGTCAGCAGCGCGGCCGCCATACAAGGGGAGGTGGGAGGGAGGAGCGGCTGGGAGCGGGGCGGCGTATGGGCGAACGGGGGGGTTGGGCCGCAGGGGACGCAGCGGCGCGCAGGGATACAGAAGGCAAAAAAGGGGGCACAGAGAAAAAGGGGGAAACCAGGAGCAAAAACAAAATTACACAGGCAGAACACAAAATGGGCAAAGCAGTATTTAGGGCAGTACCGGACTACCGAGGCCGAGGGGCCTCGAACCTGCAGCGGCGGTGACGGGAGTGACACTTTTTATCCCCAGTGCCAGCCTATGGGTGGGGGGAGGTGCCCACTTTGTCCCCCCCCCTTCCTTCCTGAGCATGCCCCCAAAATGTTTAGTGTGACAGTAGCAACGACAGGCCTATGCTTGGTTCCTCAGAGTATATTAGAGCGAAAGCCTTTTGAAGTGCAAGTGGGGCTGGGTGCAGCCCCTTCCTAGCCGTCCTGGCAGGATGGCCATCCTGTCCACTTCTAAGCTTTCTTTGCTGTTTTGTATTGCTGCCAGACAGTGAGACAGTCATGTGACCCAGGCTTCTGGCAGAAAGGCACAGTGGATTTGGGCACAAAAATGACCACTTTCTAAGTGCCATTTTTATAATTGTAATTTAAAATCTGACTTTACCACTAAAGTTTTTAAATTGCAATTCAAAAGAGACCAAAAAGTATTTCTCTATCTGCTCCCAATATAAAGTTTGCATGTATTAAACTTAAGGCAACCCAGTGTTGTACTTTGGGAGAGATGGGCCTTACCACAGGGAACAACAAGTTTAGGAATGTTTCACTTCCAGGACATGTAAAACTTAAACCCATGTGTCCTGCTTTTTAAATACAGTGCACCCTGATTTAGGAGCTTCTAGAGCCTACCATGGGGGTGTGACTTGTAGGTATTAAATGAAGGTTTAGGCCGGGCAAAATGTTTATTTTGCCAGGCTGAAATGGCAGTTTAAACTTCACTGTAGGCTGCAGTGGCAGGCCTGAGACGTGTTTCTTTAGTGGGTGACCCATGTGTGCTACAGGTTGACTAGTGCTGCGCCAACTTGCACATTGTGCCACTGGATTCAAGCTAGCCTGGCTGAGCGTTACCCCGAAACCAGTCCCAGGATACTTGTTTGTGGTCCAGGGAGGACCCGGCTTGGCAGTTCGGGCTGAACTGTTCCCATGAGGAGCAGGGTTGAGACTGATTTGCATGTGTAGGGGTCAAAACAGGGGTGGTGTAGTGAGCAAAAGCAATGGATTTAACCAAGATCTCTTGACTGGGGGTGAATGTTTAATTTATTCAGCATTCCCTCCATTTGTTGCCACAGGCTGACTAGTAGCATCTAATTACAGGCCTTGGGTGCATGTAGTATCGCATATTAGGGCCTTGGAGTTAAACCAAGTGTCAATCGGGTCCAAGGCAAATGTATCATGTTTTTAGGAAGAGAGCACAAGCACATTAGCCCTGGTTAGCAGTGGTACAGTGCACAGAATTTTAAAGCCAACAAAAATAAATTAAGCAAAACAGGAGTGGTGAAGGCAAAAGGTTTGTAGTGACTACCACACAAGGGTGTTGGGTCTTATAGATATGTTAATTTTATAGTGTTATTGTAAAGTGGTTGAATACAGTGTGTGCTCTTGCTAGTAGTCTGAATATGCTGGTGATGTGTGTAAAACCAAGAGATGCTTAAAATGCGTAAAGCAGTTGAATAGTCTGATTGTTGACCATCGGCTGATACTGCGTATTGCCTCCCTCGTTTTGATGACCGTCGCTTGCTTGCTGGAACAGGCGGTCCACTGTAAATAGGCTATTGTGCCCAGAGACATGTAGGGTGACCAAAGAATGCTTGCATTCAGTTGACTTTGCTTGCAGCGAGGAAGAAATGAGCGCTTCGTTTGGGTATCACTTCACTATAGAGATTCTCAAGTAGGGATTTTAGGTGTTAGTTGGTGAGCATCATTTGCATAACCAAGTAAAATGTATACACCGAAGAAACTGGTTAAACTAGGAACTTTGAGTTAATTTCTCTTGAATGGTCACTGAAGTCTGCGGAATATAGTAATCTAACAAATCTACCTGATTGTTGATGACCACATTTACTAACCATGCACAAAATTAACTGCTTTCGTTGGGCTGACTATTGGGCACAGTTGTGATTTACTAAATTCAGTACTACTTTGTTATAACAATCTACCAATAAAAGCTCAATGGCTTTGACAAATGGATGCAGTGTAGAAGCAGTGCACTGTAATCGTGGAATGGCATTGTCCATATTATCTCATTGAAACATTGCAGCCATTTTGGAAAAGTGAAACAAAGCAGTACGTCTGCCATCTTGGATGGTTATAACCAAGCTACACTAAGCATAATGATACATGGGTTTCTGAAATCCCTATATAAATGCTAAGTTCTCATTTCTTTAATAGCTGCCTAGTGACTCAATCGCTGATTATGAAGAAAAGATGTCGGAACTCGACTGTAATAAGTTATTGCAGTCTAGTTATTACGTCTCACATTATGTAGCCATGTAAAATATGCAGAAATAACAGTACAATAGTGCCAAATGCAGTGACTGAATTGGGCCAGACAAGACCAAGGAAAAGCTATCTACCAACAGGAATCTGGCTCTGGGCATATGGTATTGGAACTCCTCAGTGACTTGCAAAATCCTTATAATGTACAACAGACGGTACTTTATCCCTTAAATAATTCCCAGGTGACGTTGTTCATAGTGTATCAAGGTTTACCGCTCCAAGATCACCAACATGTTTTTTCTAAATGTGGCGGTCATGTTGGGCCTTGAAACGACGGGACATTTTGCACAATACCACTGCAAGACTGCTACCGCCTTGGAGGTTTAGGCTGAGTTTCTATAGACTTATTAGGTTTGAAAGTGGTAACTCTATTTCCCCCCCAATTACCTCTGCGCCCCTCCCCCCGATTTTATATGCTCCTACCATAATGTGTGTTTGTAAAGCTCACTTTATCCAAGTCTTGGGTGCTGAAATAACATGTGGCTAGTAGCCTATACTGAGCAGTGGAGTTCCAGATACCCATGTGGAAATAATTGCTCAGATTCATAGAACCATCATATGGCTTAGACCAACCATCAGTCTTGTGCTCTTATGGGATCTTGTGATATCTGTTCTTGAAGTCTGTCCAAAAAAGCACATTCTATCCAATAAACACCTTTAAAATAAACCCTCCATTCGGCCTGGTAAATTTTGACTGTTTATGCATACACTACATTAATCTCCCATTTGCTTTCTTGTTAGATGGGCATTTCACCATGTGGCATTTTGAGTTGTACATAGTGTAGTCTTTCGAGAAAATTATTCCTCCCCCCCCGAGCTAAATTCCGTAGAAGGCCTACTTTTCAATAAGCATTGGCAAAGCCACTAGGTCTCAGCAATCCAAGAGCTATTGGTGTGTCAATGACTGTCTTTTAGCCCTGTGTTATGGAGTGGATCTGTGTGGAGTGGAATTATTTGGGTTAGATTGGAATGGTTTGTTGAATTGTGTGGCGTAGATGTGTGGTGTTGACTGGAGTTATATGTAGTGGAATTACGTGCCATGGTGTGCAGGGCAAATATGTGGATAGTAATTATGTGGTATTGAGTGTACTGGAATTATGTGGAATGGTATTGTCATTTGAGAGCGATGTAGCAAGCAAATGAAAGTCTGTGTGGGCTGAAGCCTACAGATTGAACACTACACGTCTCTTTGAGACAACACATGTGCTTTCTAGCTGAGACCTAAAAAGGCCAATTGAGGTACGGTGCTTTCAATATCAATCTGAACTGCACCCCAAATTCTTGTCTAAATTCGTGACCAGTGTCTGTGATGCTTCACTGATTGTGCAACTGTTAAATTCTACAGCATCACATAGATGAAAGTGTTAACACCACTAGCACGAGCAAATTTAAAAAAAAAAGGTTTTGCCTACTGATGCAATACTCATCATTTTTTCCATGCGTGTAAAAGTTCCTGTAGCCAGCCTGGTATGTATGTACCTATATTCAGGCAAGATTTCTCCCTTTGGAATTCATCCTGGTGGCCGCAATCTTTAGGATCCTAGCCTTGCCCAGTCCCAAAAGTTTGGCATCAAAACAGACAACTAGATTCCTATCTCCTGTTTAGGGACCAGACAAACCATCTTGCATCCTCCTACTTTCTGATCCTGAAAATTCTCAAAGTCCTCCCTTTCCTACCACCTGAGCTCCAAAAATCGGTGGTCTTGGCACTGGACCACCAACTCTGCCTGCTTCCACACGCTCCACCTCCTTTGTAAGATCTTCAAGTGGATCCCCAACGAGTACAGAAACTGTTACCCATGCGCTCGTCTGCAGCAGACTCTACTACAACAACACACTCTACGCTGGCACCACCTAGAAACTCCCAAAAACTTTAGACCATCCTGAACGCCTCCGCTAGACTCATCCTGAACATCCCACGCTGCAACCACATAACCGGCCACCTGAGACCTTCACTGGCTACCTGTTAACATGAGAATCACCTTCATGCTTCTCACGCACACCTACAAAGCCCTCCACAACACTGGACCTGCATACCTCAACCACCGCCTCACCTTCTACACCCCCCACCAGACATCTCTGCTCCTCCCAAATGGTCCTGGCCACCGTCCCTTGGATCCAAAAGACCATGGCTTGGGGAAGATCCTTCTCCTACCTCTCTCTGCAAAGACCTAGAAACTCCCTGCCTCTGCACCTTAGGCTATCATCGCTGCCGCAATTCAGGAAGGACCTCAAGTCCTGGCTCTTTGACTGAACCGCAGACTCAGCACCCCGCACCTTGAAGCACTCATGAGTGAGTAGTTGTGCTTTATAAGTCCCTGAATTGATTGAAGTCCCTCGAGTACCAAAACTACCATTTCCTTTAGCGAGTGTATCTTGAAATCTACCTGTCATTATAAAGGTGGGATGGGGTGGCATCCATGGGACAGGGTGGCACCGAGAACTGGTCAGTTTAGAGCTAGGCTTTACAGAGATTTTGGCATATGGTATCTTTGGTACCACATGCTTAAAAAGGTAGTTGACTGTTTAGGAATTTGGACAACCTCCTCAAGACTGCCCACCACAGGCGTGAAGGCAGACTGTGTTCTGGTCCAGCTGTAGCTATAAAAAAAAAAAATCTGAAACTCTTATGACACGGTGGTGGGTCAGAAACAATACAGGCTCACCCTTTCAATAGCAGGCTATATAGCAGCTGCAAGAGATGCTCTTCTTGCTTCTGCCTGGGCTGTGGTAACTTTATTGTTCTTGGGCAGACTCGGTCTGTGGGGCTTGCCTTGCACAAACAAGTTCTTCAGTCCGGTTGGCCTTATCAGGGGTGAGGGATTCTGCCTCGTAGGCAAGGACAACGTGTCCTCCTGCTTATTTTATCCACTGTACAAGTAGACTCTTAAATTCTATCCGCATAACCAACTTTCTGCCAACGTGCAGGTGCAGAGGAGTCCTGCTGCAGAAGCGGTAAGCACATTGAATCAAATGTGCAAGTTATACTGAATTGTAGAATTGGTTCATTAATACAAAAGCTGTAATGTTTGGGTGAATTTTGTGAAAGTAAGTGTGCTCCAAGCTCCGCTTACATTAATGACACACTGATACCAAGGTAAAAATGAGTACACACTTGGGAATGTTAAGACATGTTGACTACTATTACTCCTCCCAGAATGCTCCTTTAATTATAGGCAGGTACAGGCAATCTCCTGCCGCCCCACTTCGGCTTTAAGATGCAATACCTTTGCCTTCATGCCCAATTTGAAATTAGGACAGCTGGTGCTTTTTTTTTTAGGTCTACTCGGACTAATACCGATTCCTGTTATCTGTTGACTGTTTAATTGCCGTATTGTTCCTAAATTGACTTATTGCTTGAGTTGTGGATTAATTGCTTTGAACAGGGTTTCCTGAAAATGCAACAGTTTAGATAGTTCCAAGGGAAGCCACTTGTCATCTTGCTAAGCTGGAATCCCACCGTAGGAGTTGCCCCGTCCTCAAACTGCTAACATCCATTTGTAAAGAAACACTCTGCCTACAAGAATTATTACCACAGGGATATATGGAAGGTCGGCCGTAGCTTGCTTTCAAAATGAAATCTATCCAAAAGTATTGGCAACTTAGAAAAAGACTGACCCCTCCTCCCCCCATGTCCTCAGTCAGTTTCGCTAACCTGTTATGCACTTTGACACCGCCTTGAATTCCGTTTTTTTAAAGACTTTATTCACGAAAATGTGTTTGATGCCTGCCAGTATTTTAAAGGGTCATTACAGATTGCAAAACTGGTCAGAAAAAAAAAAAGTCGTCTACTTGGACTAATTTCCAAGAGCTACATTAATAACTGAGCAATTTACATTTTACATCTTAGCAAGTAACGGAACTATGGCACAGTGAGATGACTGGTTTGTCCAAGAGTACACGCTGAGAAACTTTTTTAATCTATTCAGTATTTTACAGTAATTGTGTAACGAGGCAGAGCAGTTCATAAGATCCTTCAGCGGACAGTAAGGTAACGGAGTGTTGTGACAGACATTTGGCATTTCCAGAACTCTGGTTTAATGACTGTTCCTCTACTCTGTTCTTAAAGCTGGCATTTACATAAACCAAATATAAAGGGGGGGCCTATACTGAGACCTGACCTAAATGGAGCCCTTTCATATACTGTGTGGTATAATCAAAAAGGCTGCATAATCGCGTTCTTTCTACAGTTCAAAATCCCCCCCTATTATCAGAGCTACGGTATGGTACAATTTCCATATAGTTTACCTCGTTCAGTGATACGAAATGGGACAGTTAAATTGTTTTAAAGGACATGTAATTTTTTTTGTAGTATCTTATTCAATGGAGAAGTAGACTTAAAAAAAAAAAAAAAAAAAAATTATTACTGTCACCATCTGTTTGTGATGGTTTTAGGGAGTAGGTCCCTTCTATCAGGCAAGATTCTGCTCTTCCGGTTGCCAGGTTATAGCTAGGCCTTCTCTTTGCAGGTTATAGCGAGAATGTGACTCCACAAATTTCCGAGATGGGACGACATCAATCCATCAAATTCCAGCTCCCAACCCGGTGTGCAAGCCTTCATAGTTGTCAAGATGAACCTAGTACTGGCTGAGCTGTGCCAGCACTAATACCCATGTGGTGGTCCAGGTCCAATGCCAGAGCCAACCAGTTGGTCTGCAGTCTTGAAATGTTTGTAGACTTCTCCAGTGCCGGAGGAGCATCCTCTCCTGGCAAGTAGCCAGATTATGCTTACTTCTGATCCTATGGTCTACAGTCAGGCCAGTTCTGACTAGCCATGGTGTTACTTGTATTGACCTCACACGAAGGTCTGCTTCTGCTCCTATTCTGCAGGCAGCTGTCTAGTAGATAAAGAGATGTCTAAATAGACTGTACATTCACCATTCCATCTGCATCTCACAAGCATCTTTCTGGAATGTCATACATGAAGGCAAAGAACTCCAGTTATGGTGAGTGTATAGACCTTCACTGTAGATTCTGTAGACCGACTCCCTTGCAGGGCATTAAGATAAAAAATACTTCACCCCAGAACTAGAATTGCAGTGTCACTAGCTCCAATTGATTGTGTATCCTGGTTTGAAAGAATCGGAGACACTCTCGCTTCGGAAAGAGATGCGCTTTGGTTATCTATCACAAACTCTCCCCCAGACATCCAAGCACCACTCTGATTTAAAATACCAGAATATTGAGCGCCTATAAAGGGGTGAAACCTGTCCGCTGTGGGCTGCGAATAGTTGTGCTGTCTGTCGTCTTGCGCCTTGGTTATAACACACAGCACCAATAAGAAATATGATTTTTGTGAATTGATGGACCTTTTACAAAACGTTTGTTTGAACCTGATCACTGTGATAACCATTGAATGTGACTGGACTTCTAGAACTCCAAAGTATGTAGTCCCATAATTGTAATTAAAAAAAAATGAAATCGTTGTCAATCGTCTCTTAACCCCCTGAGACATGAGACCTTCATAACAGTTCTTCATACTGTGCTTCACTATATAAGTACCATACGTTTTTTTAGGTCTCGCCTGAGCCAGCGCTCAGCGCTGCTCTGGCCGAGACATTTAGTAAGTGGGTTTTTGAAGTGCTACCAGAGAGGCTTTTGCTGGCCTCCAGCTTGCGTTCACGATGGCATGCACGCGCGCAGCTGCCATCTGGGTGTTCTCTAATGGCTCCTCTGCGCACACTACCCCCTCCCTTCTCAGAGGCGCCATCTGGCTTTCCTCTTGCTCGGACAAGCGCTTTAATGTCCCCCTCCCCCACCACAGATCACGTCACCATTGCATCTGCATCTGCCTGTGTTTTGTCAGCAGACGAGGAGTTTTTACATTGCTCATTTTCTTTCTTTGCATCCGAGAAGCGCAATGGTGCAAAAGGCAATGTATCTTTTGAATTAAAGGAACAGATCACGTCACCATTGCATCTGCATTTGCCTGTGTTTTGTCAGCAGACGAGGAGTTTTTACATTGCTCATTTTCTTTCTTTGCATCAGAGAAGCGCAATGGTGCAAAAGGCAATGTATCTTTTGAATTAAAGGAAGCCGAAGCAGAGTCTACACATGTTCCTGTTTTACAGACACTGCGCGCACTACCCCCTCCCTTCTCAGAGGCGCCATCTGGCTTTCCTCTCGCTCGGACAAGCGCTTTAATGCCCCCTCCCCCACCACACATCACGTCACCACTGCATCTGCCTGTGTTTTGTCAACAGACGAGTCTTTACATTGCTCATTTTTTTTTCTTTGCATCAGAGAAGCGCAATGGTACAAAAGGCAATGTATCTTGCCGAAGCAGAGTCTACACATGTTCCTGTTTTACAGACACTGCGGTCGGTGGTGACCGAGGAAAATGGTGGAGCAGGAGTTTTACCAGTCAAGCTAATAGAGGAAAGATCAGATGTCTTCACACTGAATGCCTTGGTCTTTTCTGATTTATTAGGGAGACAGCTTGGGGCCACTGTCATAGCACAACAATATGTAGTTTCCATGCACTTTAAAGTGTCCAAAGAGCCTTCTTTACTTGCACACACCATGGCTGTTTTTGAGCTGTTTGAGGAGATTGAACTGCTCTGCCCTACAATTCTTGGGATTGCAGAAAGAAGTGTTCGAGGAGTGTTTACATTGCTAATTTTCTTTTTTTGCATCAGAAGCGCAATGGTGCAAAAGGCAATGTATCTTTTGAATTAAAGGAAGCCGAAGCAGAGTCTACACATGTTCCTGTTTTACAGACACTGCGGTCGGTGGTGACCGAGGAAAATGGTGGAGCAGGAGTTTGATCTTTCCTCTGTTAGCTTGAATGGTAAGAGGTCTTCATACTGAATGCATTTAGGTCTTCAAGTGCACCTCACCAATTTCACAAAGATTACACTAAACATACAATATGTTAGTTGCAAATCAAACACACTTCCAAGTATACAGAGCATATAACATTTTCAATACATCTTAAAATCTGTACCTAACGCTACATACACTTTTAAAACTACACCTTAAATGTATCTCTCACCCTCCACACAACTCGCTAATGTACCCTTAATCATTCCCTCACGCTTACATTTAGCTCTCACACTACACATTACATCAGCCCATCCCACTACATACATATCTCTATCCAAACAAAAAACAATGGAACATATTTAGGGAATAACAGTAAACGTCATGGCCTTTTTGTTTTGGGCAAAGAACCAGTACCAATTGAATCGTGAACTTTTGCCAGGCAAAAAAAAATGTACTTTATATTTCAGTATTAAATTGCGTGCAAGCTGGCGATAATATATAAAACACACAAATAAAACACTACACCCACTTACTGTTAAATCAGTCTGACTAAACCGCAGTAAGCATCGTTTGTGAAGCATTACTGTACAAAGTACAGTACACACTACACAACGCTCTAGCAAGTCTCAAAAAGTAAACAGCAAAAAATACCCGGGAGGGCGTGTTTTTTTTTTTTTTTTTTAAATTATGTCAAACCTGTACTTAACTCATCCAATTCCTGGTGCAGGAAATAACAAGTCGCGAAAAGTAAACACAGCAAACACCTCACCATCAGTAAGCACTACCACAGCATCACTAAGTACCACAACAGCATCACTAAGCACCACCACACCACTAAACACCACCACAGCATCACTCTGCACCACCACAGCATCACTCGGCACCACCACAGCATCACTCGCCACCACCACAGCATCACTCGGCACCACCACAGCATCACTCGTCACCACCACAGCGTCACTCGGCACCACCACAGCGTCACTCGGCACCACCACAGCGTCACTCGGCACCACCCCAGCGTCACTCGGCACCACCCCAGCGTCACTCGGCACCACCCCAGCGTCACTCGGCACCACCCCAGCGTCACTCGGCACCACCCCAGCGTCACTCGGCACCACCCCAGCGTCACTCGGCACCACCCCAGCGTCACTCGGCACCACCCCAGCGTCACTCGGCACCACCCCAGCGTCACTCGGCACCACCCCAGCGTCACTCGGCACCACCCCAGCGTCACTCGGCACCACCCCAGCGTCACTCGGCACCACCCCAGCGTCACTCGGCACCACCCCAGCGTCACTCGGCACCACCCCAGCGTCACTCGGCACCACCCCAGCGTCACTCGGCACCACCCCAGCGTCACTCGGCACAACTCCACACATCCTCACCATCAATAAGCACCACCACCACAGCATCACTAAGTACCACAACAGCATCACTAAGCACCACTAAGTAGCACTCAGCACCACCTCAACACCACCTCAAGCATTAGCATAGCCAATAGGTCTCGCCTTTGGGGCCTTATAAGTGTTTAACCATGCAACAGTTAATGTTGTTGCACCAAGGATATTATGCTGCATAACTAAATACTTATAAGGTCCCAAAAGCGAGACCTATTGGCTATGCCAATGCTTGTTTTCAAAGTAGTAAGTCCTCACCAGAGTGAAGGATGCTCCATCTGGGTTCATGCAGATGAGATGAAATGTTCACTTCCTCAGAATCAAGCACTTTGGTGCAGCTATCGGTGCCCAGCTGCATTTGATCACCACCTTTCCCTATCTGGGCTAACAAATTCTCTGCTGTGCCTTTTAAATTGAGAGGTAGTTTGTTAATGATGCAGGTCTCTTACAGCTAGGGTTCAGTTTGAGCCGGAGGTGCGCTCCACACTGACCCACCCCCACCCCAATATAAGCGCACTCATGTAAACTTGTCTGATGGGGTGACCTAATTGGTTGAATATTTACCTACATTAAAGGGTTCTCAAGGAGTTCCTTTTGCTTCTTTGTAATTACCATGTTACAGCATGAACGGGTACCATGTGCAATGTATGGATATAATAAGAAATCCACATTACCTGCCCCCCCCATGTATTTTCTGAGGAATAGTTGGGTACATGTACTTTCAGTTGGGTGAGGTTTTTCGGATTTCACCTGGGATTTTTGCATGCACACACTGAAACATACACATGCTCTCATCTGTTTTAAAAGCCATAAAATGTTGATTATTTAACAAAATATTGTATTTCTCTCGGTTGGTACTCCTACCAATCCGATTTCCTCCATTTCCACTGCCTCTCAAGCCCCTCATGCGTCCTGCTTGACCTATAATGTATTTTAACATATGCCAGCGTGATTTCCCCCCGCCCTATCTTACTGTCCAAGCTACGCCCTGGTTACCCGGAAAATGCTTTTTAAATACCTCTGAAAAATAAGGACCTGAAACGCGCATACCTTGTGACGCTTTGGGTTGTTTAGCTGCCCAAACATCTAGTATTGCAACTGCAGGTAGCGGTGTGACCTTTTTTAGCCTTGTGCAGCGAAGTGCTGTTAGATAAATGCTCTCTCAGTGGAAGGAGAAGCGTGCTGACTGGCATTGGCTCTGGTTTTTTCCAGGTTGAAGGTCGCCTGCTGCTCCTGCTTTGTGTCCGTGCATTCTTTAGTTGGTTCAGGGGGGTTGTAATCGCCGTCGGGCAGGCGCGCTGAGTGCTGTGTGCTGCTGCACTTGAATCGGACGCTCACCCAGCAGGTAGCTTTAAACTACTCATTGCCGTTTTGCCTTTAGAAATTAACTTAATGTAGGATTACAATGGAATTTCCAGTGATCTCTCACTGTGAGGTCCTTATCAGTTACTGTATCCAGCAACATTGCAAAAGAGCATTCTGTATTTGATTTTCTTGACCCGAGTGGAAAGTGTGGCAGTGTTTGCGCCTAATGGAGCCTGTGACGTGTAGCAAACAATCACCGCTGTGAGACACTAGCATCCGCAGTGATTTATTGTAGTGGAGCACAGCTGTAAGAATGTCCTGTTCCATCGAGTCCGGTTTGGTGATTGTTGTCGCGTTCTTACACACGTCGTTTGAGGATACACGTGAAATGTTATGTGGACGGTGTTAGCCTGTGCTCTGCCTTCACCGGTTTAAGATTAACAGTGTGAAATAATACTCGCTGTCCGAAACCAAATGACTCTTTCCAAATGTTTACCGAAGGCTAGAACAAATATTTTATTAATGCTACTTATAACGCTTTCATTTCTTGTGTCGATCAAGTGCTGGTGCGTGAATCAACACTATTTTTTTCGTCTTTGTTCATTAAGTGTCCCATGATTCACAGAACAAAGAAGCAATGAACATAATGTAAATCTCAAGGGAGATGCAAAATATACCTTAAATAATTTAATCTACTGCGCACTGCATGTGATGGTAGGCTATGCACAACCGTGGGGAAAAGCACCTGCCGCACATCTGGTTGCATCCCTCGCTCTTCTCTTGCGCCTCAAGGCCTTAAAGTGTGCCCGACAAGCCAGTGCTTGTGTATATAGATATTTGTAAAGCTTGAAACAGTAGGCAGAGAGCAACGGAGCCTGGAGTTACAATTCGGGATCATTTACAGTAAAGTAGGATGTATGCAAATGGTCAAACCTATTGTATAGTAATGTACTGCTCTCAGAAAAGGTAATTCTTAAGCGCCTTTCCGTTTTGCATAAGGGTTGTGGCAGTTCAGATGTTGGTGGAAATGTAGATTGTCGTGGAAACATGGACGGAGAAGGCTTCCAGCGTCAGTGGTGTTTTTTTTTGTTTTTTTTGTTTTTTTTCCTCTTTACTTTAGGGATGTCCTGGCTTGTAACGTGGTGGTGTCCACCTGGGATAATTAATCTCGGACAGCTATATAGGGTTGCTGTTTCTGATGTCCTTGTAGATGACTCGGCTTAGCAAACACAATGAGATGATGCACGGAGCGCTGAAATTTTTCAGACACCCCCAGTAACAGATCTGGGTTGAATCCATCATCGTTCTTTAGCTCACTTCGCCACCCCAGTATACTGCGGATGATGCAGGCTTGGAGAGGAAGCCAATGTAATTCCATCCAGGGTTGAAGCGTTTGCTCAGTTTTTAGGACTTTGTTCTGTGCTGCTGCATGTAGTATGCTTTTTAACTGGAGACTGGGTGCTGTTAGGGAGACTGCAGAGAGGCTGTTGCCTCTATCTAGGTGCAAGAGTGAAGGCTTGGATTGTTCAGAAGTAGGGTTCCTGAAAGTAGTTTGTTTCCCTGGTGAGGTAGTTGGTACCATGATGTCTTGTTTTTCTTGGCAATGTGTTTTTTGCGAGGTCTGTATCCAGGATGAGACAAGATTTTGCATTTGATGTTAGACGGGCGTTAAAGTTAATTTCTGAGCTACCCTTTCAATTTAATTGTTACTGTTGGGGAAAGGAAGCAATTATGTATTTTGGTTTGAGTTTTAAGGAAGCAGTGGGCATCCAGTTCTGAATGATATTGTGGCAGTTGAGTCTCCTGAATGGTGGACATTTCCAGATCGAATTATGTTGTCTGTGTATTTATTGCTCTTGATGCTGCTGTTTGAGTAGGGTTTCATGTAGAGGTTGAAGATGATGATAATGGAGGGATTGGGGGTGGGGCATGAAGTATCCCGAGGCACTCTGCAGAAGGCAGGTATGTTCTGTGATCCTGAGGTTCCTGTGTGGATGAATTTTTGGTGGTTGGGGAATGAAGCTTTGCAGGATTCTGCCAGAGAAAACCAGGCATGTTTGAAACATGTGGATTAGTGCTTGGGAGTCCAGTGTCAAAGGCATGCACAGAGGTCACGTGCATTTGCAGCCAGTCAGTGAAGTTTCTCGCCAATGGGAACAGATTAAAGAAAGCCATAAACTGTGCCCAATTCCCTTGTCTTGCACATCAAACCAACCAAATCACGGAGGTCACATGATCTGCTGTTACTACACATGCTGCCCAACTTTCAGTGACCAATAACTGGTTCAAGAAGATCTTCCAACATGACCATGGCTTTAGCCTTGCCTGACGATGCAACTGCTTACTCACATTTGCCACCTCACATTGACCTGTTTTTGGGAGTGTGGTTTATGTGGAAATCGGTAAAGGAGCATTTTAACTTGTGAAAAGCCAGATTTTTTTTTTTCCATTCCCCTCTGCAGTTCCGGGGGACAGTTTGGATGCTCCGTTAATTTTTGCAGTCTGTGCTCTTATTCAGACCAATTTAATATTTGACCATAGGCCGCAGGCATTCAGCCATGGTTCCTAAATACTATTCCTATTGGTTTCATTTGTATTTTCTAAAGGGTGAAAATATTATAACCATAAACACAGCAAGGAGTACAATGCCTCATTATTGTATCTGCTTGTCCGAGTTCCACACTACTAATGGCTTGATCTATAGCAAGCATTGGTTGTGTGTTGACCTCACTCCCTCTATTGATGTAGGACAGTTTCTGGACCTCTGGTATAAATATCCCTCACCTCGGAGCCAAAAGTGCAGGGCACACTGGCCCCATTTTTTTTTTTTTAAATAATCTTGTATCCCTTACCGTTGTATACCACCCCTTGCCATACACCAATTAATGTTTGAACACTAAGACTCTAAGTAAGGAACCACAAGGTTGCCCCCCCCCCCCCTTTCTTGCAGTATGTCTCTAGGCACAACAGCTGTGCAATGCTAGCCAGCATTTTGTTAGTGTTTCTAGACCATTCTTGCCTCCCGTCTAGACCCAGTATTGCATCAGTAACCAGTAAATCTTCCCCAGCACATTAGAAAGTGTTGCTCAAACTCCGTCTCAAAAATACTTGTCTTGCAGACTCTCTGGACGTGCCCCAAATTACAAATATAGTCTTATCTGCAACCCTTGATGACAGATGAGGCAACAATGCTGATCTTTGCAATTTTCTCCCTCACATACTATGTCCTATACAGTATCTTAAATTGTACTAGATAGAAACCACCTTTTTAATTGCCACGTTTCTGGGGTACATTAAAGAATCCTTCCAATACTGGCCCTTACTTGGAGAGGTGTGGTGCAGCGGCCAGGGCAGCTGACTTCGGAGCACAGGGTTCACGGTTCGATCCCTGGCTCCGGCGGCAGCTCAGCACCATGTGACTCTGGGCAATAGCTCACTTAATTTCCACTACGGCCCCCAGCGCCTTGAGACTTGTAAGGGTGAGTAGCTGCGCTATATAAAAACTGACTTACTAGAGAAAGATCTCAAATTTGGAGTAGGGGACAGATTTATAAACTTAGTGATGCAGATACCGTACCTGAGGCAAACATGTTATTAAATGTATACTATTCTTGGAAAGTCTACGTTTTTTTTAGGAA
Source organism: Calotriton arnoldi (assembly GCA_963921515.1). Lineage (NCBI taxonomy): Eukaryota > Metazoa > Chordata > Amphibia > Caudata > Salamandridae > Calotriton > Calotriton arnoldi. The sequence continues at coordinate 257,968 of CAWUFW010005707.1, forward strand.
TGAGACAGGTGCTCTCATGTGCTTACGATATGGTCAAAGGACAAGCATTCAACACTGATTCCATTTGGTGGGATGAAACGCAAATTGACTATTTGCTCTTGACATTTTGGCATATTTGAAAATCCTAAAACCCCCGTCCAAACTAAAATAAGTTAAATGGTTAGAATAGTGTTGGGCATTAAAGTTCATACAGGGAAGTTCTAATTGCTAGAAGGAAAGGTTGAAGTGTCCCAGGAGAGAAGTCAGAAAGCAAGGTCAGATCTTTGCTAATCATGGTGATGAGTGACAAATTTACCTTGTTGCAATTCCAGATAATCGACAGCCATATGAGTTTTCTTTCTTATGTTCCAAACAGATGCTTAGATCTGAGCAGTTAAAGTGTAATTCATCCGTTACTGTATATGTTCCAACATGACCAAGGTCTAGGAGAAGTCTGGAATGTCCTTCATAGGAAAGTAATTGAACTAATATGGAAGGGTAGAAGGAAAATGCTACTTTTTCACATTCCACACCCCCAAACACAGTGCATTCATCTATCAGCCAAGGCTTAGGAAAATGGAGACCTGTGGGCTGCCCAGCCTGAGTGGTTTCTGTGAAAATATGAAATATTCTACCACCAAACATTAGATCACAACCCAACCTGCTTCAATTTAGGAAGCCTATTAAAATGTTCCTGTTTTGATATAGATTATAGGTTATTGTTTTTATTCATTTTTTTGGGGTGTGCATTTTGGGAGTCACAAAGGGTCTGTCTCCCCGGTTATCTAGCCCAGAGACTCTTCTTAGGAAGTAGCTGTTCACGCTCTTATAAATGGCATAATCAAAGTGTTCTGGAGAGGGCTTACCTTCCCGCATATTGTAATTAAACTACCCTGGAGTGGCTCAAACTAGTTTTCTGCAGACTGGGAAAGGATTGACATGTTCCCAACCACAAGTGACAATTACTACAACCTAAGGTTCACTCCGTTGGTAACGGGAACAGTTTTTGCCATGTGGAAAGATGGAGTATGTAGGTGGACCAGCCCCAACAAACTGGATAATTCACAGCTTGGGTGAAACCTACTACTCATGGCCTAACTGGTCTATAAATCAAATATCGGCTGACTTCCTGTCAGTCCTACCTTCACAACACGGACACCTGGCAGATCCTGCCCCAACTGCTTGACTGACTGCTCCTCATTAACTGTACTACTGAAGTGCTTGGAAACTGTTACAAAGTGGTACTTCTACAGAAAGTGTGAATAAGAAATACTTTTGTAGTTATCTGTCCGGTATGTGATGCGATAGTCTCTTGTCCACTATCCAGCTTAAATTGGAAATCCTGTCCTCTTCTGTAACTGCTATTAGAATGGGCCCTAGATATTCAATGGAGTTTTGGAATTTCTCCTACTCCCCAAGTCTCTCAGCCGTTTTCTTCTGAGTTTTGCTGTTTTATAAAAACCTAGTTATGGCAGGTTGGTAGGCCGTTTTGTTCAAGAAAATATTTTCCCAATGCAGGTTAGAATCATTTTTAAGACCGAATTACAATTTATTTACTTGTATTCTCCGTCTACTAAAAAACATACAAATCCAAGTTTGTGTGAACCTGTGTTTCCTCGTTATCCCTATTTGAAAGTAACATCTAATGTCTGAAGTCTGCACCGCCTGCGTGGACACCGGTCTCTTTTATAAAGGATTGATCTTTCAATCTACCAACAAAGGAACATCATTCCTATTCAATGGTTTAAAGAGCCTTTAATTGCAGGTTTCTTTGTCACGGAAAAAAATAGATAACATTACCCGTGTTTTACAATACAATGACTTCTCATGGAAACGAGATATTTGTAATGCTTAGATCAAAGTCTTGCACACGGCCACTCCTTTACCTGATCATTAATCTCAAATTTGTGAGGCTAGTGATCACTTGGCATCGTGCAGTTATCCTTCAGAAATTTTAATTTCACTCCATGTTCTGCATTCCAGCAATTCGCTCTCAAAATTCAAGAACGTTTCTTAAACTTTTTTTTTTTTTTTACAGTTCTATCTAATCAGTTTTGTGATCACAGCCATATTCTCTTGACGTTTCGTATTTCGTTCCATTTTTGCCTTTTTCAATTTTTTCCTTCTTACATAATTTTATATGCGGTTTCTTGATCTAGTCCTTCTGTGAGTGATTCCATTCCTCCCTCTTTTCTTAACATACTTGGACTATGTCCTTACTACTTAAACAAGCATTTGCAATGCAATAGGTCTCGCATTTGTGAGACTTTAAGCTATTAGCATTGTAAATGACAATGCTTTTTATTTGTTTTAAAAACCAAAACCTAAATAAAAGGCATTGTCATTTACAATGCCAATAGCTCACTCGCGTAAATGCGAGACCGATTGCATTGCAAATGCTTGTGTCACTTGATTGCAGGTTTGCGAGGCAACTAGATTGCTTGGACACTAGGTGAAAGATGGGCTATTTATCGCACAGAGTATACTATCATAATTCTTAACACAATTTACTGGTGGCCTATAACCTACAGCAGCCACATCTAGTCCGGTGTTGACAGTCGGCTAGAGCGTCATCTGCTAGAAATCCCCACCTTTCTTAGGTGCACGAAGGGGAAGAGACAAGGAACGGTGGCAGTGGGTGGTAAACAAGCTCACAGCTGCAACTCGTGGACTTGTGAGATTAAGTCACACAGGGCTTTTGGGCAAGCAAGTTAAATATGCACTGGGTGTTTGTTTCTTCTGGTTCACGTAGCCGGAGGTGTTAATCCACCTACCTGCTGCTGCGCCGGACGGAGGCTGCTAAGGTGAGAGGTGAACTGGGCTCAGATACAACTAACTGCCCCTAAATCTCAAAGTACTCGCACTCATCTGTCTGTAACATACCATAATGGCTACCTTCTTTTTAGGGCATGGAAGGAGGGATATGGGCGAATTCGGATTACAGGATTGGGCAACTAAATCAGTGTGAACCAATTAATGGCAACGTCGATATACACATAGTAAGGTCTGGGTGCTTTTGAGAGATCTGTTTTGGAGAGAACTGTGCAGTTTACCATCATGCACCTACTGTTCTCCTGTGAATGTGAACCGTTTGTGGCTGCATTAAAAAAAAACATACCCAAGAAAAATCAAACCAGCAGAAAGAGGGGTGGGTAGTACTGGGGGTAAAAAGTGACCACAGATTGGGATCAATATAATACAGGGTGGCACGAGGGACCCACGTTGCAGTCCGAGATACCAGCAAACAGTCCTGAAAATTAAAGGCTGGTCATTTGTACAAAGGGGAAATATCTTGAATAGACAACGCATGATAATGTTGCTAGAAGGTCACTTATCGTCCTCCAGATCCCTACTGTTTCATGTTGCATTGCTGCAAGGAGGGGAGCGTGTCGTCTTGTAATTTATAGCGCTTACTGCCCCTGACGAGGCGTAATGCTGCGACAAAGAACGTAATGCTTCCAAATAGAGGTGTAGCGCGGAGGGACCCCACCGCCATAGGGGTCCAGTGACTAGCACAATGTCAATGTTTAGCTCTTAAATTCTGCAGAGGGACACCTCATTTTGCGTGACGCCACTTTCTCCAACAGGGATGTTCACAGTTAAAGGCAGTCAGGGAGCTGGACTGCTAACCTTTATTATTGTCATGCAAATGCAGGTCGTGAAAAATGCGTCCGCAAAGGAGGTGTCTCGACGGACCTGTGAAGGCATTCCTTCGGCTGAATGCCAGATTCCCCATGAGCATGAAATACTGCATGGTGGGCAGAGCTACGAGGGACTCTGAGCGGTCCATCTAAACGAGCTGTGGCGACTGCTGAAAATACCAACCACAGCAAGCATGCCTTCACATAAACCACCGCCTTACCCACTTCAGCAGCACTGCAACGATTCCCTGCAACGATCACTGCTGTACTACAGTCAAGCATTGGGAATGCAATAGGTCTCGCATTTGCTTGAGTTAGAGCTATTGGCGTTGTAAATTACAATGTGTTTTACCCATGAGTTATGGAGTGTATGCATGTGGTGTGTAGTGGAATTATGTGGGCTGGATTGGAATTGTTAGTTGTGGAATTGTGACGCGGAATTGTGTTGGGTGGAGTGCATTTTTGTAGTGGAATTATGTGGCATGGTGTGCAGTACATTGTGTGGATAGAAATTATGTGGTATTGAGCGTACTGGTATGTGGAGTGGGATTGTGTTGAGGAGTGCAATTATGTGGAATGGTGTTTTGTGGAGTGGTATGTACTGGACTTAGGTGGTTTGCTGCTGAAATTTGTGGCATGATGTGGAATTTTGTGGTGTGATTTGGATGTATGTGGTGTGCTGTGCAATTTTGTTGTTGAGGTGAATTATGTGGTTTGGTGTAGAATTGTGGTGAGGTTTGGAAATTTGTCCAGAATGCACTGCAGCAGCTCGCAGCTCCTCTGTGGAAAGTAATGTGCCCCGGAGAGATGAATTTTAAAGACGCAGATCATGAAAGAGTAGAAACCAGTTCTCCTATTACCTGAAGCCGAGCTGATCTACATTTATGGTTATGTTTATTTTAAATATGTAAATTATGTCGGAAGCCAACTGAGGTAGTCAGAATTGGAACATGGAGCTGCCAACTGTTTTCCAGCTTTCTTTTTCCCAAAGACATAATATAAAATAACCTTTTATAAACCTGGCAGGACGACAATAGATCTCGCAGAGCGACGCTAGGCGAGACCTAAAAACTGCCGGTGCTCAGACCCGGCCCACTTAAAGCCCTGCCTGCCTTCTTACTTACATCATGTACCGAGCGTTGGGTGGCAGCCATGTGCCTGGCCCTTTAAGAGCAGAAGGGGGCTGGCGGGCTGCCAAGGAGCACGGAGTCATCCCTTTTACCAAGAAGTGGCATAAGGATTTCATTGGAGCCCACACCCTGAATTTCCAAACTCCTCACCAAGGAAAGGCCACGTTAAACACTGGCAGGCGTGCAGCTTCCGCCCTATAGCGCCTGGGGCCCGACGGGAGGGGCGGTAGCACATTCGTAGGAATGACATCTTAATTAACAAGCACGCTGCTTTCCAAGCACTAGTGATACACATGGGAAGTCCAGGCCCATGTTGTCAAGTTGTGCATCGCCATTAGAACGCTTCAAAGCGCTGCAGGGATTATTAGAAGAGCGACCGAGGGGAAAGAAGAACAGAGGAGTGAGCGAAGGATGACGCTACGCTGGGTTGGTTGCTTGTGCAACTCTTATAGCACCTAAGATTTCATCTGTGAAGTTGGCCTGGCATATGCTGTCCACTAATTATAGTGGGCACCTTGCACCAGTCCAAATCGACTCTTATGGTAGGTAGGTTAAAGACAACCTTATTGAAAGCTATCCTAGTGGTAGCTATGGAGAGCAGCCTTCAGGCTAAGTCTTGAAGGAATGTAAAGCAGCTTGTTTTACCAGTCTATAATCTCTTGAGTGACCAAATGAAAGAGCACCACACCAGGTATATATTCAAAATATATGTATTTATTGCTAAACACACCCCTCTAGTCTCTTTATGAGGCTAGAGTTCGAAATACATAAGTTATAAGATATTAAATCACAGTAATAGCACAAATACACGTTTGGGCCCTAGGGGCGTACCAAACCATATACCAATAAAGTGGTATGCGAACCACGACTGAACTAGACACTAGGCCTAGAGCCTCTAGAAGTGCTTGGACCACAAGGAACCACCCAAGGTAGTGACACAGGGGACCCACGGGAGACGCGTGCAGTGTAAATACACAACCGCGATACGCCGTTAACTTCTATGGAGAAAGTCGGGATCGGGAAAATAGAGGAAAGGGACACTTAAAAGAGGACTAGGACAAAACCCTTTGAGATCTAGGACTTTGAAGAGTCTCTACCCACGGGAGCACCGGAGTACTCGTGTTACCTCACCCAGGGAAGCCGGGTGCATAGGTGCCTTTCGGGGTCGGGTTTCGTCGTCGTTTCGAATGGCGATCTGCTGCAAAGTGCTGCTGGCGGCCAAGAGAAAAGTGTCCGGGTGGATCCAAGAGTGGATCGGAGTTCTGGTGAACCTGAAAGCAGAGGGGACAGTCTGGGTCACTAGCCAGTGACCAGGAAGGCGATGGACAGATGCCCACCGATGTCGAGTGCTTCAGGTGCGTTGACGGTCGTCTTGACTCTTCAGCCAGGAGGCGTTGTCGGCGACCAGGAGCAGGATTCGGGCTGGTACACGATGTCTGTCGAGTGCTGAGGTGTCGGCGACCGGATTGGACCCAACAAGCCTTGGCAACGGCAAGTCTCGGTGAAGATGTAGATCGTCGATGGTGCAGACCAGCAAGGTCTGTGGAACTCACCCAGCGAGGGTAAGTGAGGGCAGGCCTGGAGCAACCAGGATGCCAAGTTAGAAAAGGATTGGCCTTCGTTAAGGGCTACTAGCCAACGGGCTAGCGACCGCGAAGGAGCCTCGTGACGCCGCACGTGGAGCTGGCTTGCAGGACACTCGTGGAGTGGGGGCCAGTGATCTTCGGTGCAGGTGGGGCTGGAGGCTGGGGCTACTCGGAGCCCAAAGCACGACTTCTTGGGAGACCCAGAAGATGATGCACTTGCAAATGTGCTCGGTGTCCAGGGGTCACGGTCTCAAGTCACCCACGATAGCCACGGGCCTCAGCTTTGCTGGGGACTCAGGGTAGCCTCGGAAGTCTGAGAATCCACCTCTGGTGATGCGATGACTTCGGCGTCCGACGGGAGCTTCAGAAATGCGAACCGGACAGATGCTTCTTTGGTGCCTGCCAAGCAGGGGAGTCACTCCTTGACCCCAAGGGAGATTCTTCAGTCCTCTAATCTTGTCGTAGAGCGTCGAAGGTCCAGGATTCAGTTTCAGAGTTTCGTCCAGGTATAATCTAATCTTGCTGTGGCAAGGGTTCCCCATTTTAACCAGTAAAACAGGGAGGGACTAACTCTATGACCCCACCTATGGGAGGGTCAAGGGAGGGGGTGGCTACACCCACTTCCCTTTGTCCAGTTTCGCGCCAGAGCAGGGGCAGGTAGCCCCTGAGCTGGTTTGAACTGGCATATGCACAGAGGAGCCTTTTGCTCCCCAGTGCAGGACTTCAAAGCACTCTAAGAGTGCACCCACCCAGCCCCAATACACATTATCCTGTCTGGGGAGGTGGTCACACCTCCCTGCAACAGGAAACCTATTGTCCAGGCCTCCCCTGCCGGAGTTTCGTCCAGCAGCAGGAGGCCAGACTTGTGTCTGTGGCAGCAGCATCCATTTTGTGATGCCAGGGCTTCAGAAAGAAGTTACCGGGTAAGCCAGAGTTAACATGTCTTTCCCTCTAGAAGGGTGGAATGCTACCCCCGCCGCCAGGATTGGCGGGGGGGGGTAGTATTCCAAGATGTTTGACACCAAACACATGTTTAGGTGCAGCCATTCCAGAGTTAGCATTTTACCGCGAGGATATAATGCGCTTAAGAGTATATGGTCAGGCTGCACTACAAACAGCATCAGAGATGGTCTCCGAACGCTGCAGAGGGGCCCTGCTCATGCAGGGGCACCCTCTCACATAGGAACCATGCACTCTGCCTTTAGGATTGATAAGGCCTGCCTTAGGAGTGACTTATAGGTTTATATGTGTGTATGTATTTAGTGATATAGGTAACCTATATCACAGTAAGGGGTGCATGCACCACCTTACCCAGGCTGCAGTAGCAGACCTGTGGTCAGTTTGGATGGCCTTCCCGGGGTGGCACAATACATGCTGCAGCCCCTGGTAGGCCTCTGAGGTACCTATGCCCTTGGTACATAGTATACCATATACTAGGGACTTATAAGGGCACTCCAGATTCCAATCAGAGATGTGCCTAAGGCACATGGAAACCATTTTACAGAGAAAGCAGACTGGGGCCCTGAATAGCAGGATCCCAGTCCAACCAAGTCATAAACCAGCAAAACACCATAAAAAAAGTGGGGGCAACCATATAGTCAGATTCCACCTTCCTACATCATCCCATAAAATGCGGTGCCCCTTTACGATCAGGGAGCGTGCCCGCTTCTGTAGCGCTCCAAACACAGAGTGGACAACTCCCCTTTCAAGGTGAGTGGCGCAGGGATATACTAGGGTTCATTTCACACCTCTGCTGGTCTCTTTCAGCCTATCGGAAGGCTAGCTGTCTTATGATTGGTCAGTTACTGCACTCTGTCTGCAGAGACTACTTATGTTTATAAAAACCCACTTCCTGGCCATCAAAATTCAACAAAATATTTGACCGGAGGGGGCGCGACACGGCACAGCGCTGGAGCCTCTAGTTCAGGCCCACAGGACGACGGAGACCCCTTTACAGGGTAGCCGTCCTTAGTTAATTCAGATCTTGCTGGCCCTGCGCCCCCGTCACACCCTGTCGCACAGTTATATATAGTTCTTTCCTCGCAGAGGAACTGTGGGGGTGTCAGGGGGCTCTTCTTGCAATAGAGGGCGCCGTTGTCACTTTCACAAAGCGCCGAGATGCTGCAACCCCTGTTCGCAGGCAGGTTAGCAGCGTGCAGTAGTCTTCTGCTATATAGTGCTTAGACGCTACACAGCCCGCATGCATGCAGGCCACAGCTTGCAGTAGTGGTTAGTTAGCGTGCTGCTACTGTGCACGAATGTGTCCACTCAGTTCATTAGCTTGCATTAGGAGCAGTGTTTATATAGTGCCGTGAAGCTACAATCCTGCTTGGATCCGTGCATTCCCTCACTTTGCAGTAGATGGCAGTGTGACAGTGACTGCGGTATGTAGCGCTGAGACGCATAGCTCCTGCGGGCAGCCGTGAGCTGTGCATATGATTTTGTGTGTTGAGTGAGTTATTCCCCAGTGATTTGAATACCAGAAGGCGCGTCCAGTTGGAGGGTGGGGACTGGCGGACTGGGAAGCAGCCCTCTCCCACGCAGGAGGGTGCTGTCCGGCCCGGAGTTATTAGCAGTCTGGGGCCTTCCTGGGGCCCCTTGTCATACAGTAGCCCCTGCCCCCTCTTCTCTCGGGGCCTCCATGCTTTATTCCATGCTGCCAGAAGTCTGAACAGCTCTGGGCCATGCCTCTGTTTCAAAATACGTGTTGTAGTGCTGCTATCGTGACGCCTTCAATATTTCAAAGCCTGCTAGGGGTCATTGGAATAACTGACATGCGCAGCTATCCGCGATTTACCCACAGGGCTGCGTGAGGCTGGTAGGGCTGGAGAGGAGTCAGTAATACGCCAGGGAGCCCTGCTGCCACAGAATGCTCTGGCAGCATTGGCTGTTTTATTTTTTAACTTTTTTTTCAGACCTGGTACTCGGAGTCATTTGTTCAAACTTAGTTCTCTCTGACGATCAGTCTGTCATTCAGACCTGGCGCCCACTGAGAGGCGAGAGAGAGAGAGCCACTGATCGTGCATGCACTGACTGGTGCTGTGCGCGAACAAAATATCCAGTCCGGGTGGGCGGGGCCTAAGGGAGACAGGGCGACGCGTGCAAATCTCCTGTCCGTACGCGTACACATCTCCTGTCCCCCTTCGGAAGAAAAATCGACTACAATAGATCTCGCAAGCGTGGGTCCCTTGCTCACTTTGCCACTGGATTCAAGCAAGCCTGGCTGATGACGGCTGGAATGCCAGAAACCGGTCCTAGGATGCTTGTTTCCGGTCCAGGGAAGACATGGCTTGGCAGTTCGGGCTGGACTGTTCCCATGAGGCACAGGGTCAGACTGATTTGCATATGGCCATGTCTGAACTGGGGTGGTGGAGTGAGCTAAAGAATGATGATGGATTAAACCCAGATCAGTTGACTGGGGGTGAGTGTTTGATTGGCTCAAACGTTCCGTCCATCATCCCCTTTTGTATCTCGTCGCTAGGCGAGACCTAAAAATCCATGTGACTGGAACTGATGTGTCTGCAGTTGCTTCTATGCGTAAGTAGATCAGTGTCTCCTTCACTCGGTCCACAAACTTAATATCGCAGCTGTAAAGTGCTGTGACGCTCTCGGACCTTGATCACATTATCTAAAGGTGCAATAATAAACTCATGGGAAGTATTCCTTTGGAAGTACTGGTTTCAGATCCACTGCTAGCGCATTTTAGAGATGCAGCTGAACAGATACAGTATATTTGCCAAAGATTATTCGGAGTTGTAGTAGGACAGAAACCAGACCATAGTGACTATCAGCCTCGTTTGCCTCAAATGACCTTGGCAAACCGAGATTAGGCCACGGATTAGTGTGGTGGTGAGAAACATTTTTCTTTTTTTCTGCCCTGGCGCCCGCTGTTACCTATATTTAATGTATTAAAAAATCAGCTTCTTGGATTGAAATAATGGTTAACTGATTGATTGACTGGGACCCTAAACGCCCGGCCATGACACTGCTTGGAGAAAGCCTAATGTGGACGCCTGGATTTCCTGGCCTGTTTCCAGACATTAGCCAGAGGCAGGCAGGGAGCATGCTGGAGAATGTCACACTGTCAGTTGTGTAGTGTTTTCTGAAACAAACCCTGCTTTCTTGGCCGGCCGGCCGCCTTTCCCTGGGGTGGTGGAGTGACCGGGTGCTCGCTGGCCATTGGCCTGCCATCCTTCACCCCTCCGGTGAGCCTTGTGCTGTGTCTGCGAGTTACCTTTAGCCTAGTGGGCAGTAGTAATTTGTTTCCGCACGTGACTTCTGTCCTTGTAGACCTTGGCCGCAGAGGAGGCGCGGGCTGACGGGACTGTTGCCCACTCCCCCCTCGGTGGTTAGTTCTCTATTTACTGCTCGCGCTTCATTCAGCAGCGGCAGGAGCAGGTGGTGAGTTCTTTGAACCAGCTCAGACTGTTCTTCCTTTCAGCCTACCTTGCCACGCGCCAGACCTCCGACGCTGCCAGTGGTCCGCATTTTACTTCAGGAAATAAAGCGCGGCTGTCCTTCCCTAGTATCGGTGTGCTGTGCCGAATTACCGTAGTCTGTTTGTCGTGTAAGATTTGGTGTAATGTGAAATGTAATTCAGTAGTTTCAGATTTCCTGCTTCTGCGCGGATGCCATGTCTGCATTAATGAGTCCAAACATACACTCTCGAGACATACTTTTTTATTAACTCCCCAGCGACCCAACTTGCTTGTGTGCCTTACGGTTTTATAGTCTCGCGGCAGCGTGCAGTGGCAAAAAGTGACTTCATTGCATAGACCTGGTTAGCTTCACGCACCTGAACTTTGGCAAGTGGTGCTTTCTTTTGGAAAACGCCTAATTAGTTAGCCACGCCTAAATAAAACTGCAAACCTAGTCACCTGCCTGCTGCAGTACAGCATATTTATCCTGTGATATTCTATAACCCTTTCCTGTTGCATGCAGTAAAACGTCTTCTGTTCTGTTGAAGATGCAAGTCGGTCTGAGTGGCCACTGGAGACCTCCCAAAAGAACAGTGTTTGTGGTGCGAGCCTTCGCCTGCTTTTAACTTCGCGCAGCAGATATTGTTTTGAAAGGTGTTGCAGTGGAAGTAGCTCTTATGCACGTGCCTTTGTGTGCAGCAACTAATCGTAGGTTGGCAAACCTAGTAAAAAAAATTCTTTCTTTGTTTCTCCCCCCTTCCCCAGCTGTAATGTTAACCCGCACGGTCCTTCACTGTGCATATAAGTTACGCCAAAGGGACAATTTGTAATCGGATAAGTAGTTGCTGAACCGTCTCGGATAGCACACACCTTTCCAGTTTGACAAGGTGATTTACACCTGGTGTGTATGTTTTCTTCCAGTGATGGAACCGAGTGACTGCGATTGCAGGGCTGTTGGTGCGCAGGAGCCTTTATAATTTGTATGTTTTCTTTTGCAGATCGGCCATAAGGGTTATCGGGCACAATGCAGGCACATGAACTGTTCAGGCACATGCGGCTGCCGGAGCTTGGCGATTTCCGAGAGTATGTCCGTACCCTTCCTGCAAACACCACACTCATGGGCTTCGGTGCCTTTGCAGCTATCACGACCTACTGGTACGCCACGCGCCCCAAAGCTTTGAAACCACCCTGTGATTTGGCGATGCAGTCGGTGGAGGTGGCGGTAAGTACACCTGCCTTTATACGTCCCATCTTGCCCTTTAAGCTTTACAAACGTGGGCATTCCAGTAGTCTTACCTATTTTGGCCCTACCACTAATAAATAAAATGAAACCTATTTTAAAACTGTGGTTTGTCCTCTTTTTGACTGTTTTAGCAATCCCTAAATAGCAACTCTTTGCTCCCAAACCACATAACCTGGTGTTAGGAATTTTCATTGAGGACATTTGTATGTTTTTTTAAGTCTTAGTTCAGTAGCAGGATCTATTAGAGGCAGTGCTTTAAATGGAATAAAATAAGTGCAGGTACTCATCAAATTGAGTTAGGGGTGTGGCTAGTGGGCGGGGCTAGGGGTGGGATATGATACAATGGCACTTCCATCTGATGTGTATTCATTTTGTACTTGCATTAGCCTTGTTAATAATCTCAAATTTCCCCATATGTCACATGTGCAGAGGGAATCTGCACATAACACATGCTTAGTAATTAATAGCCATTTTGCTGTTATGACCCAATAAAATATATATGCAGCCCATTGCACTTAAAGTGATCATGACATATTCTGTGTGGTCTTTGGCCAGAAATGTTTTCACACTGCTCAACACTGTGATTTTTAAACCTTCCTTGTCTGATCATGAGCTGTTGCTGTGATTTAGGCCCGCACGGAGTGATGTTGGGCCACCAATGTACTATCTTGTGCCAGTGATGTGGGGTCCTGGTTCAGCCCTATCAGACCCTGCCTCTGGAATTTCAGATCTTTGCTCTGTACCTTGTTTCTCACAGAACACAGACCACGAAAAGATCAGGACGAGCTCACGAAGAGTAGCACTTAGTTCATAATGACATGCATGCGAACACTTGTGAAACAGAGGGGAGACTTTTAGCTTTAAATTGTATTTTAACTTTCTCATCCTTTTTCCTTCATTCTCAAGCAAGCTAACAGAAGAAAAATTGAAATGTATCTCTCTAATAACTCTTAGGTATTCCCAATATGTTGACATGTATACATTGGGGGTCTGTAATGTAAGTGGCCATGGTCCTTCCACCTATCTTTACTACATGAAAGGAGATTGCAGGGGAAAACCCTGGCACAGCAGCTTCAACATGCACACTCCTAGACTACTGCTTTACCATTTTCACTTTTAAACCAGGTAAACCCAAACAGTATTTGTACAGTCCTGGGCATCGTCCCTCCTTTAGCACCATAGTTTTCAAGAGATCCTCATTTAAAGGGCTCATCCTCATTTCCTCTTATATGCAATGAGATCTCAGCACTGTGGGCTACTGGGTGTTGGTAGTTTAGTATGTTAAATTTGGGCACGGTCATATACTAGGTCTGCAGCGGGTGTGCGGAGCAGAGTAGAAGCAGTGATGGGTGGGACCTGTGTTAGTTCATGGTTTTTAAGCACTATGGAAACAAATCAATGACAAACCTTTTTAGCGTCTGGAAGGGGGATGTCAAACATCTCAACTATCTCTCTTTATGAGTCATGAATCCACCAGCCCAGGCGTGGCACAGCCAAGCATGAAGGCAGATGTGTTCTCGTGTCTCTCACACCTGGTCTTCTTACATTGTCGTTAGTTGGTGTCAGAAGGTGAGTAGATAAATATTCTAGGGTAGATTCTTTGAAACACTATGCACATCTCATTATTTTAGCTCAGTTATCCCTAAAGATGACATTACATTCTTTGAACAGTATTACTATTCATGCATTACTGCCACCATACTTTAGAATACTTAGCATCTGCCACGCTCTGCTTGAAGCCACCGACCATCTAGGAACTTCTAGGGTCCTGGTTCTACCTATCCTACGTATCACATGGCAATATGTTTGAGGCCTCAAATAATCAAGACTGACTGGCTTGTGGTGTCTTCTGGCACAGAAGGAATCTCGGCTCACAACACACATTTCCTTTTCAGATTCATTATTTAACAGGGGTATGTTGCCTACAGTGAAAGGACAGCCTAAAAGAACACACTAAGTACAACAGACGGATTCTGCAAGTCTCTCTGCTTGCTGGACATGTCTTGGAATTATACCCAATTCATCCATTCCCCATTTTAAAGATTTGTACAATGATAATATAGAGCAGAGGATCCTTGTCTTACAACCTACTGAACCCTTTTAATGCATTTTATGCAGCCGTGCCAGATTCTATTAATTGCCGTCCCCTCCCCACCATCCTGCACACACACACACACACACGCGCGCACACACACATGCCCCTAGTCCTCTCATCTTAACACGGGACAGTAGAAAACAATAAATGCAGCAAAAGAACATCACAGATCTGTCCTTCAGATCCTGCAGGAAAATGAAGCCCAGCTAGCCCACTTTTCATTGTAAGGTTTGGTCAGAGACCGCTTTAGCTGTCTCATCGGCCTTATGAAATTAATTTCCATAAATAAAAAGTACATGTGTAAAGGGGAATTTTACTCAACCCTCTTCATCCCTGGGTCTGTTCAGCTATCATTCACATTCTGCTTCCACTCACCACAACAAATAGCATGGGGTAAAGCGGCAGCCCATGAAGGCAACTAACCACCTTGCACTGTGAGTGACGACATTTTTCCTAATCACATGGGCAAATTTGCCTTAAAGTGCACTTCACTGCCAGGCTGGTGGGCCAGTACTTTACTTTGGTAATTACTTTCTTTCCAGTTTTTATCCATTTTTTAGTCATTGTGTTTGTTTAAAATAGGTCTCCAGGTTACAGTAAATAAGGGCCAATGTAGCTTTTCCTTGCACCAATAAGAATCATACTTCCATGTGATGTGTATTAAAACTAAAAAGGGGTTCTAAACCAGTTGAGGAGAGGATGTTGCCGAACAACTAGAGCAGTTGACCTTTAAGCTGGAGAACCGGGTTCGAGTCTCGACAGGGATGCTCAACATCCTGCGAATCTGGGCAAATCAATGAATCTCCCTGTGCCTCGCAAAAAAATTAATGTGTCCATCTGTAACGCAACTGGTGCTCATGTAAAGTGCTCTAATACCTTTGAGTCTAGTTTGTGCTGTATAAAACTCCTCCCCCCCCCCCCAACTAAAAAGCAATTGTAAGTCACATGCCTGATAGGGCGCACTGATACTGTTAAGTTATATGCAATGGTAAATCGTTTTTTAGTTAAATAAATTTGTGGCTGCTTAAGCTCACCACATATAGGAGGCATGTTTTCTTTTTTTGTGGCGTATTAGTGCAATCTTTTTTGAATTAACAATCGCACCAGCGTTACCAAGGCCACACCTAATGGCTTTGCCAATACTTGTTTATCTAGTGCAGCTTCTTGATGCCACACTGTTGTCAGGAAAATGGAATTATGCGAATCCTTTTCACATAAATTATGGATCTGCTGCATTTGCCACATCTGATGCATAATCTTCAGCTTTTAACAAAAAAAGTTGTTTCTACCTCAAACAGGTCAAGAGTTAGTAAAATCGTACCAACGCGCTGCTGCGCAGTGGAAGGCCCTTTCCAAAGGTTGACTTCTCACCTTCCTGTTGCTTATTGCTATGTTTAAACTGAAGTGCAACCTATGCCCAGACAGTGTTAACAAGTATACAAATTACAAAATAATGAAGTAACACAATCGGTAACTATTCTGCATTACGCAGCATAAGTTGCCTTTTCTTGCTGCATAATTTAATCAACCCTGACTCATGATTACAGTGGCTCTTATTATTATTTATTTGCATTGGGCTTAATACTCATTCTCGTGTGAGGACACTCGCACAGGCCCGAGCAAACATGCACATACAAAGCAGTCCGCACACTTTAAAACACCTTCTTAGACTATCCAGATTCTATATCTTCCTCTTTCCCTTACACATAAAGGCACACACAAGCCGTTTAACAGCTTGTTTAACGGCTTGAGTGTTTAACACTCACAAGCAGTCAGACACTCACACAAGGCTCACGCAGGATAAAGGACATTTTTACCTCCTTACCTCCCGTGGCTTCCTTAATTGCCGCTCCCAGTGGGTCACCTGGATTCCAGGGTGTGCACAATGCACACCATAGTGTAAATGTGATTGACAGAGCAGTGTCTGAATGATATGGACACTGCTCTGTCAAGCTCAGCGTGAAGGTGAAATTCTTGACACCTACACATCAAAGACATAATGCAACTGAGCTGCTGTTGAACGGTTCCGGGGCTCAGCACAGGGATTCTAATTCTGCGGAGACAGGGGCACTTTGGCTGTCAGAGTATCATAGAGGCAGGCGCCACCCTGCCTCCGCAGAATTAGCAATGAACAATATATCAGACAATAGTACCGGTACTCTCCTTGGCGGGGGAGAAGTGCCGGTACTTGAAGGGATAAAAATAAGAAGTGCCGGTACTCAGTACCGGTGAGTACCGGCCCATTTAAAGCACTGATTAGAGGTAATAACAAGGATTCAAATCGCATGTTTAGAACTTTCTTCTGGAACCATAGTCTGCAGATCTATTGTGCCTAGCGTGCACAGGAAGTCATTCACAATAATACCGGATTTGAAACCTGGTTATTCATGGGTCTGACTTTTAAAAAAATTACATACTTAGTTTCTTTTCGCGTTACTCTGTCCCAGCACTGAGAACCTGGATTCTGATATCGGACTTTATAAGGTGCTGAGTCGGTTCGTCCCTGGGGTTTCCAAAGACTTAAAGGCTGTGGGGTGTGGAATGACTGTCTGCTTTGTCTCCTGCCTCATTTGGGTCTCTGCGGACCCTAGGGAATGCAGGAAGCACTGTGGTGTTGCCAACCTCGGTCTGTGTGAGGTGGATTTCCGATTTCTCTTTGTGCCCCCTGTGTCTGTTACACAACTGCTGTCAGCACAGTTCCCACTCTTTCTAATAAAGTGAGTGCAACTCTCTGGCTTGGGGATGTAGGCAGGCACGCCAAGGGGGGTTGGGTGGGTGTGAGGGACAAGCCATTGGGTAGTCATTTAAAAAAAATCTTTGCGGTGGGGATTGGTGGTGAGGAAGGCCATGTTGTACATTACCCACCTATAACTCCTCAATGGTTAGTCGTGCTTTGGGGGACCTTTTTAGAGTGGCAGGGTTTTCCACTTCGGGGTTTCAACACATTACACTTTTCTCTCTATCGCTTGCAGCATCTCTTTGGAAACCATACCCATTATTGACGGGCAGAGCTCAATAAACTTGAGTAATATCACACTGCTGGGATGAAGTACAGTGGCCCTCTCCTCGGTCCATCCCTCCGTATACTTCCAGACCCCAGGGAATTGGTGAAACGGTGTATGCTTCTTTGCCATCTCCCCAGGACCTCTACGCGGTGATATGGTGAATGGGAGAGCCGGGCTATAACACAGCTACCCTTAATCTCCCCTGCCTCCATGTCATTGCAACTCTGCGAGAGACCTGTTCTCAGCCATGTTTGATGAGTCAGTGATTACCGCTTCTGAGGGCAGGGCCTGGAGAAGAGTGATACATATAAGCATGGAGTGAGCAGAAGGCCAGAGCAACCTGTAGAAGGGTGCAAACACTTTTTTTGGGGGGGGGAGGGGTTGGGAGAGAGGGCAGCGAACACCTGAGGTTTGTGGGAGGGTAGCTGGACAGATCTCTGAAGAAGTGGAGGTGTATTGGTAAACCAAGAACGAAGTATGGATCATCCTTAACTTCTGACCCGAGTCTTTGTGTCAATACAGAACATAAAAATTGACTGGTAGGTATTCACAAATATCTTTTTACTGTCTCAGGGGTAAAGGTAACTCAACAGATCGCATTCTTGTCAATTACCTGGAACCCCTCGATTGAAGATCCCTCTGATACCTGATCTTTTTTAGTATTCTAGAGTTCTTTTATTAACTGTTAGCATTTGGCACGTTTGATGCTGGTGCCAGTATTATGCAATAACTGATCTTCTGTATTCCTCTGAATCAATGAACCTTTTACACGCTAGTAACTTTTACTAATTGCAGTCTCTGGTGTACTTCATTTACTGATTTTGAAATGATTAAATAACATGTCTATCCATCTGTGATAAGAATCCGTGACACTCGGGTAAAGAATATTGGTCAGCTAGAGGTGCATTAATTCACTAGTCTGTTTCCCAAAATTGTCATCTGCATCTACAGTGTCATCAGTTACATTATGCAGTGATGTAGCTCAGTTAGGCACTTGCTGCTGAAACCTGTGTGGTACCCACAGATCACTAGTTCAAATGTTGGTAGGAGCAACTAAGCCTTCCATTTTTTCAAGGCCAGTAAACTCCAGCCTGCTGAGATGGGTAATAGTAGTACCTGCTGTTTATAGTTTCAAAATGCAAATTGATAATGGAGTAAAACACCATACATTGAATATACTCATTGTTTCATTTAGTCTTCTGGTCAAAGATGTCCTTGCAGGACCTATGCTAGATCATAAAGGAGGAGAGGCCTATTGCAGAGGTTTTTGAGTAATGCACAGCTATTGGGATAGGTTTGTTTCCATTACTAGCTGAAGGGGCACTTCTTGGTACAATTCTGCATAAAAGTTGAGTATTTGGGCTGGGTAACTACCCACCACAAGGAATAACCAATACCCTCGTCAGGGTGGACCCTCAAAGTCACTAAATTAACCTGAGCTCAACACCAGGTATCTTTGGCACACAACAGACAGAATTAACTTGGGGCCATGTGTAAAGTATTTAAGCATGTACCAAAATAGTAGTAAAGCCGAAATGCAAAACAATAACATTCCCAAACAGAATTAGCAAAATGGAGTGAAATGTATTAAACAAAATGACAAAAATCAAATAAAGGGAACTGGAGATATGACTTGCTGAAATTTTAAGTAGAAATAGTGCCAAGAAGCATGAAGTGCCAATGATAAAGGTCGCAGTAGACCAGGACCTAGAAGCAATTTGATGTTGACTGCGATGGAGCGCGGGTCGGATACATGAACTAGGTTCATCCTGGTCAAAGATTTCACCCTCTGAATGTAGACACAATCTACCACAGCAGTACACTTCTAAAGCACCCAGGCCCTCAGAGGAGGCACATAGACTCGCAGGGTGTCCAGTAGAGGTCAACAAGCAGGGTCCAGCCCATGTCAGTTGTCACTGGTCAGCTGGGCAGTTGCAGGAAAAGACCCTATTGATGCTTGTTGTGTGCCTGTAGCTTTAACTGGAGTTTAGCCTTATGACCGTGTTTTTCAACTGGCGGTTTGCCTTATGACCCTTGGAGTCCACATATTTTTGTCCTGGGTACGAGAGATTGTCACTCAAGAAGAGCCCTGAAGGACTGACCTGCAGACAGCAGGTTCAGTCCTCTTTTGTTCTCATTGGGTCCAGGAGTGTTCTGAAGAGGGTGTCTGGAAGTGCCACATTAAATTTATGCCTAGCTTGATGTAGTGGATAGGAATGACTCCTCGACTTGACCTAAAGAATGGGGTAACAGTTCCCGGGGCCAACCCTCCCCACTTTGGACCTCTTCAAGATGAAAAGTCATCAGCCACACTAAACTGGAGCTCAGAGCTGGGGGTGTGCATGGAATGTACTGTGGTAATCCTAGTGTCCTCCAACATCTAACACCAAAATCCAGTTTGGCGCAGTCACTGTACAAACCATAAACCCGTAGACAAAAGTCTGGTAGAACTGAAGTTAGGTTTTCCAGCTACAAGACAATGGGTACACAATTGTTTTGTCATCCAGTTTCCCTTCCTTTTCAAGTGTGCCCCAATTGTTGTATGTAAATCCAGCAGACCTGTCAAGCTGGATTTGGCACTCAAACAGTTTTTTTTGTCCCTGTAATGCCAAAAAGATGCTCACAACCCCTTCTGTGCAAATTCTGTGAGGTTCAGTGGCGTTCTCTTCCCATTCAGGTCAGCCTTTTGTTTGTTCCTGGGAGGCACTTTTCGCTTTTTCGCACCCATTTAACTGCCAATTACTGTCTGGCAGAAGTGGGATAGCAAATGCAAATTGAGCCGCCAGGAACGTCGGAGGCAAAAGGCAACTTTCTAAAAATTACCTTTCCTTTTATATTTATTAAGCATCAGTCTCCACAATCGAATTGGTTTTTTAAGAACCTTAAATAGTTCTTCATTATTTCTAGCTAGTCCCCTTCCCGAGATGCAGAATTGGGATTTTTAGTCTGTACTCTGGTCTCCTACTTAACACAGTAGGTTTGCTACAGTGAAAAATAGCTTTTGAGTGCTAGGCACTGTAAGGACATGTTTACATTTTATTTCTAGGTATCATACTTTTAAATACCATTCACCATGCATTGTGGGCTACAAAGTGTACTGCATTGGGGTGAATTATTAATATTTAAAATGGAGGTTGTGACCTGTCAAAAGGGTTTATTTTGACATGTCGAATTGCAGTGGTTAAACTGCCAGGCCATTTTCCATGGCAAAGTTTTGTGTTATTGATAGAAAAAGAAATCTGCTCTCTGTACCTCTAACTAATAACTGTTAGAACTGGGAACTTTTATCGAGTAACCCTACAAAGTAAGCTCTGAAATCTTTCCAGTTCACATTTACCTTTCTTTTAATATATATTTTTTTCTATAAGTCTTGCTGTATTTGCCCAACATGACTGTATAATTCTTTGTAACTTTTAATGTGGCTCAAGGTGAATTTACATTATCGATTATGTTGATGTTTAAACAAACCATGTTTAAATTCAGCTTAATTTAAACTCCTTTTTTCTTGAAAAATACATCCTGTATTTGTATACTTAGTTGAGTCATTGTATGTACCTTCTCTGACACATCGCTTGCAATGGTGTAGAAGTGATAACTGGATTTATCTCGACCAAGCTCTGAAATCAGTAGCATTCTACAGGACTCCATCGTGGGCCCTCTTTTCTGCATGTCTGCGACTCGTGGCTCTTTGAGTGGGGTCCTACAGCATGGAGACCAGCACTTTGAAGTATCCTGGAGTTAAAGAATGTGTCTTGTGACCACCTCAATCAATTGAGGCCCTCTATGCATTACTACACAAGCTTTGACATGAAATCCTAAAATGTGTAATACTGGTTTTGTGCTTTTTGTTTTCTGATTGCAGCTTCCTAAGTCTTTTGTTACTTATATTCTTCTTTGAGTGAATCTTTTGTTGCATTCAGGAAAACTATGATGCTCTGAGTGCTTTCGTGCCCTCTGCCCCTACAGTTCATGATAATTTTTGCCCTGTCCTATCCCTCACGTTGGTGTTTGAATGTCTTCCCAGATCTCCTGACCAATTCGTAAATACATCTTGCACTAGAAGGCAATGAGTGGCCCATAAATCATAGGTGGAATTGGTTTTAATTTCCCTGTATACATTTGTTTCATTGGGACAGTGACTCCAAGGAAGGTTCAGGAGTGCCTGATCCATGCCAGATTTTCAGGATTTCTGCATTAAAAAAACAACATATGATGAGCCTTAAAGATTGTTTACGAAGTTAGTGGTTATGTGTATCTGGCATGATTTCACTTCTTCTGGCTCTATATTGGACCTGTTTACATTAGAAAATGCATATCCAAGCAGTGCAAGAACTGTGGTGATTGAAAGGGTTGAACACAAACTCCACCTCTTCCCATCACCCCTTATGCCTGTAGCACTGATCTTAAGAATGCTGCAGTCATCGCCACATCACAGAAAATTTACTCTTGTCTTACAGTGCCACCCTCAACATTGCAGCTTGTAATACCTTTCACTGCTATCAACAAATGCTATTAAACAGTATTTAAGGCCTGCCTCAAGCACATCATCCGAGGTTCAAGATTTGTGAACAAAATGTTTCCCTTAACAGTTCATCTCCTTGTCGCTGTATCCTTGTCTTGCTTCCCAGTGACACCACAGAAGATTCGCTTCTACTGCATCATGTGCATTGCCACTTCCTTTGAGCTGATAACATGGCCACCACTGCCGGTCCTCTCAGTTTTCAATGAATTGTCAGTGGTTGGCTGGACTTCACTTTGACATCTTTTCTAAGTCTTGTGTACCCATTCGATGACTGTTCTCCCTGCCAGAGTACCACTTGCCATATTTGTTGCTCAGTTCGGTGATTAACCATTCTGTTAGCTTGTGGATGCTTTTTATCTCACAGACCAGGGTAAGAACAGATGTGTTTTAACTATACCAGAGAGTCCACTATCTT
Organism: Calotriton arnoldi; assembly: GCA_963921515.1. Classification (NCBI taxonomy): domain Eukaryota; kingdom Metazoa; phylum Chordata; class Amphibia; order Caudata; family Salamandridae; genus Calotriton; species Calotriton arnoldi. Next base: position 280,002 of record CAWUFW010005707.1, read on the forward strand.
TGTTTGGACTCTGCGCACCAAAATGAAAGAGCTAGAAAGACTGTCTTTCCTGTATTCTTTTCATTAATGCTAGACATATCATTTTTGTCTTTTAATCTATCTGCTTGTCATCACTTTAGTTTGTTGAACTCCTCTGTTTCAAGTGCCCACAAGAAGGGGATTCTGTTTGTTGGGCGACTGCTGTGCCACTAGCCAGATCCCTTCCTTTTCAATGGAGCTGCTGTTCAAAATGCCTCCAGAGATCAAGCACTGTCACTGAAATGTGGTCCTAGCTGAGTCTATCCACAAAACGTTGTTTTTTTTTTTTGTGGATAGACTTCCATGAAGTAAGAGTGCCATGATTTTCCAGCCCATTTGATGCCTGGTGGAGGTCATCTGTTCACCTTGCAGTTTACTTCAAAATGGAAAATCATCCATATTCATTGTTTGTACCTATAGATTATTCCTCAAGTATGCTGTTTGTCGGTGTGTCATGGGGTGGTAGAAGAACAAGTAATGTTGGCTGTCCTAAAAACTTCAGTTTCTTCTTAGCCCAACTGACAAAAAAAAGTGCCGCCTTATTCTCACCATCCTTCTAAAGGAACTTGGCAATTTGCATGGACGAGCTAAATTTTTATCTCTACCATCCTCACAGATTTTATAGGCATTCGAAGTCTGTGGAACCTGTACTAAAATTATTTCCTCTAAAATGGATTATTGCAATGCCTTTGGGGCTGTAACCTCTATTGCTGCTGTGCACCAAGTGAGAACAGTAGTATTGAGCATCCTGTATCAACGTGTGCATGAATAGTAAGGTTACAAAACTATTTTCCCCCACTACTCAAAGCCCTAGTGCGCCCATGTTTAGTGTCTTGTGTTCATGCTTGGGAGTCATTTGTGGCAAAGGGTACATTTGAATTGGAAAGTATCTGCAGTATGGACGACCTGGTTATGACGATTCTCACCTAGACAGTATTTGTGCAGGAGATTTGCAGGGACATTGCATTATTTAGTATAAATGCCACAATATCCCGGTTTAGCTGATGTGCAGTAGAGAATATGTGGCCGTACACTAAGGCTAGAAGGATTTGATGTTTAAGGTCCTAGGAAAGGATGTGTTTTTGTCTCCGGAGGTTTTTTTTGAGGTGCAACAATCTCAAAGCTTTGGGTACAACAAATCATTTGTTTCCTATTACAGCAGTGGTGGCCAGCACGGATGCAGCATTGTGATTGGTCTGAGCACCGTGGTTCGGTGCTCAGACGGACTGTGAGCTTGGGCATGTTCTCCACCCAGGCTGCAATGTAGTCTGGGTGGAGAACATGCTAAGTGTGCATGAATGTTTGGCTGGCTGAAGACGGCCGGCCAAACATTCATGTGCACTAAGGGAGTGAAAACCACTCCTCCCCTGCTCTGTCAGCAGAACAGCCCTGCCCCGCCTGGCAAAGCTGCCGCACCTGCAACAGGAAACAATAAAATAACATTATCATTTTCTTTTTTTCCTGGCACTGCTGAAAAGCAGTGGGGTGAGACTCCACCTTAGCGGAGGATCCGCCACTGTATTACCGAAGTATAGTGAAGAGTGATAAGAATGGGATGTAGCAGCAGGGAGGTGCATTGCCCCAATACTTTCATTGAGGCATTGGCAAACATTCCAAAACACCCTTGCGGAACTCTGAAGCAAACCTAAAACTCCCTAAAGTATCATTCTGCTGTATTTTTGTAACCTGGTTAGTGCTCAAGGTTTTACTAGAGTGCGGTGTATGTGGTAAGGGAAGAAGCAATCACTTCATACAAGCTAAGCTAGTGAAAGCATTTTAAGGTCTAATCAAAATTCATAAGAGTTAAAAGCTAGCTATTGCTAAAACACCAATCTAATCAAAATGCAAAGAAAGGAAATGTATTTAAGCATTTCAGAGTTATTCAATAATGACTACTGTTAACAGGAAGTTTTGGAAGCCAGTAGTGTCTTACAGGAAAATGGTGGTTGGATCATAGGCTAAGATTAGGCTCACTAGTGAGTGCTGTGAATTTCCTAGGGCCTGCATCTTGTCATGGGGGCAAAGTTCCCTTCTCTATCACATTAAGGCGGGTTTCCAGATAGGGCTGCAGAGTCCTATGTTAGTGCAGCTCTTGTGTCGTTTTTTTGGCAAGCTGATTTTTCTTAGTGTATGAACGGTCTAAGACTGGCTCACGATGTATTTTCCTGAGCTGGGTCATTGAGTGTTGCGACTGGGCACAATTAACAATAACGCCAACTTTAAAAAAACATGAATTTTATAATATTAAAATGTTTGTTTATCCAGTGCTCTTTTTCCAGAGCTGCCCTGCATAGTACCCATGGTTCTGTATTTAAGCAAACTGAAACTGCTTCCTCACATTAATTAATTTCCAGTCTCACACCGCTATTTCAACCAAAATCTCCGTCCTTGAATTGGTGTAAAACAGAATAAAAATTCATATTTATAAGAGCAAATTCTGCATTACCGTAACTTATTTGAAAAGGCTTTCCAATTGGTTTCAGAACTGTCCAAGTAGTAATAATGAAAAACACTTACTGATGATTTTTTGCTTTGCAGTGATCTATTGTGCCATGTATATATCCTTTTTGTGCCATCCTGGTAGAATCGTATTACAAATCTTGCTACCCTTTTCTGCTAAGTTAGCTTGTTTAAGTGAAACAATTTAGCAGATCACCCTTGCCACCTTTTTGAAGTGTGATCTAATGCACTAATGTTCAACATGACATCCTGCAACTGAGATATCCCTAATGGGTTACAACGGTATAATGGGGATGGTGGATCTGTCCCCCATTCCCCACTCACTTCCTGAAATCTCTGGGTTGGTGCTCTTGGCATGGAGATCAACATTGAGATTGATTGGGTGGGACTGTAGGATCACTTTGGAGACCCTTTTTGTGGCGGAGACAGTGGCTTGAACATACTGTACTGCTTGGGGGCTTCAACAAATGGGACCTTATCAGTATCTTGAAGCTGGGGGACGTCTTGCAGGTTTCTCACAATGTTGTTTCAGGAGCTCAGTGTAGACTAGTATTACTCCATATTCAATAAATGCCTACAGCTCCGTCATGCTTCACTACTCCACTGCACCTCCCTGTCAGACTCCCGAATAGAACCAGATGGAGACCAAAATCCTTACGGGCTCATTGGGGAAAGGCAGTATCTTCTGCACTTTCAAATCCCTACTCCTTAATTCTTTGTCGTTCAGGGAGAGGTGGGAGACTTTGGTAGACCCCTCAATGAAAGAAGGATGCAAGAATGGCCCCACAACAATCCATATCCTCGTAGCTCCGGTTCATGCAATTAAAATACTTGCACATTACCTAACTGATGCTGTTGAGGCTCTGGTGAGTACACAAATGTTTAGCACCCACATGCTTCCGATGTCTAGAGGAGATCAGTGACTTCTTTCATGTGGTTTGGAAATGCTCCTTAATCATGAAATCCTGAAATACTGGTCTGTTTCAGCACCTTATCTCTCATACTGGGGAGACTCATTGCTACCTCAACCCAAATAACTTTTATTAGGACTTTTGAAAGACTGGGGCAGAGGTGATTGTTCCATGGTTGGTCTGGGCACCATGATTGCAAAAAAGACATGCGTCTTAGTTTCGATTTGCAAAAGGTTGCCCCCACAAATTCATAGTGTGGTGAAGGTGGAGCTAGTATGAGTTGGAGTAACTGAGGTAATGAATTATATTGTCTATGACTTTAATAACTTGCAAAATGAGGCTAGAATCTGTTTCTGTGGAATTACGTTGTAAAAAATCAATAAAATTGGTTAAAAAAAAATAAAAGCTTCTGAACGTCTTGAGTGCAGTAGACCTAGTCCTATATGGTGCCTTAAACCGGGCATCTTGTATGAGCGATTGCTTCAGCGAACCAAACCAGTCCAATTGGATGTTGATGCGGATGGCTCCAATGCATTTTGCTAGGTTGTGTTCTGGAAAAAAAATTAAGCTCTTTGATTTCTGGGCTTGAGAAATGCCATGGCAAAGAGGCACTGCATCAATCACACAAGGCGATGGGAGGGTGATTGTAAGAAGTCTGACCTCTGGCAATTGTGCAGGGTAGCATTCCAGCCCATTATTATTTTGCTCCTCCTGCACCTCCGTTTGGACTCAGCCAGGCACCATGGCAGTATGGGCTGGACTGGTATTGGAGCACGATCAAGAATGATTTGTAAATGACTGGGTCAAAACTGAGGTGGCATGGTCTGCACAGTAACGATAGACCGGGATGCGACCATTGGCTGAGATGAATTCATCCTTTCCAACCATTACTTTTTTTTGTTAAACTTGTGTGACGCACTAAGTGGGACGGGTATACCCTGACGTGCGTCCTGTGAACACTGTGCCAGTGGAACCAAGCTACACCCGACTGAGCCCTAAAGGGCGAAACCAGTCTTGGGTTGCTTATGTTCTAGTTCAGGAGGACGTGGCCTGGCAGTTTGGACTGGACGGTTACCATTGGAGCAGGGTCAAGACTGATTTGCATATGGATGGGTCCAAACTGAGGTGGCATGGTGTGCAGAATACCAGTGACTCAGATTAATTCAGGCATTCCAGCTATTACTTTTTGTATACTTCAGAAATCAAAGGGCATTTTTTTTATTCATAAATGGGTAAAGCAGGCGACGTTTCTAGTCCTGCACATAGGTGTCTTAAGATAAATGTTAGTAATATAACGTATTTTTAAACCGCACGTTAACCACGAATGGTATATTGGCGTTGAATAACAGATGTTTGTTACCCAATCATTTTATCGACCTCAGGTGGATGAAAGGCTGAGTGGACCTGCAGGGATTTGAACCTGTGACCATGAGGTCAAAAACAGGCCCCTACAGTAAACATTAGTCCACTAAGCCACCAGACTCTGCCTTCATGACACAGCTTTAACTTTATTGGTGAGCAGATGTAACTTGTGACTATGCCAATCATTCAAATATAAGCTTTAATTGTAAGTGGGTGCACTCTTTCCTCGAATCCTACCAACCACTTGGCTGTGCTAGCCTCTTGCTAACATCAGGATCTTGGTCTTGCTCATATTCAAGATTGATTTAATGGCTGCTTTATTTATCCCTAGCTCCTGTACTTCTCTGAACAACCCAGTTGAGTAGTTGAAAATCACTATTATTGGCATATGGTAATACCTGCTAATGCACACCTCCGCCTTGGCCCCTGATTTATGTGCATTTGTTCTGACACTATTGCGAATCTGGTCTCTGACATGCAAGAGTAGAATGCTTGAATGGTCCATAGTAAAACTGAGTCAGTCCCCCGTCATGCAAATTTACTCTAGAACACACTGGTCTTCAAAGTCACAGTTAACCTCCTCTCAGGACCCTGCTTTTCCAGTCTGCATCTACGTCTATGCAGTATGTGGAGACCACTGGTCTTGAACTGACCATTACCTTTTATTGAAATTGAAAGTAGGAGCAATAAATTAATTGCGTCATATATTGTAAATATATTGCTTTTCTACATGACTGACCTACCAAAGCATGGTTGGAGTAAGTCTATATGAGGTCCATCTGAAGTTTCTTATAAATCCTAATGAAACACAAACTTTGGAATTTTTTTTTTTTTTTTTTTGCATTAAGCTCCTTAATTATTTGCTCTAGCCAGGGTGTTTATTGCATTGTAAAATATGCATTTAATATCTACTAAACTGTGCTGTTTCATTTCACCCTGTAACGAAAGAAAAATCCTGTTTTGGAAGTTCACCTTTTTTTGCATCACTAGGATTTTGTCCTCTCGAATGAATGGCAGGTTGACTACAGTTCTCTTCTTGCAATAGCTGCATTGATCTTACAACCACCTAGATATGGGCTTTAAATTTAATATCTTAAGCAAATCCTTGCGAACCACTATTCTTGATTATTCTCCTTGCCCAGGTTCCTGTTTATATAAGGGTCAGCCCTGTTCGTTTAATTTCATAAAGGTTAAGATCAGAATATTATCGTCTGTTCAGTAGTTTGAACGCAGTCCGCTTTGGAATGACCTCCATAATGCTGATCAGCAAACGTCCATGGGTCATAGCCTTAATATCAAAGTGGTCAATAAATATGCAGATATTTGTATCATGAATTTACCCTTGGATCTCTCCACCCCTTTGATAGAGTGGTACATTCATGGCTACTGTATCAATTGAAAGAGGTTTGGATTAAAGGGATTGTACTCAACAGTTTTTTTTTTGACTGGGCGCAATTGATCAAACTAGTTGACTATTCATCACGCTACCCAGCATCAGTGGTAATCCCTTGTGTACGTGTCCTCCCTTGACTATCTGGTTGTTCGGCTGCAAAGCACTTTCCTAAGCGAATTACAAGTTATTTTCCAACTGGACAGGCCTAAGGTCCTGGAGCTAATATCTGCAACTGTCCCACGACTGCTGTGCAGTTGATGAAGCATAACCTTATTAAGCTAAATACCAGCAACTCTATATATGTGAATTTTGGGAAAGAATAAGATGCTGGGATGGTTCTTTTTGTCCTGCAGCAAGGGATGATGCTTTTGCTCCACTCAGAAGCATGATTTCTGAGTGTAGTTTTTAATCGAGTTCCTATCCAGAAGGGTACAAGGTAATTGTGTGGACTTGTTTTTTTGCACTGCATCTTCCAAAGTGAATACAAAAAATTCTCTTGGGGCCAGCATATGTTTGCTGTAGGAGCATTTGTTTTGTCCAGGATGGAATGGTGCAATGGATTACTTAAATGGGCTGTATACAGGTATCCCTCCTTACACGGCTACAACATTACAGTAGGTTTAGAAGGCAGGCATCTTCGTGCAGATTGTCCATATTCACTTTCACATGATAATCAATGGTTGGCATTTTAGCTGAGGATTAAGTTTGTGCCTGTGCTTGGTGCATATATTTTTATGAACCCAGCCATCCGGTATTTGGAACCAAATCTGAGGAGTAATTTACAGCTGAAATGAACAATTTCTTCTCAAGTTCTTTGGAAGAGTTTTGAAAACTATTTTGTTAATTTTCATTTTTTTTTCCCTATTTAATGCAAGAAGTCTTTTGGATAAATGTAGGCTTCACAACTTCCAAATTGCATCAAGCTAATGTCCTCAACGGTGAATGTAGTAATTTGGAAGGAACTCGTAGGTCCAGTATCAGATTGCTTCTCGAATTGAGGAGCAATTGGATTAACATTCAATATGTGATGCTTAAAGTAGATTAAACTTAAATGTTACCTGCTTTATCAAGAAAAGTATCTAGATTATTTATAAAGGGCTTGGATTTTAATTCTTTTTCCTGCATATTTGAGTGATTCGATCACTGGTGCACAGAGTGAATTTCCTTCGGCCTTCAACCATATGAGACCGTGTCCCCTTTGGCTCACTTCATTTGTGTTTCACTTGGCACAGGGCCATACATGTCCACGATAGAGCCATCTACAGGAAATAATGGTTTTCTGTTATGTTGGTTTAATTTGATAAACCCTGCAATACATAAATAATGAAAGTGTAATCTAACCATGATTCCTTATTGGGTGGACTTGTATAATTTATGGGTATGTCTGATTCAAAACACCAATCAAGTATTCTCATCTTTAAAGAATGTAAGATTTTTAGAAAAGAATTAACCAAATGGGCCCCTCATTGAGCCACCCTTGGACTCTGAGAAAAGGTCCCAACCACCCTACATGATCTTCCATTAACTCCGATGTGGTCAAATTGAGTTAGTACCATTGTCATGTTGATACATGGTGTTGGCGAGTGGTTGAAATTAGTTTTTTTGAATTGCGAGGCAAGTTAAGATAAATGTTATTGATTTTAGTTTTGTCATCCCAGTGAGCTTTATCTATCAAGCGCAGCTTCTACACAGGGAGTGCTCTAACTCACTAAGGTAACTTTAGGGATAATTTTGGTCAATGTTTAGAGGAAATCCTTTGGGTGGTTGAACAAATGTTTAGACCTCAGTCTGAATAAAACTCCTGCTAATGGATTCTTTTATGAGATGTCTGAATCCGCAGTGCGGAAAAGCTTTTAACTGGAGTGTCTCCTAATGAATTATTTAAATCAGTCTCTACTGGTGCCCAACTTTTATCAGTAATAACACTAGCCAAAACGTATAAGCTAAGAATACTTCACCTTATTGTGTCAGTGCTGTGACTAGCCACCTCCAATCGTCCACTTACAATTTGTTTGGTATTACAACAGAACATTACCTTCTACCCTTTCATTTTAAGGATATGCCCGTCATTTCCTTTGATATAATTTAACTTTCAGCCCCTGCACACCTTTCTGTATCAATTGCACGTCAGTAATGATTTTTAATACTCTGGCTTTTATGACTGCTTCTGCCAGCCTAAGTGGGCAGAGAAACCATTGGAATTCAGAGGCTTAATTATGTCCACTCTAATCCCCACGCTGTAGAAAATATCTACTTTCAATGTGTTCTGGGGGTTCTGCACTTGAGCAAGTTACTACAATTTGTTCCTTCACTGGATTCCCAACAGCGAGGCATAGTCGGCTGAAAAAATGTTCTTTGAGGATAAAAGGAAGAGTTGATGTGACTGCAAAAAAGTTCAGTAGCTACTGAAATATAAGGTGTTATGCTGCCCATGTAAAATATAATCTGGTGAAAATTCAAGTTTGCATTCGTTATTACTTGACATCAGAAAGGCCTAACCTGGTCACCTACCCAGTAGGAGCAAATGTTGGGGTTGACCATTTCCTACAATATAGTTGATAGAATGTGTTAAGCAATGCAATACTTATTTATTACACAATGTGGTTCAACATTTTAGCAATGTATTGGGTGTGTCTGAGTTGAAGTGAACTGGCCTGCCAGGGTTGTCTGCCATATATTTAGGTGCACAAGAATTTAAAGGTTGAAGAGCTGGATTGTAAGGTCCTTGGGTAGAATCTGTCAAAAGAAATTGCACACATTTTGGGCATTCACCAACATTTCTTTGAGATGTGGTGGGATGGCTGCACCTGTTTAGCTACGTTCCTGATTGACTGTTGAGCAGCTCACACTTAATGGGGTGAGCATTTGCTGTGTGATTCTTTTTATCCACAGCCACTGAATCATCTACTCAAGGGTTTGTGGTGCTAACGGTTGAGGGGGTTTTAGTTTGGTAAGATGACCATTAGGTTTTCAACCAAAGGTTCTACTAAACAATGAGTTTACTTGCCTGGTTTAATTTATTTGGCTTTGTCATAGATGGATATTTTTATGTTTTTTTTTAAATTTATTTTTTATGAGATGCTGATGAATAACTGAGGCATCCACTGATCAGCCTCCTCTCTGAGCAGGCTTTGCCTCTGAATTTTCTGACTTCATCTTTATCTGAAAATACGTTCAAATTTACCACCAACCGAGGCACTCTTCTCTTTAAAGGTCTAACATGTGGGGGCGTGGCCAAGATGGCGGCGAAGTAGGACGCAAGATTTAGAGCTCCTACCTGCCGCCCGCCGAAATAGCCTTACTGACCTCTCACGGGAGGCAAATACTGCCTAGGGACCAGGCCGGGGGCCGCTGAGACCGGGACGTCCCAGATCGACCGTTGCAGGCCCGCGGAATCCGCAGAACGCGGCAAGCCCGGGGGGGCCGCGTGTGAACTTAGCGGAGCTTCTCCTGGGCTCCGCTGGAGGACGGCCGCGACAAGGCGGTGGTTTGGTGTGGCCGACCATCGGGGCCAGCATCTGGCGGAACAGCCGTCCCTCCGGCGATCCGGGAGATGCACGAGCGGTGAGAGCTGCTGAGCGGCTGGGCCCTGAGGGCGGAGATCCTCGGAGGTGCCGGGCCTGGGGAAGTGCTGCGGGAGAGCAGTGTGGCTGGCGAGGCGCCCGGGGACCGCGGGATTGACCTGGGTGGCGCCGGAGCGCCCCGGCTGTACACCGTTGCCCTTGCCGGTCGCCTGGAGGGAGGCCCAGAGAGGAGCTGCGCGCGGCCCGCTGGGCCCAGGGATCCCCGGCGTCTGGTGCAGTCGCGCTGGAGGTGGAGGCGAAGCATCTGGAGCCACCGGAGGAGCGGTGGGGGCTGCTGGAGTACCGAGGGCAGGAGTGAGCAATCTCGCCGAGTCGCCCCTGGGGCCGGCGCACTCTCGGCGGCGGGGGAGCAGGAGAGGGCGGCGACGTGAGACCTGGGAGTAGCGGAAGAGAGGGGCGCACGACTGCCCAGAGGCGCTTGGCTGGAGCGGTGAGTGACAGCGGGGTAGCGAGCGCCTTCGGCGGGATCCCTGTCCCGACCCTCACTACAGCGGCGGGGGCCCGGACTGCGGCCTCCACATCTGCTTGCCGACCGCCGCGGAGCCAGGTTGGTGGGGGCGGAGAAGGCGCACACCACCTGCCACGCACATCACTGCGCTTGCCCGGCCTGCAGCTCAGGTCGTGCTTGGTGGGGAGGCCTGAGAGGGTCGGGCCTGTTGGAGGGGGCCCTGCCCGTTGGACCTGCGCTGGCTCTGCCGCCTCCTGTAACTCACCTCGGGCACCGGGACGTCATCAAAGTTGGGCTGCCTCGTCTGGGGCCGGCGGCGCAGTGATCCGGGGGCAGAGGGAGGAGCCCACTGTTGTAGCGTTCCCTCCCCCGTCTCCGAGTGGGGCCCCCGCGGCGGCGACAGGAGCCTGGAAGTGGCCGAGGAGACACTCACGGGTGGCTGGGGCTCGGCGGGCAGGCTCTCCATTGATCAATTCGCGGACCTCTCTGGGGCTCCCCTAGCTTTCCCCCCTTTGGGCCCCGAGTCCGGGGGCGCCAGAGGGGCATGTCCACCTCGCGAACTCGGAGGGGAAAGCCGATCAAAGACATCTTCGGCCGCTCACTGTCCAACCCCGGCATGGAGACGGCCGACCCAGGGAAGGAAACGCCCAAACCCTCCGCAGGGGCCGGGGACGAGCCCATAACTAAGGCCTTTCTGGAGTCACTGTTTCTCACTCTCCGAGAGGACATACAATCAGTCAAAGCAGAATTTGCGGCAGAGGTCAAAGAGCTGCGGAGGGATGTAGATGCTGTGGGAGAGCGCGTGGTCACTCTGGAGGACAAGAGTGACACAGTGGCGACAGAGTTGACGATGCTTCAGCAAGAGGTCATTAGGTTGCAGGATCAACACGTGGACATGCAATCGCATCTAGAGGACTTGGAAAACAGGTCCCGCAGGCACAACATCCGAATCCGGGGGTAAAAACAACAGAGGATACCAAAGACGTGTTTGCTTTTTCCACCAGTCTCTTCCGACATATCTTGGGTGACTCCCACGAGTCCGAGGTTGTCCTTGACAGAGCACATAGAGTGGGGCCACCCCGGGCTCCTGGTGCCCCCCGGCGGACATTTTGGTGTGTGTACAGGACTTTAGGGTGAAAGAAACCATAATGGCAAAGGCTAGGTCCCAGCACCCTCTCTCCTTCCGGGGCCACTCACCAGTGCTATTCCAAGATTTAGCCTTGATCACCCTGCAACGGCGTCGACAGTTCCGCCCGGTGACGGAACATCTGAGACAGCAGGGAATCCAGTACTCATGGGGACACCCCTTTCGCCTGATCTTCAGACACAGCGGAAGGCTTCTGCAACTTCGCTCATTAGTCGACACGTGCCGCCTGCTGGGTCTCACTCTGCCGGACGAGGACGAAGATGACCGTGGTGATGAGACTGGCCCTGGGGCCTCCCCATCCGAATGGCAGCGACAGGGCAGAAGAAGACGGCCCCGGAAGCCACACAAAGCTGACATAGCCAAGCACCAGCAGGCGGCTCTCGCGGCTGTGTCGGATGCCCTCGCGGGAGAGGGCCCCAGCACTAAATGACACATGGGAACTTGAGATACCATTTTTGTCATGTTGCATACTCCCTCATTGGGCCTAGGCGGGCGGCGGGTGGAGTGGCACTCTCCCCATTGGTCACGACACGGAACCCCTTACTTTTTCGACTGGTCATCTCAGGATGACGGACACTGTTCACTAGTTACAATTATTCGAACTGTTCCCTTATGGAGGTTGTTTTGGGGTTTATGTTTAGGGTTTTTTCGGGGTTTTTCTTTTTTTGGATTGGGTCCCCTCGTCCACTTTCTCTCGTCACGCTATGCGACTCAGCAGTCAGATAGTATAGGGTTTGCTATGCCCCAGCCTGCTTCTCCTACCAATCCCGATGCCGCACACACCCACTAGGATTCTAACTCTAAATGTACGCGGCCTGAATAACCCCATTAAGCGCAGGGCAGTACTCAACTACTTGGAACAATCCAAAGCTGACATCTGCCTCCTACAGGAGACACATCTTATCCCTAAAGATCACCACAGGCTGAAATCACGCGCTTTTCCCACGCAGCTCTTTTCTTCCAACCTTACTAAATCCGCTGGGGTCGCCATCCTCGTCTCCCGCTCCTTCCAGGGCAGAGTGCTTCATAGGGAGGCGGAGATTAGGGGCCGCTTACTCACATATCAGTTCCAAGTCACCGGAGTTTCCTTTATAGTGGGATCCATCTATGCTCCCAATGAAGGCCAAGACACGTTCTTCCACAGGGCACTCACGGAGGCAACCGCTCACTCGGAGAGACATTTACTGCTCGGGGGACCTGAATATGGTATTCGATAACACTCAGGATCGCTCATGCCAGCGCACGGGCCAGGTGGGTGCTGTTTCCCCGGCTGGGTTGGAGCGTCTCCGGGAGTTGGGTATAGTTGACTTATGGCGACACTTCCACCCCCATAACCGAGCCTACACCTTTCACTCGGGAGCACACAAAACGTACGCTAGATTAGACCACTTTCTTAGCTCCACCTCACTCCAGGAGCTAGCCATTGACTCTGAGATTCTGGCAGCGTCCCTATCGGACCACTCTCCAGTCATTGCCTCATTCCAATTCCCCTGCACGACAACCACTGAGACACTGGCGGCTTCGCGACACACTGTTACACCGGGCCTCCACTGTCGATCAAATTAAGTCAGCTATCACGGATTACCTAGCACACAACAGCACCTCAGACACTTCACTGGCGACACAATGGACGGCCCTTAAAGCAGTGATACGAGGGGAATTGATAGCTATATCCACAGCTGAAAATGTAGAGCGCAGCCGCAAGCGAGCTGAGCTGATGCAGAGGGTGGAGGAGCTTGAACAAATGCATCAACGTACTGGGGCAGCTAGGGCCTGGCGCCAACTCTGCACGGAGCGGAAACAGCTTGCAGCACTGGACCAGGACAGAGCCGAGTATGCGGCTCTCCGTCTCCGACACTCCTACTATACAGGGGGCGATAGGGGTGGTCGTCTTTTGGCTTATAAGCTACGCGAAGCTAGGCAGCGCCAGGGGTGCAGACTATCCACACCGCCGGGGGGATCTTACCACCGATGATGGGAAGATTGCGGAAACCTTCCGAGACTTTTATGCGAGGCTATACGCCGGCGACGCCCTGGCACCACTACATTGCAGTGACTTTTTAGAGAAGGCGGCAATACCTACTCTTAGCGGGGCGCAGGCCGAATACCTAGACAGAGACATTGGCACTGAGGAGATTATAGCAGCGATCTCCCGCCTTAAGTTGGGCAAATCACCTGGGCCAGACGGTTACACAGCGGCCTTTTATAAAACCTTCTGCGCTCAAATAGCCCCCTTGTTGCGCAATCTTTTCAATACCTTTGCGCAAGATGGAGCCATCCCAGAGGAGATGCTGGAAGCATCGATAGTGGTGATCCCGAAACCCGGGAAGGACAAAACGCACTGCAGTGCCTATAGGCCAATATCCCTACTGAATGTAGATATTAAGTTATATACCAGCATCCTTGTCACTCGTCTGGCGCCGTACATGGCCCAGTTAATAGAGCCTGATCAGGCTGGTTTTATCCCACAGCGGCAGACGGGTGACAACACCAAGAGGATACTCCATTTAATAGAAAAGGCGTCCCGCACACCAGGAGAATACATGTTGCTAGCGATCGACGCAGAAAAAGCGTTTGACCGGGTACATTGGCCCTATCTGGAGCAGGTCTTGCTTCGATTCGGCCTAGGAGATAGACTGCGTGCCCGGATTCTCAACTGTTATCGCCTACCTAAAGCGACAGTACGGGTGAATGGTCAAACATCCTCGCGGTTTCCCATAGGTAGGGGTACCAGGCAGGGGTGTCCGCTTTCACCCCTCCTATTTGCGCTCTACATGGAGCCGCTGGCTCTGCGGATTCGCAATCACCCCCTTATAACGGGCATCAAATATGGAGGGGATATTCACACTATCAGCCTATATGCAGATGATGTCCTGCTATCTCTCTCGAGCCCGATCCCCGCGATGCGAGCTCTTTTCATTGAATTGCATTGCTTTGGGCAGGCATCCGGCTTTAAAGTCAATGTCGAGAAATCTATCGCCTTAGACATCTCTCTCACTCCCGCCACATTAGCTCATTTGCAAGTGGAACACCCTCTCCAATGGTCGACTTCATCGATTCCTTATCTGGGAGTTCAGCTTGGCCCCAACATACCTGTTACCGCCGCCATTAATTACGCCAACCTCCGTACACACATCCGCAAGGAACTGGGGCAATGGAGACACCACACTCTATCGTGGATGGGGAGAATCGCAGCCACGAAAATGACTATCCTCCCGCAGATCCTGTACCTCTTTCAGACCCTTCCCCTCCGACCCCCCTGGGTTGGATTCAACAGACCCAAACCGACCTAGCGAATTTTATTTGGCAGGGTCGTAAACCACGGTTTAAGCACGCGATAGCTATCCTTCCTCCCGAAAAAGGGGGTGGGGGTCCCAGACCTACAACTTTATTTCCAAGCTGCACAACTTCGTTACTTGGTGGAGTGGCATCGCTCCGAATCGGAGAAACATTGGCTCTTCCAGGATCAGGCGGTGGCTGCTAGGCCCCTACAGGGTATCCCCTTTCTTCGCAAAACGGATAGGCCACCCAACCTATATGCGTCCTATATCACAGGCACACTTATGGAGGTCTGGGATCGAACTAATTTAACACACGGCCTGACTTCCTTCCCATCCCCCCTAACACCCCTCTTTAACAACCCAGAATTTCACCCTGGCACTGCAGCAAAGGCTTTTGTGGCATGGCGCCCCACTGAGTGCCGGTCACTTGGCCATCTCTTTGACTTGGAAGGGGTCCTTCCATTTCCCCAATTGCAGAAGCAATATGGCATACCTGAGTCGGAGCGTCTTCCATACCTACAGGTTAGACACTGGGCGCTCCACCCGTCTATCAAGCCAGGTGCCCAACGTCTACTCACCACATACGAACAGTGGCTCGTCACCCGTACCTCCGACAAGAAGCTTATCTCTGACCTTTACAAGCAGTTATTATCGACTTCTACACACACATATAACGCCGGCAGAACACGCTGGGAGCGGGAGCTGGGACGCAACCTCAGCCTTAAAGACTGGGAGGGCATATATCACAGGGCACGACACTCGGCGTACCACATGGGACTCACAGAGACACTGACGAAGGTAGCCACTTACTGGTACTACACACCGGAACGCCTCCACTGCTTCGATACACGACAGAGTGCCCAATGCTGGAGAGGCTGTGGGGAAATAGGCACTCTAACACATCTGTTGTGGGGCTGTGATCACATCCAAGCATACTGGGCTCACATTTTAGATGAGGTAGACAGGCACTTTGATACGCAGATCCCACGGTTCCCCGCCTATGTCCTATTGGGGCTCCCTAACCCTATCTCATATCCCCTAAAGTCTAGGAGGGGTCGAATGATAGCGATCGCATTAGGGGCGGCTACCCAAAATATTCTTGCACACTGGCGATCTGTACAGCCACCGACACACTTGGGATGGCTACAGCGGCTTTGGCGAGTATTGGGTATGGAAAAGCTGACCCTCACTCTGACTGGCAGGGGGCCGAATTCCCAGACCTATGGCGCCCTTTCTTGACTTTGCTCACTACTGAATTCCGCGAATTGACTTGTCCCCGCTATCTCAGGCTGCTTCGTCTTGCCGACACACAAATCCCGCAGGCCAGCTCGACACATAAGCCTAAGAGGACACGCTGAGCACGCAACTTTCCTTTCTCCCTCCTTTCTTACCCAGCTATGGACGACGGGGAGGGCGGGGTGGGGGGGTCTTTTGTTTGCTTTCTTTTCTTATTTATATGTTGTTATTTTTTGTAGACCCGCTCCTTGCATTTACTATGGTAATGCTGCTTTCTATGACACTGAGTGTCTTTAGTGCACGGTCCTCAGGAGCTGGGGGTCTTTTGTTTTTCATTGTTGGAAATTAATAAAAGATTTAAACCATAAAGGTCTAACATGTGATGAGATTCTCCACCTTAGTAATGGGCCTCATGAACATAACTATATGGTTTTCACTTGAGTAACGTGTGAGATTCCAGCAGTAATGTGCATTGTCTCACACCCTCAAGTTGTTCACCGATGATTGTAATAAATCTTGTAAAGTGTTTCGAAAAAAAGGCACACCACGGCTGACCAAAGGTTCAGCACTTCAATCCCTGTTTCTTTTTGAGTAAGTGTCCTGTGCATCTACTTCCGGCACTCGCCGTCGTTGAGCGCCATTCTGACGAAAAGATACTTTGGAATGGAATGAATAAATAATGTAGGGTGTTCACAATAGATCCTTATAATGTGCAGAAATATTGTCCAGGTGTTCAACTCTCATTGAGGGGAAAATAAATCCGATCCCAGCTCGAATTCTTAAAAAATAATGTAGTGTTCACAATAGATCCTTGTAATGGGTAGAGGTGTTGTCCGGGTGTTCGACTCACGGTGAGGGGAAAATTAATCCGATCCCAGCTCGCATTCTTCTCAAATAAATAATCCCGGTAACGGCATGGTGGCCGGCAGTAGTACGGTCTGAACATTATTTATTAAGCCCTGATGAAGTTCCTTCTGCACAAGGAACGAAACGCATTGGCTGAGTGCCGGTTGTAACAGGTTTTGAATAAAGAAGATTGATGGACTAAATTTGTTCTCCCGACTACTTTTCTGGTGCACCTTCCATTACAAAAAATCTTGTAAAGTGTTAAGCTTCTCCAGGATGGCAGAACAGTTGCCTCTTTGTAAAGCCTGTGTCATAACATCGCCTCTGAACTGATCATCCGAGTCTCTGTGGCCACCTAACCTTGCACCAGCCACAGCAGCATAAATAGTTGAAGTTTGCAAAAGCCAATCTGTAGTTTTAACTTGGCTGACTGCCCGTTTATGGTCTCAATAGTGGATGTTAAATAAATAATTGTATGCATTAAAGTGTTATCGGTAGATGACTCCATGCTAGTACCGGGAGACAAAGATCTTACTGAAACAAGTTTCCCAGTGTGTTAATGGATTATGCATTAACACACACAAGGTGATGAAAGGAATGCTTGCAGTTTGACAGTAAGGGCTAGACTGTCCCTCCAAGGTCAAGACTGATTTGCATATGGCTGGGTCCAAATGGACTGGGCATGGTGGGCAGAAGAACAATGGCTTGGGATTCTACCCCAAGGGATTGCCAGTGGCTAGACAAATTGCAAGTATTCCTCCCATCACCTTTTGTGTGTTGAATGAATCCTACAGGACAGCAACTGAATACGAAGCCAAAAGAATCCTCGGCTTTCATGAAACTTCTCTTCACACTTGGTAAATACTAAATGTTGACTTCATCCTTAGGTAGAGATATGGAGACTGGTGAATTAAGCAGTGGTCCACTTTTGCGGTCGTGCACATGAACCACAGTTAACTGAAGTGTAGACATATCCGGGAAATAACGAAGGGCAAACATCAAAGATACCACAGCACTGCTTTAAATAGCCTTGTGTTGCCCCTGCCCTCACCAGACTGACCGATGCACTTGGCGTGCTAGACTTGTGCTGTGATCGCACCACTCCCACATGTGCAAAGTTGTAAGTGACCGCTGTCAAATGAGTGCACTCCTCTATTTGCCATTCTAGCTCTCTCCTTGCTACCTCTATCTTTTCTGATCAGGCCGTTGAGTCATTAGAGCGAAAACCTAATAGATGGCTTCTATTCCAGTACATCTTAAAAAAATATTTTGTTTATTGACCTGAGCTAGTGACTATATTTAAGGTAACCGTTTGTAACCTCTGGTGTTAGTTTAAACCTTTACAAACTATGTTCAAATTAATTTCAGAAAGTTGTATGCCTTTAAATTTTGATTCATGAAGGGTGCGCGGCAAGATAAATTAACACATGTTAAGGAATCCAAAGGTTTAACAGATGCCAGGCCAGTAGCCATCCATGTGTAATAACCCATTTCTCTCCCGATGCCTTTAAAAAGTGGCCATTGCTCTGCACAGCCTTCCGGGTCACAAGCCCAGAATTTATTTTAATGGTTAGCCCATTCTGCAAATAGCACCTGCATGTTTAGTTCGACACATTAGATTAAGACCATTAAGTTTTGTCCAATTTTTATAACTGAGAGGGTTTGGGCAAAAATGCAAGCTTCAGTCCTCCGTTTAGGTAAAAAACAAGAGACTGAGAAAGCAGGTGGTTTGGGGGAAATCACTCGTGATGCAAACTAAATCCTCATGGCGACTGCAATTATTTAGCACCAGATCTGTAAAATGTTGGTTTTAGTTTTCTTGACAGGGCAAGACATTGTTTCCAATTCTTTAAAATCTACAGTCTGCTTTGGTGCGACCCATTGAAGTATTACTATTGCAGCGAGCTGTTAGCAGTTTTTTTAATCACTCACTTATGGAGTGCTTGCATTGCAATGCATGAGGGATTCATTTTCATCTCAACAGTAGACTGATTCTTCGCACATTAAATTGTTTGTCTCCTAGGTACATTGCATGCAGAAAATAGTAGTTTTGTTTTGTCACTGCAGGAAACTTTTCTTTAGTCTTTTTGCCCAGATTCAAAATGCAAGCCAAAACTAGTGACTTTTCCATTGTTTGCTTGATATCGAAGTTTCTGTCAGCTGTATTATCAAAGCTGAAACAATCTGATGTTCATACACCCCGCAGAATCATGTTGCTTGAACATTGTTACCTAAATATTCTTCTTTTGTGCATAACATGGCCTAGATTAAACTAGCGACTTTGACAATTTGAATACAGGACTGTAGAAGGACAAGTGCATCTGGTCAAGGACTGCTTCTCAGTCATTTGAGACTCACGTCTGAAGGACTTATCATGGGCAATGTTCGAGGCTGAGAAATTCCTTTTCTTGAAGTTTCATAGGTACTTAATTGGCAGTAATAACTAGCTTTTTTTTTTTATGGCAGACCATTTCTTCATTGACTTTTCCCAAAATAGGTAAGTATGTAGATGACTTCATCATCCTAGGATGGAGTTAAATCTTCTGCGTATCTTGATCATTGATGGCACATGCAAGAGGCCCTTCAGAAGTCCTACGGGTGTGTACATTTTGAAGTGTTGGTTTCTTATCAGCGGTTTGTTTCATCGACCTTAACAGTCCCTCTTTCAGAAGGATTTATATATCAATTTGTTTTTAATCTTCCCTTTTAATTTTCAGAATATATATTCTGCTGGTTATTACCCATGCAAATGAGAGGCAGTCGGAACTCCGGAATTCAGCAAACCTCCAATCCATCCCCTTTTAGTTTCTATATCAGCCCAATGTACTTTGCTGCCGTGCCAGTTAAAGTGCCAACTGTTTTTACAGTCGAATGGGTGCTGTACTAATTTCTAATGCCAATTTCCCTCTGCCAAATTTTAGGGAATTACCCCTTCCCTGTGCCTTCAGTATTGCATAACGTGAGCCATAGCTTACATGCAGCTGCACATAGGACCTGCTGGGAAATAATTGTTACACTATTCAGCCTTTTGAAAGCTGTTGGGCTTGAATGCTGTTGAGCAAAATATTTTTGGGCATCACAGAGGGAGGAACTGCTGGCTCACTAGAGTATCCATATAGCGTTAAGCTACATGAAAAGGCTTCATCAAAAAGGGTCTAACTGCAGAATCCAGTAACAGAATGTGAAGGATCTTAAGATATACCTCAACAGTGGGCACATTTTTCTGGGGGCAGACTAATTTAGAGTTTAAGATTTTGAAACTGCAGGTCTCAAGACTGAAGTTTGTTCTTACATTCGATCATTGACTAATACATCAGCCGAATTCAGTTGCATTGTGTGGAATTTCCATTGTACTTGTACAAAGACCTGTCTTAAACTCAAAGTACAATAATCGGGAAATCCTACTAATCTCCAATCGTACACTGTTTGCATATCTGAGCAGTGAGGCACTCTTAAACCTCTTGGTCGACTGTTTGACACATTCATATGCATTTCATGTGCTAACTGGAAGAACCTCTAGCCCTGCTACGGTTATTTGTAGTCTATGACCATGTGTTTCAGGACAGGAGAGTTTTACTTTAAGAAATCACTCAATTCTTGGGAAGTTTTGTAGATTCGTAAAATCAGTTAAATGGTGGTGTGATTGAGACATTTGTCCTGCATAATGTTTCGCGATTTTTTTGATTTTTTTTTATTTTTTTCAAATTTATTTATTATTTTTTTATCCACCACCATACATTGTAAGGCACTTCTTATTAAATCTTGCAGGTGAGATGATTGTGTCCAGTGATGGTGGCAACAAAAGGGTCACAGTAAGCAAACCCCACCAGACTAGCTCCCCTATTTGCCTCCCTAACCTCCTCCACTGACCGTGCCAAATCGATATTTACACCAACTGAATAACGAGAAATTTAGGTCCCTTGCCTATCTCGAGGAGATTCGATTTACCACAGGCATAGGAATCACTTAAGTCTCAAACATGCATCAGTAGTTCCATTGCATAAGATAGGGTTGGCCTTGATGGGATTCAAACTTGTTATCTGCAGATTATAGTTTCGTTTGAATGGAGACTAATCTGAGGTAGCCTCTCGGTTTACCGCTCAGTAATGTGGTATTCGCATATTGGGCTTGAGATATCTTAAGATTTTTGTCGCCAACAACTCATTACAAATAATACAGCTCTACTGTACCCCCTCTAAATCTTTATTCATAATTTAGGAGGAGACACTATGGCTCAAATTATTCTTTAATCTCTGTATAATGCGGCTGCTTTGATTTCATTCTTTGTGAATGGACTATTCCCCGATTCCCCGGAACATGAGATCACTCTAGTTGTGCATTAGAAGTCAGACCCTCAACAAGAATGCTACACTTTTCTGATAAACAGCTTTTATAGAGTGTCAAAAAACGACAACAATTTGATTAGAGTTTCCTTTTAATTTTCCTTTACTCCGTGTGTTGGCGGCATAGATTTAAAAAAAAAAATCTTTTTATTAAACAATCAAACATGTAAGCATCCCAGCATTACAAATATGACACATTATACATTGTCTATAGTACAGGTCGGGGGTACAGTGTTGCATGTCATGTTCATGAGGTAAGGGCCCATCCCTCCTTTAGTTGTTTACCATGTTGTACCATTAGTTTCCTTCGGCCATGTCTGTTTGTGTCAAGGATCTGTATTTGTCCCATGCGTTCCATATCTTCCATTTTTTGGGGCATCCCCTACGTGTTGGCATAATTTCAGTCTCCGTTTTATATTTTAAACGAGGCATTAACAGAGGTAGCATTGAAATGCAGAAATATAACCAGTACATCTTGCACAATATGCTACAAGAAGTTACTAGACTTCCTCTATGAGAACAGTATTTTAAATGATACCTGAGCAGAATACTGTAACTCACAATGAAGTTAGCCTGTTGCTGAAGTGGACTGACCCATTCCCCTAACCTGTCCTGTAGTAGACAGAAAAAAATTTGAGTGACACAACAGACTCATGGATGAAGAGTGCTGGCTGAAAGCCCCTATAATGAAGTATACTTTACAACCCAAAAAAGTCCAAAACCATCCATTTTAATCAACCCAAAACAATATAATCCAATATGTTTTAAGTAAAGTGCCCTACTACTTATTTGGTGAGGTCCACACTACATAACTGCCACAATTATACACAGCTCATGATATTAGTAACAATATTGCTAATATCTTTCTCAAAAGCTCAAATTCCAAAAGATCTTTCAACTGTTCCACCAAAGCAGAGACCTATTGGCCTTGCAAGTACTTGATTTTCGACCATATCAATAACAGGCAGTTGGGTTCGACCCAGGCCTCCATGGTAGTGTTTATCCGTCATTCCGTGGCACATGGCTGCTATGATTTTAATTAAACCCATCCAAAATCCAGCTCCTATCCTCTGCCAATGATAAATATCTTGACCCCCTGTAATGGGTTCTAGACCATTGGGTATGAAACCTATGCATCCATGTTGAAGCCAAATTATGCCTGAAAACTCAGGCAGTATCTAAATTCTGCTACTTTCTTTATCAGGAATATCGATAATCGGCTACATGTACATTTCAGCAACGCCCTTGTTTAAGATGAGACTTTGTAATTATATATACTAAGCTGCCCCAGAGGTGCTTCTGCACCCTATCTTAATCATCTCTAATATAACCAAATCCTCAGGTTTGTCCTGTGCTGCAGTAATTACTGGCTACCAGTCAAGTAGTCTCTGGTTTAAAGCTATGGTTCTAGTTCATTCAATTGTTAACGATCCCCGAGTTTTTCCACCATAACTCCCTTGAAATTCTCTTGGTACACTCCCAATTGTGATCTCCTCTCATCTCTTCTGTTTTATGGGCCCTAGATCTCGTAATGTCACAGTTAAGGACAGACTCCAAGCCTCCTCTGTAGCAGTTGGTAAAACTCTTGAATTCCCTTCCTCTCCGCCTATGTTCATAGCCAATCCTACTTCTTTTTAGAAAACGTATGAAATCCTTTTGATTCAACCATTAGCTATTTTATGAGAGAATTGTAGTGTTCTCTGGTTCAAAGCCAAAAATCCTCTGGCAAACGCGATTTTAAATAACTCTCTGATTTGACTCTGCGGGATTTGTTTGCTACTAATGACATGCCTAGAACTAGTTCACTGAAGCAGACAAACTTTACTAGCATTGAAGCACCTTTGAGCGTTCACAAATGAACATTAACGGGCGTCTTCATATGTATTTCTTGGGTTTTGCTGTGCTGCTTATGCTGTGACCGTTTTGCTGTATTCTTCGTACTTTGTGTTCTTTTTAGAGTTTCTTTTTGTGAGTGTTATGCTTTCAGGGGCCATGCTATCACTCTTGATAATTTCAACATGAAATGAAACTGCGTGTGACTAATTTGGGACTGTGTGTCATTGATCCTTAAATAGAGCAGTAATGGGTTGGTCAGAGGTCAAACTGTCTGATGTAGTTCTTATGAAAGTTTTTCATATTATGTTGCAGGTCTGTAATTGCATTCCTCCCTTTTTGCAATTTTTACTGAAATTTATATAAAAAAGTTGGAAACAACCATTGAAAGGATGTTCAGTGCCTTAGATAAAAGCAGACCTTTTACCTGTGCACTTACTCTTCGTTTATTGCACAATGAAACTATTTAGTGGTGGGAGCAGAAACTGGTTCTCGAAGTTAAGTCAGAGCAGTGAGGAAGCCCATGCGGGATGTACACGTTTTTAGGTCTCGCCTAGGCAGCGCATGTGTGGTCTCTCGAGACCTGCTTGATCTACTGTATGGGGTTTCAGCACGTGCATCCGTTTTCATACGTTCCCTCTTGTGCCTTTCGAAATTCCTTTGTTTTCGTTGGTGAATAGTTTACATTTGTCCCTCCTTTTGCTGTTTTGATCACGCCCTGAAGACTGGCCCTGTTACATGGATCCAGTGGCGTAACGAAACTTGAAGGGGCCCACCTCCGACCACAATCAGGAGCTCTGCTGACAGGGTACTGGGCTGAAGGGCCCCCTGGAGCTCAGGGGCCCCCCCCGCACTGCAGGGGCTGCGGGGGCCTTTGTTACGCCCCTGCATGGATCGCGTCACTATCGGCCACATGTTAGTTTCGGCGCACTACTTTTTCATTGACCTCTGCTTTGTTTGACCTTCCAATCGTGCTCAACTGAGGGCTGCAAATCCTGTACTTATCTTGTTTTCCACTGTCTCTGGTTTCATGAGCACTTTTTCAAACCCTGAATAATATACTTACTTAATGAAAGTGTAGTTTAAGAAGACGGCTGAAAGTAGGATCAACCTATTTACAGTGTGCTTTTGACAGCGTGATTATTTCGATACGATTAAAACACATAAACATGCTGTTATTGCTCCGTTTTATGAAAATGGAAGTAGCTTTAAGTTGCGTGCTTTCAACTTTTGATGCTTTCTTTTAGGTTTCAATCATTGGTGAAATAAAACCAATATCAAGGGATGCCTCCTCGTGCTCTTCAAACGCGGCATGTAATGGGAGGTTACTTAACAATATATCCTGCAAGTAGAGAGTAGGCCCCTCAGCAGCACCTGAGCACCATTTCAGCCACAGCACCACCTCTGCACCATCACAGGACTATCTCTACACCAGTGTAGCACTACCAGCGCAGCACTACCTCAGAATCACTCTGCGCCACAACAGCATCAGTCGGCACCAGCGCAACATCTCAACATCACTCAACAGCTCCACCTTCGCATCAGCATAGCACCACCTCTGCATCAGTGCACCACCTCTGCATCAGTACAGCCCCACCACATCACCTGAGCACCATCACATCAGCATAGCTCCACCTTCTCATCCGTGCACCAGCACAGCACCACCTCCCCACCTCGGTAACCTCTCCACCAGCACAGCCACAGCACCGCACCAACTCGCATCTCTCAGCGCCACCTGAGCACAAGTGCAGCAACGCCTCAGCATAGCACCATATCTGCATCGGTGCGCCACCAGTGCAGCCCCACCTCAGCACCAATGCACCACCACCGCAGCATGACTCTGCGCCACCGCATCTCCTCAGCATCACTTGGCACTACCTCTGCATCATTGCACCACCTCCAGCGCAGCACCAACTCGGTACCAGTGCAGCCCAACCGCAGCAAAGCACCACCTCCGCACCAGCGCTGCATCAGTCAGCACCACCTCCTCCTCAGTGCACCACCACCAGTGCAGCACCACCTCCGCATCAGTGCACCACCAGCGCAGCCAACCTCGGCATCACCCCAGCAGCACCTTCTCATCAGCGCAGCACCACTTTAGCACCACCACCACAGCTGCACTCTCCGCATCAGCACAGCACCACTATCTCAGCATCAGCAGCGCACCACTATCTCAACATCAGCACAGCACCCCCAGCGCATCACCACTTCAGCATGAGTGCAGCACCACATGAGCACCAGCTCAGCACCACCAGCACAGCATTGCGTCAGCGTCGCTCAACACCACCTCTGCATCATTGCACCAACACCAACGCAGCCCCATCAAAGCATCAGCGCAGCA
Source organism: Calotriton arnoldi (assembly GCA_963921515.1). NCBI lineage: Eukaryota > Metazoa > Chordata > Amphibia > Caudata > Salamandridae > Calotriton > Calotriton arnoldi. The sequence goes on from CAWUFW010005707.1 coordinate 305,205, forward strand.
CCACCTCTGCATCACTCAGCACCACCTGAACAGCATCACTCTACACAAGACCACCACCTCCGCATTAGCACAGCACCATCAGCACATCATCACCTCATCAGTGCACCACTTCAGCGCCCCTCAGCACAGCATCTCCTCAGCATCACTCAACACCACCGCCGCGCTGCTTCTGCAGCACCTAGACATCACTAGACACAAGACCACCACCTCAGCATTGGCACAGCACCATCAGCACATCACCACCTCATCAGTACACCCCTCAGCACCACATCTCCTCAGCATCACTCAACACCACCGCCGCGCTGCTTCTGCAGCACCTAGACATCACTAGACACAAGACCACCACCTCAGCATTGGCACAGCACCATCAGCACATCACCACCTCATCAGTACACCCCTCAGCACCACATCTCCTCAGCATCACTCAACACCACCGCCGTGCTGCTTCTTCTGCGGCAGAGGAGCCGCCGTGCTGCTTCTTCTGCGGCAGAGGAGCCGCCGTGCTGCTTCTTCTGCGGCAGAGGAGCCGCCGTGCTGCTTCTTCTGCGGCAGAGGAGCCGCCGTGCTGCTTCTTCTGCGGCAGAGGAGCCGCCGTGCTGCTTCTTCTGCGGCAGAGGAGCCGCCGTGCTGCTTCTTCTGCGGCAGAGGAGCCGCCGTGCTGCTTCTTCTGCGGCAGAGGAGCCGCCGTGCTGCTTCTTCTGCGGCAGAGGAGCCGCCGTGCTGCTTCTTCTGCGGCAGAGGAGCCGCCGTGCTGCTTCTTCTGCGGCAGAGGAGCCGCCGTGCTGCTTCTTCTGCGGCAGAGGAGCCGCCGTGCTGCTTCTTCTGCGGCAGAGGAGCCGCCGTGCTGCTTCTTCTGCGGCAGAGGAGCCGCCGTGCTGCTTCTTCTGCGGCAGAGGAGCCGCTCGTGCTGCTTCTTCTGCGGCAGAGGAGCCGCCGTGCTGCTTCTTCTGCGGCAGAGGAGCCGCCGTGGCGCTTCTTCTGCGGCAGAGGAGCCGCCGTGGCGGCCCTTGCACCACCTCAGCATCATTGCACCACCTGCGCTTCAGCACTGGCACAGCACCATCAGAACATCACCACCTCGTCGGTGCACAACCTCTCAATCACCTCCGCATCAGAGCAGCACCTATCGGCACCACAATCTCAGCATGCCTCAGCACCAGCACAGCATGACTCGGCAGCACCACCACCTTCGTACCACCTCCACCAGTGCAGCATCACCCCAGCACCAGTGCGGCATCATCCGCGCAGAACCAACTTGGTACCTCTCCAACATGAGCACAGCACCAGCATAGCCTCACCTCTGTACCACCCGAGCATCACTCGCCACCTGAGCACCACCTCCACACAAGCACAGCACCACCTCCACACAAGCACAGCACCACCTCAACACCAGGGCAGCATCAGCAGAGCACCACCACAGCATCAGCACCAACTCCGCATCAGTCCACCACCATCGCAGCCACACCGGAGCACCAGCGCAGCATCACTCGTCACCAGCGCAGCATCACTCGTCACCAGCGCAGCATCACTCGTCACCAGCGCAGCATCACTCGTCACCAGCGCAGCATCACTCGTCACCAGCGCAGCATCACTCGTCACCAGCGCAGCATCACTCGTCACCAGCGCAGCATCACTCGTCACCAGCGCAGCATCACTCGTCACCAGCGCAGCATCACTCGTCACCAGCGCAGCATCACTCGTCACCAGCGCAGCATCACTCGTCACCAGCGCAGCATCTCCTTAGCATCACTCAACAGCACCTCCGCATCAGCACTGCTCCAGCACCACCTTAACATCACTAAGCACCCCCTCAGCACCAGCACAGCCCCACCTCTGCATCAGCGCATCCCCACTTCGACACCAGCGCAGTCCTACCTCAGCCCCACCTCTGCACCATTTCAGCACCAATGTGGCACCACTTCAGCACAGCACCAGTTCAGCACCACATGAGCACCAGCGCAGCACCACCACCACCACCACCTCCGGATCACTCGGCACCTTAGCACCAGTGCCCCAGCACCATCTAAATCCGTATTTGTAAAGCGCGAACTACTCACCCTTACGGGTCTCAAGGCGCTGGGGGCCGTCGTGGAAATTAAGTGAGCTATTGCCCAGAGTCACATGGTGCTGAGCTGAGCTGCCGCCGGAGCCAGGAATCGAACCGTGAACGCTGTGCTCCGAAGTCAGCTGCCCTGGCCGCTGCACCACACCTCTCCACTCCACCATCACCACCTCATCACTCTGCACCGCCTCAATATCACTCAGCATCACCTGAGCATCACCTCTGCAACAACATAGCATCCCTCGGCACCCCCACAGTCTGTCCTCAATCTGGCATGTTGATTCTCCCCTAGCGTCCGTCCACTGCATGTGTTGTAATTCAGGTTCTATTTCCCAACCGCACCCTCATGTTTGTTCCCCGACCCATAACAAAAAAGCTGTAACAAACCAACATTAGAACAGGCAGCAAGAAGTTGCCAACATTGCAAGGACAAAAACTTTTCTGTTCTAAAAAAAAATAGAAAAAAAAAAAGCCGTTCAATTGTACATAATGTCTTGAGGTGTATGTGTGTGTGTATATATATATATATCACTGAAAAAACCATAGGTTTCAGGCACGTTATAGTTAGAAATTAGCATTTAAAAAACCTTAGAAATTCACTGAAAAAACCATAGGTTTCAGGGGCGTTATAGTTAGTTGGACATTTCACTCGTACAAAACCATAGAAATTCCCTCGTTATAGTTAGTTCAGCTAACTATAACTCGCGTACTCCGCAATGCACTGCTGATGACGTCACATATTACATCACTCATGACATGGTCAGTGACATCACTCATGACATCACTGATGACATCTCAAATGACATCACTGATGACATCATCCTTGTGATAGTGGCAGACCTCCTCTCACCCTAATATAACCTTTGATACACACACTCAAAAATACAAACTAACATTTTCAAAACAATGGACATACCAATACCAGTTACAACACACCTATTCAGTAATTCCAAGATCTACACACATCCACTCATTCACCAACAGTCCCTATACAGTCACTCATACATGTACTCACTCATCAGATGTACTCATACACCTATACATCCTGTTACACACCGCCACTCATCCATAGTTACTCACACATAGTCACACATGCAAATAAAGTATCAAACATCCATTTACTTGCATATACAGTTATACACACACTACCACACTTACTTCTACAGAAACTTACACATACTTACTCTCTTAAACAATCACTTATAGAAACACCTACTTATTTGTACAGGAACTCTTCCAATCTCTCACTCTCACATATACTCACTTATATACACCAATACTCACATATACTAGTTTAAAACATATGTAGTTACTCATAAAGACACTATTGAGACAGTCATTCACTCACTAACACACCCATACACATACTCATCCACCTATACAGTCCTGCACACATGCTGTCTTCAACACATACAAACAGTGAGTCACTCATTCATGCATCTATGCACTAAGTAATACCCCCACCGAACCATACAGACACTCATACTGATACTCAAAAACCAACTAATAACCCATATAGACACTCATGTAGCTACTCACCAACCCATGCAGCCACTTGTACACAAAGTGAGAGACTGATACAGATATTTTCATATTTAAACATTACTCACTAACCCATGTATTCACTAAGATACACTTAGTCAGTTATACAATCAATTTTACAAAACAATCATCCATTTAGACACTTGTATACCCATTTATTCTTCCATCGACCTTGAGATATACATATATAAAACATATTTAATTTTCAGAAAAACACACATTCACTGGATGATGTCATCAGTGATGTCATTTGAGATGTCATCAGTGATGTCATGAGTGATGTCACTGACCATGTCATGAGTGATGTAATATGTGACGTCATCAGCAGTGCATTATGGGCGCGCGAGTTATAGTTAGCTGAACTAACTATAACGGGGAATTTCTATGGTTTTGTACGAGTGAAATGTCCAACTAACTATAACGCCCCTGAAACCTATGGTTTTTTCAGTGAATTTCTAAGGTTTTTTAAATGCTAATTTCTAACTATAACGTGCCTGAAACCTATGGTTTTTTCAGTGAATATATATATATATGTGTGTATATATGTGTGTATATTATACTATGTATATATGTGAAAATGTCTCGGTCCCCGGTTTGCCTCGGTGGCACGGAAAAAATGGGTGGAACTGACGTCAGCACGCCGACTAGGTTCTCTTATGGCTCCGATGACGTCATACGGTGTCGCGAGCGGAGCCGTGCTATTATGACGTCCTCGTTGATGTGGGAGAGCTAGGAAAGAATTTCCGTGGAATGCTGGTGCAGGGGATATTCACCTAAGTGTTCAGGCTAGTCCTTTGGGAGCAACTGTTTATGTTGCCACTCCAGAAACCGAAACCAGTGATCCGAGGGCAGAGGCCCTGCAGATGGCACACGAGGTGGGGTGCCCAGTCGTGTGCACCGGCGGGCAGCGAAGTGACAAGCACCACAACCCACAAAAAAGGTAACGAGGGCACTGAATAACACAGGATCTTCTCTTTGTATCTGGCAGGAACAACGAAGTTAAAATGTCCTAGTACCAAAATGTAGAATTAGTGCTACAACGGTCTTGAAGAGGACCTGCGATGCCGCTTCTGCCTCCCGTACCCTGGAGGTGGCACATGGGTCACGCGATACGGTCATACTGCGGTGGGACGCACACTCGTTGACCTCTCATGGCACTGCTCCACACTTCAGGGAGGACGCTTTCCATTAGCTCTGTTTTCTGATGACATGTTGCGCCGGCCCCGTCCAACAACAGAACTCCTTTAGATCCAAACAGACTCTTCCACTCTCACCGGAAGTGGAACCAGGCCACGCGGACCCTTTCACAATACAACAGCCGGGAATGCACTTTTCGGTAAAAAAAAACACATTCCTTCCTCCTAATTAATCAAATAAACGTCTCACTGAAGAACAGGGGCCAGCTTCAATCGGTAAACAGCCGTCACAACGACTTTTTTACTTTGCGATACCATTACAACACATGCATTACCACGCATGCGTTGTACATCACGAAATCATTACTACGCATTTTTTTAGAACGCATGGTCATTTACCACGCATGCCTTTACAACTAATTTTGTTGTAAAGGTATGTATGGTAAATGACCATGCGTTCTAAAAAAACATGTAGACGATCCATGTCGTTGTAAGGAAACAGGCTGTTCCGTTTCCTCACAACGACGTGCACCGCCCCTCAGACGACGTGAAGCAGGAACCACGAGGAGAGGAACCACGAGGAGTGAGGTAAGGTGGATTGGGCATGGGGTGGGGATTTCTTTTCTAGGGTTTAGGGTAGTGCAGTGGTGTTTGGGTGGTGTAGGCGGTCGTGCTGGGGGTAGTGTTTTAGGGTTTAGGGTAGTGCAGTAGTGTAGGGGTCGTGCTGGGGGTAGTGTTTTAGGCTTTAGGGTAGTGCAGTGGTGTATGGGTAGTGTAGGGGTCGTGCTGGGTTAGTGTTTTAGGGTTTAGGGTAGTGCAGTGGTGTTTGGGTAGTGTAGGGGTCGTGCTGGGGTAGGTTTAGGGTAGTGCAGTGGGTTGTGTAGTGTAGGGGGTTGTGCTGGGGGTAGTGTTTTAGGGTTTGTTAGTGCAGTGGTGTTTGGGTAGTGTAGGGGTAGTGCTGGGGGTAGTGTTTTAGGGTTTAGGGTAGTGCAGTGGTGTTTGTGTAGTGTGGGAGGTCATGCTGGGGGTAGATTTAGGGTTTAGGGTAGTGCAGTGGTGTTTAGGTAGTGTAGGGAGTCGTGCTGGGGGTAGTGTTTTAGGGTTTAGGGTAGTGCAATGGTGTTTGTGTAGTGTAGGGGGTAGTGGTTTAGGGTAGTCCAGTGGTGTTTGTGTAGTGTAGGGGGTCATGCTGGGGGTAGTGTTTTAGGGTTTAGGGTAGTGCAGTCGTGTTTGTGTAGTGTAGGGGGTCATGCTGGGGGTAGTGTTTTAGGGTTTAGGGTAGTGCAATGGTGTTTGTGTAGTGTAGGGGGTAGTGTTTTAGGGTTTAGGGTAGTGCAATGGTGTTTGTGTAGTGTAGGGGGTAGTGGTTTAGGGTAGTGCAGTGGTGTTTAGGTAGTGTAGGGAGTCGTGCTGGGGGTAGTGTTTTAGGGTTTAGGGTAGTCCAGTGGTGTTTGTGTAGTGTGTCATGCTGGGGGTAGTGTTTTAGGGTTTAGGGTAGTGCAGTCGTGTTTGTGTAGTGTAGGGGGTCATGCTGGGGGTAGTGTTTTAGGGTTTAGGGTAGTCCAGTGGTGTTTGTGTAGTGTAGGGGGTCATGCTGGGGGTAGTGTTTTAGGGTTTAGGGTAGTGCAGTCGTGTTTGTGTACTGTAGGGGGTCGTGCTGGGTTCTAGTGTTTTAGGGTTTAGGGTAGTGCAGTGGTGTTTGGGTAGTGTAGGGGTCGTGCTGGGGGTAGTGTTTTTGAGTTTAGGGTAGTGCAGTTGTGTTTGGATAGTGAAGGGGGTCGTGCTGGGGGTAGTGTTTTAGGGTTTAGGGTAGTGCAGTGGTGTTTGGGTAGTGTAGGGGTCAACCAACATGAATTTGTCCTTGTGTGATGTAACCAATGCTCATGTAAAGCACTCCAATACCTGACCAGTCTGCACTATATAAAACTGCAAAAACAAAAAATAAAGTGTTTTGCACACTTCTGTCATTGGGCTATACGTGGGCTACCTCTGGGTGATATTTGTGCTACATTTGGGCTCTTTTTTCTCTGGTGGCCATCTTGGGAGACTTATTTGTTATGAAGTTTCCTAATTTCCTCATTTACTACAGTCTCCTCAGTAGGAAATGCTTTCAGTTTTTTACTTTGATTCCATCAAGAAGGCATTCAGATGTGTCGCACATTTGCCATAAATTCAGAATGTTAGCACTCTAGTTGTTAATTAGATCACTGTAGTAAAGCTACTGCTCACCAAGGAGTTAACTGGAAGTCTACTGCTGGTATTGAAAGTGATTGTTTCAGTCTGCATGTCAGAATTTTCTAATGAAATAGAAGAGGATTTGAGATCTCACTTAAAACATGCCCTAAATTTTCTTTTTGCAGCACTAACCATAATTTCTATGGCAAAATGAACCCCTCATTTTGTTCCTTTTTAAATTAAATGTTTTAAGTGCTACCAGTTTATTCCAATCAAGATGGCTTCAGGTGTGCCATACTTTTGTCATAAGTAAGGCTGTTAGCACTCTAGTTGTTCTTTAGAACACTCTGGGAAGCTGCAGTAGAACACAAAGGCATCAACTGACAGGCTGCTCCTGTTGAAATATAACAGGAAGATATTTGAGATCTCACTTAAAACATGCCCTAATTTTTCTTTCTACAGCACTAACCATAATTTCTATGACAAAATGAACCCCATCATTTTGTTCCTTTTTAAATTAAATGTTTTAAGTGTTACCAGTTTATTCCAATCAAGATGGCTTCAAGTGTGCCATACTTTTGTCATAAGTAAGGCTGTTAGCACTCTAGTTGTTCTTTAGAACACTCTGGGAAGCTGCAGTAGAACACAAAGGAATCAACTGATAGTCTCTGCCCTTGTTGGATGTACATGTTTTACTGAGAATGTCAGACTTCATTCTCACATGACTGAGAAAGATAATGTGAATTTACAGAAAATATGCTCTCATTTTAGCTTCTGGAGCACCTTCCAAAACTGTATGGGACAAGCATGTGAAAAGTTTTCTCTCAAACATGATTCATGATATCCCAGCAGAAGGTTTTTCACAGGGTAAAATCACCTTAGAACACCACAATTCCTGAAATTAGTATGGTACCATCAACAAATGAATTCTAATGTAACTAAAGTCTGTTATCACCCTTTATAGTTCTCCTTTTGGTAACCCTCAAAATCTTCGATTCACTACAATGCATTTCAATAGGGTACTATCATTTATATTGGTCCCAAGATGGCTGCCAGCAATTCCAGGATGAAGTGCTGACAGCCAATCAGATCTCACGATGACCTGTGTGGTTAGGCTCCGCCCATATGTGTTTTTACTTTTGATTTTCTCCAACTACTGAACGAATTTACACCATTTAACAAAAAGGGTTCTTTCTGAACCAAGAACTACCTCTTTGCCAAATTTTGTGTAATTCCGTTCAGCAGTTCGGGCTGTAGCCGTGGCTAAAGTTTCCTATGGGAAAATAAATGGGGAAAACACGTTTTGGGACCCCCCTTTTTTTCTCGGCCCCCGCTTGACGAATCACCCCAAAACTTTCAGGGTAGGAGCGGAGCGGGCCATAAAGTTTGAAAATTTTGCGAAGATTCGTCAACCGACGCAAGAGTTATTTCAAATAGAATGTTGCGGATTTCCTATGGAAAATAGGTCCTAACTATAACTATCTACTGGCGACCGCCAGTAGATTATATATATATATATATATATATATATATATATATATATATATATATATATATATATATATATATATATATATATAGTAAAAAAATGCTCAGCACGGTTTTATTATAACTTTTCAACATGCTGCATAGCAGCCACACTGCTCTACAACATAGCTTAAAGACATTGGCAGAACTATAAAGCCAATAGCTCTGGCTAAACACTTACGGTCCTGAAGCCGCAACCTTTTAGCTATGCCAATGCTTGTTTCTAAACTAAGCAGCACAGCATCTCAGTTCCTGCTTTTCCATTTCCCTATATGGACTGCTTCGTGAAGATGCATTTTAGTTATGCTGTTTCCTTTGCTCCATGTTCAGCTCTGTCACTACCAAATTAAGAAGGCACTTGCTTTTTGTGCAAACCACTAAACTTTGATTCTAAGTTTGCATATATGCCTAAGTTCACCCACTTAATTGCCATACAATCCTTTGATGGCTCCTTAAGATGGACTTGTTTCACAGTTCCTTCAGAGTAGTCTGCGCCTGATGGGCTAACCAAACAAAAGTCTCCTACTACAAGGGACAGATGGCAAAGGTGCATAAGCGGCTTTAGATTCAGTGATAGTAAGGAGGTTGAATTTTCATTTTGGGGCCCTTCTCGAACAAGATTCTTCCTTCATGTTTACCAGCATTTCTTACTGAGACTATTAATCTGTGAATAGCTCTTGGTGCAAGGCACCTCTGGGGGTGTCCGTTCCCTATCAAGGTGAGTTGCTGATGCCTTCATCTCATTAGGAGACTCCCACTCTGTCCAAGTCATGGCTCATTATAGAATTTATGTAATATTTTACTTGTATTTTACTTGTAAGGCTGAAGCTATAAACGTTTGCCGTGCCATTATCTGTTACCTGCGTATACAGCACATTTATTGTTACATCTTTGTAGTTTGTGAAGTGTTTCTATCCTGAATGATCAAGGGTCGTGATGAGCTATATCCAACAGCTTTGTACTTCTGCCTAGAGTAAAACTACAAGTACCAAATGGCAAAATGATGGGAACAAAAAAATACCAGGTTTGTCTATGCGTCTCACTTTGCATCACTTAAAAGTCCTCTGTTAAGTAAACCATTCCATAGCTGGGCATGGTCAGCTTGAAGGATTGTCCTAATTCCCCAGTGGTTAATTTGTAAATAAAAATAAAAAAAATGCCGGGCCTCGTCAGGAGGCAGCTTGCACAAGCCCATTTCTCCTGTTAGTGCCGCCTAAAACAGAACCAACTACTAACCATGAAAGTGAGTAGAGGATTTGGCATAACGGCCAGAGCTGCCAACTTCGGAGCTGGGGCACCAGGTTAGAGTCTCGGTGTGGGCTCAACATCCTGTGATTCTGGGCAAATCACTTCATCTCACTGTGCCTTCCATAAATAAATGTGTCCTTCACTGGTGCTCGTGCAAAGCGCCATTGTTGATTAGGCGCTAGTGCTGAGCAATAGAAACCACCAGCTCAAATTAAGCACTGTACTTCCTTCGTTGCATTGTATTCTGAATTTGTCAACGTTCTTTATAGCAACATCGTGCATTTGATTATTCTTATTCTGAGGTATTTTGTGCATAAAATCCAGTTAATGTTGACCCTGGAAATCCTTCTGTTGTCTTCAGATCATCCATTCATGCCTCGCTCTTTCCCTCTTACTCTCTCCCTGCCACGATTCCTCCCTCTACATCCATTCCTTTAGTCTCCACCCCCTACAAAAAAAATAGTTCATTCTTATCAACTGCACCAAACCTAAACGACAACCTGGATCAACAGCACGGAGCTTGACCTCTATTCTCCAGATTTTGTTTAAAACCCAACTTCAAGACACTGTCCCCTGCAGAGAGCAGTTTTCCAGGTAATTGTTTGGAGATTCTGCTCCGCCGATGTCTATTAGGAGGTGTGAAACCTCCCCAAGCTATAGGTGGCAGCCTCAAAAGCTTTGTTTGTGGTTGGGACAGAGGGGGCGGGGCTCGGGGTTGGGTCTTTGGTCAGTGAATTGAAAGGTACCTTGGACTGTTCTCTGCTGTTGTGGTGTTAGACTGGGCCCTAAAGGAAAAATTACACTTATTTACTTCTTGGTTATTATTATTTTTCTTCTCTAACCTCTTGCTACCCAACACACTCCGTTGGTCCTCCGATGGATCTTGTTCAATGCTGAAAGGACCAGGAATAGGATAATTGTTAACTTCTAATGCCACCCGTTACTGAGTATTTCCCATAAGAAGCATAAGGATATTAAACCAATGGTTTATCCAGAAGAAATGAGGAGTCAAAATCAGCAAAATGTAGTTTAAATGTTTTTAGTTATTCTTTGTAAGTAAAGAACATTGTATTCAAATGATAAAATACAGCCCTATTATTCAATTAGAGAGACTTAATGAAGTAGTAATTAAGCCTCACAGATTCAGAAATAATGGAGAAGACCTTCCTCTGCCAAGACAGATTGGACTCATACAGCGTATGTGCTTAAGAAAGTTAGTTGAGCCTCATATAAACCTTCAGCAAAGTTCAGTGAGTTCCAAGTGACCAGTACCAGTTAGTTTAAGACCGCAGTCTGTTGCACCAGCACACCGGTCGGTAGCAGCATCCTGTCATAAGTAGCCAAAACACTTGGATGTCCAAAATTGATCCGTCTCCAATTCAAGAATGTGTACCGCTGCCAACTCCTCAGTTCCCAAAGTTGATCAATTATACTCCAAATGTTTCCGGGGTGACACCCTCTGGCATCACCAGAAATGTCAGACCACTTTAGTCCCATTGATCAGTTTTTGTGGAATGAGAATAATGCAGCAAGGAAAAGAATAGTCCGTTTCCTTAAATCGTGTACATTTAGTCGTATGAACAATGAGATATTTCGGAGAGGGAGGAAAAAACTGACTTGTCGATTCTCTTCACCCAAGCATCAGTTCTAATCTGTAACTGAAAGTGTTGCAATTGTATTTAAACTGTGCTGAGGATGTCAAAAGAAACATTCAAGAGTTGAAACATAAGTGGTAACATTGCTGAATATTCCCACAAGTTTTCAAACTGTTCAGTTCACGAGTTCACGTTCGGAATGAAGAAATGAGCAAATATGGGGCTTACATGAAACACAACTAATGCACAATGAATTGTGATGACTTTTAAAATCTTGCATCAATAACTGACATTAATTTCATGAATGTATTAATAAACACTCCAATCAAATCATGATGCATTTGTGTGAGTATAAGGTACTCGTAAAATTTTTGAATGTCTGTTACCCACATAAACCCCTTTACGTCTATGCTATTTAAGCATACATGTGAAATGCACGTTAGAGGAAAGTTTTATGGAAACAACTTTAACTAATCTTGTGCAACACCTACTTTTCTTTTGTCATTTTCGGGGCAGACGTTACAACACGATTTTCTTTCTTTTCACATGGCATTTTTATAATCCGCATCTCAAAATCATTGATATCCGGTAATAATTACTTCTATTGAAATTTGAACATAAAATGTAACACAACTATTCTAACATTTACATGCTTTTACGATGCAGTATCTGAATTCGATTTGTATGTCCTTTCCAAAAACATGAAACTTAGCACACGTTTGTCATCCGTTATGTAAAGTGTTGTCATGATAGTTGTGTTTGTCATAAATTTCTTGGACCAAATTTCTGCTCTATATCCGCATTAACCCCTCAACCCTCCTCACAGTGTGAAAAGGTTCACAAGTTGGCAGGTCTGAGTTTATGCTTAACTGTTTGAGTGTTTGCACTTTTTCGATAATGAAAGATCAGCAAATGGTACTTTTAGAGTTACTCCGATCCTCTGGCCAGAGTCCAACTACTGGCACCTGGATTGAAAAGTGATGACGACAAAGCCAGAACTGGCTGAACATCTCATACCGTACACTAACTGTGATAAAATTAGTGACGAAGTTGGACCCTTTCATCTAGATGAAACGTTTAAAAACTTTGCTCATCCTGATAACCGTGTAGCAAGATTTAATAAGCGGAGCATTTGATCATAGCTGGTCACTGAAGGGCCATTGGTGTCAGTGGTGAATGCATTTAGCTTGGCAAAGCTACGGTAATCCGTTTTTAAACCCTTTATTTACTTTTCTTGGTATTTGGCCTTGGTGTGTACCAATATTTTTTTCCCTTTTTCCAGGGTGGAGAGCTTGCACGAAGATCTACCCTTATGGATACTGATGAACCATTGACATACTATTACGATGATGTAAGAACTTTATATGAAGTTTTCCAAAGAGGATTACAGGTATCTAGTAAGTAAAAAATTTGTGTTTTTTAAGAAATCTTCTGACACTTCTAGGGTTTACAATTCGGTTTCAGTAGTTTGAGCGGTGTGGTGTTTTTAGCTTAGTGTAAAATGACTTGCAACAAGATTTTTAGTGTTGCTTTCCCTTTCTTAAATAGGTTTTATTTTTTAATTTCAGATAACGGCCCCTGTTTAGGCCGTAGAAAACCAAACCAGCCTTATGAATGGATCTCCTACCAAGAGGTAAATGCAGCTTGATGATTTTAAAAATAGTCGATCAAGCAATTTGTCTTGATTTCGGTTAAAGTTTCAAACACAAAGGTCTGAATTGTCACATTTACTGGGCATGCAAACTGAAAAATTAAGTACTGATGAAGTGAAAATCCAAAACCTTTCATTGGAAGTGATTTACCCGCCCCCTTTCTCTATATGACTTGGTTGGCACTGTAGCATCACCTGGGTGAAATGTATTTCTATTTTACCGAAGATGGCTGGAAGAGCAATTTGGCTGAAATGCCACCTTCTGCTTAAGCCAAGGCAACACTTGTGCCTGTAGCAGTGTATCTAACCTAAACACACACCTTAATTGAAAGCATGATCCCTCCGATACAAGTGAATGCATTGCGATGTGATGCGCAACATTGCCTCACCACACTGCCTTTAGTTGCAATTACTCTTCAAAGGAATGCTATGTCACTGACCTGTCTTAAAGAATTCGAACTAACCTCACAGTGAACCAGTACCAAGTGCCTTGCCAGAGGTTAATGCTGGACTCAACAGACCCAGCAGGATCAGGGATGCAGCACAGCTCTTTACTATGCTGCTGATTTCCTAACTTCTTTCTTCCTTTTAGCACTGCTGTCCATCAGCTGGGCACGTTAGTGAAACTTGATATTGATTATTATTTCTTTAATCGCTTGCTATTAGAGATGCAAAACTACGCATACTAGTGTAAAATATGAAGTAAGCCAAAAAGTTCACGATTGGGCTAGCATCTACTGATTGAACTGGATCCGCCTGGGCTTTCTGTCTTCCCGTCTTTCTGTTCTCTTTTTTTTTTTTGCAAAAGCAACACAGAGGCGCCCGTTGTTTACTGTTTGTTAGGGTCCAACCGTGTAGTAGTCTCTCCTATCTGCCCAGTTCCTCCTGGGGTTGAGGGTGGAAACAAGTTAGGGGAGAATAATTACCTTCTTTTAAATAGTGTTCAGCACCCTCCCTTTTGTATTTATTTTAAAAGAAACTTAGTTGCTTATTCAGTATGTAATTAAACAGGGCATCACATGCGAGCTGCCTGCTGCTGACTGCTTAATCAGTAGCGTTTCCATTCCCCTTGCACTGCCTCCTATTGTATAATGCATCTCTTGCCTCCCCTTCCCGGTGGTCGTTTCTGGAGGCCCACCTGCTCATCCCCACTTTGTCATGGTACATTTTCTGTTCCCTCATTGTTTCCTTCTCTGTACCCTTTTGCCACCTACCAATACATCTTCCACTTAGCTTGAACTAACCTCCTGCAACCCCCTTGCTTCATAACTAGTTTTGTAATCCAGTTGCTCCAGACCTACATGCTCTAGTAAACGGATTGGGCTGTGACCGTGGATGGCAATGACCAGAGGTGGGTCTTGGATGGTGACTTATTTAATAAAAAAAAATTAGGAGTAAACCGCCCACATATGACTAGGCATGGCAAATGTCTGCAGGACATTAATGGAAAAGGCAAAGAAATAACTGGTTTGTTTCATTTGTTAATTAGCTGTCTGCTGATGAGTCGTAGTCTTAATTGCTGGAATCTTCGCATTTCATTAGCATCTTATTTAAGAGCTGAGAAGTAAGGATTATCACTGGCACTGCACAGCAAGCCTACCCAATCCAAAGCTATAAAACATGCAAACTACCTGTCGATGCTTATCTAACCCTGCACTGTGTGCGTTGATCTGATTTCGTACAGAACCCTTTATAAGTGAGAATATCCATGTCCCTGGCTTATTGTTGAGAGAAGGGGGCTAGTTTCCCGCTTTGTCTTAACCTTCTATAGAACACTTCAGACAAAGCATACAGTAGTGAAATGCAAAACTCTGCTAAATATCCTCACCTCCCTGTGCAGAGTTCAAAGCACACAACCAAATTGAGCAGGGCTATGGCTCTGTAACTATGTAATCTTCATCAGTGCAGAATGATATGCTAGGGCACTCCCTACCTCCAGTCAAACTAAAGCATCACGAGAGGTGGAAGATTGCCTGCTTATTTGCATCCTGGGGGAGGAATTTGGGTGTAGAAGGCCTTTTTAGGTCGAGCCTAGCGTTGCAGCGCATGCGCTGCTCGCTTTGCGAGGCATGCTATATTAGGGTATATTTTAGAAGTGGTGTGGAAGCCCCGCCCATATTTTTCATTGGCTGGCGTCGTAGTCCATGGTAAATTCTGACTTCCCATTGATAATGAGGCTTCTTAGTCCCTCCTTGTTACCGCCCTGTCTCCTTCTGGGACCGCCCATCAGGACTGGATCTTTTACTTGCGGCGTTACTGTCTCCTTCATTAGTCGGTAAGCACTATTTTTTTTCACAATGGCGACTGCTTGTCTGGTATTTGTATTCAGGGTTTTAGCGTGTGGCTGTAGAGCCAGAGAACCAGGTCAGCAGAGCTGCTGTAGAGCCAGAGAACCAGGTCAGCAGAGCCGCTGTAGAGCCAGAGAACCAGGTCAGCAGAGCCGCTGTAGAGCCAGAGAACTAGGTCAGCAGAGCCGCTGTAGAGCCAGAGAACTAGGTCAGCAGAGCCGCTGTAGAGCCAGAGAACTAGGTCAGCGGAGCCGCTGTAGAGCCAGAGAACTAGGTCAGCGGAGCCGCTGTAGAGCCAGAGAACTAGGTCAGCGGAGCCGCTGTAGAGCCAGAGAACTAGGTCAGCGGAGCCGCTGTAGAGCCAGAGAACTGGGTCAGCGGAGCCGCTGTAGAGCCAGAGAACTGGGTCAGCGGAGCCGCTGTAGAGCCAGAGAACCGGGTCAGCGGAGCCGCTGTAGAGCCAGAGAACCGGGTCAGCGGAGCCGCTGTAGAGCCAGAGACCCGGGTCAGCGGAGCCGCTGTAGAGCCAGAGACCCGGGTCAGCGGAGCCGCTGTAGAGCCAGAGACCCGGGTCAGCGGAGCTGCTGTAGAGCCAGAGACCCGGGTCAGCGGAGCTGCTGTAGAGCCAGAGACCCGGGTCAGCGGAGCTGCTGTAGAGCCAGAGACCCGGGTCAGCGGAGCTGCTGTAGAGCCAGAGACCCGGGTCAGCGGAGCTGCTGTAGAGCCAGAGACCCGGGTCAGCGGAGCTGGTGTAGAGCCAGAGACCCGGGTCAGCGGAGCTGCTGTAGAGCCAGAGACCCGGGTCAGCGGAGCTGCTGTAGAGCCAGAGACCCGGGTCAGCGGAGCTGCTGTAGAGCCAGAGACCCGGGTCAGCGGAGCTGCTGTAGAGCCAGAGACCCGGGTCAGCGGAGCTGGTGTAGAGCCAGAGACCCGGGTCAGCGGGGCTGGTGTAGAGCCAGAGACCCGGGTCAGCGGGGCTGGTGTAGAGCCAGAGACCCGGGTCAGCGGGGCTGGTGTAGAGCCAGAGACCCGGGTCAGCGGGGCTGGTGTAGAGCCAGAGACCCGGGTCAGCGGGGCTGGTGTAGAGCCAGAGACCCGGGTCAGCGGAGCTGCTCTAGAGCCTGGAGAGGTTCAAACGTAATCAGACACCGAAGAGGTGCAATGATGCAGCGTAATATGGCAAATTCTGTCGTGCTATTTTGTCATTTTACAACACAGTAGTACTGTCTAGGCAAACGTTTCTCCTCATTAGCAGCACTCTAACACCCGAATACAGCCGTGAGCAACGAAATGGTGACAGTTGATCTTTGCAAAGCGTATGTCCCCCGGGGGACCACGGCTGATGCTTTTTAAAAAGCCTCTTTTGATCCATCTGAGCTAGAATCAATGTTTGCAATTGATACAGAAGATCTGAATCATGCGGCAAGTGTGGAAAATATGTAAATACTCCGAGAACGCAGCGGCCACAATATTGCGTTATTACAGTGGTCCTGCCTATGAGCAAAGACTTGTAGTGTAATGGCCTTGATTTACTGACTGTCTTGTAAATCCATGGAACCTTGCCCCCAGAAGAATATTTGGGCAAAAAATAACCTCGAAGTACTGATTCTGTGGTACTGATAAAGTAAGGGTAAAAGTGGAGGCCATGCAAGGGCACTGAAGTCAGGAAGGAATGGGCAGTTCTGGACAGCATTGTCATTCTCCAGGTAGGAATTCCCATGCAGAGCAGCGCCAAGTAGCTGGGATGAAACTAGCATTTGCAATGCAATAGGTCTCATTTACACGAGTTGAAGCTATTGGCATTGTAAATGACTGTCTTTTATTTATGTTTTAAAAACGAAAACATAAATAAAAGGCATTGTCATTTACAATGTCAATAGCTCAAACTTGCGTAAATGCGAGACCTATTGCATTGCAAATGCTTGTTGCTAGGCATTTCACGGGCATGAGAAGGTGTTAATAGGATAGGCTGTTTAGCAGGGATTACTTAACGGTTGACCACTAAAGGGATTAAACGAAATATTATATAGATTGTGAGTGGAATTGTAGAGGCAAGGTTTAAATGATTGAAAAGTGAGCGCTGCACTTAACAATTTAGAACACTAAATACTACCACGGTTCTCAGGGCTGTAAACAGGTGTTACTCTTCTCTCAAAGCTAAAGGTGCTCCATTTATCAGTATCCTAAGAAGGAGGGCTGATTTGATCTGCCAGGATTCCAGCTTGTGACCTGCAGGATACATGGATCTTAGCAGCAAGCCCTTCATCCACTTGCCTTTTCTTAAATTCTAAATTCCCATTTTCAGTTGAATTTGTATTATTGATTGTACTATCGAAGTGGTGATTATTTTCTTCAGTCTGCCGGACTCATGTAGATAAACTTTATTTGTTGGCTGTTTCATTGGAACTCTAAGGGGGTCCTTTTTGCCACATTCTCAGCTGGTGCTTGTACCTTAAGTTGAAAAGGAGGAACTTGGGCATCCTCTCTTCATAGGTACCCCTCAAACCAATAGTGATGGAATGGCTAGGGGAGGGTGCTAAGCTGTATTTACCGTCAAAGCTAGGGTTTTAAGAATAACTTGGTGGGTAGCATTCAGGCAACCAAAATGCTCACTGGCACCTAAGAGAACAAATAAATGCTGTCATTGAGGTATCCAAGGTGCGGGTTTAATGTATGTAAATCGCCAAATCCCGGACACTGGTTGCCCTTTAAAAATGGGAATGCTCACAATGTTGAGGCTTTCCTTGATCTCAATATTTCAGGGAATGTCACTACTGTCGAAGCTTACTTGCAGATACCAATTAGCTGTGGAAAAACAGATTCATGAGTTTAATCCTGTGAGCTTAGCACTACTAGTTTAAGGTCCATGGGATGTTGGGCTGTGAAGCGAGAGTCTGCATGTTAGATCTTCATTCAATATAAAAGGCATTCATGAATGTCTGTGGGTCTTTTCCTAGTTGGGTAGTAGATGTATATTTTACTTGAAGCAGCAATGGGAATTGATGCTGTTGGTGGCAGCCTTAACTCTGAGATTCATTTTATCCACTTCTGAGAGGAATATAGTTTTTAAAGCAGTTTGTCGTTTGTCAATATATGACCAGACTTCAAGACCCAGACGGTCCTCCTGCATCTTTCTGGTTCATTGTAAGGCCATGACCCGAGACCTCTGTAGGAGTATCTAGATGGCTAGTGAACACAGGCTCATACCCACTAAAGATCTGGCCACAATTTTTCATCTTGGATGCGTAATCCTTGACCTGGACAGGAAGAACTATCTTTGATTACTTCTATGATGGGGAATTCACTGAATACTGTGGTTAAATGCATCCCAGTGGCATTGGTTCAAAGTCTGAGTATCTTCTGCTGCTTCACAAATTTGAACTCTGGGCAATGATGTTGGTACATTTAGGGACCAGTTCAGCCGATATGCTGGACAGACCAAATCCTACCCTTTCTGCAGGGCCTTGCCCTGGGATTTCCATGTAATTTTTTAATATTGATGGTACAAATGGTATGCAGTTCCTATGGGGAAAGAACAGGGGAGTAGGAAGGGGGGCGGGGGATCTCTAGGCTTGTACAGAAGGATTGGGGGGGTGGCTCCTATAGGAGCAAGGGTCCTCACCCAAGTGGTGTCATGCTTCATCATCGGGCAGTTCCGCGTTGAGCTGGCGCTGCAATGCCCAACACCCCCCGGGGGGCTCTTTGCTGGAGGTCTTTTCTTTTTGCCGCTGTGAGTAGGATGGAGCGGTAGGGCAAGTGGTAACAAGGAGTCAGAATAGAAGTGGAGGGTGTATGAAATAAAAAATAACAATAGGGATCCCAAAGGTTCTTTATTCGCTGAGTTCCTATGCTATGGTTAAAAAAAACGACAAAGTCCTAACTAGGGCCCGAGAGGTCAATCATAACCCGCTAGCGCTTCGACTTTCCAGTTTTTTTAACCATAGCTAAAGGAGCCACCTCCCAGCCTTGTGTACACACCCAGAGCTCACTCGCCCCACTTCCTCCCGCCGCATTCTTTCCCCAAAGGAACTGCATACCCTTTGTACCTTCAATCCAACTTAGGGGCCCGTATGTTGGACCGGTCTAAAAGCACTGGTACCTATTTGTCCTACGCTGATTTTAAAAAAATATATATTTTATTGCCCTCTTCCTTCGACCCAGCAGAGCATCTATTCCATACATTAACTTGACACCCTTGTCTGGGGCTCATCTTTCAAGTGTCAATGTGTTACCATGAAGGATTCCAACATGTGATTGCTTGTTTGGTATTGCATTCTGCTGTCAACTAGCTAACTGCATTGTGCATTGTCCTCCATTGTTATAGGTTCACTCTGCCTGCAGTTAGGCTGAACCTGCAGCAGTGTTTGTGAGTCAGCCATGTGATCAGCACTTTTTGCTCTTGTTACTGCCTGGTCTGACGTAAGGTGAATTCCTAGGTTGTCAATCGAACCTTGGTGTTTATTTTAGGCTGATTTCTGAATTCACAGCCTGTCTGCATGAAGCAGCTGCTAACTTTACTAGTCGTATGCTTGAAACCCTACTTCTACATAGGCTAACCTGTATTTAGGACATTATGGACACAGTTTGAAGTCCTGAACTTCTCACCTGCAAGTCGTTGTTCTCAGATATTTGTTTAATTAGTTCAATGTCAGTAATGACCTAGAGAGATGTAGTTACCTCACCTTTAACGATGAGTCTTTTGACATGTCTTATGTGACCCTCCCTGTAATTGGAATATCTTGGTGCAGTGGCTGTACTTTCTGTTCCTGTTACTGTGAAATGAGATTGCATTTGTCATTAAGGAAGATTTCTGATGTAATTGAGTAATTCACTAGGCTACTTCGGTCTAAGATGGGGGGCTGAAATATTGAAGTGTCCTAGGCCTAATCTCCCAACCTTGGAAACTGGCATTATCATGACATTTAAAAAAAATAAAAAAATTAAAAAAAATGTATGATGTCTATGCAGGAGGGTTCGGGTTAAAGTTTAATAACATTTTCTATTTTCAGCACAACAAATAAAATGAAAATATAGTAGAGTATGCTTATACCAAACTTTGTATTGTCACACGGAGACAACGTGTCAAGCATGAACTCTACTCACTTTTAAACACTAAATTTTAGTTTTGTTTAGTTTTTGCTCACTTTCAATGTTTTACGGAAAGTGGTATTGCAGTAATTGGAACCTTTTGTAACTATTTTATTCCAGGTCGCTGACCGGGCAGAATATGTTGGTTCAGCATTACTTCACAAAGGTTGCAGACCTGCTTCAGATCAATTCATTGGAATCTTCGCCCAAAATAGACCAGAGGTACACAAGTGGATATTTTTATGTGCTGGGCTGCTGGTTATTTGTGTGTAAAGTATACTAGATGGAGTGGGTATCGCAGTAACATAACGATTTAAGTTAAAGGTATTTTGTTATAGTGAAGCCTACACAATTTAGTTTCCACCATTGGTTACTCAACAGATTTGGAGTTAGATCTTAATCCTTGAGTACATTTTTTTTTTTTTCTTTTTTCTTTATAATTTTTTTAAAATTAAACTTACACAGCTGTATGCAGTAATAAACCAGCATTGAGAATACAGCAATCGGAAGAATAATCGAGAAAAAAAAGACAACAAATGGTATCCTAGCAGGAGGCAATGCTGTAATACCAAGATCATTCAGATGTCATGCGACTTAGTCCTACATACAAGCCAGCAGTCTGTTTGAACTTAACCAGTTGACTCTATATTCCCGTACGACCCATCCCAACTCGCCCATATTTGGCTATCAGAGGCGTTGTTCAATCGTCACTCACCTCGCCCGTATCTCTTACCATTAGATATTATTTATACAGGCCCCAGAAACCTTTCGGGCGGCACTGCGGGGGCATTAACTCGCTGTATGTTTCAGACTGCGTAGTACAGAATGTAATATCTTTTTCCCATTCAAATCCTTCAGTACATTATTTCAATTGTTTTTCAAACCCATTGGATGCGTCGGACGGCCAGGGGCTGTCCAACGCACCAGTGCTCATGTGCGTAGGACGTCCGATCACATGGCACTGGGAATCCCTCTGGTGCAGGCACCAGGGGATTCCCTAAACCCCCCCCCCCCCCCCAACAGCCTCAGGACCTGGGGAAGAGCTTCCCCAGCTCCTGAGGCGGTTTCTTTGGTTTCCCTGAAATGACGATCAGCGCGCACATCGCGATGACGTCATTTCAGTGAAACCGAAACTGAAATGAGCCTTGAGGCTCATTTCAGTTTGTTTCGACGTGCTCAGGGGGCTATGCCCCCCCCGAGCACGTAGAAAGACGGGAGAGGTATCATTGGAAAGGGGAGAATCTCCCCTTTCCAATAGTACCCCTCCCTAGTGGATCCCCAAGCGGGGATCCACCCACTAGGCACCAGGGAGGGGGGAGCGGCCCCTTGGGCAAGGGCCTTTGCTGCCCCCATAATTATTGGGCTAAATTCAATCTTCTGGCCCCCTTGGGGGACAAAGCCCACTAGAACCAGGGAATTTTCTTACTCCTACCCCCCCCCCCCCCCCACACAACCTACCAAACCCACACATTTCTGAAAACTAGAGACCCAGGGGAGTCCAGGGATGTATGGCTTGCTTGGATCCGCCAACGTTTCCCTACACAGAGGTATCATTTTACTCGGGACACCAAGGAGAATGCTGTGGGGTAGGACATTTGTGCCGGCACGGTGATTCCACCCAAAAAAATGTGGGGTTTTTTTTTCCGTTTTTTTTTTTCCAGCTAAATTTGAGGTTTGCAGGGGATCCTGGGTAGGGAAACGTTGGGGGATCCTCGCAAGCCATACCTCATTGGACTCCCCAGGGTGTTAGAAATGTGTGGGTTTGGTAGGTTTCCCTAGATGGCGGCGAGCCTGGGGCCAAAAAAACAGGTTCCCCTTCCCCCCCCCCAAAAAAACCCAGGTAGTTTTGTTATAGGTAATTTTGATGTCTCCACAGTACGATTTGGGCCATTTGCTGTTGCAGCCACTATGCCTACCCACACGTGAGGTACCATTTTTATCGGGAGACCTGGGGGAACGGTGGGTAGTAGGAAATTCGTGTCAGCCTGGTGATCCTACAATTTTCTCACACTGAAATGTGTGAAAGAATTTATTTTTTCTACAAAAGTTGAGGGTTGCAGGGGATTCTGGGTAGGGAAATGTTGGGGGACCCACGCAAGCCATACCTTGCTGGAGTCCCCCGGGTGTCTAGTTTTCAGAAACGTGTGAGTTGGGTAGGTTTCCCTAGATGGCCGCTGACCCCGGGGCCAAACTCATGGGACCCCCCTTGCAAAACCAGGTTGTTTTGTGATGGGTAATTTTGATGTCCCCTCAATAGGTTTTGGGCCCTTGCCTGTCGCGGGTACTTGACCCACCCACACAAGTGAGGTACCATTTTTCCTCTGAAGACTTTGGGGAATGCGGGGTGGGTGCAATTTTGTGGATCCACGCAGATTCCAGAACTTTCCACCACAGTAATATGAGGAAAATGTGTTTTTTTTGTTTGTTTTTTTTCTTTACAAATTTTGAGGTTTGCAAGGGATTCTGGGTAACAGAACCTGGTGCGAGCCAGACAAGTCACCCCATCCTGGATTCCCCTGGGTGTCTAGTTTTCAAAAAATGTATACGTTTGCTAGCTTTCCCTAGGTGCTGGCAGAGCTAGGGTTCAAAATCTACAGTAGGCACTTTGCAAAACAAGCATTTACAATGCAATAGGTCTCGCATTAGCAAGAGTTAGAGTATTGGCGTTGTAAATGACAATGTCTTCCCTATGTGTTTTGGTTGGGAGTGTAGTGGATGGATGTGGTGTTTAGTGGATTTATGTGGGTTGTATTGGAATTTTTAGTTGTGGAATTCTGTGGGGTGGAATTGTATTTTATGTTGTATTGAGTAGAGTGTAATTATGTGTAGTGTAATTATGTGGCGCTGAGTGGTATTGAGTGTAGTTTAATTATGTTACGTGGTGCAGAATCGCGTGGCACTTGAATTGTGTGGAATCTGAAAGAGACACGTTAGTGACAGATTCCTTACCTTAGAATATCCCCAGGCGTCAGGCTGGATCCGGAAAGTTTTTGCGTAGCAGTACCCTTGCGCGTCGGTAGGCGGCGTCGTGCGGCTCCGCGTCCGTCGTGATCGCCGGGATGACGTCGCGGGCAGTACTTAGACGCCGCCCCTGCGCGCTGACGTCAGTTCTTCTTTTTCCGCGCCAGTAAGCGCAGATCCGGGAAGAGCAGTGCCCTAGTCATTTTTTGACTAACTTTTTGGTGATTTCTTTTTCACTGTTTTTCTTCGAGTCATCTAGGCTCCGAGGTGTCGGTAGGGATGCCCTGCTTCAAGCCATGCGACGCCTGTGGTCGAATGATGTCGATCACAGACCCGCACTGAGTGTCTCTATTGTCTCGGCCGCGACCACGACACGAAGTCGTGTTCCGACTGCCGGGCCTTACACCCGAAGGCTTTGCGAGAGCGGTCTCGAAAGCTACTCGAGGTCCGGCAGTCGGCTCCGCGCCGCACCAAGCCCCGGTCACGGGAGAGATCGAGGGGCCGGTCGCGGAGTCCTCGCCCGTCATCGGAGTCCAAGTCTTCGCACTCTTCGGGTAAGTCGAAGCACAAAAAGTCTAAGAAGCACCATCGCTCTAAGACTTTGCCTCGCCGGTCTCGCGACTCGGCTGAGGCCCCTGTCGGCACCGTCCCCGCGGCTCCGGAGGTGCCTGTGGAGCCGGCCCCGCATTACCCGTCCTTCCCGGGTTCGGGGGCGTCTCCGGCCGAGATACAGATATTCCTGTCGGCCATGGCCCGCCTCTTCGGGCACCCAAGGCCCCTCCGGTGCGCCTTCGGGCCCCGCGGGCCCTGATGGGGTTGCCCCGGCGCCGCCGATGACTCCGGTCCCGGCGCCGCCTGTCTCACCAGCCTCGCTCCCGGCCTCGATCCCGGCTCCGGTGGTACCGCAACCCCCATCGACGCCGGTTGACCTAACTACGCCTCCGCCGACGTCCCCGGTGCCGTTCCTGACGCCGTCCGGGGCTCCGGGCGGCGTCGTTCCTCGGTTCTCTCCGGATCCGGACGCGGCGTCGCCCGACGCCGGCTCCGGCGCCAATGAGACCTTGGGTCCCTGACGTCCCCCCTCCTCCTTATTTTCTGTCGGAGGAGGACCAGGAGAGCTTGGGACTCTGGCATGCTGTCTCCTCCTTCCGTGGCTACGGAGGAGGGAGCAAATTTCGCAACGGTGTTGCGTAGAGCAGCTGGAGCCCTACACCTCCAATTGTCTACAGTGGCTGTCAGGACTAACCTCCTGACGGAAGTGCTTCAGCCGGCAGCTACCTCCTCGGAGCCATTGCTGCCGTTTAATGATACACTGTCTGACGTTCTTTTGGGCACCTGGTCCAAGCCCGCCACAGGGGCTCCTGTGGATAGGAACGTGGCCCGACGCCATCGCCCTGCTCCGGGCGACCCCTTGTTTCTCTCTCAACATCCCACCCCCGAGAGCTTCTGCCTCCCAAACCGCCTTCCCTACCGCCCCTCCGGATAGGGAATCCAAACTCCTGGACCAATTTGGGAAGAAGGCCTTTTCTTCCTCCAGTGCTGGCTTGCGGTCCGTCAACACCGCTTGCCTTTTGGGCCGATACTCCCACTCTCTGTGGGATTCGGTGGCGCTAGTTTTGCCCCAGTGTCCTGAGGAGGTCCAGACACTGCTTTCCCGCACCATTGCGGAAGGAAGGGATGCGGCAAAGTACACCATCCGTTGTGGCCTTGATACCGCCGACTCGCTGGGCAGATCGCTTGCAACGACGGTGGCGCTGCGTCGCCACGCCTGGCTGAGAACAACTGGTTTCTCGGGTGATGTCCAGAATACACTCATGGACATGCCCTTTGATGGAGTCGGTCTTTTTGGTTCCAAAGCAGACCATGCGCTGGAGTGCTTTAAGGACTCACGGGCTACTGCCAAGTCCCTGGGCCTTTCTGCTGTGCGCCTCCGCTAACCTCTGCTTTTCGCCCCTTTCGTGGCCACGGAAGGGCGCCCAGTCACGCCTGCTGCCCAGCCACCGGCCTGCGCAGCAAGCGTCTTCGCGTGGCTGAGGACGTGGCTTCCGCCGTGGCGGATCGGGCAACCAGCGTGCGGGTCAGGCCACCAACCCCGCCCCGTCCGCGGCCTCCAAGCCCTCCTAGTCCTTCTTTTCAGGTGCACAGCACGCCAGTAGGGGGCAGGGTCCGCCATCACCTTCACCACTGGCGTGCCATCACCTCGGACAGGTGGGTCTTGGACATTGTCCGAAGGGGCTACTCCCTCCCCTTCGAGACAACCCCCCACCGCATGTCAGGGGATCACTTGGTGCTTCTGCAGAAGGAAGTCACGGCACTCTTGGCCAAGAGGGCCATCGAGCATGTTCCGACCCCAGAAGTAGGACGTGGTTGCTACTCCCACTACTTTCAGGTGCCCGACAAGGAGGACATGCGTCCTATCTTGGACCTCCGGAACGTCAATCGCTTCCTCCGGAAGGAGAAGTTCAAGATGCTCACCTTAGCTCAGGTCTTGACTGCCCTCGACCCTGGAGACTGGATGGTAGCGTTGGACTTGCAGGACGCTTATTTCCACATCCCCGTCCTGCCGGCCCACCGGCGTTACCTGCGGTTCATGGTGGGCCTCGAGCATTTTCAATTCACCGTGCTCCCCTTTGGCCTCAAAAGTGCCCCTCTGGTGTTCACGAAAGTGTTGGCGGTGGTCGCAGCTCATCTGCGCGGGGCAGGGGTTCCAGTCTTCCCCTACCTCTCGACGACTGGCTGCTGAAGGCGGCCTCGTCCCAGGCAGTCGTCTCCCACCTCCAGACTACGGCCGAACTCCTGCACTCGCTGGGGTTCTCCATCAATGTGCTGAAGTCGCACCTGATTCCTTCTCCACAGCTCCTTTTCATCGGAGCAGTTCTGGACACGACGCAGTTTCGGGCCTATCCTCCCGAACGGCGAGTCCGGGATATTCAGGCTATGATTCCGATCTTTCAGCCTTTATCCTGGGTTTCGGTACAGATGACCCTGAGGCTGCTGGGCCTCATGGCCTCCTGCATCCTGCTGGTCGATCATGCCAGATGGCATATGCGGGCTCTGCAGTGGGACCTGAAGTTCCAGTGGGCGCAGCACCAGGGCAACCTGTCCGATCACGTCCAGATCGCGGAGGGGACTGCACAGCAGTTGCAGTGATGGCTCTCGAACCGGCAATGGGTCATGGGCAGATCCCCCTCCCTTCCCCAGCCAGAGCACAGTCGTGACGGACGCGTCCCTTCTGGGATGGGGCGGTCACATGGGAGAGGCGGAGATCAGAGGCCTCTGGTCTCCGGCGGAGTCCCGGCTCCATATCAACCTTCTGGAGCTCCGGGCGATCCGACTTGCACTCAAGGCATTCCTTCCCTCTGTCAAAGGGAAGGTAGTGCAGGTGTTCACAGACAACACCACCGCCATGTGGTACTGCAACAAACAAGGCGGGGTAGGGTCGTGGACCCTATGTCAGGAGGCTCTGAGCCTCTGGACATGGCTGGAACATCAGGGCATATTCCTGATGGTTCAACACCTGGCAGGTTCCCTGAACGCCAGGGCGGACGAACTCAGCCGCAGGTGCATGATGGATCACGAATGGTGTCTTCACTCGGAAGTGGCGCAAGGACTCTTTCTACAGTGGGGAGAGCCTTGGTTAGATCTATTCGCCACCGAAGAGAACGCGCAATGTCATCAGTTCTGCGCGTTGGAATTTCCAAGGCGGCACTCGCTCGGCGACGCTTTTCGTCGCGAGGAGTTGCGGTCTGTTGTACGCCTTTCTGCCTATACCACTTCTACCCAGAGTGTTGAAGATTCGGCGTGACCGGGCCCAAGTCATCCTTGTGGCTCCGGACTGGGCTCGAAGAGTTTGGTATCCCGAGCTACTCAGTATGAGCGTCGATCCCCCGATCCGTCTGCCTCTTCGGGAGGATCTTCTGTCGCAGCAGCAGGGGACGGTCCTCCACCCGAACCTGTCCAGTCTCCACCTGCTTGCGTGGAGATTGAGCGGCGGCAGTTGATTCCTTTCGACTTGCCTCCCGAGGTTTGTGATGTGATTCTGTCAGCCAGGCGTCCCTCCACTAAGGTGGTATACGCCTGCAGGTGGAACAAGTTTGTGGCATGGTGCACAGCAAAGGCTGTGAATCCCCTCTCTGCCCCTCTTTCTGAGGGTCTTCTGTTCCTTCTTTCTCTGGCCCAACAGGGCTCTGCCCTGGGTACCATCAAGGGCTATCTTTGTGCAATATCGGCCTTCCTCAGGCTCCCTGATCAGCCCTCTCTTTTTAAGTCCCCTGTTAACAGGTTTCTAATGGGCATTACACACCTCTTCCCTCCTGTTCCGTTTGTTATGCCTCAGTGGGACTTGAACTTGGTTCTTACCTTTTTAATGTGCGCTCCCTTTGAGCCTCTACATAACTGTCCTCTTCGTCTTCTTACTTTGAAGACAGCCTTTCTGGTGGCCATCACCTCCGCTCGGCGGGTGAGTGAGCTCCAGGCTCTATCATGCAAACCTCCCTTTCTGTCTGTCCATCCAGACAAGGTTGTTCTTCGGACGCGTCCGTCCTTCTTGCCAAAGGTGGTTACTGCCTTCCATATTGGGCAGACCATCACTTTGCCCACCTTCTTTCTGCCTCCGCATCCTTCCAGAGAGGAAGAGGCTCCACCGTCTGGACCCAAAACGTGCGCTTTCCTTTTATATCAACCGCACACGACACTTCCGGGTGGATGACCAGCTCTTTGTTGGCTACGTGGGCGCCAAAAAAGGTCGGGCGGTGCACAAGAGAACCATCTCCCGCTGGGTCACCTTGTGTATCAAAGCCTGCTATTCTTTGGCTATGAAGGAGCCTCCTGTTGGGCTGCGTGCCCTTCCACCAGGGCAACGGCTGCTACCGCGGCCTTAGGCCGCGGTGTTCCGCTGCAGGATATCTGTCAGGCAGCTACGTGGGCCTCGCTGCACACGTTTACCAAGCATTACTGCCTTGACAGTCCGGTCCGGAGGGACGGCTTCTTTGGCCGTTCTGTCCTCCGGGACTTCCTTGTCTGATCTTTGTTCGCAGACCCACCACCGGGGTTGGTATTGCTGGGGTATCTATTCTAAGGTAAGGAATCTGTCACTAACGTGTCTCTTTCAGATGCACAAGTTACTAACTTGTGTAACGATATATCTGTAAGACAGTAGTTAGTGACAGATTCCTTACCACCGCCCCACCCATCCTCCCCGTTCTGCGAACTGATTTCTAGGGTTAAGGACATCCCTTTCAGGGCCCTAGTATTTTTCAGACACCTATGTCAGCTTCTTGCATGGCTCTGCGTTCCTGGCGCGGAAAGTCGTGTACAGAACTGACGTCAGCGCGCAGGGGCGGCGTCTAAGTACTGCCCGCGACGTCATCCCGGCGATCACGACACAGACGACGGACGCGGAGCCGCACGACGCCGCCTACCGACGCGCAAGGGTACTGCTACGCAAAAACTTTCCGGATCCAGCCTGACGCCTGGGGATATTCTAAGGTAAGGAATCTGTCACTAACTACTGTCTCTTACAGATATATCGTTACACAAGTTAGTAACTTGTGCATTAAGTGGTTTGATTTGTAGTGGTATTATGTGGCATGGTGTGGAGTAGTATTAAATGGTGCGGAATTATGTTGCATGTTGCGAGGTTGAATTATTTTATAGATTGTAATTATGTGTTTTGGAATTGAGTGGATATATGTTCAATGTAAATATGTTCTGTGAAATGTAGGTTGTAGTGTAATTATGTGGAGTTAAATTGTGTTGTGTGGATTGTAATTCTATATTTTGCAGTAGAGTGGAGTTATGTACCAGAGTGGTATTATGTGAATTGGAATTTTGTGGTATGGAGCAGAGTTGAATTATGTGGAGTTTTTTTTATTGGTTTGTGATTATGTGGCATGGAGTTGAATGATGTGGATTTACGTGGTGTGGCATTGTGTAGCATGGAGTGGCATGTAGTGGAGTGGAATGATGTGGCATTATGTTGAATTAAATTGTGTGGATTACAATTATGTGGAGTGGAAATATATGGGTTGCAGTGGAGTTGTTTGTGGAATTGTGTGGTTTTGAGTGCAGTTATGTGGAATTGAATTATGTGGCGTGCAGTGGAATTATGTGAATTATAACGAGAACAGCTAACAAATCACAAGTTATAAATTAAATATGGAAGCACATAAAGAGAGTATATTGAATCAGCAAATAAAAAGTTGATGCTCTAGCAGCTTTGGTGATTTATGAGGCTCGTGGTCTGCCAAGGCAACCTTGGCCAAAGCAAACAAATCTCGTGAAGTAGAGAAAACTACAGCATACAGCCAGCAACAGAATGCCTCAATTAATAAATGACACAAATGTATCAAAATAATTCCCATGCAAGGGCACCAATACAAGTGTGCCTTGCTTGTGAGACACATGCACAGCTAACTGGTATTCTTGTAAAGTGTCCCTCAAAATCACAACGGAGCTCAAGTGACTCAACGACAGCATTTAAGTAAGAGTTGCCACTCTTGAAATCAAATGAGGCAATTAAGGAATCTTCATGGCAGTCTGAGTGAAGCTGTAAATAAAGTGATACAAAAGGGGATGATGGACGGAACGTTTGAGCCAATCAAACACTCACCCCCAGTCAACTGATCTGGGTTTAATCCATCATTCTTTAGCTCACTCCACCACCCCAGTTCAGACATGGCCATATGCAAATCAGTCTGACCCTGTGCCTCATGGGAACAGTCCAGCCCGAACTGCCAAGCCATGTCTTCCCTGGACCGGAAACAAGCATCCTAGGACCGGTTTCTGGCATTTCAGCCGTCATCAGCCAGGCTTGCTTGAATCCAGTGGCAAAGTGAGCAAGTAATAAAGTAGCACAGAGGATCAATGTGCCTGCTGCAAAAAATGCAAATTAAAGATATGTATTTTATATAGCTAGGTCAGTGCGTGACTGCTTTTATCACACACATCCTCTGGTCAGTGAATCATTGGGGGGGTCATGGGAAGACTTTGGGGTGCGCACTTAAATTGTTGCACACTAAGATTGTTGCACCCGGTGCTACCAATACTTAGCGGGTCGTGCACAGAATACAAAAGTGAACTGGACCAGAGTCACTCTTCTCACTTGTCACATTTAATCCATCACTCTCTCAGATCAGTGTCAGATTACAAATGATAACGCAATTGAATTTTGCCTAAAACAGTTTGTATTGACAACAAAGCAAGAGCTGGGCATGCAACCGAAGCAATGTATCTACTACTGGCGACAAAACTCCACTAGTCAGCTGGTCCTAGGCAGAAAGAAGACAAAATTAAGATAAACTCAACGAGTTTACCAGCACTCTCCTTAGGCAACATTTTAAAATAGTTTATAGCTATTAAGGTAATAATATCAATTATGCCGCAGACCATCGACACTCAAGAGAGCGGCATGCACAATTTTTGTAATATATTTACTGTCATTTAGTAAAATTACTAATTTTTGGCACATCACTCCCTAAAATACACCTGTACCCACCGCAGATATTCCAGGAGCACGAAATGCAATTTGGTGAGTTGCATAGCTCCATGCAGTATGTGTCTAAGATTGTTTATGAATGTTTACAAGCTACAGATAATTGTACAGAGATGTGAGAAGAATACTGGCAATTACATCAGATTTAATCAGTGAGAGATGGTGCACTTTTGTTTGATCTTTTTTCCCTTTATTGATTGTTATAAATTGGAAAAAACTTCAGTAAAGAGATCTTTCAAAAAAGAAAATCCTCCGAACATCTTCAGATAAGAAACAAAATGCTTCTTACTTTGAGTTAAATATACACTATAACTAGTATGACATACGAATATCGAAAAGACAGCAACCTCTTTGTCTTGCTTCAGTTTTCAATGGATCTCAAAACGAGGCTTTCCGGTTCCAGTACTGTAGAAGACGCAAGAACACTCCCTCCCAGGAGTCACCATGCTGTCATAATATTCAGCACTTACAATGTGTGCCACAATGCAAGAGATTTATGTGACAGGTATGCTTGTGAAAACCTGTGCTTAGAAACTGCAAACAGTGAGAGCTACAAATTTAACAAACGCTGCAATTACACTACTGCATGAGACAATCGGAAGAGAATATGTAGGCACTAAGAGCAGATTGGAAGGATGCGACAACGACGATAGGGGCAGAGAGGGAGGTGGGGGGACAGAGAGTTGGCAAGTCACAGGGTGAAGTGAAATCAAACGGAGGCAGCTCTTCCCATGCACAGGGCGTCTGGATATCACAACACCCTGTGATCTTTTAGTAATATTGATTGGCCTTAGGCTGTACAGGGGCCCCATTTGATGTACAGGGGCCCCATTTGAAGGATGGGGGTCACCCTGGAGGGTTGACTGTCCCCTGCAGGAAGGGGCTGGTGAGAGGCAGTTAGAAATAAAGAGGGAGGGGTACAGAAGGGAAAGAAGAGAGGAGGAGGGACATAAAGGCAGAGAGAAATAGTTGAAAAGGAGGAACATTCTCCTACCACCTTTAATCTTTATATACACATTTTCCTCGCTGATGCCAACAGCTCACTGGATGCCAGAGACCAGTAGTTGAGGGGCATCACTGTGGGTCTCTGCTTCTCTGGATGCAAAAAGGATCTGGTTTACCCACCACACTGATGGGTCGCAATGCATGTAGATTGTTTACACAGCATAGAAACAGTGCTGTCATGGTTAGACAGACCCTTTACACTTAAGTGGGTTGTGTTCTAGTGTGCCAAAGTCCCCATTAAATATACTGCACACTTGATTACCACCCCACTTGAGACCAGGTATACCATAACATAGGCCGGCGCTCGACGGCTGCCTGCTGGGATACCACAAGGCAGCGATCGAAACAAATAGACTCCAACAGAAGTGAAAACACTAAGACGCCAGACTCTGTCCCCAAGTCAAAGTTAAAGTAATTTTCTCATTCGCCATGAAAGGCAGAAATGGCACCGAAATAGATTCAGAAAAAAATACTTATATTAAGAAAGGCAACAGTAGAAACTTTTTCACGTCCTTGAAAAAGAAAAAAATATACCGCTGCGAACAATGGTAATTCCTGCCATTATGTAGACCAATGAAATGCTGGTTTATCAAGTTATACAAACACAACGTATATAAGCGACAAGAGGTCAAGAAAATGGAAGCCGCTTCTGTGTGTGGGGGCCCGCACCTCGTGTCTGGAAACACTTGTGCCTATTGTGAGCTGTGCAGATTCCGCGGCTTGTGTCGCAACCTGTGAAAGCATATACTGGGAGTCAACACATCTCTATCTCAAGGAATCTCGCTGTTTTACAAGCTGGCTTCCGAAACCCATCCCATACCTCCTGGTGTCTAAGTGAACATTTCCAGCCCCCTTCCAACAGCTGAGCTGGCACCGGAAAGAATCCGGAAGAGACCTGAAGATCAAAGAGCGGCTGTGAAAACAGAAAAGGAACGAAAGATGCGTGTCCTTTCTCCATGAACAGGGAAGTGCTGAAGAGACCCACCAATAGACACTGAAAAACACCACTGTGACGCGAGAGAAAGATATTCCCCTTTACCAAATATGAGAACTTGGATTTTTGTTTTAATTGCTCAAGTATTTGAACACAAAATACTTTTTACCTTTTTGATTCGCAGTTATTTACCACTAAATTGACATACTATCTGCAGTTTACATAAAAACAATCACGGCCCTCGCGCTTTAGCTTTAAATATCCTAAGCTAAAGCGGCGGTGCCGGCATTGCTTCAAAAGTTAAGAAATACACAAACATTTTGTCTATTTCCTTACTTTTGAAGCAATCGCGGCACACGCACTTTAGCTTAAGATGTTAAAGCTAAAGCACGTATATCGCGATTGTAACGAAAGTAAACAAATCGGAAAAAAATGGTAGCCGCACTGTTTTTTTTTCTTCTATTTATTCACTTTTATTACAATGGCGGCACCCGCGCTTTAGCTTTAAACCTCTTCAGCTGAAGTGTGGATGCCGCGATTGCTTCAAAAGTAAAGAAATAGATTTTTTTTTCTATTTCTTTACTTTTGAAGCAATCGTGGCACCCATGCTTTAGCTTAAGATGTTTAAAGCTTTAGCGCAGGTGCTGCCATTTTAGCAAAAATAAATAAACTGAAAATAAAAGCATGCGGCCACATTCGGCACTGCAAATAACAAAAGAAAGGCTCAGCTGCCATTATGCCAGCCGAGGCGTGCCGCGCTCTGTACATAAAACCAGTGGTGCGCGCACCACAGAGGAGGGGGGGGGGAAGGGAGCGCAGCAGCGAGGCGAACGCGCGCTGCTGCGCGTGCTAGACAACGGTGGGAATGGGCGCGACAAAGGCGGGACATGCGCCCGCCTTTGCCCAATTGCGTGCTGTCTTTCTTATAAAGACGCACACAAAGCCCAATAGCCGGGGGAAAAACGAATCGCACGAGCGTGTGCGATTCCTAGGTCACTTTCAAAACCCCATACAAGAGGTCTCGCGCTGCGCGAGCAGGGCTATGCACTGCAACGCTAGGCGCAAGACCTAAAAAGGGTCCGTTTTCACTGTCAAAATGTGGTGTGTCCACGTTGTGTTTTGGGCCGTTTCCTGTCGCAGGCACTAGGCCTACGCACAGAAGTGAGGTACCATTTTTCTCGGAAGACTTTGGGGAATGCGGGGTAGGTGGAATGTTGTGGATCCACGCAGATTCCAGAACTTTCCACCACAAATGTGAGGAAAATGTTTTTGTTTTGTTTTTTACAAATATTTAGGTTTGCAAGGGATTCTGGGTAATAGAACCTGGTGAGAGCCAGTCAAGTCACCCCATCCTGGATTCCCCTGGGTGTCTAGTTTTCAAAAATGTATACGTTTGCTAGGTTTCCCTAGGTGCCGGCAGAGCTAGGGTTCAAAATCTACAGTAGGCACTTTGCAAAAAAGGGGTCAGTTTTCACTGTAAAAATAAAGTGTGTCCACGTTGCGTTTTGAGCCGTTTCCTGTTGTGGGCACTAGGCCTACCCACACAAGTGAGGTACCATTTTTATCGGGAGACTTGGGGTAACACCGAATTGTAGAGCAACTGTTATTACCTATTGACTTTCGATGCATTTCTGCCTTCCAAATGAAAGACAATGTGTAAAAAAAAGGTCATTTTGAAAAATGACCTAAAATTCTGATGCTAGTATGGGTACTCACAATTTCGGAAATGTGCAAATATCTACTGTTTCTAAACTCTATATTTTGTTCCAATTTCAGAAATACATAAGTGTCTTTCATACCGATTTTTCCATGTATATATTTTCCCA
Organism: Calotriton arnoldi; assembly: GCA_963921515.1. NCBI lineage: Eukaryota > Metazoa > Chordata > Amphibia > Caudata > Salamandridae > Calotriton > Calotriton arnoldi. The sequence continues at coordinate 339,735 of CAWUFW010005707.1, forward strand.
AATTAATTGCTATATACCCGGTACATAATAAATAACCATTGCAAGACACTGCTCAGTTATTGGCTCTGGGTTTGTCGGGTTCTTGGTGAACCTACAAGTCCTATATATCCCCACAACCAGAAAGGTCCAGCGGATGTAACGGTATATTGCTTTCAAACAGCTGTCATAATTAGAAGAAGTTACAGGTGAAAACGTTGACACACATGGCTGTATTTTTCAACTAATTTTCAATTTTTCCTATATTCAACTGTTAGTTTCTATAAAGAAACCTTGAAGGATCTACACAAATGACCCCTTGCTGAATTCAGAATTTTGTCTAATTTTCAAAAATATATAGCTTTCCAGGATCCATTATTGCTTTCATACCCATTTCTGCCATTAACTGGAAGGAGGTTGAAAGCGCAAAAATAGGCTATGTCCCAGAAAAATGCCAAAACTGTAAAAATGTTTGGTTTTCTGACAAAAGTCTGCTTGTCCCTGAAAGCTGGGAAAATGGTGATTTTAGCACCAAAACCCCTTTGTTACCATTTGCAGGGAAAAAAACAGATGCTTTCATCTGTAGCCCTTTTTCCCAATTTTCCCCCCAAAAAACAAAATTTAGCTATATTTTGGCTAATTTCCAGGGGATTCCACAAACCCTGGGTACCTTTAGAATCCCCATGATGTTGGAAGAAAAGGACGCAAATTTGGCATGCATACCTTATGTGGTCAAAAAGTTACATGGGCCTAAGTGCGAACTACCCCAAATAGCCAAAAAAAGGCTTAGCACAGGGGGGGAGGCCTAGCAGCGAAGGGGTTAATCTTTTTGAGCTTTTCCAGTTAGCAAAATACTCAAATGATCGTAATGTAGTAGACGTTTTATATAGTGGAATAGTATTGATAATCCTTTACATTAACATAATTAGTAAATGTCAATTTTGTTTTTAATGCAATTTCTTTTTGCATCCTGCAAATTTCCTGTTACTTTCTTAATGTAACTTTTTTGAATACAGTCTACAACTTTCCATGCAATGGCAGACCTGATGTGCCACAGGAAGCAACAGCCACTTTGCAAGGTTGTTTATAAACTGAGGCATAATTCCTTTTACTTCCCAAAAACTATGTGGACAGTTTGTACACCTTTTTCCAGCTCTTTTTCCATCAGGGAGTTTAGTACCTACTCTCTAGTGAAGTTGTGATATTTGATTTTTATACAATGCCAGATTGCCACATTTGTTGCCTAGTGGTGCTAATGTAGAGATGGGGCCAGACAGCACTCAGCTTACTTGCTCTGGAACACTGTCCAGTTATGATGAAGAGCCATGGTTTTTAAAGTTTCGGTATCTTGGAATAGGCCTAAAGAGTGTGATGGTGGTTTGATCAACACATGCACTGCACACCTCTATTTTTGGTGACAGATCTTGATTCTTTTGGTTCGATGCCTTGGCGCCTGTTAGGCCAAAGTGTTTGAGGTTGAGGGAAATTGGAGTGAGAATCTATAGTAAGAAGTCATATGATTATTTTCAGTATGTCATGAAGAAGCAGAAGAGGGGTGTAGGAAGACCGTTGGGCCCTATGTGAAGTGTTTTATTTTTTATTTTTATTCCAGCTCAAAAGAGCACAGCACATTTTAACATGTTAATTAGAGAAAATGCTATGCTGTATTTTCTTCACTCGCAAATTGGTCATGCTGTCTGGTGTCACCAGAGTAGGCAAGAGGAAAGTCTGCACTGAGTCTGGTCTAGTTGTGCAAATACTCACATACTCCTCAGTAATGAGCACTGGAGGCTTCATCTCCAAACGAGCAGACAAACTGCGTTTCTAAAACATGATCTGAGATTACTTGTCTGGACTTTGTTTCTAAAGGGGATTATTTGGTGGTGCTCAGTTCGAATCCTGTAAATCTATATCCTCCTAGATAATAAAGATGCCCTAATTTAGCCATATATCAGTAATTTCTAGGAGCCACCATGGGTTCTGTGGGTAGAGGTAGGATTCTATAAAATGGTATTTCATTCGAGACCCTCTGGATGTGTGAAGATTTGGGGAATGCTGGAGGATTTGGCAGCTAGTGCATTGCAGCACTCTGCCTTTCTTCAGCCAAGAGATGGCGAGGAGAGTGTGCCCACTCTGACCTCGTTGTAACCTAATCTAGCTGCTGCGATCTCCTTGGAGCATGTTGAGGATATTGGTGAGATTCAAGCTCTAAAGAGGTAAGACAGCAGCACCCAAATTAAGATGTGTAGGATTACCTAAAGATGGAGTGCGAGTCGATAAAGCCTTGTCAGGACACGAGTCTTCTTTAAAATCAAATCAATCCATCTAAAAATGTTCAGGATATAAAAAGACATCCTTAAACTTATTTTTAAATCCTATGCATGCAAAAATCACATGGGTTATGGATGTGGAAATGAGCTCTGCAAGTAAGATCGTAAACCGAAATCAAAAATAAATGGAACCAGCTCTTGGATTAAACACTAAAATGGAAAGCCAACACATTTTAATGGAAAGAGAAAGCTTTTAAGTGACAGTTGAAAGTCCATCTGTCATTGTCATTTCTATGACGTCTTAGTGTAAGTATTCACAGCACGTGCAACAGTAAATCAGCCCCGATACGCATATTGAAACAAAGCTAGACCAATGAGTGAAAAGGAGTCAAATCTACTGTGTAATCCAGTACAGTACCTCTGTCCTGCACCATATGCTTTACATTCATAACTTGAAATTTCTTTGGAGGGCTAGTTGAAAGCATGTCAAATGCACCATTTTCTCAGCTTGGTTAAAAAAGTCTTGCAAAAATCAGAAAAAAAATGTAAACCATTAACTAAAGAGGTCGGGATTGGGTAGATGGCCCACAGGTCTAGATGTCCATGGAAATATATGAAGTACCTCTCTTGAAATACAAATGGGGGGGGTTGTTTGTGAGGCGTAACTTTCAAAGTGGCTTAATTCAGGTTTTGCAGAAACGGAAATTAAACTAGCAGAGGATACACTACAGTGCAGATATATGGCATTAAAAACACAAATTGCTGGTGATGCAACCAGAACAGATGTGTACGCGTGAGAAAATGGGCTTTTTTGAGTGGTAACTTTTTCTGCTGAATATTTCTGATTATATTTTTGTTGACTGCACATTGCGGTGCTTCTGTCAAATGTATGTGTTCTGACCCCTAAAACATGTAGAAATTGGCTAATCCCTGATCTGGATATTGAATTCTCCTATAAGACCATAGTATATGAAGTAAGAACTGCACTCATTGCACGAAAAGTTAAATGTCACCTGTGGACTGCAACCATTATTGTGCCACCCAATAGTGGGACAAGGAAAACATGTCTTCAGGTCTACCCATATAGCCTGACTGCTGCAATTTAAACCTTTGACTAGACCTGTCAAAATAACCCTTTTGACGGGGAAAGCCTTCCTTTTAAATATTAAGACTCTCCTATGAAGGCATAGTAGCCCACAAGGGGAGGTGAATGGTATTCAAAAGTGGGTCATGTAGAAATGTAATGTTACTATATGCCTGTAGTGAACGGCCACCAAAAGCAATTTTCACTATGGAAGGCTCTGGCTCGTCTGAGGAAACTAAAATATGAATTCTGCTGTCTCTGGGTTGACAGCAGCTAAAAATGTTTCAAACACTGTTTTGATACGTTATAAAAAAATCCAATCGAATGGTAAAATTTGTTTTTTTTTATTTTTATTTTTAAATTATTTTTTAGCAATTTGTTTAATGATGCATATCAAAATAATATCTTGGGGTTCCAGGAACTTCATTAACTTAAAAGAAAAGAGGTGAAGCCTGCCCATTCAGAATTTAGTGCAAGGGAAACCTAAAACCGGAGAAAGCCTTTGCTCTTGAGGCCCCAGGTAGCCAGTTGGGCACCAGCCCGCAGTAGGGGGAGCTAGTTTCAGATGTAGTTTCATGCAGCTTAAAAGGAGGGTACTGCTCATTTCCTGAAAAGCAGCGACACACTGACTAACACTAGCTGCCTCAAGGGCAGAAGGCCTGTGCCATTTTGGATTTCAATAGAATAGTGCACTCTGGGATATTTTACATTAAGACAAACCGGATGTACTGTAAATGTGGGTAGGGTTGCCTGTGGAAACTTTCCCCATTTGTTAGGTGTATCCAGGAGTTGTCTCCTCCCACTAGCTACTGAACTGTACAAATATGGAACTCTCCACCGGCTCCTCAGAACGCTTTCTGGACATGTGGAAGAACAGAAGGACTGCACCTGGTATTTGAGACCTGTGAAGAGCAGAACAAAGTGGTCTCCGAGGGTCAGTTGGCTGACTTCCTGTGTGGCTACAGGGACACAACAAGCTGCAAGAGGCCTCTTTCCTTGAAGTGCTTACCTAACCAGCTACAACTGGACCTTGCTGGTGGCCTCGGCCTGATTTAATTTTGCCCCCCATCCCCCCCCTTGCTGTCTCGAAGGTCTTGGAACCCTTGGCTGTGACTAACTGGACTGCTCCTACAATCTCTGAAAAACTGTGAAATTCTGACTTTAAGCCAACGGAAGGCCAGGACCCAACCACCTGAGCTGATCTGGCTAAGGCTGAAACAAATGTTTGAGGCATGTGGCATTAGGTACACATGCTGTGTATACGCCTGCCATCTAGTGTTGGGCTCGGATGTGTGCCAGTTGTTTTTCTTCAAAGAATTCTTCTGGAGTCGCAAGGTAGTATGACTCCATCTCCACCTCTTGCTTGCAGTGCGTATGGTCATCTGCTCCATTGGTTTAAAAAAATAAAAATAAAAATTCCGCCTTCAGGATTGGACATATGCTTCCGGATTGACGTTGTTGCATTGATTTTGGTTCTCACGGTCTATATTTCTCCTTCTGTATTGTATTCAATTGCGTTTTCCCTTTTTCTCTTGTATTGGGTCCACACTTCCAGTTACAGTCAGGGACTGTTTGCTGGTCTTATCCAGTCCCCTGTGGGGCCTCGCCCATCGGGGCCTCTTTCCTTCCATTCGGTCTGCACTCACCATGCCTCGCCTGTGATGGAACGGGTGCCCTTTCGATGCTGTCCTCTGTCGTACAAAGTACCCTTGGGCCAATCTCCACGGTCTTTAATCTCTGCCTCTTACCAGAGCATGATGAGACCTCTTGCGACGCATGTCGGTCCTTTCAGTTGAAGACCCTTCAAGACTGCACGGTCCGCCGACTCAAGATGTCGCGCAAGTGCTGGGAAGATACTCCAGAGCTCTTCGGCCCCTAGGACCTCGAGGGAGAACATCTCCAATCTTCGACTTCAGACGAGGACGCTTACTCGCCCAAAGAGTTCCGGCTCCAACCTCGAGATTGAAGACCTACCGCCAGCTCAATAGGTCGTGTACAGCTCTTCCTCGACACCGCTCCAAGCTTCTACTCCACAAGTGATATTCAGCCGCTCTGGACCCACAGAAGCAGGCCATGGTCGGCACCAACTGTCAACTTTGGACACCACGCCCAGCTTCAGCTCAGCGCTGAAGAAAGATGTATAACATGGACATCTTCGGCGTCACCCTTTCCTGGCTCCTCACTGATCGTACCATCTGATCTGAAACCATCCGCCTCTAAGCATGATCTGACTGTTGGCACCGAAACATTCGGTACCAACTGGAAGACCAGCCCATGAAGCAGTCGAAACGGTCCACCAGAAGCTGCAGGAGCAACTCCACACCCACCAGAAACATTGTCCTTCACCCCCAACCTGGTCGGATACTGACACAGCCTCTAAACACAGAATCATTGACCTCCTAAGAGGCAGCTCAGCATTGAAGAAGCTCTGGAGCCCCCTCATCCAAAGCACTGTGGGGGGTGAGGGGACACTTATGATACACCCTGAGGGGGACACTTATTAAGTACCCCAGCAGGGAGCCCCTTGGGACTCATACGATGTAAATCTGCCTGACGATACTGATCATGACCTCTACCCTGCCCGACCTTCCCCCACCAGATGACAACTCTTCTTACCATGAGGTTCTAGGTGGGGCTGCTGCATATCAGAACTTGCAGATGCATAGAGAGCCTGTTGAGGAGGATTTCCTCAGACTTTCTTTGGCTCATCGCTCCAAGCAGTATCTTCCCATGCTGAAGGGGATGCTCAAGCCCGCTCCTGATATCTTCCAGGAGCCGGTCAAGGCCCAGGTTATTACCCCACGGGTTGACAAAGTACAAAGCCTTCCTTTTAGACTCCATCTGTGTTGGGAGCCAACTCCCACCAGATTCCCTATTGGTTTATACATTTATTTGATCCTCAAGTTGATGAGATGCTGGAGAAAATCAAAAAAGACACGGAAACGGCAAAACCCATGGGCGCCTTGCAGAATCCTTCCCCACGGGGGTCCTTTCCCCGCTCCGCCTACCTAGCCAACTTCCACAAAGGGCTATTTCAGGAGTGCCTAGAGTAGACATTGCACCAAAGGTAGAGGCAAAGGGAGCTCCCCTAAGGGAGCCGCCCCAGCCAAACAATTACTTAACACCCCCCACTCCCCCCTGATTACCCAACACCTCTCTGGGTTCAACTTCAGCTGAATTTCCCTGCTTGGCAACATGTCACCTCAGACCAGTGGGTGTTAGACATCATCCAACATGGTTGCTGCCTGGAGCTCCCCTTCACACCACGCAACATACCACCCCCCAGACATGTCCTCTCCCCAGAACACCATATGTTTCGGAAAGGGGTCCAAGCATTCCTCCAGGGTTCCATAAAATCTGTACCACAGCACCTACATGGCTCTGGAGTATATTCCCTCTACTTTCTCATTCCCAAGAAGGACTGGATCCTCGGGCTCATTCTGGACCTCAGATCCCTGAGCAAGTATATCCTATCGGAACCTTTCCACATGGCCACTCATCAGGGTGTCAAACCTCTGCTACAGCAAGGCAACCTCATGCCTGCACTGTACCTCAAAGATGCCTACTTCCACATCCCGATTCATCCAGTGCATTGTCGCTGCCTCTGGTTTGTGGTAAGTGGTAAGCATTACCAGTTCAAAGCCCTGCCCTTTGGGGTCACCACCACGCCCCAAGTTTTTACCAAATGACTTGCAGTAGTAGGTGTGCACCTGTGAAGGGGCATCCATGTATTGCCCTACCTGGACGATTAGCTAATAGAGTGCAACGCAACAGTGCCGTGCACACGCCAAAGTCACAATAGACCTTCTACACAAGCTGGGCTTTACCATCAACGCTGTAAAGTTCCTTTTTATAAACCCTGCAAATTCAACCCTATCTGGGAGCCGTCCTCCATGCAGCGGTTGGCATGGCCTATCCAGTCCGGCAAGAGTCCAGTCCTTCCAAGCGTTGCTGCCTCTTTTTCAGCCAAATCAACAGGTCACAGTATGGACAATCATGCGCCTCTTAGGCATTGTGGCCTACATCGCCATAGTACCCCTCGCAGGATTGCACATGAGCGCGCTGCAGGAATGATTATTGCATTCGTGGTCTCAAAAGCGGGGTCATTGGGAAGATCTAGTGCTGTTCAGCCGCCGTGCTCCTCTCTGCAGTGGTGGAATACCAACAACTTGTTGCGGGGTGGGCCTTTTTTGACACAGTACGTCAGATCACCTTCACAACTAACTCATTTCCTCAGTGGGTGGAGGGGTGGTGGTGGGAGGTGGAGTGCACCTACAAATCTTGACTGTCCAGGACCAGTGGGGTCCCATTCACTGGGATCTCCACATAAACTATCTGGAGCTGCTAGCTGTCCAACTAGCCCTCAAGGCCTTCCTTCCCCACATACGGGGCAAGGTAGTCCTCATACGGACGGACAAAGTGACATCCATGTATTACATTAAGAAGCAGCGGGTCACTCGCTCTCCTCAGCTTTCTCTGTTTGCTCAGTCCATCTGGTGCTGGGCTCTCCACCACAGGATCAACCTGTTGGTGCAGCACCTCCCGGGAATTGACAGCAACTTTGCCGACCTTCTCAGCATAATGGGGCAACAAGTCCACGAGAGGGAACTCCTCCTGGCAGTCCTCTTTCGCTTCTTCCAGACCTTTTTGTCTACAGCAGAAAACGCAAGTTGCTCAAACTTCGCCTCCAAATTCCCACTCCTACAGTCAGTGGGCAGTGCACTATGGATAAACTAATCCTGGATATTTGCCTATGCATTTCCAACTCACTGACCACCCCGCCCCCCCATTCCATTCGTGGTTCGGAAGCAGTGGCAGACCTCTCATCCTCGTTGCCCCGACGTGGGCCAGACCACTCTGGTTCACTGCTCTTCTCAAATCTCTAACTTTTTGGGTGATTCCGCATGAGGGGCTCCCCCAACAGGCCAGACCTTCTCACGCAGAACCATGGAGAAATCTGGCACGCCGACCCCAAGAGTCTCAACCTTGCGATCTGGCTCCTGAAGTGTTAGAATTTGGTTATCTCAATCTTCCTCCAGAATGCATGAACATTCTTAAGGAAGCATGCAGGCCCAACTGCTCATGCCTACTTTGTTGCCAAATGGAAAAGGGTTGCTTTCTACTGCCTTCCAAATCACATTGACACCCTGGTAGCCACCGTTCAGAACTTCGTTTGTTACTTCCTGCACCTCCAAATGTGTGATCTAGCTTTCACTTCCATTTGGCTACACCTGGCGGCTGTGGCTGCATATTTCCAAAATAGCCAACATGTGATGCTCTTCAGGATTCCATTCATTAAAACATTTATGGAAGGGTTAAAGAGTCAAACCTCCCCGGGTACCTCCGGTTCTGGTGTGAAATCTTAATATTGCCCTCATGAGACTTATGGGTCCCTCGTTTGAGCCCCTCCATTCATGCCCCTTACAAATTCTTTCTTGAAAAGTAGCTTTTCTAGTCTCTATCACATCACTAAGACGTGTTAGTGAGCTCCAGGCCTTAACCTTGGAAGAGCCTTTCTTTCAGGTCCATAGAGATGGGGTGGTCCTTCGCACTAACCCCAGATTTCTTCCTAAGGTGGTTTCTCGCTTCCACCTTAACCAGTCTATAGAACTTCCAGTTTTTTTCATAGCCTAACTCAGTTGCAGAAAGGGCTGTTCATTCCTTAGAAGCTGAACAAACCTTAATGTCCTATGTAGACAGAACAAACCAATTTTTTGTTTGTTGCTGTTTCTGAACCACAAAGGGAAGGCCTTATCAAAATTTGGCATAGCAAGATGAATAGTTAAATGCACCCAAACATGTTAAGCAAAAGCTAAGTTTTGCCTGTTCCTCCTAGGGTCCATTCCACCAGAAAGAAAGGGCGTCTAAAACCTTCCTTGGAAACATCACAATAGTGGACATTTGTAAAGCAACTACTTGGTCTACAACACACACTTTCACTAAGCACTATTGTGTAGACCTATTAGCCCGCCAACAAGCAAATATTGGTTAGGCTGTACTACGTAGCCTCCTTCAGTCTTCTGCAACATCCAGGCTAGCCACTGCTTAGGGGAGGACTGCTTTACAGTCTGTGCACAGCAAACTGTTGCCCAGTAAGCAATCTGTTTGTGGCATTTAGTGCTGTAGATTCACATGCACCCACCCTGCTACCCGGATGCCATTTGGCTGTTGCAGTTACCATTATTTTGTGCGTCTCTTGCATGGCCATATTCATCTTTCCTGTGTCGCTCTGCTCCAGTCTTATCCTCAACCGTTGTGCGGGAAAAACAATCTAACAGTGGAGCCGAAGACCATGCGCATTGCAAGCAAGGGGTGGAGCCACACTACCTTGTGACTCAAGAATTCTTTGAAGGAAAAACTTGGACACATCTGAGCCAACACTAAATGGCAGGAGCAGGCACTGACAGCATGTGAATCTACAGGTCCACATGCCACAATACGGATTGCTTACAGGGTAAGTAACAATTTCCTTCTCCTGCATGAAACCTCCCTGCATCAGCTAATCAATTTCAGAGGGCCTTCGGCGAGAAGATATTCAGCCTCATGGAACTCTGTCTGGTACAGCCATATATAACCAACCCAGTCTATCCGGTCTCTAGCGTATTTGAGTAATTGAGTGGGGGTAGGGGCAAGACTCCAGGGGTTCCTTGGGGAAGGAGGGCCATACAGAGGATGTAGCATGCTGTATGTGCATGTAGTCTAAAGTGTCAAAAGGTGAGGCGGCCCTGTCTGCCCAGAACTGATCTAAGGTGAAAAACATGCCATCTACAAACATCTGCTCCACCTTTAGCAGTGTAGCCTTATGCATCCTATCTCTTCTCCTTTCATCCTGGGTCCGAGGGAGAGGTTGTCTATTGTGAGGAGGAAAGGTGCCCAAGACCCGCACTTTTAATCATACGCCAGATGGACTACACTATGCAACGCACAGTCTGAATGTCCTGAATCTGTCTCAGGGTTTTAACTGTCATGCAGGTGTACAGGTCGCCCGGTATGACCGGAGATCGCTCGATCATGACGTGATGGGTCTTATATTGCGGTCGCTACCAGTAGGCTATATATTGTGATTGTCCTGCATGGTAAAATATCTCAAGGTCTGGCATAGCGCATACACCCTACTCTCCCCAACCCCCCCTTGTCATACAGCAGGGTCAAAGTCTCCCATCAGTCTTGGATTTCACCCTACCCACACCAGCCACATGAGGGCCGTCTGCAGTTTTAGATTGAGTGCTGTAGGAATATTTTGAAAAGTATAGGAACTGTCCCACTGACGGATTGTGAGCTCCTTAAGAGGCTTAGTCGGAACATAGAAATCTTGACCGGGCAAAGGCGCAAAAAGGCAAACTGGGAGGACTTCCATGGACCGCCAAATTTGAACTTTCCTGCTCTGAGCTTTCCCCCCTAAAACCAACTGCTCCAGCTGGACTTTGTCCAATGGTTATGTGCCTTTGAGAGGACTTGCTCAGGTAGCCTTGCCCAGCTGAAGAATTTTGACTTCCATTTCAGAGACTAAGTCCTAAGGTAAAATGTTTAACCGGGATGTGAACAGTGCTCTATTGTGATCTGCCTGAAATCGTGCCTAGGTCCGGGTCACCTACGAACAGTGATCATGTATTGCCATTTTACTTTTTCTTGGAGCTTTTTCTCTTTAAATAGCTTTAAAAAACCTATTTCTGGTTCTCTTTATTGTATTTTTGCTTTGCTGTCATTTTGCTTATTACATTTTGGGGGATTTTTATTGCGTTGACTTTTTAACCGTTTGATGCTCCTTACACATGTTCTCTAAGTTAAGCCTGTTTGCTCTATGCCATAGCCACCGGAGGTTGAGCTCCAGTTTAAATTACTGGAACCTTTGCCTGGACCTAAAAGGTTTGTAACTTTACTACTTATGGTGGACTATCTTCCTCCTCAACTAATAATTCACTTTCTTACAACATGCCTCTTCTAATGTGAGTAATTGGAGAATAGATTATTTGACTAAAAAATGTAAACCCTGTTTTAAGAAGTCCTAATGAACCAGACGGAAGCCCACATGAGGATTCTCAGAGCCCATCAGGTTAGGATGTAGTCCTAGAAAAGCTACATCAAGCCCAAGAAACATAAGCCAAAATGTCATGTTTACAGATGAGAAAATAGGAAATGAAATGGGAAGATGGTTTCTTATCAGTACTTTAAAACAACTGCGTCTACTACAGAACGTAAAGAAACTGTGGTTATGTTGATTCTCTTAAGCACAATTTTCTAATGTTTAAAGTCAGTGTGTCTGTGCTCTAAAGGAACATGACTGAGTTGACTAACTTTTTCAGTGAATGCTATACACCATTGAAAACGTGCTGCTATATGCATCGGCATGGGGCAAGCGCTCAGATCAAAATTATATTGAAAAACAGTGATAAATCGAAGGTGCTACATTAGTTGGGCAAATGGAGGTTGAAATGTCTAGAGTGAATCGCACTTAATTTTAAAAAAAGAAAAAAAAGTGATACACTCCATGTGAAGTTGAAAACAACCTGCCTGCACATAATAGAAGGGGGCTGTATCAATTGAGAAGCAGCCTGGCATTCCACACTGAAGATTTATCAATGTTGTGACCTAGTAATGTATTCACTTCTGGGGCCTTCATCAGAAAAACAAAAAGGACACTTGAATTGGCACCAAGAGAGGGCTCCCAAATGTTACAATATTGCGACTAGTTTTGCTGCCTGTAGTACTGGGAATGTAGTTTTTGTAGAAGTATACATTTTGAAGCGATGTCCTCAGTATGGCTGATGGAAGAAGGGCACTGTCTCCTTGGCCTGCTGTCACTGGAACTAATACTTCAGAATGTGGCACTAGTCCTTTATCAGACCAGATCACTGAAACACAATATGGATATGAAAACAGTTCAAGTGCTTCTTTCCCTTTGAACTAAATCAAATTGGGTGAAAAATCATGCCAACGACATTGGGACTGGACCTTGCATGTATTCCTCACATACGTAGAGATAGATCTGGTGGCCGCTCCTTTAGACGCCTGGCCCCCTCTCTTTGGAATGCTCTTCCCCTATATATCCGCAGTAACCCTGACCATCAGGCTTTCAGACGTCTTGTGAAGACTTGGCTCTTCTCCCAGATCTGACTCCCTTTCTGTCCTGTCCCTGTTCTTTCCCAGATATATTTCCCTTTGTTTTGACTCCTGCTTGGACTGGCTTTAGCGCTGGGACGCCTCTTTGCCGAGGCAGCCATGCGCTTTATAAGTATTTTAATCTAATCATATGTATTAACAGCACAGACTGCTTTCCAATTAACGGGTTAAGGAAACTTCCTAAAGAGGCAGGTTTTGGCACATTTAAAACTGTACTGTGAGTAGTAATACAGTAGTATCAATAGAAATAAGCCAAATTGAAATTGTCAAACTTTATATGGAATTGGCAAGTTGAAACAGTGACTATCACAAACCCCAGAAAGCTGCAAGCAACCCTAGGTGATGAATATAGTGCACGATAAACCAGTCTTAATTCAACACAATGATCTTTAAAGATTTTCTAAAAGGCAACAAATCAGGCTGCTCGCAACAAGACTTAATTGATCCCAAACCAAATATTTTATGCCATAAGTAAAAAGATAACATCGGCGAATTACTTCAGATGTAAGAGAAGGGCATTGCAAGTGTTCTATCAAAAGCTGTTAGGCTAAGATAGTGGAACTCAAGTTCACAGGAAGCCTGCCCCTCCTTATTGAACATAACACAGGCTGACCTCTGGAAAGGCAATAATGGTGCTTTTGGCAATGTTAAAATAGACCATCAAACCAAACACCTTTTCAGACTGGTGGGGGATCATTGTAATAATCACTATTCCCTTTTCATCTGCTATTTCCATGATGAGCCACATGTTGGATGAATCCTCAGTCCAGGTACGGACTCTAGGCGCAGACTATCTATCAGAATGGAAATGGTTTTGACAAAGCTTTGGCCTTGAGGTTGATTGGAGTGGGGAAGGCGTGCTTAACAAAACCAAATATTTTGTTGCTCCTCATTCGAGTATAGCTGATCAGAGAGTACTGGCTTCATATGGGTTTGACAGTTTTGGTAGGCCAATATAGAATGTATGAAGGTAAAATAATATCACAAGACTGGTTACTACTGGTTACTATTTTGTGTACTGATACGTAATTCTGCAGTGCTCCTTTCACTTTTCTACCAAAACCCAACTTTTTCACTGCCTCACTGACGTTTTGTTATCTTACAGTGGGTGATAACTGAACTTGGTTGCTGCACGTATTCAATGGTGACTGTGCCTCTTTACGACACTCTGGGTCCTGAAGCCATTGGTTATATCATAAACAAAGGTACCTTTTTTTTATATATATCGTCATTTGTATTTCCATTTTAAAGGTAGCTTGAGGAGCTAAACTACTATTTCACCAGAACACGAGGGCCTCTGCTCTTGCTACCTACATTGATTAAAAGGCAGGTTGATCTAATCACTACTTAAACCCCTTTTTCTTTTTATGTTTCATGATTGTTGGCCCATGTTATAACTGACTTTCTATTTCCAAAATTGATACTGATTTTGAGGGTTTGCAGGAAAGTAACATACAAATTCCATACAATGCTGTAAGTAATTGAAACATAGTATGATAAATTAGATACTTACGGTAAGCCATTGAGAATATTAATTATGGTATAGCATTGTTGGTTGAAACCTCATCAATAAAGGGAATTGTATCAGAATATAAAAGATGGGAAAAAGAAAGTGGGCAAAGAAGAAAAAAAAACATAAGATACAAAGAGGGGCAGAAAGGAATATGAGAATAATAGGCTGAGCGGCACGAGTATAGAAGGTGCTGATGGTGAGTACACAAGTTTAGTCTGTTAGCTGTGGTGCATCGGTGAAATATGTACTATATAGATCAAGGTGGTTATGTTGGGGTATCCATTGAGGGGCTGTTTCAGGGTGGTTTGATTAATCTGGATATAAAGATCCAGTTTGTTCAATAATTGGAGCGGGCACTGGAAGTTAGTAAGTAATTATCCGCACTTCTTGCGAAGCGGACCCGTGCCCACAAAGAATGGTGGATTAGATTTGTGAATTATTTCCACTCGCACAGAATATTTTTAATTCCTATTGCTAGAACGTCTAGTAGGCTCATGTCTTGAGCCTTCAGTTTTATATCGAGGGACTGACACCAAGATCCTAGTGACACTGAAAGTTTATTGGTATCTTCGTGTCATTTAGTACATTTTCGATTTCCTTCCAAAATGGTCTTAACATCTTACAGTTGAAAAGCATGTGGTTAAGAGCCAGGAAATTTTGTGGCAATTCCACCATGGATCGGTTTCTCGGAGGCCTAGTTTGAAGAATTTCTCTGGCGTTCAGTGGGGTGTATGTATCGTCTAGTATTTATCTTGTGATAGAAAGGGAAATACTTTATTTTTAAGAGCGAGGGACCAGACTTTCTTCCCAGTGTGTTCAGTAATGGTTGTATGGTATGAGGACAGTGGGTTAGTCCACATTTTTTGGGGATTTTATTTGTCAGCTTATTACTAGAGTAGGATGAGTTTAAGAATTTATAGGTTACTACAGTAGCATGCGGCAGTTTAGTCCGCTTTGTGAGAAAGTTGACAAGGTCTGATTTGTGGGGTTTAATATATTTCCTTGTAGCATCCCGGAGTTTAAGGAATTTATAGAAGTCTATACTCTAAGTTGTGGATGGTTTGTAGGTCTGCAAATGTTTTGGGGGGTTATCTGAAGAACCAAGGTCCTTCCTTTCCTTTTTTTTTTTTTTTTTTTTTTGTTGTTACCCAAGAAGACCTAATGTTTGATTTTTTCCTTCAATTTGTATATTGTTTTTCCATGGAGAAGTGAAATCTGAGGATTGAATCTTGTTCGGAAATGTTTTATCTAATATTTTGAGCGCAACCATGGTGTCCCTGAGTCTGGACTTGGAAAGCTGTAAATTAAGCGATTTTCATAGTCCATGTTGATGTTAATGAAGGGTTTTGTAAGGTGTTCTTCGATGTGTAACCATAAAGGTTTGCCAAAAGTGGAAGGACTGAGCCACCAAGAGGCTTGCTTGATTAGGAGGGCAAGTTGGTATTTGTAGAAATCCGGGATGTTTAATCCTCCATTACATATGTCCAATTTTAGTTTTTGAGGGAGATTCTGCCTTTTTTCCCTTTTCACAGAAAATCGGAGAGTGAGGAGTCAATACTTTTGAAAAAGTTGGAGGATAGCTGCTGTGGTAGCATGTAGGAAATACAGTTTATTTGTGAGTTATCATTTTGATGCATTCTGCACGTGCCCACCACTTCATAAATTTAGAGGTCCAAGATGCAAGTAGTTTAACTTCTTTTGGGTAGGGTTTTTGCAGATAGTTTCCATGTGTCATCTAGATTATTTTTAAAGTGTATCCCGAAGTATTTGATTTGGGATGGTTGACAGCGTAATTTTTTTATTCGCCATGGAGGGCAAGCATAGGTTATTTAATAAGACTTCTGTTTTTTCAAAGTTTAGCAAGATACCTGCAGATCGCCACCTTTTCCTGCCTTATCTTATTGGTACCATTTCTTTGTCTTGAATGCAGATGACTCCACATAAGCGGGTCTAGTTTTTAGGTGTAAATGTGGTAGAGGTTATGGGAAGTGGTAGGAATAGGGCTGAGTTGAATGAAAAAAAGGACAGGTTTATAGAGTATATGCTAGTACTGAAAAACATTTAAGCATAAAACAATGGCTGTTCAAAATTAACTTTGTAGTAGTTCTATTGCCAAAGCAGGCTTAAATTCACTCCATCCAAGTCTTGGAGTAAGTTAAGCACCACGCATGGCAAATCACCGGTACTGCAAGACGCACCTAGAAATAGATGCTGGCAATACCACCAACCACTCATAGGGTAAATGGGGAAAATAAAGGGATGTGTGTGTGTGTGTGTGTGTGTGTGTGTGTATATATATGTGTATGTGTGTGTATATATATGTGTGTGTGTGTGTGTGTATATATATGTATATGTATATGTATATGTATATGTGTGTGTGTGTAGGGACCATGATTTACAAGAGGTGAAACCCTTCTTAGCTGTTACACGTTAAAGAATCATCTGGTTTATTGGCCCAATAAACTAGAAGAAAACTGTTATAATTAGTAACTTTCACATTAGAGATTGTGTAGTAGTAAAATTGACATTACTAAATATTTGTGATCAATAGATCACATGTTCTCATCTAGAAATGGTACATTACATTATTGTAGGTTAGTGGTTATATGGGTTTAAATAGTAGAATCTTACCTGCTGTTATCACAGATGATTCCTACGTTCACAAACCCTTAGCTGTCAGCTGCGAAACCTTGGTCCTGGAACAAGGCGAATGACATGCGTCCCTAGATCCAGCAGCAAATGTGAAAATAAAAATATAGTATTATATGTGTGACTAATAGTCATTTGTGTAACTAATTCCCACAAGACAGTAAAAACATCTTACTTTATTGAATTTTCTATTCAGATAAACTGCCCATTGGACAAACATTTGGGTAAAATATTATATATATATATATATATTTCAAATAGGATCATTCATCTTCAAAAAATAATCATCCAGCACTCCCAAAGGAATTGGTCACTCGGTAATTTTATTTTGTGACGATAAACATCAACGCGTTTCAGCAGACTCTTGCTGCCTTGTTCACGATGCCTGAGCGCCATTTTTTCAACATTAAAATAGTCAATACAAACAAAACATTAAAGAGGGACTTCTCTTTCAATGGCTAACAGGTAACCCGTTATTCCTTCCAAAACGGCTACCATCTTAACACGTCTTTTTACTTTAAATGAACATTCATTATTCAGAACAGTTATACTCAATCGCCTGTTTAAGACTCCTCTATTCTGCAGAAACTAACATTTCTTGCAAATTATAGTACCACAATTATGGCGATCAAATTATAATTGCAAAAACTGCTCTCCATGAATTCATTATTTCGTAACTCAACTCACCAATATTACCGCATATACAAATCTTATTTAATCATTAGTGTATATTGGCGGTACTTCAACATGGTAATCACGGTACAATTATAAATAATAAAGTGCTAGTGCTTTTTGTGTAAACTTTGCTTTCAAAGTGCAAGTGCTTCAAGTATATTATGTCTTAATTCCAAAAGACATATAATTATCATATACTTTCAAAGTACACATATGAGACACTTAAACAGATTCATCACGATATAAATAAATAAATACCAAAGTGCTAGTGCTTTTGCATATATCTAAAATACTCATGTAAAATCAGAAAGTGTCAATGCTTTGTAGTATATTAATTTTCCTATTAAAACATATTTCATATACTGAATAAAAAGCATATTAAAATATATTTTTGTACCATTCTCAATATATACTAACAGTGTTTAGAACAAATTTCATCAGGTATTCATAACCTCTCCCCTCTTACTTCGGTCATTTTAAAATGAAAAAAAATTGGTTTTACATTGTGCAGCTTTACCTTCATTCTCTCTTCTTGTTTTTATATCTAATATAGACAGGTATATAGATCCTCATCTAAATTTAATCCTTGAGGTTCCTTACTATTAAACTCTAATATGTAGTAAGTCTCCAATTTTCTGAGTTCCTTTTCCCTATCCCCACCTTCTTTTTCTGGGGATTTCTGCTATACAGCTATACTCTAAACTAGAAGGATCACTTTTATGATGAGTTTCAAAATGTCTCGCGATTGGATACGTTCTATCCTGATTCACAATCGCTCTCCTATGCTGCAAGATACGTTTATAAACTGGTAAAGTTGTACTACCTATATACATTTTTGGACATGGACATTGTATAAGGTAAACAACAAAACTGGATCTACAAGTTAAAAAACCCTTAATAGTGATTGTTTTATTAAAAAATGTCTTAAAATCCGTGCGATTCATGCCATGTTGGCATGCCTTGCATTTAAAACATTTTTTAAAACCTGGTTTTTGTTGGAGCCACATCGGGGCCCCTCCTTTCCTCTCCTGGTACTCACTTTTTACAATTAGATCTTTTAATGATTTTGACTTTCTATACGTGATGTCAGGGTGTTTTTTCATTTTGGGGCCCAGTACTGGATCATCCTTAATCAAATACCAATGCTTATTCAAAATGGCTCTTATTTCTTTGTTTAATATTAAATGTAGTTATGAACCTATGGTTCTCCCAACTCTTCTGTATTCTCTTTGCATTATTCTTTTGTTGGGTTCTTGACGGTTCGAATAGCACTTTCTGTCTTTCTAAATTTCTCGCTTTCATAGCTGCTCCTGTTATTACATTAGGTGAGTATCCTCTTTGAGAATAGAACAAGAGATGACTGATAGATTTATCCAGATATTCTTCCTCGCTACTACATGCCCTGCGAGCCCTATAAAACTCCACAAAGGGGATTCTCCTAACCAAGGGTGCAGGGTGGGCACTCCCTGCATGAAGAATTGTATTACCCGCAGTTGATTTTCTAAAAAACAGTAGTTTCTAGTTTCCCCCCTACTGAATTAATACGAATATCAAGAAAATCTATGGTGGTTTTACTAAATTGACCTGTAAACTTCAGATTTAAAGTATTCTGGTTAAAGTCTCTGATGAATAATGCGATTTCCGTTTCCGTGCCCTGCCACAGCACAAACGTCATCTATAAACCTTACCCATAACAAAATCTGTTCTGACCATTGTTCAAGTGGTGGCCCTCCGAGCACCTGCTCCTCCCACCAGCCAAGATGTAAATTCGCATAGCTGTGGGCGAAGCAGGTGCCCATCGCCGTCTCCCGTTCCTGTAAAAAAAAAGTTCATCACCAAATAGAAAGATATTTTTCGTTGGGCACCATTCCATTAGTTCTAAAATCATTTGATTATGTTCTAAAAATCTAATTGGTCTCCTATTCAAAAAATATTCTGTCGCTTTCAAACCATCAAAATGTCTTATGCTAGTGTATAAAGTAGAAATATCAAGTGTCACTTGTATCATTGTTGCTTCATTCCAATGTATATCATAAATACATTTAAGAAAATCTGTGGAATCCTTGATGAATGAGGTCAATGTTCTAACAATCGAATTCAGAAAATAGTCAATATATCTTGAAGCGTTTTTGAACAGGCTTCCACAGGAGGAAATTATTGGTCTGCCTGGTGGGGTTGTGGCACTCTTATGCACCTTTGGAAGCATATAAAAGACCGGTATAGCTGGTTCTTTTTTAATAAACTTGTATTCATCCCAGCTTAGCAATTTTTCTTCTTTCCATACATCCAGTCCTTTGAAGAACTGTTCTTTTACTCCTTCATATTCCTTCATGCTAATCCTTCGGTAACATTCACGATCGTTCAATTGACTGAGTGCTTCCTTCTTATATAATTCACGACCCCACAACACGACATTTCCTCCTTTGTCCGAAGGCTTTATCAACACCCCCTCTTCTCTTTGTAATTTCGTCACTGTTTTGTGTATTAGAGCCTTTTTGGGATTTATTTTCTTTCTTTTTTGACTTATCTCATAATACAATTGTTTAAAATCTTTAGTTACACTTTCACTAAAGATATCCAAATTATCCTTTGCCACCTGTGGTATAAATCTGGAAGGTGGTCGAAATGGGGTATAGTCTCCTTTTTCTAGCCTAGGGCTCAGTAGTTCTGCCTGGTCATTAATATCAGGTATGCTGTTCATATTTTCCATATCCATATTAGCTTCATTCATTAATGTCAGTAAATCCGTCAAGATGGGTACATCACTTACGCTAAGAATATTCGATTCATTTAAAGGATCTAATGATGTTCCGGGGAAGTTTCGGGGTGTTGACTTAAATGCAACTTCGATAATTTGAGTTTACGGATAAACCGGTATAAATCCATTCTGCTCTTAGGATAATTATATTCATTATCACAAAAGGAAAGTCCTAATTCCAATACCGATTTCTCTTCCTTAGTTAAAATCACTGTACTCAAATTTATAATCTTGTTACTTTCAATTACTTTTTCGTTGGTTTTTTCACATTGGAGCGCAAAGATCTTTTTGTTTGCCAGTCTTGTGCTCCTCCTGTAACCTTCACCCCCTCTTCTTTGTTTCCTCCTCCTCGGCCTCTGCCTCTTCCACGTCCTTGCCCAATACGATGGTCTGTTTGTTGCTCCAGCAGCATAAAACGGAACTCATCTGTGACGGCTAATCTTACATCCCTCATCCCTTTTCCACTTTGATTTTCTAATTCTTGTTCTGAGCCTGTATCTGAACTCACTTCACTGAGGGAAGTAGCTTGTTGATCACTAAAGCCACTCTGGATCTTTTGTCTTCTTTCCGTGTCGAATTTTTTTGCGAACGTGTAAATTCGTCCTGATTCGTAATCTAATCGATCACGCAGAAATTTAGTAGCCTTTCTGTCCTTTATACGCCTCTCATACTTATCCAACCTAGTTTTCATGTCCTCTTTAAATTTATTCACTCTAGTTTTATCTTCACATTTTTCCAAGATATCGTTCAGTTCCTTTATTTTCATGACTACTTCCCGCCTTTCCTTTTCAGCATATTTAACTAGGTTGCGAATCATGTTCGTGGAACTGTTTGCGCTGTTCTCAGCCCATTCAGACAACATTTCTGACGGGATTTTCGTATGTCGGGGTGATCATTATTCACAGTCCGCGTGGGACTCGTCCCACTTGCAGGTATTGATTCAAAGACGCCACTTCCCACCATCTTGAGATCTTTTTTAAAGTTTTTCATATTCTTGTAATTGTCTGCCTAAGTCATTAATGTCCCTGGGGGCTACAACACCCCTCTCTTTGCAGCGGTAGAGCGGTTTCTTCAAAGAGTTTTAAGGCTTCTAGCTGCACATTCCTCGTCACTCATTTTAAATTTCGGTGATTTTCCTTTGGCTGGATTTAGTCTTGTCTATACTTGAGAAGCTTCTACTAAATTTTCTCTTTTGTTTGACTTTCCAGCCCAACTCCCGTGGCTGTTTGCACTATCGTTTGCTTACCGGAGTTTCCCGCGAGTCTCCGCCCCGATCCCGAATTCCGAGATCCTCCGATCACCGGCTCCAGGTTCCTGCTCACGGTTTCACCACTCCTTCCAGCCTTCCGCTTTCAGCTCTTGGCTTTTCGGCGATATTCCGTTACGGCAACACGGGGGGGCACGCCTGTCTCCGTTTAAAAAATACAAGTTGGCGATTTCCACTGGCGTGTGTATATATATATAATTTTTTAAATTTTTTTAAATGAATTCAATTTCTGTCAAGTAGTATACGTATTGATGTCACTCGTGGCTGAACAATGGGTTTTAGCTGCCTGAATTGCTGTTTCTGGGATATTCCCTGATGTGTGATATGCGGGACGTAGTGAGAACACCAGGGGCTGTTGTATCACAGAAGCTGTGAAGATAAGAGTACAAAGAAATCGAAATATACAGTGTTGTATTAACATTTCTATCATACACACATGATGAAGAAAAGCAAAGATCTCCTGGATCAAATTGAGTGAGTAAATGTTATTTGTAGGCATATGCTGACATGACGCAAAGCTCTGTAAGGTGTTGTGGTTTAGAAAAAATATAATTCCCCAAATGTATGCAGTGAGCACAAAGTTTATCTGGGTTTGAAAAATAAGAGTAAAAGATGTGACCTTAGTTCATACATTACACTTTCCAGTTAATGCGTGCAGAACCAGATATTTAATTTATTAAAAATTACATATCCAGACACTTGTGGATAAAGATAGTGTTACACATGTTGTAAGTGATATGGTTGACTGGTGTCCATCATTAGTCTGAGTGTGGCTAGTCCACCTCACTGCACTGGATGAAGCAGAGGAGTATGTGTTGGCAAATGGGCATATAGCATAGGACCTGAAAACAATCGTCATGATCTAAACAAGCACATTAAATGCATATAGAATTGAAATATAAGTATATAGTGAGTACTTTTTGTATAGACATAATAAACATCTATTCATATTGGTGAGGTTTGAAAAGCCAACACATAAAAATCTAAGACATCAGTGTGACATACCGGTATGTATGGTTGGGGTGCCTTTTGACCCGTGGCCTGGTTGTTGCACGACCACAGTAGATCCCTGCTTTTAATACGAATACACTTGAAATGAGGACTATATTTAAAGTGAGTACATTAACACATCTCTAATCATTATAAACTGCAGAGGAGGGAAAGGTTTAGCTGTGTTTGAGTGCAAAGTGAACTGTGCGGCTGTGGAAGGGGGAAACTAACATGAGCCTGGAGTGGAAATGTGGTAAAACAGAGGGGTTTAGTTTCTTACCTGGCCTAATGTTCGGGTTCCCAGATCAGGCAGGCTATATAATCTGGTCAGGGTCCATAGTGGAGAGAATGCGTCCTTTAAGGAGGGGGTGAGATGAACATGGGCTCCAGGTCGACCTCCGGTAAGGGTCTTTGATCCTTAATCCTCGCACCTCGCCCACCTACTCTCATCCTGCCTCTTTGATGTCCCTGTGGTGTTTAAAGTCACTGTCAGTCCCCTCTAGGAGAATGACTGAGTTGGCATTAACTTGTTCAGTGAATTTCCTACACATTAAAACGTGACACGGTACACAGCAGCATGGGACAATACATTAGCAATCTGTTCCCTCCTGCCATATGGTCCCATCTCTGCTTCACTGAGAGTATATGGAGACAGATCATGTAATTCCCTGTAATGACAAACCAGAAAGGCAACTACAATGTCAGTTAGCCCCCTCCTCAGTTCACTTCCTATTGTGTGGCAGATTGTATTCTGGAGCCTGGAGCTGTAGTAAAGTGTCCTGAAAGTTGCACAATCCAAGGGGAAGAGGATAGATCCCTGTGTGCAGCCTGTATTTGTTTGCTTGTTGCAATAAAGTGAGTCATTGCTGTGTGATTGGGGTTAAGGGAGTGGTGTTTCCCTATGGTTTTACATTGAGTTTTCTATAGCAGAGGGGCAGATCGCTGCCTCCAGGTGGAGATCTGAAATTGGTCATAACATTACTACTAGTAACTTTATGGCTGTTTCAGTTATAGGAGACTTGTAAACCTACTCATGGATTCACGTTTCTACAAGGAATAGGTGAATACCAGCTGGGTGGAGATCTCTGCCCAGTTGTAGGTGGAAATGCGGAATTTGTTATTGTGACTAGAGTTCATAGTTCAGAACCCCCACTTGATCACTTTTTCACATTAACCAGTTCAAACAATTAAGTAATACTCTGGGCAAAATAACTTCAATTTTCAGTAAGAAGATGGTCACTGTAGACACTCAGAATGGTATAGAAAGTACACCCAAACTTCAAGAGAGTTAAACTACCATAAATATGGTAGAAGTGCACCGTACAAATGCTGATAATGTAACCTAGAATTACTGTGAACTTGTCTAACATTGCTGAAGGTGTAAACTGGTTTTCCAGATGAGAGGGTGTGTTGTGAATGTATATGGGGCTAAACATTTTTTTTTGTTTGGTGGTACTACCATGGGGCTCAGTTTGTCACACGCAAACTTTCGTGGTAGTATCACAGAGGGAAAAAACTGTGGGAATTGGGTGCTGCAAGAACATGATGGTTGGCCAGCAATGGGGTCTTGGCTGCCTGGTGAGGGGGTGGGGGGATGTTGTGTGCAAGGCCTCGACACACATGCCAGGCCCTCTAGCCAACCCATCCGTGTGTCCTAAGCCTAGTTGGGTATGTTATGTATGGTAATAAATTATTACTTTGTTAAAGAAAAACCTGAGATTCACTGGAAAAAAAACAAAGGTTTCATTGATATAGTTGGGTGAAAATATCTGTTGAAACGTTACATTTCAAACTTAAAACCCACAAATTCACCAGTTAAATTTAACTGATAACTAGAGCTTGTGCTCTTGCCATATACTGTTTATTAAATGACAAATTGCATCAGTCATGACATGTTGCAATTTTTATTAATAGGGTCATAGAACATCTGAAATGACATCATTGATCTCAGTGTGCATAGTGGGCGCTCAAGTTCTAGTTACTTCAGTGAACTAGCAGTTGGACATTTTTTCACACTTCTGGTTTTGTTGTTTTTCTTCTGCGTACCAGTGTTATGGGTGACATGCAATGCACAAACTGAGGGGAATCCAGCAGTATTTGGCAACTATTATTAAGCCGGTTCCAGGCTGAACTAAGTGAAATATGCTGAATTTGTCCCAGTGTAATTTGCTGACACCAGAACATATTTTAGCAGCGCCTGTATGTTGTCTGCTTTCGGTTCTCAGCAGCAGCATGCAGGCGGTGAGGGGGGCGTACTTTTGATTTCCAGCTGGTCCCAAAAGAAGGCCTTGTTTAAAAGTCCATCAGGCCTTTTTGTTAAACTATCATGCTGGTTCAGAGTATGTGGAGCCTAACACCTAGTTGCAGTGCGAATAAGGGGAAACCATTCACACAGCTTATCACTTCACAATTGCATAAGAAAAACTATGATTTGGAGACAGTCTTTTGACTGTGTAACCCCTGTATTCACTGAAAGAATGTCAGATGTATATAAGTAATTACACAATGATTTAAGTAGCACTTAACTATTTTATTTAATTATTTTATAGTTCCACTTATCCCAGTATAGGGTAATAAAGCGCTTTACATCACTTGCACATTTTATACATAGACAATAAATCATACAAGTGTATAAATCTATGTATTTTTTTTTTTTTACAGAAAACGATGAGGGTTACAAGGTGTAGGCATCACATCATCTTTACTTGTAGGCATTATGTTTGAAAGTGCATGGTCAGGAGAAAGTCAGGATTTAAAATACAATGCAGTGGTTGGGGTGGTCTGAACTAATACAACTTAATTACTACCCAAAGGAACTATTTTTAGCAACCTTAGAAAAACGGAGAAAAAATTAAGGTTCTAAACCCCTGCCTGCCAGTTTGCAATCAGCGCCTAGATGTGCGTTCATCTACTGTAATCTTACTATAACTGAGTGAGCTTTGAACTGTAAGTAGCAAAAGGATTTTTTGTCAAAAGCAGAAACTCACATACTCATTTACGTAAAATACAAGTGCCTGATCTGTATGTTACATAATGTACATTACAGCAGGCACATTAACCCTCTAGGCTACTCTAAGCCAAAACTGACTTGACGAAACTCGTATCTCTTCAGCAATTGCATTAACCACCAGAGTTATCTTAACAGCAGATGCTTTAACCCCGAAAGATATTCTAAAATGCAGCCTCTTTGTGACCAATTAGGTAAGCCTGAACAGATTTACTCACGTTTGTCCTTGTTCTAAAAATGCATATCATGACTGTCAGAGCGTACTTTTCATGACTCTGACCCCCTATTCGCTGTCTACAATTTATGGGTTCCTGGAGTACATTTATTTTTTTCCCCAGTTTCAGCACTGGTGGCCTGTTGGTAGGTAAGCAGTCTTTCAAAATTGTTGGTAGTGCAGTAAGCCCTGTTACCTCTGCTGTTGAGCTCTTGGAGCCCAGGTAAGCTAGTCTAATTCTCTTGGTGTTGCAGTTTTTAAGTTGTTTATTTTAACTTTTTAAACAGTCACTTTCAAAGCCAAGAGGTCTGACCTGTCCAAGAGCTATTGGCTATGCTGTTGTGTTTTAGCCATGTTGTGGAGTGGCAGACGTACAGTTTTACTGATAATTATACAACGCACAAACAATGTGTGGAAACTGCATCACATAGTGTATTGATTTGTTTTGATCGCATTATTTTTGTTTGCAGCCCCCTTAAGAACTACAAAAAAATTCTTCATTTGTGCTTTCTTAATCCTGATACTTTCTGAAATAATTGCACTTTTCATTTACAGACTTTTAGGTTTTGTTATGTGGTACAAAAAAGCCTTTCCTTTCACACCCCCAGATTGTCAGATAAATCCTCTCACTTTGAAGTCAGATAAAGAAAAGTAAACACCAAGCTCACTCGGAAGACTGAGCCTGACATTTGACCTCTGTCTTTGAATGCACCGCAAATATGACAAAATGAAAACAAACAAAATTTAAAGGCTGGTTTACTGTATACTTCCATGCATGCTTGCTTTCTGATAACAGGCTATCCTCCATGGTGGGGACAGATATGGTGGACAGCGTAAAAGAAAAAACTAAAACCGCAATAGAAGGCGAGCAAATGTGAGTTACAAAGCCAATGGTAAACAATGGGCTTAATGCATTCTTAGGTCAGCTTTCAGGATGTCCTCAAGAAGTCTTTAGTAACCAGACAGCGCTGTGGGAAAGGCTTCGACCTAAAAATGACTTGTAAATGAGGAATAAACTTTTTTTCCATTCATATAGTTTATATGAAACTACAAAATGAACCCTTATCAGTGTCCCCATCTTGCATTGCATCCATCTTGCATTACAGATCTAAAATGGAAATTCCCTGCTTTGAGGAGTTTTTACTCTGTTTTATCTAGAGATCATTGCTGTAAGGATTCTCAAGTAGTGCTTCTGCAGCTGTATAACAATCACCATTTAATTTCCCTTAATCGGCCTAAAATGCCCAAAGAGGAATGCAGTGGAGCTTGCTCCAGGGAAGAATAAAGGGTATGTCCCTGTTGATAAATCACCCTCGACCCTTCAATTTTGTTCAGTTTTATTTGCAGCCTAATTGATTTCGGTTAAAAGTACGGAATTGAAACCGATTTTATTTAGCTAGTGGATACCACATCTGAAACATCATAATATTTATTTTGTTTGCTGAACACTTTTTGGGCCTGTACACTCCCTTTGCCTTATGGCTAACCATCTTTGAAAAGCCAGAGAACCTGTTTTACTCCAACAGACAGACGTCTGAATAACCTCACAGTTGCGCCCCCAGGACCCCAACTTAAAATAGAATGTAGAAATTACATACAACCAATGTCAAAACCAACGGTTTTGACATTTTCCTCTTGTCCTAATGGCACAATGCTTAATTCACTTTGAACTTCAGGTTACGTTATTGTGATACCACTCTGGCTGTGAGCTCCTGCTTAATGGCCACCCGTGTGCTAATATTTTTTTTTAGTTTATTTATTTTAAATCTTGCCTTGCCCCAATTTTTAGGTCTCACCTGAGACTAATCAATGCGCTGTTGCTTGAGACTATTTATTTTTTTAACTCTAAAAAGAGGTTTTTAGCCCACTCATTACATGCCATTGGTCGGCTGCATTGTCAAGCTTATTTTCTTCCTTTTCATTGGTGAGCATACGTTGGCACTGGTTGGCTTCACTTGATCTCCATGTGTTCCTTTTCTTCTCTGGAGCATGTCCCAAGTACCAATTTTATTATTATT
Source organism: Calotriton arnoldi (assembly GCA_963921515.1). Lineage (NCBI taxonomy): Eukaryota > Metazoa > Chordata > Amphibia > Caudata > Salamandridae > Calotriton > Calotriton arnoldi. Next base: position 367,276 of record CAWUFW010005707.1, read on the forward strand.
CAGTGAAATAGAATACAGCAAACAACACTTATGCAGTGCGAATAAACTTGGGTGCAGTAAAAATTGTATAGCAGCCAGCCATTACAATTCATATCAATCAAGGTACATTACATAGGAGACACATGCTCAAAAGAAAAAAATATATAAGCAACAAGCTATTACCTCTGGTGGCCCAGCAGTGCCCCAGCCCCATCCACATGATAGCCATGCACCTTTGGGCCAACACTAGCTCTAATTGCAGGAACTTGTAAGCCATTCTTCTGCCCATTGGGGCCTCACTGAGTTCCCCAGCAGGCAAAACTGGGGCGTAAGGGCACCCTACAGCGCTGTAGTGTTTGCAAGTGTCCAGTAAGCAGGCATCCTCAAGCGAAGTACATAAAGTCAGCCCCTACAAAACTACAGCATGCACATGTAGACGCTAGATCTGTATATATACTGCTCAGTGCCAAGGGAGTCGGGTATGTGCGATGAAGGAAGTTAAAATGGATTAGTTTAAAATGCACATTTCTAGGGACTGTCCTCGTCAGAGCGCACACTCGTGCCCAGACCTTATCCGCCATGTGCTCCATTAAGTCTGACTACCAGGCCTCTCGAACCCTCAAGTGTCCATGGGCTGCATCTGCCCCATGGCCTTGTATAGCGGTGATACCAAGTGCCTCACCGTTCCACAGGACAAAATGACCCCCAGGGTGCCAGACACAGGAGAGGCCGCCGAGAATGTCCCCCAATTCTGTCGGGCAAACTCAGCCAGGGCTGCATAATGTAAAAAGTGCCCTTGTCCCACTCCAAATGCAGTTTGTGCATCCTCTAAGGAGGTAAAGGTCTCAACTGGCTAGAAGTCTCCTCAAATATCGCAATCCACCCCTTGCAACGCCTGATAGGTTATGTTAGTCTCCATGGGCTGATTTGAGTAAAAAATAGGCAGTTCCCGATGAAAGGGCACGCTCCAAAGCACCACGTGTACCAATCTCTGCCCACTAGGGCTGTCTGCCTGACCACACATGGCCGGTCGGTTGGCACCACCACCCCTCCCTCAGTAGTGTGAGTAAGTCTCCTCCCACAGTCCCTTCCACAAGATGTTTTTCCCAGTTCCTTCCGCCAGCCACCGGGCTGCATGCTGCATTACAGTTGCAAAATAATAGTACTACAGTCACTGTACCTCAGCTCTCCTGCTTAATAACTCCTCAGCGTATCCCTGGCCACCCTGCTGCACTTACCCGCCCATAAAAGTGAGGTAAGTAAGCAATCCAGGTGCCTAAATCCAAAGCGGGCAGGGTATAAAAACACGGGAGGAGCACCATCTTGTAGATGGTTATCCTGCCCATGAGCGACAGTGGTAGGGTGTTCCAGAATTTGATCGAGGACCGTAGTGAGTCCACGACCCTGCCCATATTATATTGCATCTGGGCCATCTTTGAGTGAGCAACCATAATTCCCAGGTAGCGAAACCTATCCATCTCCCACCGGAATCCCAGCTCCAGAAGGTCATCTTGCAGGACTCCCACTAACGCCACCAATGGAAACAGTGATAAAACTGCAGCCCAGAAACTGTAGCAAATTCATTCATAGTACACAAAAGATCTCTAAGAAGCACTCTTAAATAGAATAACGCATAATCTGTGTACAGCGACACAAGGTGCCACGTCGTGCCCAGGTTATTACACCAACGAGACCAGTCCAAACAAACCCCAATTGCCAGAGGCTCTAATGCCAGCATAAACCAGGGCAACAATGGGCAATCCTGCCAAGTACCCCCTTCCCAGTTTCCAACAATCTGAGCAGTGGTTCCCCACCTTAACCCTCTCACTGGGGCATGTATTGAGCAAACTGATCCAGGCTCGAACTTTTGGGCCAAATCCTATAACCCTCAAAACTTCCAATAGGTATCCCCTGAAACTGTATAAAATGCTTTTTTTATGTCCCCCACGACTAGGGCCATTTCCTCATCCGCCCCCTCCACTTCATGCAGAACGTGCGCAAGTCTCCTTGGGTTCATGCTAGTGTTACGGCCTGGGATAAACCTACACTGATCATCATGTACCAACTCACCCATAACAGGGCTCAAACGGCTTGCTAACATTTTATAAAGGATCTTCACCTGATTGTTTAACATAGTGAGTGGGCCTGCGGCACAGCCCAATGCAGCCATCAAACCAACTAAGGAAGCCCAACATCTGGTGCTGATGCACTCCCCTAATGCTTCCAACAGAGATCACCAATTAGGAAAGCACTGTAAATATGTATGCTATAGGCGCATCCAGTCAGTCCCCCCCTCCCCCCCCCCCCAACCCACCACATAAGCCAAGTACTTCAGTCGGGCAAGCTTTATCACGATGTTTTTATGAACTCTCTGAAGCAGTCAACACTTCAGTTACATTGGCAGTCGCAGTCACAGGCCCCAGGCCATCATCCGCAAGAGGAGTAAGCTCCCCCTGGCAGGCCCTAGCCTGTCTCACTTCCATCATCTGTATGGTTCCATCCTCCTGAACGGTCACTCAATTGAATGTCCTGGCACCCAGCCGCCGTCCATCCCCAGCAGGGAGTGCCCACTCCAGAACCCCACACATACCCCACAGCCGGCCTTCTGCGGCAGCGCTCTGTTGTCCTAGAGGATCTGTCCCAAATTTCAAGCCAGCCCATACCTCTTCTGGGTGTTCAAAGCAATGCGCCTTCCCTTGCGATGTGACTTTCAATTTTGATGGGTACAAAAGCATGTATTTCATTGCATTGCCCTCAGCCTTTGTTTACAGCCAGATAAGATTTGCGTTGTTTCTGTACCTTCCTGTGGTAGTCAAAATAAAGCGTCATTTTATTATTCTCAAACAATGGAACCTTTTGCCCTCTGGAAGCTCACAATATACAGTTTCTATCTCGATAGTTCAGGATTTTTGTTATAAATGGCCCTTGGCGGGGGTGACATGGGGGCAGAGAGCTGGCACAGTCTACCCCCCCCCCCCTATATGCCTGCTTAGCCACAAAGAGCTCAGAGAGCCCTCGTGGTCAGTTGTTGTCGCACCGAGTCCTCCAAGAACACCTCCAGAGACACCCCTTCAACTTTCCCTGGGAATCCCAGCACCCTGATGTTACTGCTGCCAGCAAGACCCTCCATCTCCTCCACTCTCTGTTCCAACTCACAAGTTACAGTTGTCATCTTAGCCATTTGCTGCTTAAGCTGTGAGACGTCCCTCTGCAAACTTTCAATGTTACCCTCTGCCTCCATCTTGTCAGCCACTTTTCTCAGATCAGCCTTAAGTAGGTTGACCTCAATAGAAACAGTCTCAATCTTGTGCTCTAATGCCATGTGGGTACCCTGTATTGCCGCCTGCAGGTCAGCACGTTAGGGGTCCCCCATCCCCTTCAAAGAGGTGCTCCTGTACTCCGCACCCCCCTGCTGGGTGATCTGTTGGGAATGCTGCCTTGGTATATTGAGTAGTGTTAGTGGCGTATGTGCGAGCAGCCTTGTCTATCTTCAAGGTGCTCAGTGCCGCTCAGCTGTGAGGACACCCCTTCAAACCTGCTGTTCTTGTCCTATAATAGGTCCCTGAGGATCTCTCCCCAGCCAGCTCTGGCAATCTCAATAGGACCCCCAAGGCTGTGCAAAGGTGCTCTCCCAATCCAGCAACCCCTCCAGGGCCCCTAAATGTCTATTCCAGCAAAAAGCTCAGAATTCTCTAGGTCTCCGGGACCTCTCAGCCCGCCTCTTCATCCGGGACCACCTCCAGCCACCATCCCCATGTCTCCTTATTCCTGCACAGCTCCCTTCCCTGCAGGCATCTCCCGGGCCCAGACTGGGCCACCTCCCACGGGCTGAGACCCCACAGCTGTCTCCACTCCCTCTGCCCAAAGGCCTTACCTGCAAGGGGCCAGAAGCATGCCTGGCCATGCTGTACTCCGCCCGCTCAAGAGTAGGGTTCTCTATGCCGCAGATTACTGTGTCAGACAGCTGAGGCCCGCCAAATTTCTCTTTCTCTGGGCCACGTTAGTCAGGGGTATTCCCAGATCATGGCAATATCCTGGCCCGCTGCTCCTGCCATGCGGTGCCTGCTCAGGTGCTGCCCCACCAGTGTTTGCCGTTATATCACTCTCCATGAATGATGGGGGGGGAGGGTGTTGCAGGATCTACCTGTGGAATCTCTCCTCCTGGCCCACATGGGCCAGGCAGCAACACCGAAAGGCCAGGGACCCAGTCGGGGCCTGCTTCAGTCAGCAAGTGGCCCGGCTTCTCCAACGGGCCCACACGCGACTGCACCAGACCCTTCTCCGGCAGCCTTACCTCCCAGCAACCCAGCTATGCTCAAGATTAAGTCTGCTAGCCCCCTGCACCAGTTTGAAGACACAGCACCACCACAGCAACTCTCCGTTTCCACCGACTTCGGCCACTGCGGGCCCTGTCAAATGCAAGCTCTGCCCGACTGGAGCGTCTTTGGGGGCACACTATGACAGGCCCGACCTGGCACACCCCATCCCCAATGTTCCATCGCGGTCCTTTGGGGAGACCACCCACCTCAGCCCGCTGCACCAGTTTGAATCCATGCCAGGCCGCACCACTCCTCGAGGCTTTCTCTGGGCTCTGCTGGGCCGCCGATTATGGAGCCACCATAGCCCAGAACTGGCACAAAGTCATCACCCTCAGTTGGCAGGAGTTTTCTAAACAGGATGCCATACTGTCCATAAGCAGCAACAGTAGAGCAGGATTCTGTAGGATTAGGCCGTCTGGGACGGGAGCCAAGCTCGACTAAGTCCTGTCTGCCATCTTGCCAGGCCACCGCCTAAACATTTCTTGATTAGTGTTTTTCTGCACGGTTTGCACTCGAATCCTGGTACTTTTTGTTTGTTGTTTTTTTTGGCTTCGTCTTGAAAGACTACTAGAAAACAAATCTGAGTTGAAGCTCACGCTTCCCACTATTTCCAAGAGCCAAACGCAAACAACCAGGAATAACAAAACTATGACATGTGACTAATTTCCAAAACATACATTTTGGCCACCTCTCACTTTTATTGATTAAGTTGTTAAGTGTTGTACTTGGGGTATCAGTATAACTTGTAGGATGTGTCCCTTTAATATAGAATGTTGCATCACTCCTGTTCTAGGGTGATGCTGTATTGTGACTGACGTGGGTTCCTTCTAGAGCCGGTTGTCTGTTGGCTGGAGAGGGACCACCAACTACTGTTTGTTTTCTGTGTGTGCTTAATAAACTTGTATGCTTAAATCTACACCATCTACTGAATTTCGAATTACAAGATAAACCTACACACTTAGTTTAAGGTTGTTTCCATACAGTATGTGTTTTTCGGAATCAACGTTTGTCTTTGCAGCACATTTACTCATTTGTGTTGGTTACTTTTATAATTTAGATGCTGTTTTATTCATCAAACATGCCTTGATTTCTAGAAGTTTGTTTTTATTTTTACCTCTACCACCCCAAACCCCCAGAATCGCCCTTGCCTTTTTACCGCTACCCACCACTTAGCCCTCAAGTCACTCTCACCTCCTTTTACCTCTCCCCACACCAGAACCTTCTAGTGCCACTCACCTCCCTTTACCGATACACACCCCAAACTCTCTAGTGGCCCTCTCCTCCCTTTACCGATACCGACCTGTGTACCCTCAAATCATCCTAGTCTCCTTTTACCTCTACCCATCCCTAAACCCCAAAACAACTTTATTGAAACAAAATATGTAATGAATAAAAAATACCTGTGTTGTAAAGGTACAAATACTTGCCTGCATGGTTCTAACCTGTGTGAAAAAGGCTGTTTCTCCTCAGGACACATCCCCGCCCCTCCCTTAAACACTCCTGCTTTCGCCCTAGCACCCCTAAATGTTTTGGAGGCACTGTGTTATATGCCCTTCAGTATGTTAGAAAGGCACCTTCACCTCTTTGGAAATTTGCCCTCCTCCTCACCCCCCCCCCCCCACCTATACTTTGGATCTTGCCTGATATCACACATGCGATGTCGCTTGCGACATTTTGTTGGCTTACAGGTGGTTTAGAGCCCGCCCATTGCTTACCATTGGTTGGCTTCATCACTCATTTATTTGCTTCTTGTTGGTCAGCGAGTGACTTCTTTACTACTGCTTTGTCCCTACTTTGAAACATGCCCCAAGTAATGCCTCCCTCAGCCAGTGTACATCCACTGCTAGTCTGAGTTTGCCCCTCCCCTGTGGTTGCTTGCCCCCTCCTGTCCCATCCGAAATTTGCACCAAAGGGTTTCAAGATGCTACAAAATGCAGACAGTGCTGCGCTCCCTGCTCTGCATGGCCTCTATTGAAATTGTCTTCATGCGGGACCAACATGACTAACTTCAACTTGGACATATGACAAACGTTTTTTGTGTGAAGACAGAGAATAATCCCATACTAAGGAAATGGATCACTGCCCCTCGCAGTCATCGCTGACCACATCCTAGTTCTATTTATTTTTAGCTTTCAGCTGCACTGCTGCACTACATGTCTAAAAGAAATTGACAAAGCCCATAGCTTTCCCATAGGGGCAAGCCAATTCTTGCTTAAATTTATCTTTTTGTTCTTGCTGGCTCCTGGTACAAGGAGACTGAAAAGGAATGGCAAAGCACTCATGAGAAGGCAGGAGCAAAAACTGGTTCCAATAGTGCGACTAGCCCAAAAGGCATCTTTAGGGGACAAAGGAAATTTTGTGTTTTTGGAGACTTTTCTCAAGTCCAGTCTGGCAACCCAAAATTATTCACTGGCGACTTGAATTTCAAAATACTACTTGAGGAGGATCTCACAAAACACAAATGTGGGTCCAAGCATTGAGTACTGACCTTCACTGGAAGTGCTCCTTATTTGTAAAAGTACAAACTTGACCTGCAGGTCAGTTTTTGCTCTTGGACACCTTCTGTGTGGCAGTGATACCAATTCAAGGTATCAATTTTAAAATAGCAAGTAATAGTGTATCGCTTACCAAGCTCTAAAAAGTGTTTATTTTTAAGTTCTGTAAGTAGCAGGTGATACTGTTATCCAGCTTGACAGTCTACAGTATTTCAGACTCTGTAAGAAAGGCTGAGCTGGCCCTGCATGGTATGTAACTCATGAAATGCACATCACATCTGTGGTAGACAACTACAGCTTACATTATGGGAAAATTGACACTTCAGCCCGTGAAGTTCCCACACATCTCATGTCTGTGTAGATCTTAACTGAAATTGTTGGAAAGCGACAACTCCCACAAGAAAAAGATGCTGCACATGTCATCTTTACTTCATCAGATTATGCAGTTGCCATCTACCTCCTTCCGTGTCTTCAGACAGACCATAGGGACAACATTCAAAGTAGAGTGGTCAAGATTAACCTCGGATGTGCATCTGATATACAATGTATAAAGCTGCCCCCACTCATCAGTTTTGGCATCTGTGCCTTCTATCCTCCGAGCATAGAAGGAATAATCAATCCGAGTAAACCACTACTTTGATGGGTGAAGATCTTTATTGATGAACTGAGAGTGTTGGAAAGGATGGATTGAGCCACTGCTAGGAGATGACCCAGATTGATGCAATAGACCTCAAACACCTTTGCTGAAGTTTTAAAAAAATAGGATTTTAAGTAAGTCTCGTTGAATTTGTTGGAGAAAAAAAGTCGAATGGGCAAAAGGCTTGTGCTGTAAAGATCCACTTCAATTCATATTTATTGAAAAAAAGCTTCATATGGGCTAGGAGAGGCCACTTGTCAGATCAGCGAGTTCCCCTCCAACATCGTTTAATGTACTGGCCACAATTTGTTTTATCCTAGGCCCCAAAATCCAAGGTAACCAACCTGCTGCCTTGCACACGTGGTGTGGTCTAACTAGACGCCGTGGTTACAATTCAGAAAGTGAGCCACCTCCAGCCATAGCTTGATAGTGCTTAATATTAGTGTGTTGATTTTTTTCCCATCAAACAGCCCCTGGCACCACCACCAGCTCCCATGCTCAAGCAAAAATTATCTAACTTGCTCCTTTTAGCTGATCCGGACTGCGTCCCCTTCTTTAAAAGTATGTGTTGGAGTGTGCTTGTGCATTTGGTGCCCTTCCAGTCACATGCAGTCATTAACTGTGCAAGATTCATGGCAACAAATTACGACATAATGGGTGTAGCTTAGCTTTAAGGGCAGCAGGGAAAGTTAATACCATTACCCCAGTAACTTTAAAATATGACTCGCATTAAGGTAGTTAATGCTTTCCCAACTATGAGCTTCCCCAAATCTTATGAAGCTTATCTCCCGCCACCTCCCTGCATGTTGAGCAAACATAACTGGGACAGTGTACCCAGCTGATTCTGTTCAGCTTTTTTGAATTTTAATAAATGGAAACCAACTTTTGACTTATATTTCTGATGGATATTTCTAAAAGGAGATTCCTCATCTCGAGAAATCCTGCAAGTGCCAGGCTTGGCCCTAGGGAATTTTGTAGCCATGCTCCCACCCGCCACTGTCTGGCATCATATTGCTTAATTTTGACTGTATATCGTCACGGATGTGATGGGTTAGTGCTTTTATGCAGCTCCACTCAGTCAGTTCCTTTCACTTGGCTCCTTCAAAAGCAGATTCGAAACTCCACTCCTGACTTTGTTTTTTGAAAATGCCACAGAAAATGACAGGATTCAGGCTGTGCTGTGACTGTAAGAAACCGATATTGGCCACAAACCCACACAAGGTGTAGCTTTGGTGCCTGGGCTGTGAACATGACTTGAAGTCAAGTGATATAGGTGCTCTAAGACTCTCAAAGGCGATTCAAGATCTGAAGTAGAAGTTGTATGTCCCTGAACACAAGAAGTCACATGAGCGGCCTCTCCTAGACATAGATGCGAGTCTGTCTTATTCGCAGTCACAAAGCCATTCCCTTGACCTCTGCACTTGCTGCTTGAAGCACGATATCATCTCAAGCTCTACTGATGTCGTGCTGTGAGTACAATAGCGTAACCTGTTGTCATGCACCTTGATGCCAACCCTGTTTCTTTACTGCATTTCAGCTATCCGCAGAGGCTCCATTATCTTTTTAGAGCAGGGTGCATCTCAGGATATTAAAGATGATGATGGTGAGGAGGCTGGCTTGCTCCCCTCATTACATTGATGACGCCTTTTACCTTGAGTTACAAAACACCAGTGGACTTGATACTTTCTCCTGAGACGGAGCTTGACTCGCTACATGGGCCACAAATGAAAAAGTCCCTCATTTGCATCAGTGGTTCAGAGGGCAGCCATGGTACTAGAATGGGAACTGCCCCCACTGGAACTAAAACAAATGTTTTGATGAATTCTATTGCCTTGGCTGGCTACATCTGGGCCCCTGCTCCCATGTAATGATGCCCTCCTAGATACTCTGCTGGCCCCTGGTCGAAACTATGTTCTTGGCTGTCTGTTAGTGGGCAGGTGGCCAGACGTCATAAATTGGCACCTGGTGATCTGGACTTTCTCACCAAGTACCCTACTCCGGAGAGTCTTATTGGCCAGACCTCGACCAGTAAGGTGACCCTGAACTCTTTTCCAACCTATATTCTGCATGGAGAATTCAGTGATTGATGCCTTTGACAAACATATGTTTTGCTCTGCCAACTTGGCACTGTCCTGCATAAACAAAGGCTATTTGTTGGGGGATACATAGCTGCTTGTTTGAACATGGCCAGCAAGATCTTGCCAGCAGCCCTGCAGGATCTTGTGCGTCTTTAATGAATGATGGACAGGACGCCGCTAATTGTTTTCTTCGCTTGTTTGGATACAATGGACTGCATTGCTATGGCAGTTGATACTGGTGTCCTTCATAGACATGCCTGGATGAGGTTCACTGGCTTTTCCATCAATGTACAGACTTCTACATACCCTTTGTGACTCAGCTCTTCGGAGAGAAGGCATACTTTGCTTTTGGAATTTTGTTTGAAGACAGCAGAGCTAAATCACGCTATTTGGGGGCTGTTGACCCCTACCAAACAAATCCACACCAGTTCTGGAAATGTAAGGGCTATTCAATTTAGGGGCTTCTCCAGAGGGCTGGTGTATAGGGAGGGACGGCCTTCCCACCCGGTGCCGCAGAACCGCATCCAACAGTCAAACATGTGGGCCTGTAGTAGCATCCACTTTCAACTACTCTTCCCCTGCTACAGCGGGCAACAAAATGCTTTATTGTGCCCTCAGTAGCTCATGCCCAGCCAGTGAGGGACAGAATCCAGTACTTCTCCTGTATCATACCAGATTTCAGCAGAGCGTCTGTCTATCCTGCTACAGGAGGCATATCTGTTGCTCTCTGGGGATGCCATAGAGAGTACTGAACTCTTTGAAAGACGGTAGTTATTACAGCAGTTTCTTCCTCCCAAAAAAGGACACGACCTCGGACCTGTCTTGGGCCTCTGACCCCTGAATCTTTCTGTGGAAGGACAAATTCAAAATGCTCACATTGGCCCAGATCGGATCAGTATTCTCATACCAACAAGGAGAAATCACCCTGCCTGAATGGGTATATAGAAAATGCTAATCGTCACTGATATATGCACACGCGTACAAGAAACTAACCCTCCACAACATAAAACACAAAAATAATATCCAATCAACAGTGTATCATATTTATTAAATATATCTCAGAAAATGAAAATATTTAGCGATTCATGCATAATAAAAAAAGAACAATAAATGGACCAGGCGCAACCAACAGTCACAAACAAATCATTCAAACAAACCACTACATACACATGTCCTAGAATATATAGGTTCAATAATTTCTCAACCTAAATATTCGAATAAAATAGTAACCCCCTTTATGCAATACAGTTGGTAACACTGAACAGAGCCCACTAGGTGGAATAATGGGAATAACTATGTCAACACAATGTCAAATCATTATTTGTAAACAATATTGGATACAGATTGTTTGACAAAATTAGTTTCCTCTTAACATAATTGTTTAAATCAGGGGGAAACAGAACTCCAGCACCGATGCGTGTTTCGGTGGGTGACCCCAGTGTGGGTCTCACCTTCAGGGCGCAATACTTGAGACGAGCAAAAGGGGAAGCGCCTGGATTCAAACAAGGGCGATATCACGTCCACATGAGAGAAAATGCTACCTGATGTTAGTCCCAGTTCCTCGACCGATGGCGATCAAATGCCTACGGTCAACACACAAGATTGTAGACACTGAAGAATAACTAGGCGGCCGCTGGTCCGAGAAAGGATGTGTCCAGACCTGGCAGAGGGGCCCCACCAGGCCGAATGGGGAAACTGATATTCTAGGAAAAAAATATATTGAATCGAGTAGGGCCGAGAAGGCGGAATGCGTGTGCCAGATTGCGTCCTTCCAATCCGACGGATACGGAATAGGGAAATTCAGACTGTGACGTCCCGCGTGTACATATATCAGTGGCGATTAGCATTTTCTATATACCCATTTTTTTCCCCTGCCTACGTATCCTATCAGGTACCCCTTCCTGTGTGAGTGGTCGTGTATTCTCAAACACCTGTGCTGCAGTCCAGCAGGCGTTTCCTGCTCTTCAAGGTGGGCCAGGAGCATTTTTATTTTGCTGTGCTCCCCTTTGGTTTAACCATTGTCCCTCAGGTGTTCATGAAGGTGATAGCGGTGTCGCTTCCCATCTTCTGAGGTTGGGAGTTCCTGTACTTTGACCACTTGTGGCTGAAGGCCCGCTCTCCAGTCTGTTGTGAATCCCCTCCAGATGACAGCTGAACTTTTAATATCATTGGGGTTAACCATAAATGAGCCGAGTCCCACCAGATTCCTTCAGGTTTTAATTCACTGGGAGCAATCCTGGACACTGGAATTCAGGGCTTTACCTCCAAAGCAGCGAGTCCAGGACATTCGGGCAATGATCCCAAAGTTTCAGGTTCGATCTCTGATCCAGGTTATCGTGGCTCTGAGTCTTTTTGGCCTCTTGCAACCTCCTTGTCAGATTGCATATACGAGCTCTTCATGGGAACTGGATATCCTAAAGGGTCCAGTATCAAGGTTACCTTTACAACACCATCCAGGTCACTGACTGCTCAAGCTCTGCAGTGGTAGCTGATCAATCACAATTTGTCATGCAGTAGGCCATTCTTTCCCCCATCCAATGCTGACAGTGGTGACAGAGGGATCTTTGTTAGGTTTTGGGGTGGAGACTACTTGGAGGTGGAGATCAGAAGATTTTTGTTCCCAGTAGAGAACCTGCTCCACATCCCTTCCTGCTATCCTTCAAGGGGAGTCTATTCAAGTGCTTACAGACAACACCACTGCCATGTAATTCTCCAACAATCCGGGGGGGTTGGGTCTTGGGTCCTGTGAAGGTGTCTAGGGCACCAGGGCAACTTTCTGGTTGCTACCCACCTGGCGGGGGCGGGGTGGTGTCCCTGAATGCCAGAGTGGACTAACTGTGTTGACATTCTCTGGCAGATCAGGAGTTGTCTGCATCACGAGGTGGTGCAGGGCATCCTCAAACAGTGGAGGAACTCTGGCTAGATCTTTTTGACCAGACTCGTGTCATCCTGGTGGTTCCAGATTGGGCCAGGAGAGTGGTACCTGGAACTCCTGAGCATGATTCCCTTTAATCTGATCCGGCTACCACTTCATGAAGAGCTCTTGCAGGGCAGGGCCCTCCACTCAAATCTGCACAACTTAAACATTGTTACATGGAGGATGAGTGGCGGCAATTATCTGCTTTAGATTTGCTACCTGAAGTAGTGGACATCATCCTCTCCGCCAGAAGCCCAGTCATTGATGCCATCCACTGAGAATTTGTAGCCTGGTGTGGTGTTCGGCCACTGACCCCTTACAGGGGGGGGGCGGCGGCGGGCTGGCTGTAATGATATGTTCGAGGCATGTGAGCTGTAGATCATATCAGGGCCAGTATCTGTGTGTGGGTCAGTGTCATAATCCTCCCATGGGTCCACATCTTATGGCCTATCCTCATCCCCTTCCCCTTCATCCGGTGGATCAGGTGGTGGTGGTGAATTAGTGGGTGTGATAAGTAATTGAGGATTAGTAGGTGAAGGAGGTGGAACATAAGGTGGTGAAGGGTTAGTACCCACATTCCTTTTTTTCAGGGGCATGTGGTGCTCATCCTGTTAGCCCAGTTTCCTTTTTTCAGGCAGTTTAGCATGAATATGTCCAGTATCTGGGTTAATAACCAGTTCTTTGGCTCTTTTGGCGGAGTCTTTTTATCTTTACTTGTCGTTTTCGAACTTTTCATCTCCGAACTCTTCGGTACCGAAGATTTAGCCTTCGACAAAGATGGAATGTGGACCAGGACATGCTTGGATTTCAGCACCGATAATTTCGGTTCAGCACCGTTATGGGCCCGACGCGGTCCCGAGCCGGAAGGCTTCTCTTTGTGTTTTGGCACCGGGCCCGCGGGCGGGGTGCTCGAAACGTTTTCTCTGTGCCGACCTTGGCCTGCAGGCAGAGGAAGGACTGGAGCCTTTTTTGTCTTGTGGTGTTGGGGCAAGTGGGTTTCTGTACTTGCGGTACCCTGACCCGGTGTAACTTGCTCCTCTTCTTCCATGTCGGAGTCTGCTTCGGACACGGAGATGTGTTCTTCCTCGGCTCCTAAAGCTTGTCTCTTCTTGGTCGGAATCTTCACCGAAGATGTCGGGTACGGACCGCCTTGGTGTTGCATCTCGTGCCGTCTTTTTCGTCGTCTTCCAGGGACGAACCGAGGTTGCACACTTCGCGCAGGTCGGTGCGTGGAAATTTAGCGCAACACCCGGGACAGAGCTTGAATGGAGTCCGTTCCATCGACTGCTAGCAAGCCCGGCGCGGGTTTTCTGATCCAAGATCTTTTTTTATTTTTTTTATTTGAAATTAAGGTATGACATAAAAAGCAGTTCACACAAAGTGGCAATAGTTATGTTGCAGGGGAGGCGTGGAGCAATATAATTACAGAACAACAATATTGTAATCACAGTTCCAACATGCTCAGACCTCGTCTTTGGGGGCTCACAGATCCCTCCCCTGTGGGTGTTCCACTTTTCCCAGACCTGCGTCCATTTGGTGGGGCACCCCCTAGCTTCATATAGTCTTTTCCGTGACCATGCACCAGTCCATATCCTTACCCCAATCCCCTATACGTGGCGGGGTCTGAGCCTTCCACAATCGCGTGATATTTCGCTTTGCCACCATCAACCCCAAAGTTACCCATATTCGCTCCCTGGAGGTTAGGTCAGTCGGGCCCCAGGCGTTTAGGATGGCCAGCTTTATATTACAGTCCATCTTCTGCCCCAACACCCCTTCCATGAGTCTCACTACCGCCGCCCAATACCCTTGGATAATCGTGCATTCCCAGAGTGTGTGGATAAAGGTGCCCTCCTGCCCACATTGCCTGGAACAGCCACCATCAGAGCTATATCCCATACGAACCAGTAATGGACCAGACAGGTAGGACCTATGTAGGAGCTTCAGCTGTACTAGACGAAGCCTGGAGGAAATGGCCACCTCTCAAGGAGAGGCCACGGCAGCCAGCCACTCTTCGTCATCCGAACCTGCTACGTCGTGGTCCCATTTTGCCCGCAGCTGGACCAGGGGATCCGTCTTGTTGATCAAATTTTTATAAATGAGTGATATGGCCTTCTCCGGCAGGTCCCCATCTAAGACTCTATCCTCGAGTGGGGAGGACTCAGGGAGTGATTCTCCTCTAGGGAGTGTTGCAAGCAAGGCATGTCTAATTTGCAGGTACCTAAAATATTCGGATCGCCCCAGTTCGTATTCCTGCTGCAACTGAGTGAAAGGGATTATATCACCTGATTTCCACATGTCTCCCACCTTGGATAAGCCTATAAGGTCCCAACGATCAAAGCCCTTCGAGCGAATCAGTCTACCCAATTGCTCGCTGTGCCAGAGTGGTGTGGCCTGTGTGATCTTTCCCTCCCACCCCAGGCTTTTCGTGGCGGCCTTCCACACTTGTACCGCGTGTCCAGTGGGGCCGGTCAAGGCTGGTTTCAACGAACGCACATATAGTGCCCCTTCAAAACTCCCTCCCGGCAGAAGCCATCTAGCCATCTGGAAGGCAGGGTCGCCCTGTGGTTTGTACGTGCATTGGTTAATTGCTGCGAGGTGAGAAGCCCAATAGTATTTCCTAATGTCCGGTAATCCAATTCCCCCATCGTACCACCCCAGCGTGAGCTTGTGCGTAGCAATACGGGGGGGCTTACCCTCCCAGAGCAGGTCCCGTAGGGGACAGTCAATTTCTTTAAAGTACGAGGAGTCCACGTGATGTGTAGTGTTCTGCAAAACGTATAAAAATCTGGGAAGGGACATCATTTTAAAGAGCTTTACAGAATAAGGGTCCCACACATATTGGAATGCAGAAATACAATTTCCTGGCATTGTCCGCCACTCTACGCTCTATCCCAGATCCCACGGCCTTCCGCTGTCCCTCCTGCATCAGCCACCGAGCCGGCGCACTGCTCATATTCCCGATACCGGGGTTGTGGCGACCTTATCCCAACCAGCGGCCTGCCGTCCGGCACGCCCTTCCACCTTGCAGCTTCCCGGCTGGGAGCTGCTACCTGCTATACTCAGGTTGGATGCCCGCTATCCATACGTACTCCCGCATACTTCCTGTCGCCTGGTTGTTCCTGGCGGAACCCACCGCCAGCACCTCGCCTTGGCCCCCTTCATCGCGGCTCTCACACTTGCCGCACAACTGGCAACTTCTCAGGCACCTGCTCTATCTATTAGTCCTGATGAGATCCCGATACTTTCTGCGGGATTGAAACGTCGTCGACACATACATTCTCAACTCTATACTGCTATTTATATTCTCTGTGGAGTATGAGATGTAACCTCAACTGTGACTTTTGTCTATTTATAGTCACGCATTCTGAAAAGTCACTTGCCTGGGGTAAGGAAATCGGCTGATTTCCCTCTGCCTTGCCACGGTTGCTCACCCTTATTTTTCACGTGTTATTATTTCCTTGTTTCATGGACTTTCGTATTAAATACCTATCTTTATATTAAAACATTTGTTAATTCCAATTTTTATTATTAAATTGTGAAATTGTATTTCTGCATTCCAATATGTGTGGGACCCTTGTTCTGTAAAGCACAACTCTACCCTTGGTCCCCGCTGACTTCCAGGGTGTCCTTGTTCTTTTGCTATCATTTTAAAGATGGCTGCTCGTCCCAAGAGGGACAGAGGGAGCGATTTCCAATGCCGGACATCGGACGGAAGACGTAACCGGGACGGGAGGAGGTGGCACTCGTAGTACCTGGACGGGTCCTTAAAGACCCAGATACTTGAAGCCGTCCGTTGCTGCCACCAGCTGAAATTCCCGAGGGAGCGGGGGCATCTTCCCGTGGAGAACATAGAGCACTGATTTGGTCCAGTTTATTTTATAGCGAGCAAAGCTACCAAACACCCGAAATATATTCAGGACCCTGTTTAGGGATGCAGCCGGTGATGCCAAATAGAGCAAGATATCATCCGCATATAGCGATATACGGTCTTCCCACCCAGAGGTCCATTTGAGGCCCCTGACAACGGGGTCTCTGGACCCACATCGCCAGTGGCTCGAGGGTCAGGACAAAAAGAAGCGGGGACAAGGGGCATCCCTGCCTGGTGCCCCTGCTGAGAGTGAAGGTGGAGGATTTCCTGTTATTAACCACTATTTGGGCCAATGGTTGCTGGTAGAGGAGCCGAACCCAACTGATAAATTCCGGGCCCAAACCTAGTTTATGGAGTACTGTGAACATGTAAGGCCACTCGATGGTGTCAAACGCCGGTCAAGAGAAACCACTACTGCGTCTTCCCGTATTGTGGCGGCTCGGCACAACACACCATGGAGTCTACGCAGATTGAGGGAGGTGTTCCTAGCTGGCATAAATCCCGACTGGTCCGGATGAACCAGGCGGGCAATGACCCTTAGCAAACAAGAGGCAAGGACCTTTGCCCGGACTTTAGCTTGGCCATTAAGCAGGGAGATCGGTCTATAGGAGGAGCACTTATTACTTGGTTTGCCCTCCTTATGAATAACTACTATATTAGCAAGCCTCTGGTCTGCGGGCAGTAGCCCCACCTCTTTACTTTCGAGAAACATTCCGGTGAGATGGGGAGCTAATTTACCTGCAGTGAGTTTAAACAGTTCAATAGGCAAACCGTTAGGGCCCGAGTCTTTCCCTCCACGTAAGTCATGAATAGCTTTTTCAACCTCCGTAGCAGTGATGTCTAGGTCAAGACTCTCGTCCTCGGTGAGCGATGGCAACAAAATATCTTGCAAAAAGGAGGATGCCTCCTCCTCCGTATATGGAGTTTGGGACGTATAAATGGCCTGGTAATACTGGCCGAAGGCATCAGCTATATCTTGTGGGGCGGTGAGGCGGGTACCAGAGTCTGTCACTATCTCAACCACCACACAGTGGGCCTGGTCTCTACGATCTAACCAAGCCAGCAATTTGCCAGCTTTGTCTCCATCATAGATTCTACTGAGTGTGGCTCTGATACGATTTGGCTGCCTCAGTGGCTAAATCAGTGTATTCCTTGATTTTAATGTGCAGCTCCTGTCTGACCTCCTCCGAGTCCTGCACCCGAAGTGTCCCTTCTAAATTTAAAATGTCCTCCTCCAAGCGGATCATTCCGGCACGCTTCTCTTTCCGCAGTCCCGCAATTTGGGCCAGGGCCACCCCCGAATGACATCCTTATTGGCCTCCCACAGCGTCACCGACGATTCTACTAACCCTTCGTTCTCCTGGAAGTAGAGGTCGGAGTCGCCCGAGATCCTTTCACTGATCTGGGGAATCTTAAGATACCAGGGGTTGATCGGGGCCACACGGCTTATAGTGGGCTCCCCCCACCTCCAGACGACAGGGTTGGTGAATGATCGGAAATTCCCCTGGCTAGATGTTGTATTTATTTAACACTGTCAATCTGGTGTGCTAGTGTCAGGACATAGTCGATACGGGACATACTGCGGTGTGCTCCTGAGTAGAACGTGTACTGTTGCTCAGCCGGATGCAATCTCCTCCATATATCCACCAGACCCAATGCCCCCAGGAAGCTGTGGATCTGCATTCGGGAGGGTGGCAGAACCCTCTGGGGCCGACGTTCAAGGGAGTCAGACAATGGAGTTGAAGTCGCCTCCGATTAACAGTCTGCCTTCCGGGAACACTAAGAGGAGATCCCCGAGGTCCGCAAAGGCCTGGGTATACAAGCCCAGCGGCACATAGACAGAAAGAAGGTTTATTTTACTCCCTTCCCAGGTCCCAGAAGTGGCCACGAATCTACCAAGGCTATCTGTACGGACAAGGTCAATTGTCATGGGGAACGATTTCCGTACCATGATACCCACTCCCCGGGAGCCGGACCCAAATGCTGAGTGCGCCACCAATTTAAATCCCCATCTCGACATGGCCTTACAGGCATTCCCAAGCAAGTGTGTTTCCTGTAAAAGGACTACATCGGGGGAGTGCCGTTTCAAGAATTGGAGCACTATACCCCGTTTGATCTTATCCCCTAGCCCAGTGTTTCCCAAACTGTGGTCCGTGGACCCCCAGGGGTTCTTGGCACATTCCCAGGGGGTCCCCAGGCAGCAGTTTTAAAAGCACTGTAAAGTTCCTTGTAAAATTAGCAGTTTTCGAGCAACAATAAAAGTGTCAAGAAAATGCCAGTGATTAATGTACCTGCTGGAGAGAGATGAGAGTTTTGTCCAGTGGCAGCTTTGACTTATCTAATGTAGCACAGAGGGTTAATATGCCTACTGCAAAGAATGTGTACCATGCATTTTAAAAAACAGTATTTTATGTGCATAGGTCAGTGGGATACTGCTTTTGTCACAGATTCTTTTGTTACTGTGCAGTTCATAAGTGACAATCGTAATCTAGCACAGTGACCTATAAACTGTCATCAAAGAGCTGCTTGCAAACTGCATGGTACAAGTTAGTAACTTATGTTTTTTCCCAGTCTATCATTATCTGGATGCTGCTAAAAAGGTTTATTTGGGTGGAAATACAAAGTCAATGCTAACCATTGTGTTATGTTCTGAATCCTGAGTTTGTGCTTCACCAGACCAAGCACTCTTTAAAAATGCCTACGAGTATGAATGACGTGAATCCTACACCTTTTAGTCCCCTTTGCCTTATGTAACATTTTCTATACACTGATTTTCATGTATGATTCATTGTCTCTGTATGTGTGTGATGTAAAGTGCTCTGACATCCTACAATGGTATGAGAGCTACTTTAAAACAAATGAAATACATGTGAAAGATGGGCTATGGAGAGATGAGAGGCACTGATGGAGGGTGATAAGGGAATCATTGAAGAACCCCAACAAAGATTGTTGTATCCTGGTGCATAGTAAGGTCTTCATTTACTATTCTTTAAAAGCTAATACAATTCATTATATAATGATAAATGTGTTGTAGAATGCACCATTGTTTCCTAAATTTTTTGGCGGGGAGAGCGTCCCAAAGCCCCCTTTGTAGTGGTCAGGCTTACTCACTGCACTTGGTGTGCACCGTATAGGGACTGGTCTGAACATTTGCCAGGGCTGTTTTGGGTTTCCAGTCTGGCCCTGGCAGGAGCAGGAGCCTTGTACTGCGTAATAAAACCAACCATTCAAAAGTTAGTCTCGGAGATGCAGCATCAACCTTCCCATTAATGTTTCGTTTTTTTGCAATTTCTTTCAATATAAAATACTAAGGGGGATATTTACAACAGAATTGGCGGAGCATGTCGTTAGCCTCCTTGGCTTAACGACACGCTCCGCCACTTCAGAAACGCAGGGCTGCACCATATTTACAAGAATATGGTGCAGCTCCTGCGTTTCCCCTGCGCTGGCGCTACACTTAGCAGTGTAGTGCCAACGCAGGCACCCTTGCACCATAGTGCAAGGGTGTCTGCGTGCAGGGGGAGATTGTTTGTGCAGGAAGTTCCCCCTTCCTGCACATGAACAATTTTGAAATGCCGTTTTGTCACATTTGTGTGCTGCCTAATGCAGCACACATGGAAGTTACAATGTTGTTTTTTTTTTTTTTTTTTTTTTTAAAGATTGTTTATGTGCAGGAAGGGTCACCTTCCTGAACATATACAATCCAAGCCAATTCCATGGGAAAAAGCAAAATCGAGGAGAAATAATGCATTTCTCCTCGTTTACTAAGTTAAGACCAGGTTTTCCATGGTCTTAATTTTGGTGCTGCCTCCTATTTACGCTGCCCTTGTAAATAGAGGGCAGCGTCAAAATCAATGGGTGTTGGGGTGGAACGCCCACCGCAACTCCCACTGCCCACCCCTTTCATGCTCAGCATTGCGTGAAAGGGGGCCTTATTTACAACGCAGCGTTAAGCCACATTAAGTGGCTTAACACTGCCTTGTAAATAAGGCGAAGCCCATATCGCCACGGGAACATCGCAAAAATTGACGTTCCCATGGCGATAGGGTCTTGTAAATATGCCCCTAAAATCCTTAGTAATTCAAGTATTTGTTTTGTGTGCACACGTGTGTTTATTTTTTTCGAATTACTGTTATAATGTTTGAAATTTAAATCCTACAAATTGTTTGAGGGTCCCCGGCTTCCAGTGGTGACTCAATGGGGGTCCTCAGGAGTCAAAAGTTTGGGAACCACTGCCCTAGCCCATTCACATTCCACGACCACAATTTGAGCCCTTGTCTAGATACAGTGCCCGTCATAACTTAGGGTATGGTTGTTCAGTCGCAGGTGACACCCCCCATGAATGTCCCTGAGGGGAATCATACCAGTGGGCCACCCCCCCACCCCTTGAGTAAAAGATACCAAAAACATTAGTATAATGGTTGCCATCTCTCGAATAGTGTCATACCTGTCTAACATGAAACAAAACTGAATAACACATCCCCTCCCTCCCCATGCTGCACAAAGAAAGGAGCTCTGAACATCACTCTGACTGTGGTGCATAGCGGAGAGACGTTGTGCACAGGATCCCAACCCCCCAAACATACCAAACTCAACCCCCCCCCCTGCATGGAAGAATCAAAACCTCCTGCCACCCCAAACTTGCAGAGTGCCTATCGCCCACCCCTTAAACTTGAAGGTGCGTGTGACCAGCCGGGCACCCGTCTGGGACTCGAAGGCAATTGGCTAATCTATAAGACAAACAGAATACCTTAGATACTACGTTATGGAATCAAGTTAACAGAGTCTCCGCAATATAACAGTCCCATAAGCACAGTTCGGCAGCGGGCTCGACCACCGATAGGATCCGGCCACCGCTCAGTCCAACCGGCCAGCAAATGGGGCTCGGCACACCAGTAACTTAAGATACAGACCATTTATCCGACCCCTCCTGTTGCTGCTTCGTGACCACCTGACAGGGAGACTCCATTCGGATCGCTCCGGACCCTCTCTCCACCAGGCCTTTGAGTGCGGTTGTTTTTTCGTCCTGCCAGGCTCCAGCCAGTCCCATGCCTCCTCAGGGGTGGCGAAGAACCAGGCCTTCCCCTCCGATTCCACCCTCAACTTGGCTGGGAAGAGCATCGCATATTTAAGATTTTTCTCACGGAGCGCTCGTTTGACATCTAAGAAGCTGCGTCGCTGTCGTTGCACCCTTAGGGTGAAATCCAGGAAGAAAGACACTACTATTTTGGAATTCGAGTGGGGGTGCCACTCGAGCTGCGTGCAGGATGACTTCTCTATCCCTATAGTTGAAAATCCTGGCAACTATAGGTCTCGGGGCGGGGCACACCAGGCCTCGGTCGAACCGCCCCCCACCAGCACACGGTGCGCCCTTTCAACGGAAAAGAACTTGGAGAGCCTTGCTGGCTTTAGGTAGGTAGTGACAAGCTCTTCAACAAACCAGTCCGCTGCCGGCTCCTCAGCTTTTTCCGGGACCCCCAGTATACGGATGTTGTTGTGCCGGGAGCGCCCTTCATATTCGTCCAGTTGCGCCTCCAGTTTAGCTGTGTGGGTCTGGAGGTCGTCCACCCTGCGCTGCAAATCAGAAGTGTCGGTGACCAGCGAGCTTGCTTTTATTTCTACCTCTTGCAATCTACGCTCTGATGAGGGAGACCTCTGTAGATACAGAGTCAATCCTTGACTCCA
The DNA here is from genome assembly GCA_963921515.1 of Calotriton arnoldi. Lineage (NCBI taxonomy): Eukaryota > Metazoa > Chordata > Amphibia > Caudata > Salamandridae > Calotriton > Calotriton arnoldi. Next base: position 389,254 of record CAWUFW010005707.1, read on the forward strand.
GCGACATACGGACTGTAGTGATAGCTGTGAGGATATCTTGCAGCGTCAGTTCCATTGCCCCCCTCCTCCGATTGTTGCTTCTCCGACTCAGCATCGCCCCCCTTTGGAGCTGCTCCGGGGCCCTTGTCCCAAGCGAATTTCTCCAATTTGGCCTGAACTGCGGCCTTGGAATTGCGTCCCCCAGCCATGACCAGACCGCCCCAGGTAGAAAGTAAGCAGGGAGAAAAGGGCAAGCAGGCAATTCGTGAGTGGCGCACTCCACAACACGGCTTGAGGGAGCCCCACCCGCCGGGCTTTATGTAGAACAGGCGGGTTATGTGCGGCTGGGACCGTGGCAGTCAGAGGGCCAGTGCACATGAGAACAGGAGACAGAAACTACTACGATGCACAAGCTTGCAGACTGGCGGCAACACTCCCAAAAGCCGGCAACGCAATGACACTCACTCCCACACACTGCAGCTCGACGAACCCGAGGGCTGTCCCACTCTTTAGGCCCAAACTGGACGATACTGGTAGGCGGGAACGGTGCTGGCAGTGTTAAGAGGGAAGGAGACCTGGGGCAAGAGAATGTCAGAGTTGCAGCTGCCCCTCCGCACTCAATTCACGAGACCACTGTGGCAAGCGTTGGTCGTGGACAGTCTCTATTCTCGGCACTGAGGTAAGTGTCGGGCAGCTGGACAGGTTCAGAAATCACTCGGCCGCCTCTCTCAACGCCGTGGGGTGGCCACGAGACTCCCTCACTATAACTGGGCAGGATCGGCCGCCCCGACTCGATAGTGCTGGCAGACGTCGACTTCAAGGTAGGTAGGGTATGTTATAGCCGCTGGGCGAGGCACGGAGGTATACTGTGCACAACTGAGCTGAGCCGTGAGCTTCGAGGCAGCCTCTGTCACTGCACCTCCTCTATAGCCGAGGCCCGCACGCCCTGCTCCTTGATGCGCACGGAGGGTCTCAGTCGCGGTCAATTATGGCACCAGGGGTCTCGGTCAGGCTCAGCGCTGGGGTGTTAAGCTGTGTTACGTCCTCCAGCGGGGCGCAAGCTGCGGCAGGTTCCCCTCACCTCTATGCCGCAGGCCTGAGCGGCCGCCGATCTCGCCCAATCCGGGCAGGAAACACCGCATGTGGCTATCGGGAGCCCTCGGCAGGTCATCCCAGCCCACAGAACAGCGGGCGGGTGCAGTCACAGCGGCTTACTCCGGAGTAGACTATCTGGGGCAGAGCCACTACTGGTGACCTGGGCCTACGTGCCCCTCCACCAACGCCGACCCTGATCGAAGATCTTTGAGTCAAAACGATACGCGGAGAATGGGAAATGCGAGACGAAACAGTCGAGGGTAGTGGATTGCGCCTCAAAGGGTACCGGAGCGCAGCAATTCACATCCGAACTCGATGGCCGAAAATAACAATCTAACAATGGAGCCAATGCCCATGCGCACGATCACTGAAAGGAGGAGTCACCTACCTCGTGACTGGAAAAGACTTCTTCGATCAAAAACAAAGTGCAAACATCCGGACCCAACACTAGATGGTGGGCTATGCAAACATGTGAATCTACAGCTCTACATGCCAAGAACAGATGCATACTGGGTAAGTAGAGCTTTCCTTTCCAGACTGTGATGTGGGTATCTGTGCATACATGCACGAAGCACTATTAACTTGACAACCTGGTTTGGCAGGAAGGACATTTCACCCACTCTGTCCTGCAAGACTTTTTGATCGGAGCCCACTCCACAGACCCTCCACCTTGAAGTTATTTCTTTGGAACCTATTTTAAATAAAGGAATCTACTGTTAGAGTCCATCAGAAGACTAGTTCCTTACCTTTGTCACTCTTTCTGGTGCATACTCCACCTGCAGATTCTTCACTGCCCTCCCACCTACCTGTTCTATGGAGTGACCTCATTTTAACATCTAAAATGTTGCCAAGTTGGTACTCTGCACACTGTCTCCAGTAATTGATCACGCTCCGCTTCGGAGGGTGCGCCAAAGGGAAAAGACCAGAAGCTGACATATGCAGCTCTGTCACCTCCAGGATAGAATGAAGCCAGCACAGCGCTGCATGACACCACTTAGCAGTGTGCTGGAGCACAGCTACAAAATTCTGCAGATTCAGTCTGGCACCGGGGGATACTATAAGAATAGGAATCTGCGGTTGGACTATCAACTAGAAAGTGTTATTGAAGGGATGTAACTTGTTAATTTGGCAGCTCTAAACGTTTCCAACCACAGATGCATGCACTATTGATTTTTTTCTCTCCTAGCTAACCCTCCCCCTAACAACATTTAGCAATAATAAAGGTGGATGAATCATTCTTATTTGAATTCTTAGTTTCACTTGCAATATTACACTGCTGTGAGACTTGATGGTGTACAGTTTCCTTAGACTGGATTACTGTGTTAACCTTCTAACCTGTGATCTTACCAAACTTCAACTCCGAGATTAGCACTTCTGTCGCCTCCTGCTTCACTGCTAATAAATCATCCACATACAGCTTCATTGTGCGACTAGTTTTGGTCTATTGAACAGACCATATATTTGAAATCTTCTTTGAGCCAGTGTCTCCAAATACATAGTAATAAGCATATTTTGTAATGGGCACCTCTTCTATGTGTCTCAGTGAGTCTAATAAGCTGCTAGAATTGTAGGATTCCTGTGTGGCCTTCTAGTTGTGCCATATAGGGATCCCAGAACACTCAAAAGGGATTGGGGAAATCTTGAGCCCTACTCACCACCCATTATTTGTCCCAGTCAATACAATTGAATGCCTTCTCCATGTCGCTGAGGTAAAATCCTGCCATTCAGGTGAATAGTACATCCCAAACCCTTATCCAAAAATCTTGTCCGCACTGTTCAGAAAGGAAATGGGGAAATATGAAGCAGAACATGTTAACGGTCTTTGTCTTTCTTAGGAACAATTCCACTCTTTAGCCTCTCCAGCTGTGCTTCTCAACCCAAACTGCAGAAAAAGATCCCTTATACAAGCCTTGGTCTTATCTGGGTCTGTGATGGCTTCAGCAAACTTGCCCATCATTGTTGGAAAAGCAGTCCAAGATGCCAGCCAGAGTTATGGAGTAATCTCCAGGCTTATGTGCAGCATCTACTTCTTCCTGGTTTGTCGCTCTGAAGACCAGTAAAGAGAGGACATGGTAAGATAGTGCTTAATGGGCTGACATTCTTGTATCCAGGGGTCAACATCTTGTTGGAGCACACAAAACCTCAAGCCTTAACAAATTAATTATTTGACTCTGTATGTTTGAGGTTTTCCAGCTGCTGCCTTATTGATCTATCCTGATTTTAATAATTGGTTATTCCAGTCCCAGGCAACCGCGTGCGAACCGTTGCCCCTCCATTACGCAATGTTTTGCAGTGATTATTATTGCCTCTTCCACCCAACTAAGTCGCAGCAACTTTTTTTCAGAGTTATTTTAATCTCAAGTAAATACAACTCTGCCTGAGATATCTTAAATGCCATAAAGATGGTTTCTCTGTACATATTCCTGTCCAACGTTTACCCTCAAAATTACTCATGGTGCTCTTTTTAGGTAGGTCAATAAAAATAAAATACAAGTAGAGCAAGCGAGCCAGCAAACATGCCGGTGTCTGCTACTTCACAGAAATGATAATAAAGTTGGGATGGGAACATGATTTATATATATTCTTTTCATTTCCCACTACCCTTGGGTCTGTCTATCCGTCTGTCCTCTAACCCCCAGGAAGCTTTATGACTGCATCAGGAACAGTGCCCTTCTCTTCCTCTTTAAACCTTTTCCCTTCTTCTATGACTCTGTGAGGAAGCAGACTATTGCCAGTGTCCTGGTCGATTTTGCAAATACAAATAGGTTGTCCTAAAAAGTTTCTAGGCAGATTTTTGGTAACGTATCTTTAGAATCCAGTCATATGACCATTTCGCAACAGTATCGTTAAAGTGTGTAGAATTCAAAGCGCAAGTTAGGCTAAGATGATAAAATATTTTAAAGATTATGCAGCAAAAAGGTTAAAATTCCATGCAGTAAACGGCTAAAAATATCACCTTGAATCACTGTCGAGCTCCACCTCTGAGGCGAACTATGGGAGTTTCAGTCCTTGACCCAAATTAAACAGTCCTTCAAGCCTATGCGATAGGTGGCTAGACTATTTGGACTTGTATGAATTCCGCAACTAAATAAATGTTAAAGCTAGGAAGGAATAGGAAGCAGACTTATACTCGCTGCTTGATTATAAATGTTGGTACTTTTGCTGCATATCTGCTACATTGGTATCAATGTATTCGAAACAAACTGCTACATTTCTAATATCGCCATAGGCTATGATCACATGTCCAGCAAATGACGAAATTAAGCATACAATAGTCTTCACTGTCAAATGTAGGTCACTGCATATCACATTTATACACCCGTCCTGTCTTTTTCAATAGGCCAGTGATTACTGGGATCAGGTGTTTGACAAACTGTTGAAAATTATAATTTCTTACAGGTTGTTTAGGTTAGCTATGTGGTGCTCCCCTTGCCAGATCTGTAAGGAGCTTTGTAGCACTGGCCCTATTCCTGGCCAAGTATAGGGTTGTCATCACTTTGTATGCGAGCCCTCACTTACAGGACTAGATCAAAGACCTAATAATCATGTGCAATGATGGAATCGATAAATATATGCCACTCTTCACCCAAACGCGTGTTTTAAGGACATCTAGGAATAATTGAGGAAATGTGTCAATTCAGAGGCAACAGAAAAGGACTTGCCAGCAGTTGAGATTGAAAGAGATTGTCAATTTATAGATAAGTCCATATAATATAATATAAAATAAGGTAAATGACTACACATGGCTACGTGTTGACCGGATTTATTACTGGAGCTACATGGTACAAAATGTCCTTACTAGAGCTGTTCTATATTGCAACATATGACAAGGTAAATTCAGACATGTAAATTGGAACTTGCTTGTGGGGTGGACACTGGAGTACAGGGATGGTTAGTCACCTAATGGGGCCATTTTTCCAGATGTTAAAATGCATAGCCTAATATTGCTGCAGATAGAGTACGTCCAAGTACCAGGGATATGGGGCAATGACTTAAGTCGACGCAGAACATAGACATTGTAGTAATGTCAAAAGTCTAGGCTAAAACAGTTTTTCTTCATTTGTTATATACCTTCCTGTGAATTTATTTTGTTTTGAATTGCTAATAAATAAAAAGAACATTGTCATTCACACTTGCTTGGTAGTTGTCCATAGGATCTCCAATGAATGTGGAAGGCGTATGCTATGTATCCACTTAAAGTCCATCGTAGACTCAGTCAAACTGGTATACACTGGCGATATCTGGGTGGTAGGTAGGCAAGTGAAGTCCATGTCCATAAACATTTCCGTCAAGATTCTAATGCAATTAGTGTGAATTCTCATCTAGTCTTCTTGGAGCTGAAGATGGTGCCACGTTGAGAATTGAGGCAACATTGCACATGCTTCATTCTGCATACTGCGATTTAAATCACTGTTAATAGTGCAAAAATTGTATACAAACAGAAAGCAACATTTTTGCAGTTCCCTGTGAAGCTGGCATTCAACTTCAGTGCAGCAGCTTGCTGGAATGAAGTCCAACGGTCCTGGACATGTGTTTTACAGTTGAAGGGGCTCTTTCCAGCATGCTCTAGTCCGCAGTAAAGGCAGATCTTCAGGGCCAGTAGGTTCCTTGGCAGGGTACCCCTCCTAGCAGGCTGCAGACACCTTTTCCTCTACCAGTCAGATTATCTGTTTGAAATCATGAGTGCAAGGTCTACGTGTAGCTTTTCTTCCGTAGTCCTCCTGATTCAAGGTGATTTTGGGGCCACAGTTACTTGAAGTATGAAACTTGTACAATCAGTGAAAAACAGTCTTATGCCCCCTATGTTGCCCTACCTCTGTCTCATCTCGACAACTCCAGAAGCCCTTATGCTAAATTAAAGAGGGGAACAAGGCTTCTTGGAGTGGAACTCTATATAAGCCCTGAGCCATTCTCTCACCTGTTTATCCCACCCTCCTGGAACGACAAATGTTTTAACGCACCTTTGGCCGCATCTATGCTGTGCAGTTGGAAATGCCATATAGAACTGAATAGAACAAGTAGTTTCCAATGTTTAGTTAATACGCTAATTACTGGACTTCCTATCTTTTCTTGGCATATTTATGACTTTATTGGCTCTTCCTGCTTGAGGTAAATGCTTCACATTTACCATTTGCATAGAAATAAATTATCTTTCAGGAAGTGTTTCACTGTAAGCAAGTCCGGTGAAACATATATGGCAATTCTTATTTCTCTCAAAACTTTTGACTGGAAAGAGCTTCCAAAAATGTGATTAGAAATGAATTTTACATGTCCAGAAGTTCATCCTTTTGCATGCTGTTATCTGGACAGAAAATTCTGTACAATAATTATATGGGAAATGGCTCACACAAAGCAGCTTATTTCCACATTTTGCGTGGAGGAGACAATTCTCTTCACGTCTGTCCTAATGGATAGATTAGTAACCATGCCACTGCCTATGTACCTTTTTGATTTCGTTTCAGTTGTTAGTTTATTACTGGCCTGGCCGGTCAAAATGTAGTAGTCCAGTCCTTTATTACAGACTGTTCTTAAAGGTTACCATATTAGCACCACAGACGTGTCTGCGCCATGTTTATCAAGCCAATGTGAAAGTCTAAACCAACTGCAAGAACCCAGAGTTTAGGTGTCCACATACAATAAGAACTGGAGAAATACACAAAGCATATTGAGCTCCTCAAGTCTATGATGCAGAGCTCCAGGTTCAAGCTATGCACAGTTTTAAACAGCTTTGTATCTGTTTTCCTATTGCCCTGCCTGAAGACTGACCAACTCTTGCATGCCTGCGCTCTGCACAAGACCCAGTCCTGATGTTGGCAGAGTGTGGATGACCTCAGTCCACAAGAGATGTTACATTTAATGAGAGACTCCACAAGTAGGTGCTCATTATGGGTGTGGTCCCAAGCTTGTCAGAGGGTACTGGTGCAGAGGCACCCTATTTGAGGGCTCACCACCTCCTGTATTGATGTTACCCTGATACAAAGGGTGTTAAACTCTGGGAGACTGATAGTACTACTTTTGACAGAATATTTTTTTGCTTGTCCTGAATTAGTATTTGGGATTGGATCCAATTTGAGATCCGGCAAGGGCAGCCTTTCAGCGACCAAACCTTCACTGGTCTCATTGCTGAGAGCATAGCTGCTGCTTTAAGGCAATGGTAGGCAGCTGCCAAGATCCCTACCAGCAAATACTGGGTTGAGAGGAGAGAACAAGATTGTCCCTTGAAGCATAGTATAACCCAATTGTCAGCTGACAGGAAGGAGGTGTCAGTGATGATTGAGGCATGCGTGGCTATAGAAATGCATGCTGTGCATATTCTTGCCATCTAGTGTTGAACCCTGATGTGTGCACATTGCTTTTCTTCAAAAAAAGTCTTCTCGAGTCATGAGGTATAGTGACTCTACCATCTTCTGGTAACTCACATGGGCATCAGCTCAATTATTAGATTTTCTTTCTACTGTTGGGTTGGGTGTTACCATGCTCCAGATCAACGTCGTTTCAATAATTTCTTGGGCCTTCTCGGTTCCTTTCCCTTCAGTCTGTATTATTCTCCATTGTAGTACCCTTTCTCAAATTGACTCTACACGTTGACTTGTCCGGGTCAGGGATTGGGAAGAATTAGACAGATGGAAGCCGTTCAGCTATTGACCTCTCTGTGCAAGATACCCCTTGGCCAGTCTCCATCCGGTGTGCAACCTCTGCTTCTCTCAAGAGCACGATGAGTCCTCCTACGACCCCTGCTGCTTGAAGAAAACTCTTCAATACAATCTGGTTCTACGTCATCAAATGTAGCAGAGAAGTGGCAACAACACTCTGGACATCTTTGGCACACACGACCTCAAGGGTGAGCCGGAGCTGGAACCATCACCTGCTGAGGCAGTCCTTCTTACCAGAACCTAGCTTGGGTTCTGACTTGGAGTTCGAGAACCTGCCTCCCACCCAGCAGGCCGTACATACGAACCCTCCTGCTCTCGCACTTGGAGCAGTCCCCTCCAAGGGACCAGGTGTCCAGCCTCGAAGCCCACCAACATACTTCTAATCCACCTCTGCCCATGCACTTCAGCCACTATGCCCAGCTTTGGCACCGGAGAACATGCTGAAGCCGGCACACTGGGCGCCAACCACTCTTCGAAACACGCTTTAGAGATGAAACTGTTGCCGTTTAAGCCTCGCTCTGTGCCAACAACCCACACACCGGCACGGAAGACCCGGATGACGACACCGGTTTCTTCTGTCTGTTCTCCAGCAGCTGCAGGACTAACTCAAAACCCATGGATTTCATATCCTCCTTCATCCAGACACTAAACGCAAGTACCGCTTCGAGGAAGAGCTTGACCTGCCAGCACCACCCAAGAGCAAGAGGTGACCTAACCAGGCCCTCCGCCATTGCTTCCTTCTACCACACTCTCCTCTTCTACCTGCTTACCCCCCCCCCTTTATTTCACTCCTTAGGGGTCACCACACTCCGGTTTTGGGGGGCATATTCCAGGGTACCATTATGATCTTCATCCACAGGATGATCCCTGGGATTTTTATGATGTGGACCCTCCGGGAGGGACACAGACTCCAACATCTATCCCGCCCATCCCGTCCCACCAGATGATGCCCCCTCCTATCATGAGGTCCTCAGCAGGGCGGCCTCTTTCTATAAAATGGAGATCCTTAAGGATGCCATTGAGGAGGATTTCCTGTTGGAACTTTTTTTTTCCCTCCCTGTAGTCCAAGAAGTACTTGCCATTGTTGAAGGGGGATGCTCAAACCAGCTTCTGATATTTTCAAAGAGCCAGTTAATGCCCTGGTGGTCACCCCTAGGGTGGACAAAAAATAGAAGACCTCCCCGTCAGACCTGGTATACTTTAAGTTTATCCTCTCACTCATTGGTGGTCCACACTGCCCACAAAAGAGCCAATGTGCAGGGCACCGGCAATGCACCCCTGCTGGAAAAAATTTAAAAATATTGATGCAACTGGCAAACAAGTTGCTGCGCATTCTGCCAACCATGGGTGCATTGCTAATTCAATTACTTTCCCGGTATGACGGGGTTCACTGGGATGAAATGGAGGAGCTCCTCCAGCATTTCCCATATGTGTACCGCAAAGGGGGCCAAGAGTTGGTCTCTGAAGGCAAACTCCTCTCCAATACCACCATATGATGTGCCCTTGATGCTGCAGACACTGCGACTTGCGATAACAATTCCAGCAAAGTCATCCGCAGACATGCCTGCCGGGCTTTGACTGAAGTCAGACATTCATCAGCATCTCCTCAACCTGCCCTTTGACAGGGAACAGCTCTTCAGGCTACATGTTGATGAGATACAGAAGGTCAAAAAAGACATGGAGACCACCAAGGCCATGGGTGCCTTCCAGACACTCCACTCAAAAATCCTTTTGATGGTCTGTCTACCGGGTCACCTATAAGGTCACTGCCCAGATGCCTCCCCCTCTTACCAACATCAGCAGCCTAAACTGTCCTACACAAGGGATTATTTTCATTGTTCCTAGATAGGCAACAATTACAAGTGGAGAGGTAAAGACGGCTCCCTCAAGGGAGCTGCCCCAGCCAAGCAGTGACTTGCTGCTCTTTCCTCCCCCTGATCACATGACACCGGTCGGTGGTCCACTCTAAGGGTTCTTCCCCACACGGCAGCAGATCACCTCAGACCAGTGTATGCTAGTCATCACATGCCATGGTTACTGGCTGAAGCTCACTTTCACACCTCCCAATGTCCCGCTCTGCCCAGACATCCTCTCCCCAAAACACCAACCCCTGCTTCAGGAAGAGGAAGACACCCTCCTACTGAAGGGCGCCGTAGAGCCCATGTCTCCACACCTACAAGGCACAGGGGTGTACTCCCTGTACTTTCTCATTCCCAAGAAGGAAGGGTCTCTCGTCTCGGGCACCAGTATGAGTACATCCTGTCAGAACATTTCCACAAGGGTACTCTATAGGATGTCATTTCTCTTCTACAACAAGACGATTTCATGACTACCTTCGACCTCAAAGATGCCTGCTTCCACTTCCCAATTCGCAGAGCACACCGGCGCTAACTCTGGTTTGTGGTACGTGGCAAACATTGGTTCAAGGTGTTGCCTTTCGGGGTCCCCTGGGTGTTTACAAAATGTTTATCTGTGGTAGCTGCTCATCTGCCGCGCAAGGGCATGCACATGCTCCCTTACCTGGATGGCTGGCAGATCAAGAGAACAACTCCCCTTCAGTGTCTTGCACACACGAAGGCCATGTTAAACCTCTTGCACAAACTTGGGTTCACCATCAACACTGTCAAGTCCCACCTTCAGACCCTCCAAAAATCAGCCCTATCTAGTGGTGGTCCTGCACTCAGTGGTGGGAAGGATATATCCCAATCCCGCAAGGATACAGGCCTTTCAGGCGTTGCAGCCTCTTTCAGCTAAATCACCAGGTTACAGTCCGAACAGGGATGAGCCTTCTGGGAATGATGGGTTCCTGCAGTTTCATAGTACCTCACCCCAGGTTACACATGCACCTGTTGCAAGAGTGCTTAGCGCAATAAAGGTGTCAAGCGAAGGGTCACTGGGAAGATCTAGTGTTGATTTGGGAGCCATACTTATCGCTCTCTGTAGTGGTGGAACACCAGCAACCTGTTGCAGCGGTGACCCTTTCTCTACACTATTCCACAGCTCACCATCACAATGGATTCTTCCCTTATGGGGTGAGGGGTGCATTTGAGACCTCACAGCCCAAGGTCAGTGATCACCCCAGCACCAGGGTCGCCACATCAATTGCCTAGAGCTGTTGGCCGATCAGCTAGCACTGAAAGCCATTCAGTGTCACATTGTGGGCAAGGTGGTCCTCATTCGCAAAGACATTACTGCTATGTACGATCTACAGAAGCAAGGCAGCATTTGCTCTCTAAACCGGTCGGCATTAGTCCAGAGCATTTGGCAGTGGGCTGTCCGCTACAGTCCATCGGCTTGCAGAGTACCTCCAAGGAGTAGACCACAACTTTGCAGACCACCTCCGTAGGATGCAGCAACAAGTCCACAAGTAGGAACCCCACCCTCAAGTCCTCCTTTAGTACTTTTGGCGAATTACCGACCTAGATCTTTACGACACCGCTAAAAACGCAAAATGCCTCCAGCTACCCACAGCCCATGGGCAAGGCACTATGGATGAACTTGTCGGGAATATTTGCCTATGATTTTCCACCTCTCCCGTTAGTAGTTTGGAGTCTTCGGCAGTCATCTCTCACCCTGATCCTGGTGGCTCCCATTTGGGTCAGACTACCCTGGTTCACTACTCTCCTTGACCTCTTGGTGGTGCTGCACCAGAGGCTTTCCAGCAGGCCAGACCTTCACATGCAGAACCATGGAGCAATCAGGCACCCGAAGCCCAAAAAATCTCAACCATGCAATTTGGCTCCTGTGGTCTTAGAGTTTGCTTATCTGAATCTTCCTCTGGAATGCATGGGCATTCTTAAGGAAGCACGCTGGCCTGCTACTGGCACCTGCTATGCAGCTACATGGAAACGATTAATCCACTACTGCCTATCATGACACATTGACCCTTTGGCAGCAACTGTCCAGGACATTGCGAACTTTTAAACATGCAGACCTCCGGCTTGGCCTACAATTCCTTTCAGCTGCACTTATCTGCAGTGGCTGCCTACCTTCAGAATAAAGAACACATCCCTTTTCAGGATCCCTGTTGTCAAAGCTTTTATGGAAGGTCTGAAAAGGGTCATTACACCTCGGAACCCCCCCCCAGCCCCTCTATGGTATTTAAACATTGTCCTCACTAGAATCATGGGTCCTCCCTTTGAGCCTCTCCATTCTTGCCCCCTTCTATTACTCTCCTGGAAGGTGGCCTTCTTGGTCACACTCGCCTATCAGACGTGTCGGTGAGCTCCAGGCTTTAACCTTGGAATGACTTTTTTTTCAGGTTCATAGAGATAGGATTGCTCTCCATACTAGCCCAAAGTTCTTTCCCCAACCTGATTTGGCTGCAGAATGGGCTCTCCATTTTCTAGATGTTAAGCGAGCCTTTATGTACTATGTAGATAGAACAAAACCCTTTCACAAGCCTCAACAGCTTTGTTGCCTTCTCAAAGCCATACAAGGCTGACTCTTTCCAAATCTGGTATAGCCAGATGGATTGTTAAATGCATTTAAACATGCTACTCAAAAGCCAAGAGACCCCTGCCTATCCTTCCAGAGCCCATCTACCCCAAAAAAGCTTTTATGGACTTCCTAGGGAACATTCCTATAGCGGAGATCTGCAAATTAGCTACCTAGTATACACCACACATGTTCACTAAACTGCAACAAGCTAATGTTGGTCAGGCTTTACTTACACTTTTCAGTCCTCTGCAACATCTTTAGACTAGCCACCGCTTGGGGGAGGACTGCTTTACAGTATATGCACAGTATATTTATCTAAAGCCACACATTCCTCGAATGGGAAATGTTATTTATCCTGTAAGCATCTGTTTGTGGCATGTAGTGCTGTAGATTCACATGCGCCCACTTTCTCTTACTTCTTTCTGTATGGCCATCTCTTTTCTGTATCAATGATCCATTTTCATCTTCACCTGCCGTGCAGAAAACAATTTAACAATGGAGCCGATGCCCTTGTGCATTACCAGCAGTAGGTGGAGTCACTATACCTCATGACATAAAGACTTCTCAGAAGAAAATCAAATTGCACACATCCAGGCACAACACTAGATGGCAGGAGTATGCACAGCATGTGAATCTACAGCATTGCATGCCACAAACAGAAGCTTACAGGGTAAGTGACATTTTCCTTTGCCTTGTGCACCAGAACAAACTTACACCAACCCTGTAGATGCTTTTGCAATGTTTAGTTGAGTCTGAATCTCTTATCTAGTGGTTAATGACCCCAGAAATCAGGCTTGTCTTCTGGTCCAATTGATATCTGTTAATTACACAAAGACTCACTATAGATTTCTGGGTACCCAGTCTTTCACAACTCCAGTGATTGAGGGGCTGCTCTGGGGAGCAGAGTTAGCTTGCTCCTGAGGATTTCACCTTAGATCCATCTCGTATCTGGGCAAGTAAAGTATGAAGAAACTTTTTTGGGTAACTGAATCCAAGCCTGGCACTCCAATCTCCAGACACCAGCGTCCTCTGGTGTTAATTCTGCAGCTCAACCAAAATAAATAAGGGAGGTATACAATTAGTCACTTTAAAGTGTCCTTGATTAGACTCCATTAAACCCCACTAGTCCGTTATGTCACTCTTTCCTTAGACAAGTGTACTACAACAGTCATGGCTACCTAGGCATTCAACTGAAGTTGAGTTTGAGTGCTATACATCCCTTCTTTCCAAATAAGGCCAAGGCTAGGGCACGTTGATCATAGTTGCTCCATGAGGTGTCATGCTTTGCTGAAGCTTTCGGATTTAAAGTAAATAGCTTGTTCTTCATGGAAGAGTCCCTTAGCACCACCTATAGATAAGGTGCTACAGCACTGTAAAGTTCACAGCCAAATTAATTAAATTCACTGACTCATTATGAGCCATTAACTTAGTCAGAAGGCTTTCCAATCAAGTAAAAGCTTATTCTGCGCTATGTCCTTTGGATGTTATTTATTCTTCTTGTTCCTTCTTAGACTTCAAAGATGAGACTGACTGCTTAGCCAAGAACCCAGTAACTTGCTAATGACCTATATCAGACGATCCAACTCCGGGGAAGCATGACAATCCAATTTAGAGGAGAAGGGTATTTCCCTCAGTGTACAGACCACTTGGGTGAACTTTGTTGTCTATAGCATGCTCTGCATCTTTCCCTGCCACTGCCTCCAAGACCCTATTTGTCCCAAACAGCTTCTTTGCAATTCTGGCAGTTTTTGTGGGTCGCTCCATTTTTTAACCTTGGAGCACTCCCTTCCACTTGAAAAAAGGCAGGCCTACTAAAATCACCAATGTCTGGTTTAAGGAGAGGAGAGGGCGAGTTTGACTCTCTAATCCATATGGCTTTAACCATCCTCTTAATCCTTCATTACGAGAACTTCCCCAGGCACTCAAAAAGCTGAGATGGATGCATGTTTTGCAGCTCTGCACTCTGACTGGTTATGTTCAATGAATGCTCAACCATTGGCAAACCTGCATGTCCCACATGCAGGTCCTCTAGCCACCCTGGAGGACTGCATAAGTGTTGGTTTTACTCAAATGCCTTTGGTTGTCCTTTGTACTGTCATAGAATCTAGTTCATAGAAGCTGTTCTAGACCTCTACAAAGAGGCTACACAGTCATTCTGCAAGAACGACTTTTGATTCGATCTAGTCACTATTGACGAAGCTTTTTCTCTGGATGTTCGTGCCATTCTCTGGATGTAGTGTTACAGCAAACAAATGATGGACGGAATGCTGACAGTGCAAACATTCTCCCCCAGTCAAAAGATCCGGGTTAAATCCATCGTTCTTTTGCCCACTACGCCACCCCAGTTTGGACCGAGCCATATGCAAATCAGTCTTGACCCTGTGCCCCATGGGAACAGTCCAGACCGAACTGCCAGGCCAGGTCCTCCCTGGACCAGAAACGAGCATCCTGGGACCGGTTTCAGGGTATGTCACCCTTCTTCAGCCAGGCTAGCTTGAATCCAGTGGCACAGTGAGCAAGGGACCCACGTCTGGGCATACCCATCCCACTTAGGGCGAAAAGTGTTACAGCAAACAAATGATGAACTGGAATGGCATGGTGAGGGAAAAAACGATGGATTTAGGCCCAGATCTCTGTACTGGGGTGAATGTATGACATTGTTCTGCATTCTGTCCATCAATTGTTTTTGCATTTGTCACCCCGAGTGGGACGGGTATGCCCAAACGTGGGTCCCGTGCTCTCCATGCCACTGGAATCAAGCTATCCTGGCTGAAGAGGGGTGAAACCCCAGAACCGGTCCTAGGATGCTTGTTTCCAGTCCAGGGAGGACCTGGCCTGGCAGTTCGGGCTGGACTGTTCCCATTGGGCACAGGGTCAAGACTGATTTGCATATGGCTGGGTTCAAACTGGAATGGCATGGGGGGCAAAAAAACGATGGATTTAGGCCCAGATCTCTGTACTGGGGTGAATGTATGACATTGTTCTGCATTCTGTCCATCCATTGTTTTTACATTCTCTGGATGTAGGTGTAACTTAATACATTTCTAAGAGTAAAACGCTTTCAGTCAGTGGAAGTAACCCTTTGGGAAAAGGAATAAGGTGTTGTGCATTTTGGCCATTAAATGTTAAATCTAGTGGGGTCATGGATTAGTTGTCCAATGCAGGTTATTCTCCTCCTTCTTTTTTTTAAATTATTTTGTAGTAGATCTCATCTTCAGACATCTTTACCTGTGTTTTATTGTTGACCTACTTTGAAGTCTCTGTTATTTGAACCATACAGCTATAACATAATGAACATGGGTAATTTAGACATCCTTGGCTGCTCAAAGCACCCTAGTGGGGGAAAAAAATAAATGCTGTTGCTGACTAGACAGTGCCTGGTTTCCAACCTCCCTCTCGGCAGACCTTTGTGAAAGAGTGCTAGAGAAGTTACCGCCTTTCATTGATTTGCTTGTCACATGGATTGAGTATTTCTGTGACTTTGTGAGCTCTATGGGCACTTTACCTCTAGTTATTTGAAAAGTTGAACAATCACACCATGAAAGACCTTGTCCTGCTTTTTAGTTTATTGGAGGTACCAAGGGGTGCTCGTGCGCGGGTAGGTGGTGGGCCATCAGCATGTATTCCAGCCTGCCCTTGCCTCTTCAGTCGGGTGGTTTTAGGGGACGGGTTGTAATAATCTGTGCTGAATTCCTCTTGACTTGGCTATGTGCTTAAGGAGAATATATTCCATTGTAAAAATACCCCTCTGCGAATGCGACCCTGGCAAAAGATGGACTTTTTTAGTTAGAGAATTTTGGTTCAACTGTGTTTTTCCATTTGGGGAGTTCACACAATACCAAGAAATTTGTTAACAAAGGAACTCCGGAATAGAAAAATCACTTACAAGACACCCCTGATCCCTAGTTACCCCGGCATTTCTGTGAGCAATCTTAAGCATTCAAATAAGGGGATTTCCATGCCAAAAAGGTACATCTGGGATTATTTTACTCCTATGGATGTGGTAAAAAGATTGACTGGTTTGAGTAGATCTCTAAAAGGCACTGCCTTCTCACCACTTCTAACTTCAGTCCCGGACCTTGGCACATTCACTTTTTAAGGTGATCCTCACCAGAAAGATCTTAAATTTGGTGAACCCTCCAGAAAGTGCAGTGAGGCATTTTATGCCATTTACAGTCTCTTTGCAGCTCTTTAATACCTCTCATACTTTACATGACTCAGTGGCTAGATGTTTAGTTGAGGAGCCTGACAATCTAGTGCAGGACGATATATTATCAACCGCCTAATTGCTACTAAAGTATGCTTTGGGGGCATGTCCAAGATGGCGCCAGAGTAGCTGTGCTTCGTGTTCTGCCGCCAGCTTTTGCAAAAGTAGTGGGTTTGGCATGATCTGGGACTCCACAACAATTCAACATCGTGGGGGAAGCCCTCTGACTATACTGGGCGGCGGCATTGCAATTTTGTGATCACATCGACGTTCAGTACAGAGCTCACCAGCCTTCAAGGAACCACGCTGACACAGCTAAAATTGTGGGCGCCACGGAGCCTTGATCCTCACGGCCCCATCGGGCCGCGATGAATTGTCTCCTGTCCCCCTACATCACATGGATTGCTCAGCACACAACAGCGGTGAGAGCCACAATGGTGCTTGTGCTGTGGTACGCGGCCAACGCCCTGTGAGTGCAGTGCAGAGGCCAGTGTGGTTCTCTGACAGTGACTGCAGCCATGGCAGGCTGGATCTGACCCCCTTCGATAAAAGCTATATTCTGCATGCATTGAGAAACCAAGAGGCAACGAAACTTCACAACGGGCGGCCCTAGGATGGCAGCGAGGCGCTGGATGGCGCATATTGATGGTGAAGATGAGGCGCTGCTACTTAAGGCACCAGGAGAGAAAGGTTCATGCACCTTGCAGAAAGGAACACTGGGCCACCGCGGGGAGAAACACCCGTCCACTCAGTGACCTGACCGCAGCGGAGGTTAGTGTTGACCCTACTGGAGCAGGAGCCTCTTTTGGGGGGGGGGAGAGTATAGCGCCACGGCTGGTGAGGCTCCGAGACCCCAATCAAACACCCTGAAAAGGTGGCCCCATCACAAAGTTTTCAACCTCTACCCACTGTGGGGGTGTCCACAGCTTTGGGCCCCTCTGGGCCCTGCAAATGTAGCAGCAGTGGGGCCTGGGCCTTACTGTTTTAGTGGACACACCTGGTGAGACTTGCGATGTGGGGTGGAGGTCCTGGGGGCACAACTACAGGAGATGACATTCACAAAGACCTTCACATTTTGGCTGCACGGGGTCGGCCCTACTCCCCCCCTCCGCTCCTCTGGCAGGATTCAGCAGAAGAATTACCTACCAAGGTGACCCCCAGTTGTAAAGGAGCACTCCTAGATACTCCTGGCGGCAGTTACCCGTGATTCCTGACTTTCTGTAGTCCTCCAACCTCCAATGGTAGAGTTGACCTGGTGCTAAAGTGGCCACTCACCGCAAAAGAAAGACACCACTTTGAAGGCACGCAGCTGCAACAGGCTTCTCAAAGGAGGAGGCACCTGTGCCTTTTTAGAGACCCTATTTAGCACCCTGAGGGATGATCTAACTGCCCTCAAGCAAGACATGGCAGCACGTGTCAAGGACATTAAGAAAGACCTGGGATAATTAGGCCAAAGAGTAGTCACCTTGGAACAAACCGACTCATGAGGAGAGGAACTCTGACCACCCATGTGAATTACTAGAACTGCACGACAAAAACAGAGCTGCAATACCACGTGGAAGATCTTGAAAACAGATCGCGCCATTCCAACATCAGAATTAAAGGATTCCCTCTCCAGGCGAACTCCTGGAAACTGGAGGACTGTCATTCGCTTATTCCACCACATGGCGCCAGACCTTGTGAACAAGGACATAATTTTGGGTCTCACTCAGAGCGGGCTGACCAGCTAAATCCCCCTGGCATGCCTCAGGATATCTTGACTTGCTTGCATCACTACTGTCAAAGCTGCCATCATGTCGGTGGTGCGAGACTGGAATGCTATCCCCTTTGAGGGAGGGAAGGTATGGTTATTCCAAGACTTGTCTCCTCTAATCCTACAGCGCTGTAAGGCACTTCGACCAGCCACCACATTCCTTTGGGAGAAGGGGGTCCAGTATAAGTGATGGGGGGGGGTCACATCTTCATCTGGAATAATGAGACCCATAAAGCCCGCACCTTGGAGGAAGCTCACTCTGTGCTGTGCATGGAGGTACCGCAGGAGGAGGACAATCACACAAAGCCCACCACACTCGTCCACCACGTCACTGCAACACTCACGACCAGTGAAAGTGCCTTGGTAAACCTACATACAGAAACAGAGCCACAAAAAGAGAACAGCCTTACTGCGCCAGCTCCAGTGCCGCACAGTGCATCAGACCCTGACCATGACTGGTGGAATAATGGGTTGCCTGCGCCTTGCCAGCCAGACACTTGGCTAAATCATCAGCATCCCTGGGCCCCTCCACCTGGCTTGGAACCAAGAAGCACAGGCTACCTTCCCCCTCCTTTATTGACACTACTTTCATGCAACGGAGCGCCGATCTCATTCAAACTCTAGCGCAGAGACAATTACTCACTGACGACATGGACCTCTTCTACTTCGTCCACTATGTTCCCAAGAGGGGAACGCTCCAGATGTACTGTTCTGTTTTACCTCCCTTCTCCTCTTGCTTGACAACTCACGCACTGATACCTCACCTCAAGCGGTGATGGCTAAGCTGGCCTGACTGGGTGGACGCACTTGCCTGTCTTTATTACCCATTCTAGCGAATTATTAAAATATTCAGCCTGAACATCCTAGGCCTCAATGGGCCAGTAAAGCGTCTGGCGCTTTTGTCCATGCTTACAAACGCCAACTGCTAGATTTGCCTTCTCCAAGAAACACACCTTCTCAATGCTGACTGGAAACACTTGCGGATCCAATGGTTTGGCTAGCAATACTTTACTTCTGGTCCAGGGAAACGGGTGGCGGTCCTTATGGCCATGCTCTCCCCGGGTCAAGTCATCCATACACAAGTGTAGCTGCCAGGCAGACTACTTTCCTTATTCATCTCGATGAATGCATACACATTTACACTCATTAACATCTACGCACCAAATGACCATTAGGAGGCTTTTATCCTGGATGCTGTGGGCCGAGTGATGGCCACCCCTGATGCAGACACTCTTCTAGTCCCTGGACACTCCTGGATAGGTTGGCTCAGAGGATGGGGCAGATGGGGGGTGTTCATCTTGACAGGCCTCCAGTGGCATGGGGACCTGAAACTGGTGGACTTGTGGCGACAAGTCATCCCGCAGTAAAAGACTAGATCTACTTCTCAGTAGCCCACCAAACCAATGCCAGAATAGATTTATTTCTGACCTAGCTGCGCTTTACAGCCGTTACCACATTGGTAGACGTTGGCGCGGCTGCTTTCTCTAACCATTTACCTATCTCTCACACTGCACGTCCCTGACTCCAAATTAGTCTCTCACCTGGCGCCTTAAACATAAACTACTGACATAGGCCTCAACTATATCTGAAATCAGTGACAGAATTTGCACCTTTCTAAGCACCAATGACTCATCCAATACCCCATCGCCTTACTGTAGGAGCAGTGTTACGAGGCAGCTTTTTAGCTTTCACTGCCGGACTTAAAAGAGACAGAATAGACAAACCACTCAGACTGGAAGGGCAGGTGAAGGAATTAAAGGAGGCCCATAAGACATTTGGCTATTAAAGTACAGTGCCGACCTAAAATAGCCCGAAAGCAGCTTAAGATCCTAGACATGGATATGGCGGAATACGCACTCCTTCGTACTAAACAAAAATACTATGCAAGGGGCAATAAAGTAGGGTGTCCTTTGGCACATCCGCTATGCGCTAAGGTATTCCGAGATTGAGGGGTCGCAGGGCTGGCAAGTGCATCCGGATGCGCAAATAGTACAAGAATTTGAGCACTTCTGCTCTACACTATACACGGTGGAGGCACTTGATCCGGGGGTCACTGCAATCTACTTAGCCCGGGTCCATACGGACCACATCCCTGTAGAGGATGTCTTGCAACTAGACAGTGATAGTCATCCCAATGAGGTATTCATGGCCACAGCTCGCCTGCAGTCCAGTAAAGCTCATAGCCACGACAGCTACACTTCTGATTTTTATAATGTATTTGTGCCCCCCCCACCCCCAGCGACCCCTCTTGCCCGCCTCTAACTTTTAGCATGTCCAGCTCCCTCACAGACAGAGGCTACCATTACAGTACTCAAGCCTGGAAAGGACCCCACACTCTTCTATTGCCCCGTCTCATTGTTAAATGCTGATGTTGAAATCCTCACCAGTATATTGGCGCCCCACCTCGCACCCTATATGCAGAGCCTGGTAGATCCTGACCAGACCGGGTTTAGTCCCAAGAGGGGCTGCAGCGATAACCCCAAACGCCTTTTCCATCGCATAGACCAAATTCGTTGGTCCCATACATCAGCGCACCTACTCTGTTGATGCCGAAAAGACATTCGACTGGGTGTACTTGCGGGATCTCCAGTTGGTGCTGGCCATAGCTAGTCTCGGAGCCAGATTCCAGCGCATGATATGGTGCAGGTATAATAACCCTATGGACAGTCAATGGGCACTAGATGGGTCGGAGGAGCACTTATTTTGAATAACCTTTCGTGGTCGATTCATGTCAAGGGGCAAATTACTAAATCCTCCGAAATTAGCTTTGGTCTGAAGAAATGTTTTAATTCTGTAGGAGGTGGGTAGAGAAATCCCATCTTTGTTACAGAATAAGTCTAAAAAAATTCCGCCAGTATTCTATGCAACAGAAGTCCACCTAATAGTTACCTAGAACCATTACGCGTGGAGTCTAAACTTTAGCAATTTTATTCAGGTTCGGTACAGTCATCCAGAATAAAAAAAATTCATTTAGAGGTGGCATTTGAGTATTAACTTCAGGGCTTTTGGTCAAATCCTTCACTATGCTTACAGGATTTTTTCTAGTCGTGAAGAAGTTATTAAAACCTCAATTGGGGTGCATTTGTGCAGGAGTCTGAAAAGGTATTTGTTACAAAATTATTCTGTTATTCAGAAGTTCAACTATATCTTTCAAAAGAGAAACTTTTTTCAAATAAGTTGATTAAAGTTCTCATCAAAATGTCTCAAATTGATTTAGAGCATTTTCAGCAGATTTCAAGACTACAATTGAACTGTTCATTTGTTACTCATGCTGTAATGCAATTTTATTTAAGGGCAAATTTAAAGCCTCCGGTTTAGTAGTATTTTATATGAAGTTTAAACTTGGTCCGCTTCAATTGAGATTTAACCCATGGGCAAAAGTCTGGAGTTCAAGGGCCACAGAGTTGTCAATTTTGTAACACCATGATACAAAGTTTACTTAATGTGCTGGTCTTTTGCCCAGGGTTAGAAGCTGTGACACTTAAATATATTGTTACAGTATGGATAAAATTCTCTTGCGAAACGTGAGGTATTATTTTTAAAGTTGAATCCGCCCTCTGTAAATCTTTTAAATTGTTTGAAAAGATTTGTCATTTTTAAAAGTACAAGCAGTCTGTTTGTAATAGTCTAAGAATGTTGTGAGAAACCACTTTGTACTGTGGGAAACAAGTGTTATCTGCTGTATGGGGAGATCTCGGATATTTTTACTTGATTGTATGTTATTGAAGGTATTCGACCAGAATTGGTACCACAAAAGATCACCTCATTTACTTTATAAGTTTGAGCCGTGTTGTGAGGAGGGTTTTATTTGGTTTTTGTTTTTATATTCGCTTACTGTTTTTATTGTAATGTATCATTCTTGGGACAGTTGTCTCTGTGATCACTGATTGTTGAATGAACTTTAGGTAATATAGTGCAACATTGATCACATTAAATATACATTTCAGTCCTCATAAAGGTGAACATATTGATCTCTGCCAAGTGACCGTTAGGTTTAATGGTGTCCCCCAAGTATAGTTTCCAGCAGTAACCTCCTCATTTTCCTATATGCATACCATGTGGTGATTATATACAATTGACACAGAATTTGCTCCAGATCATACATTTTGGTCACAAGGGGGGAAGACTGGTTTGAACTTAGTTTCCCAGGTTCCTAGAACAGCTGTTTAATTGGTAACGATGTATCCACATAAGCCACTCTGTACAACTGTAAGCAAGTACAGCAGGCGTATTCCCCTGTCCCCAAGAAACACACAAGCTTTTCTGACACTCCACAGCAACACCTTTGAAGCACAGGAAAGGGAGAGAGAGAGAGAGAGTACATATACATAAAGGAAAGCACAGGGGAGAAGCAAGAAGCACAGAGGAGTCTTACATGGTTATGTCTGTAGATGGTCAATTCTTCTTCCAAGCCTAAAGGGGTAAAAACATTTGTGGTAGGTACAAGAGCAAATGCACTCCTAATGTACATGAAAGTGTTTCAAATATCAAAAGCATTCAAGCTTCCTTTTCTGACATTCTACAGCCTGCACAAAAATGCTCAGGTGAAGGAGTTTGTTTGGTTTATGGATATTGATACAGACTGTACTTGGCTTTTGCAGACTCTTATTGCCTACTAATGCAAGTACAAGTAAGTAAATGGTTTACAAATGCATTTAGATAGTGATTAACATTTTTTATGTGACCTAAATGTCTGCTTATCAAACTGCTGGTTGATGTATGTTACACACATACTTTTGGTTCCTCTGTTATGTAATGCTTTTATCTCCTCGTTTCAGCTGAAATAGCATTAGTTTTCTGTGACAACACAGATAAAGCTAAATGTTTGCTAGACAACGTGGAAAAGAGGCAAACTCCAGTCCTTCACACCATTATCATCATGGATTCTTTTGAGACTGACCTTGTGGAGCGGGGGAAGAAATGTGGAGTTGAAATTCTCAGCATGAAGGCGCTGGAGGTACGCTTTACAATACATCTCAAAGCAATTGATTTGTTCTGTTTTCCTTCACATGGCAACTTTATCTTGGTGCAAGAAGCCCTGGGGTTAAATGGATATCCTGGTTTTCTAGATGTTGTGACAGGCATTTTTTTAAAATGTAATTCTAACATTCATTACACTGAGTTAATCTTTAATCCTGTCAAGGGCAAACCTGAAGATACAAGTGGTAGAAATATATCAATGTCAACATTGTTCCATGTTCAGTTGTTCACTTTAGTACAGTGATGGCTTATGTAGTATGGAAACAGCTTTATCTTTTTCCTTCTGTCAGTTATGGTCTTTTGGAACTTCCTTTGTCGCTCGGGTAGTGTTAGATTCTCTTTAGTTGGAGAGGGCATGAGGGGGCAAGGTGGGCTAAAGGCTGTGATGTTTGCTCTGTAAAGCAAGATCAGCAAATTGTTCTCCAAAATCAATCAACATAGTAACCTTAATGGCAGTAGCAGTGCTACAACACTGAACCTAGATTGCTACAGTAAAATTGTCATGAAAGTGAAAGGTTTTCTGTATACTCTGTCCATTTCTCTTGCATAAGCAAAGTATAATCAAATGAGTTTTGTTCATTTGTCTTTCATAGCTACTTTGTCTCTGGCAAAAGAGCACTGGTATCCATTATAGGTAAAAGGTTAAAAAAAAATGTAAAGTGCTCTTCCCCTCAATGTTTGATGCGATATCCAGGACTCCAGTCTCTGGCGTTTTGTTGTGCTGGAAATCGTGGCTCTACAAATAACCATCATTAAATGTGGGGTTCTTCATGGCCAGTAGGTAGAATGTTGTGTGGCTGTAAATTGTGTATGGGTAAAATGTTATCATGCTGCAGGGTATTATAACCTAATGCTAGTAGTAGTCTGCATGGGTTTAGGCTTTCATGCATAGGGAAGAGCTTGCACAGATGGCTGTTTACTACTCATTTCAGATTCATATGAAGTGTTAAACTTAATGCAAACTATATGGGGTGGTCTAAGATGCACAACATAGATTTTGGACATGGTTCATTCTGTTACAAATTGTATTTATTGCAGGCACTCAACCAAATGTGCTTGGGTGTAGTCAACTTTTACTTAAACACTACAATCTTCTTGTCACTCACTGATTTATTAGACCTTGCAGCTATGTTCATGCTCTCATAGGGCCAGATGTACATAGATGTTTGCAATTACCTAATAGCAAATGTTTGCGATTCGCTATTAGGAAATTGCAAACTGCGATGTACTACAGTGTTTTTCACTGTTTGAGATTCCCAGTGGGTCGAAAATAGACCTACCTCATTAATATTCATGAGGTAGGTCGCAATTTGAGACCCATTGGGAATCACTAAAATCCGTGTTGGTCTGCTAAAGTCAGCAGACCACCATGTCTGACATTGCATTTAAGTATAACCAACAACTTTTTTGTTTTTTGAAATGCAGCTCATTTTCCTTGAAGGAAAACTGGATGCGTTTCAAAAACAAAAATGAATAGTTTTTTTATTAAAAAATTGGCAGTGGTCCATGGGACCACTGCCTGCTCTAAAAAAAAAAATTAAAGATTTTACAACCATTCACAAACAGGAAGGAAGGGCTCCTTGGATATCCCTTCCCGTTTGCGAAGGGGTTACCAACAACGCGTAGCTGGTGGTAAAATGCGAATGTTTTGCAATCTTAGTTGGGTCGCAAAACATTCACACATACTGCGAGGAAGAGACGCCCTTAACATGCCCCTTCCTAATACTGAATCGCAAACCCATTTTGCGATTCAGTACTAGGTAACCAAATCGCAAAATAAGATTCTGTACATACAGAAAAGCTTTTTTGCGGTCGCAAACTGCCCGATTCTGCGAATCTGGCCATTTGCAACATCCGAAAAGCTACGGACATCTGGCCCATAGTTTTGCCATGTAAATGGCTTCAGATCCCTGCACATAGCTCCACCATACATTTCATTTTTGAATATCTTCCTTTTAAAAAAATATTTTTAAGAAATTTTAGTGCCATTTTCGTTGTCATCTCGTTTGTAATCTTACTGGAGCGAAGTAACTGCTTTCCCTCTGTACAGGGTGTATAGAGATTAGTAAACCCAAGTTGACATTACCAAATCAATAAACTATATAGAACTGCCCTCCCTTCCCCTTGAGTATCGATTTTATGTAGCACATCAGTGTCCTGTAATCGTACAGGTATAAATTGCTATTTCTGTCGCAAGCTAAGTTTAGACAGTGCTCCCACTCATTCTAGGGTGTTACAGGCATAGTATGTTCTCAATGATTTCTCGCAATTGTTATGCAGTTGAACAGTACTTAGTTATAGTTGGGGGTAGGTCCCCTTCAGAGTTGTTTGTCTCAAGGTGTTGATGTAATGGACTGGCAACACTTTCCGATGGACTGTTGCGTTGGTGCTTCACAGCTGTCTGTTATTGCACCCTATCCTTTTTGAACC
Source organism: Calotriton arnoldi (assembly GCA_963921515.1). Taxonomy (NCBI): domain Eukaryota; kingdom Metazoa; phylum Chordata; class Amphibia; order Caudata; family Salamandridae; genus Calotriton; species Calotriton arnoldi. The sequence continues at coordinate 414,791 of CAWUFW010005707.1, forward strand.
TCTGGATTAGCTTGTTCCAGAGCTCTGCTATGAGCTTTTTATGCAGACCATTTCTTCTTTTCGAAGAGCTATACCTTATTTCCCCCCCACCATCCCCCCCAAGTATAACTCCTCACATTTCTTGTGTCACATGTGGAGGAGGCAGTTGATTTCCATTTCATTGCAGTAGCCCGTTTAGCTAATACTAGCGCTAAGTACACACATTTCACACTTACCTTATGTTTTTGGGGCCTTGTGTATGTCCCAACGAGGTAACCCTATATCCCACAGGCCTTCTACCCAGTGTGTACTGTGTTGTCTACTATTGTCTGTCAGTATTCTTTAAATACCGGGCAAGACCAAAACATATGCTAGAAATTGTCTTTTTCACTACTACTCCTGGGGCAGGCCTTGGAAGCCCCAGGGTACATCCAACCTATCTTGCATGGGGTGAGGTAGGCTTTATGGAAAATATTAATTCCACTTTCTAATATTAGTATAATTCCGGATTGTATCCACAATCGAGACGTTCAGTGCTAACTGCAGTCATTTTGATTCTGTAATCTATCAAAAAAACAAGATGTTCTGTGAACCTCCAAACTATTTTTGCTTTTCAGATGGTACCAAAACAAACTTTACTACCAACTTTAGGATATGCTATTGCAACGGTATGCTGGGTCTGGTCAGAGTAGACCTCTGTTTTACACCAAAATGTGATACAATATGCCATCTAAAATATTTATTAGAAAATCCGTTTCTTATGAACTTTACATACAAAATTGAATACTTATTTTGTGTGTAAAGCCTTAAGTAATTATTAAAAGGGGTACTTCATCCTGCTGATTATCTTCAATATTCCCAGGTGTTGCACTGGACTCTGAATGTTTTTAGCAGTTCACCTCTCCTAAATCAGACAGGTGCAAGCAGTAGAGTCCGAAGTCGGTGGGGTGACTGGATTGGTGCAGAGCCAGGATGGGGGAGATATCTGCTCTTTCATTGTGCAGCATTGCAGTTTGGACTCTTGAGTTTTCCTCAAGATCTTGTACAGGCGATCAGTCCTTCCTAGTAAGGAGTGATTCCATGTCTTACCCTATATGGTCAAATGATTACAGCAAACTCTTTCCATCAGTTGCATTGAATCACATGCAAATGGTGTGCAGTCTTCAAACTGCCTAGAATTGGCTCTAAATATAGCAGTCTTTCTTGGCATGAATGGGCTGCAGAGAATGTTTCCACCCATTCCTTCAGATGCACCAATGTGGAATTTCTCCTTTAATTTTTAAAAGTACTTAACTCTGGCCCATTATGGTTGTTGTTGCAAACAGTTTTTCTTGTCACAATGTTGACATAGATGGGTGGGTGCGCTTAGAGCTTTGTCTGAAGCCATCATATAAAGTTTTCTTTCCCGATGCGTACCTGAGGGGGTTGTCCAGTATTTCTACCCAAATTATTTTCTTAATATCCTGTATTTCAGAAAATGAGTTTATTCAATTTTCTCGAGCTATGTAGCATTTGAATAGGCTGAACCTTAGAGTCCGAAGTTTCTACGTAGAACATTCCAAAATTTACAGAAGCTGATCATTGCTTCTCAGAAGTAAAAAAGAAAAGTGCAATAATAGAACAGTCCCAAGATATTCCATGCATGCATAGTTACGCTATAAACAAACCCATAAAGATTAATGGGGCTTTGCCAAATGGGGAAAAAATATCCCAGTGTACATGTATCCGGTGGCTCATTGGTCACATGTATCTGTACTGTTAGACTTCCCTCTTCTACAACAGTGTGAGGTTAATGTAAGCCATAAGTGCTCTTTTTGCCGATTTGAATCATCAATGTATAAAAAGTAATAGAGATTTAAAAAAAAAAAAAAAAAAAAAATAACCTGGAATTGTTCCAATCTCCCTCTCCAAAAAGTGGGGCTGGTAAGCACGCTCTTCTGAGAGGGTTCCAGTTCTGGATATTTGCCAGGCAGCAACTGTCTTCTTTGTACACACACTATTATATGCTGATCTTTGCCAACAGTGAGCTTTGCTTCGGGCAGCCTTGCTTGTAAAACTTTCTTTCTGTTGTCAGTAGTTTTCAGACACTCCTTTTACTCATAACTTAGCATTGCTGTGGGGAGTCTTTCTATTAGATGAATCTGCAGAATGAATTTGACATAATGAAGAAAGGTGCCTACCGTTGGTGACTTTTTATTTGGTTCTCCATCTTCCTGCAGGCTCCTCATCACTCTCCTACCTCCCACTTACTGAGGTAGATAAATGCTTTTATAAGTGTTTTGACATGACATGACTTGAGTTGAAGAGTTTTGTTCTGCTCTCGTGCACAGTGAAATTAGCTGGAACAAAAGTAACCTGCATACAATCTTTCAACTACTCCCTTCATCCTACAAAAAACGTAGCCTGTATCCTAAAACACTTGCCACAAGCCCCATATCTTTTGAAATTTCTGTGCGCAACCTCTTGCTCTGTACACTAATTTACCCTGCATGCAGTAGTCCATGTTTGATGTCCACCTTTCCAGTTTCAGCACTTCTGGGCTTCCCCACATTTTAGTGTTTCTTCTGGCCACCATTAAAGCCACATTGCACAGCAATAATGTGTATTTGGGTAAAGTTTGTCCTTCCCAGATGCCCAATGGGGCCAGCTTCTGGCCTAGCACCAAGGACCAAAATGGTTGTATACGCGCAAGATCCCAAAGTGTGCAGTAGGGTACCAGTGTGGCCACAACCCCTCAAGCTTTTACAGTTCGCTGCTGTCCTTATAAGTAACATCCTGGTCCACATGAAATGGGCATTGTAAAGTATTATGAGTTGTACCAAGCAAACCTACCCTAATGGCCACCTCTCTGGGATGTCAGAATGCCTCCCCCCAAATCTGTCTTCTAGGAGGGTCAAATCCTGTTCCCACTTCCCCCTGTAGTTACAGTTGAGGGTTGTCATCCACTTTTCAGTGTTCTATAGACCTGCGATATTGCAGGTTTGTGCAGGGGGGCTGGAAAGAGTCTACGCGCCAGGGGCGTCTCCTCGGCGGAACATACTAACCTATCCCAAACGTAAACCAAACGGCGGCTGACCAAGGCTTAGCACCTCAAACCCAGTTTATGAGAAGATTAATGTTCTGTGCAATCTCTTACAGAGCCTGCCGCTGTTAGGCTCTTCTGACTTCCAGAAAGTTAACTTTTACGAAATAGGAAGGTGCACCAGAGAGAGTCCCAAACATCCAAATGAGTCCAATTGTCTTCTTTATTATAATTCAAAATCGTAAAATGGCCTTCAGCCAACGCGTTTCGCTCCAATGACGGAACTTCATCAGGGCTTGGCTTGCAACATAAGGGATATCATACCCTATTTATTTTAAAGTCGTTCCGGATCAAGCAACTGAACAAGCGGCCAATGGTACAATAATCCAATTTTCTTAATATTCAAAGGGGAGGGAATATCTCCAATATTGTATGCTAAGTAGTAGCAGATGCCCCAATATGCGGGTACGATTGAATCAAAATCCGAAGTCCTTAATAAATCTGTCTGTTCTGCGCGCATAGGTCCGTGCAATAGCGGGATTGAATATTGGAGATATTCCCTCCCCTTTGAATATTAAGAAAATTGGATTATTGTACCATTGTACCATTGCACCTTCCTATTTCGTAAAAAATACTAACTATCCATATAACCTGCAAGGGCGTGCTTTATCTGTACAGATCAGAAATACTGGTTTTCTTCTAAGTCATATTGGCATGGCCTCTCTTAGAATGAGAGAAGTTCCTGGGAGTCCCACACGTCACCCAGTTCAGAAATCCAGCTCGTCTCCGCCCCTCTAAAACTGGGAACTATTGTGGGAGTCCTATTTTGGCAGTCCTTATAGAGCTACTCTTCCTGTCCATCCCAATAGTCTTGTAGCTTTTTTCCTTATTTTAACTAGCAGTTCAGTTGGATTGGGTAGAAGGTCAGGACTCTTAGTGAGAGTGGGGGTAGCCACCGGATCCAGTAGTCCACCTGTTTGCCCTCAGTGTGGGCTCCTGCTTAGAGGCAAAGGCCCAGTCATTATCCAGCAGCTGAGCTGCCCAGTAGCACGATTGCAAATCCAACAGAGCCGTACCCCCATCATAAGGATTCCTCTTAAGGGTCGCTAATGTTCTCCTCGATGCCCACATCCCAGAGTAGTGTTTGTGTTACCGTGCAAAAGTAAAGAACAGAAGTAAATCATTTGCGTAAAGAGATGAGATCCTCCCAGTCTGGTGTCCATCTTGGTGTTCATCTCAGTATCTGAATCTGGGCATCTATTCTTACCCAATTGGCCTTGGGCTCCAACACCAATGCAAATAGCAGAGGGTAGAGCTGACATCACTGTCTCGTCCACTCACCCAGCTGAACTTCCTCAACACCCAGTTGACTCTCACCCAGGCTTGTAATTCAACATATAGAAGCTGTGTCCATAACAGAAACTCAATCTCGAATCATATTTACTATGGGATTGCAAACAGATAGTGACGCTGTAAAGAGTCAATTGCCTTTTTGGCATCCAGTCAGTAGGATTGCCAGTTCTCGTATGGCATCTCATCTCGCCAAACAGCAGAAAGCCTCTTCAGGTTGTGCTTTGTAAACTGTAGGTGCATGTAACATGCCTGAGCTATCAATTTGTCTATCAGTTGGAAAAGGCAACCGGCCATAACCTTTGCCAAGATTTTAACCTCAATATTGAGTAAGGTAATTGGCCTCTAGGAAGCGCACTCTTCTGCCGTCTTACCCTCTTTATGGAGGAGTGCTTGGTTGCTATTCGGATCTCTCTTGGTAAGGTTCCTTTCCCCTTTGCTGCATAGAGCATGTTCAGAGGTGGTTCTCCCAGCTCCCTAGTGGGGGTCATGGCAGACCACGAGAAGGCCAGCTAGGATAACCTGATGGCAATGCTCGATAATATGCTACTAAAGCCGAACATGGTAGCAAAGTTGAAACAGTAGTGGAAACTCACTTGAGTTCGATGAAAAGTTAAATTATCTGGAATAGAAGAATCGGTAAATGGACTAAGTTCCAGATTTGTGCAAGTGGATAACCATGTGAACTATGCGGAGGAGGAGAGAAGGAAGATGGGTCTTTAGAAACAGTGCGACCAAGGCAGTGTTGCTGAATAAGAGTTGATACACTGGAGAATCTAAGGCAAAGGACACACATACAGGTTCTAGGCTTTCTAGCAATCCGCGCTGACACATCTGTAATGGAGACGATAAAGTCCCTTGGCAAGCAGCTTGCCCCTTTTACCCATGATTGCAGTTCCTTGGTTAAACTAGCCTACAGGCTGCCCTTTAAGACTGCTAATTCCACAACCGCAAGAAAAGGAGGTATCGTCTTTGTAGTTTCGCACGACCCAGATCTTCGTGACCCAGTCCTGAAGAAGGCTTCCTGCCTGAAGCAGGATCTGCAGGTGAAAGGGCGACAGATGTTCCTTTTCCTGGCAAACATGACTATGCAGACTAGTAGTAAAGAGCTGCAGCTGATTTGTAAAGAACTAGAAAAATTAGGAGTCTCTGCGTCTCAAATCTGAAACCAGCATTGGGACACAGGAAAGGCTTTTGTCACCCAGGAGAAAGATGGCTCCGTAGCAGATGAAAAACTTGTTCACAGCTGTGCTCTCCTTTAAAACCTGCAGGGTCAGAGGCATTCCCTCTGGGGTTTGGGAGTAAGCACTAGGACCCTTCCCTGCATCTGTGACCAAAGCCCTAGAACAGTCTCTACCAAATCTACCCAGGTAGAGGTTTTAGCCATTTTCCAAACTCTTAAATTTATGTTGCTAATTCTAAAGGTAATCTCTGTTCCGATACAAAGTGCACACACCAACCTCCATTTATTTTATTAGAAACCAGAAGGATAGGCATTCAGGCACTATTTGGCACCTAACAAAATTTAAAACCCAAAAGGAACCTACCTATATAAGCAGACTAAAAAATTAGAGCAGCTCTCCGAGGTAAGAGACATGACTTTTTAAAATACAAGGAGCACCTGACCTGGATAAAATGCTAAGATTGTGTCTAGGGAAAAATTGCTATGCAGTGAGTTTTTGATTAGTGGTACAGTATTTTCTCTGTTCATCAACAGGCCACACCGGTCTCCCCAAGCCATTCACATTGATCCCCCGTTAACTATAATAGTGGTTGATATTTTGTGAACCAGGCAGGTTTGTTTTCGCCTCCTCATGCTGCCTTTGAGAACTTCACCAGGAGACAATGCAAGAATCAAGTAACACAACTCTGCATTGCTCAGCTTTTCAGCATGTGTTCCAGTTTTCTACTGATACTTACCAAATGAATGCATGAGAATTTCAGAGGCGAGCCAGGATGCCTTCTGTGTGAACTTGCTCCTCTTTTTGATAGGAGGTTTAGTAATTACTGGGTAAATTAAATTTTAACCACAGTAATGGCAGGAGGTAAAGGTAGCATCGGTTTACATGCTCTATGTTAAATTAAGACTCCTTCTACCAGTCAAAGTTTTAGGAATTTGCTTTGTGTTTGCAATTTGTAGGTGTGTGTTCGGACTACAAATTGAAGCGAGATACATTTTAATGTTGGCAATAGAAGAACTGTTATAGCATTTATGTTGGTACAATAAAAAATGAAATGGTTTAAAAATTAATTTGAGCTAGCGTACACTTTCTGGGATGAGAGATTATCGTAATCATTTGAATCTTTTGAATCAGGAAGGCAAACCTCGCTGGCAACTATTATTCTAGGAAGTACCCGTTTGTTCTACTGCATGCATATCCTTCTAAAACAGTCACCCACCCTTTATGAGAATAATGAATAGTATTGATTGTTGCTTTCATTATTAGATTGAGGTGTTTGTGGTTGGTTTTTTTGTTTGGTTTTTGAGGGGCATGGTTGTGGGACCATTCAGGAGGGATGTCTAGCTCGATCTTATTTTGTATTTGATTGGGTTTTTTTTTTCTTCTGTATTAACCTGCTAAAGGGAACTTGTCTTTTCAAGATTGTGTCAAAACTTACAAGAGCACTTGTTTTCCATTTCCAGTGTAATTTCCAATGCGTTTCAACTGGTCCAGACCACAAAAACTTTCTTTGAGGAATGTGGTTGGTGAGCTTTGCTGTACAGCAACATTCTATTCAACTCAATTATATTTCGAGTTTGTGTGATTTACTATAATCAGTGCCTTCAAAGAGATGAAGAGTATCCAGGGCAAGGGCTTAGTTCAATATTTACATATGTTGTACAGCTGATTGTATTTACTACAGGATTTTACTATTCAAGCAGTGCCAAGAAGGATTGTTCTGGCTTTCCTTTAACGGCTCAGACGGGTTAAATAGTGCAGTAAGGTGCTGTTACAGGTGCATAAAACAGTAAGCCTACCAGTGCTGGAGATATTGTCAATGTAAACAAAGCAACGCACAACCCATGAATTTTATAAAGACTCATCCAAGTTCGAACAATAACGTGCTCCCCTGCATCTCACAAAATAGAGGGTGCTGTCGTGCCCTGGTGTAAAATGATATGTATACGCTGTCAGGTTGTTTTCTGCCCTACATTGTGTGAAAAGATGTAGCTATGGCCATCCCTCGTCTGGTGCATCATCTGGCACTGGAGAACAAGCAGGGAGGGGTGTCCAGTTCAGGTTCTTGGAGACCATTCACTAGGCGGCCCCAAGCCCGGGCTCTGTATTGATCCACAGCCCCTTACTTCCCAGAGTAATACTGCACTCTTATCCCGCCCACTGGATAAATTCCTTTCTCCGTTTAGCTAAACTAGAGCCCCTAGTGGCCTTCCAGTGCATAGTAATCTCTCGCTTTGCTAAGACCAGAGCGAAGTCTATCAACCAAGTGGCAATCTTGCGTCCAGCAGGTCTTGGGAGTCCCCCCAGTAAGGGGGCCAGGGGTGTGTGTGGGAACAATCTCTTGGTTACATCATTAATATAGTCCACCACTTCTCTCCAGTAATCAACAAAGGGCAAGACCACACCATGTGAAACATCTCTGCCCCGTGTTCACCACACCTTGGGCAGGCCTCCTCAGCAGCTCGGAAGAGTCTGAGGAGTTTACCGGGGAAGGTCTTCTAAATATATACCTTTTACTTCACTAACTGCTGTCAGAAAATGGTACTTCCTTTGAAAACCCAGATCAACACTTGGTTCTTCTTTCTCATTAGAGTAGGCCAGTTTAGAACCAGTTACTTTATAATCTTGCTGTCTGTGCCATCTGGACCTTTAGATACAGGATCATTTTCATTGGTTAAAGTAAATTGATCCTCCCAGATATTCCTGTGTTCTTGGGTATGTCATTCATATTGTTTTTGACCCTGCCTCCTCACTTGCTACTTCTAGTACGTCAGGAAGCACCTCTCCTTTTTCCGAAATGAAGGCCTTTGTTCCTGTGTAGCCTGGACACAACTACTCCAGACCAGGATCCTAAGTCCCATGCCTTCAGTATCTGCATGCCCTTTGCATGTCTCCTAACAAATATATATACATAGGGGTAGGTGGTTCCCAAGGTGTAGGCACTAGTCAAAATTTGTAAGTGCCATCAATTTAAGAGGTCTGGAAATTAAAAAAAAAAAAGAAATGTATGAATAAAACCAAAAAACGCAGTTCCACTCCTTTTTTGTTTAATTTCTGCAGAATTTTAAAACAGGATTGCAAATCATTGCCTTTGCTCTTGGAACCCCTTACTCCATCTTGTTACAGATCACTCACTCCCATATTCTTTTCCCCTGAAACTAGACACTTAACATTTATTCCTATTTTATAAATTAAAAGTTAGGGAGGTGAAAGAAAAATTTACAAAATGAAAGATTCTAATAATCGAATACCATTAATATGAATTATGGGTGGGATAATCCTCGCCTCGGTGTCAATAGAATTGAAAGCTCTTGTTCACGAAAGCGATGACATTTTCTATTCTGTCTCAATCTGTAGGTCTCAAGTAATGCAAGTTTAAAGCTTATTTGCAACTAAGGAAAACGATTACTTACTGGTTTGTAATGGAATTCCTTAAACATAGACTGAAGACCAGTCAGCCACCATTTGAATGAAATCCTCCAAACTTGCACCTTCATTAAAGGATTTAGAAGCTATTGCGCCTCCTATTAAATGAGCTCCAAAAATGTAGGTATTAATACCAGCATCTGATGGGATCCATTTTATCCATCTAGCAGTGTGGGAGATGGATAAAGCATAAGACATAAAGATAAAGCTTAAAGACAAACACAAGAGTTTAATAATTGACCCGGAGAAGAATTTCTGAGCTCTTCAGTGACAGATTAATGTATGTAAATAATGGACCAAACATTATTTTTGTCTGCTGGTAAAGCAAGGTAGGTTATTTGTTTTGTAACTCAGTTATTTTTTAAATATAAAAGGTAACTCCCTCAGGAGTTTAAAAACAAACCCTACCTCCAAGGTCTAAAACTTTTATATCAAACTCTTTTACAAGAAGATAAACAAAGTAATATAGAGTTTTGCAGATAACTGTTTCCTAGATAAGTATTGGTCTTCTGGCCAAAACTGGAGGAATTTCAATCCCAACGAACTATCCCATAAATAGGAATTTTTGGGACAAGGTGGGGTAGAAATACCTCTTAAATGTTTTTAAATAAGCAGATGTTCAGCAACAGGATGATTAGCTACTAGTAAATATCCAGCAGGTATAGCTGAAACATTGTCCATTTTCCAAAGAATGCAGCAGTGGGACTTTTGAGAAGCAGAAGAACATATAGCAACGGAGCCTGCTAAAAGTTCAGAACAATTTATGTGGAGGGAGGATTCTTGAAGAGATCTTCTTCCTGTTGTAACTTCTCATCTTGCTCCCCCAATCAGAACCACTGGCATTGGATTCAATCAGTCTGGAATGAGGCCGAAAATGACCCTTCATTCCAAGCTTCTATCTGATCGAGCCACCATTGTAACTCTTGACTAACTTTTAAAGGTAGTTTAATTTGATCTGAGGAAAAAAGCCTTTTCTCAGATGAATGATTTTTAGTCTTTGAAGGGCATAATAATGCAAAGGTCCCAGGAAAATAGCTTGAATAGACCATGCTAAAAGACCCACTCACTATTCGAGCAAGCCACGAAGAGTTATTAAATTCTTTTCATGAACCTTTCGAATTTCTTTTTTTGATAGCTCGAGTCTTCTGAATTGGTAAAGATAATGTCACTGAAACAGTCTATGGTAAATCCCAAAAATTTAATCTGCTTTGAAGGAGAAAGATCTGACTACTTTTTGTTGATGATGAAACCTAAATTCTGAAGGAGAGAAATTGTCCAGTTTAGATGTTGAAGAATGGAGGGGTCTTGTGACATACGCAAAATGTCATACAGTTCTACTAAAATGAGCTCCTCCTGCTCTTAGGAATTCTACCACAGGTTTTAATAACTTGAAGCACCAAGGAGCTGAAGAAAGACCAAATGGGAGTCCAAGAAATTCGTGTTTTTTTTTAATTTCTGCATTGGAATGGAAGAAGGTGACTATGTGGAGCATAAATAGAATTCATCAAGAAAGAGTCTTTGAGATCCAAGCAAGCCATGAAGTCTCCTTTCCTTAATTTAGATCGCTGAGAAGATTGATCCCCTCCATCTTGAAATGCCTTTAAAGTATCTAAGAATTGAAGTCTTTGAGATTTATTACTAATCAAAAGCCTTCTCATTTTTTGTCTACTAAGATGTTGCAGAGAGAGTCTTCGGTATGTAAAGAAGTTTGACCAATTGCCCATTTGTGAATGAGTGATATTTCTTGTTCTATGAATTGTTCTTTTTGTTCTGTGAAGTCTTTTTCGGTAACTGTTTGGATTGGAGTTGAATAACATCCTAGATATAACCTGAAACAGTTTGTAGAACCCATGCATCATTTGTTAACATTCTCCAACTGTTTAGAAAAAATTGAATTCTCCCTCCCAAACTTAGTGGGAAAGAAGATTAACTCACCTGGGGAGGGGGAAGGGGCGCTAGCGAGCCCGAGGCAAGATGGCCGCACTGTAGTGAGGCTCTGCCGGTCGGGCTAACAATCCTTCATGAATCTGCAGACCCGTCGCACATCGTACCGTCCAAATGCCAGCACTACATCAAGGAGTTGTGGAGGTCCCACTCTGCGTGTTCAAATGCGGTGCATGATTCAGGACTTTGAAACTTTGACCGCAAGTTACCTGGTGTAGAAGATGGCGGCCCGCTCGAGCTGAACCATCACCCGGCGCGGAAACTGATGTCGGGTTTACCCTCTCGCATCGGAGCTTCTGCTGGTGCATCGGCCCCTTGGAATAGAGCTGGCGGGTCAGTGAGCTTCTGGTGGCTGTGCCGGATCATGTAGCAGCGGTGCAGTGAGGTGGCGCGGAGGAGAGGTACGCGAGGAGCGACCGCTGCGACATCTTGTAGTCAGCCCATGCCGGTGAGTGACACAGCCGCCTCTCATCCGCAAGTGCTGCCGCCGGGCGGAGAACAGTGACCTGGGATCACGGACCGGAGAGGTGATCCAGACTCATCCTTTGCTGCTCGAAGAGACGGGCCGGGGCCACACCAACAGCTCTAATATGACGAAAGGCCAGCGGTCTGACCGTGAGATCAACATTTGGCGGAGTGCACTGGCGGAGCTGGTCTCATATGCTGCGGTGCGGCGCACCTTGCCTGAGAGACTGTGGGGTGCTTTGCACACAAGCTGCGGGCCCTGATGCATTGGATATCGCGGGGGCTGCTATACCGGCAGTAACCGCGCTGGATAGAGCATGTGCAAGTGCACACTGGAGGCAGGATCTGACAGTGGCAATCACGTGGTGGCCCTGGAGGGCGCTGGAGCTCAGCGGCGGGGGGGCATCTCCACGAAGAACAAGACTGGCAGTGGAATAGCGTCGTCTCCACGTGGTAGTCCGGGTACTGGCCCTGTTTCACAGGGAATGTAGCAGGGATCATTGCACCTGTATGATTCTCTCTATAACAGTCCACACTGGAGCTGCCCTGACGACCCTCCTAGTCTGGAGGGAGGCACTTTGCGGGAGACGCCGGAGGTGTATCTAGCGGCTGTAACACTTCAGGGACATCGCTCTGACGGCGGCTCAGGACATTGTGGAGGTACTTCAGTAAAGTAGACTGTCCGGCAGTGTCCCCTTGAGGCAATTTAGACGAGAGCAGTGACCTGCATTGGAGTGGGGTGCCTGGGTCTGCTGACCTCCCTGCCACCATGGGTAAGACAGATGAACAGCAAACTAAGCTGTCCTTTGACGTTCGCCGGTCGTCCCGACAGGCACGCACTCCGACACGGAGCTGGAGCAGCCGCAACCACAGCCCTCCTCTTTGGAGGTCACACTTCAAGCCATTCAACAGAGCCTACAAGCCATTAATGGCAAGATCGACCGATTGTCCCTGCGGATGGACAAAACGCAGGCCACACTGGATAAGCAGGGGGAGAGGCTCACAATGGCCGAGCAACGGATATCCGCGGTGGAAGATGAATCGCATGCCACGACGTACCAATGCCGGGAAATAGAGAAGCTCCTGGAGGTCATCAGAGCTAAGTCAGAAGATTTGGAGGCGCGCTCTCGGAGGTGCAACCTGCGAATAACTGGGGTTCCCAAGAGTACGAACACAGGTCGCCTCGGATTACGTGGAGACAATGCTAAAAGAACTGTTTGGTGCGGAGAACCTATTGCAGGTGCTCATCGTGGAGCGTGCGCACCGATCGCTAGCGCCCAGGCCGCCCCCGGGAGCACCAGCACGTCCTATTGTTGCAAAAATCCTCAATTATAGGGATCGTGACTCGGTCCTTTGGATGGCACGGGAAAAGCAGAACACGTGCTGTCAGGGCAACGTGGTATCCTTCTTCCCGGACTTCACTGTCGCGGTGCAAACGGCCCGTAGGGAATATAATAAAGTGAAAAAGAAGCTACGTGCTCTGGAGATACCATACGCAATGTTATATCCCGCCAGGCTGAAGATCACGGACGGCAAAGCAAAAGTGTTCCAGTCTCCGAGGGCGGCACAGGATTTCATCAGGCAGATTTCATCTCAACGGAAGGCCTCCAAGAGCGGCACATCCCCTACACACCCAGCAAGATCGGACACGGAAGATTAAAGAGCGGTCACTGCCGCACAGGACGTTGGATTGGTGTCTGTGAGGAGGCGTTGTGGCCTACATCATTTGTCGCCTACTGACCGGTGGGGTGATCCTACTGGTGATGTGCGAGAAACGTGGGATAAATCTGTGGTGGCGGGGGGCTTTCCCCTGAGACGAAGTGCTCAAGTTCTTAATAAATGTTTGGCATTGGCCTTCTGGGCAACCTGGTTGGGACTGGAGGGTCACGAACATTTTGCATCTGTGTGAACTCAGGACACAGGCTCTACCCAATTGCGATGCCTTCTAATGGTTAAGGAGGTATCCTGGGACTGGGGGGAGGAGGAGGGTACTGCCGCTCACCTTTGCTTTATAACAGGTCTTCCCTTTTTTTTCTCTTCTTTTGTTTCCAATGTTGCTGTGCCGCAACTGTTCATTGCAATGTTCTTTATGCTGATGTTGTTTACAGGTCGGTTGGCACCTCAGGACATGCCACCTGACTTTTTTCCATCGAGGGCTGAAGTTCATGAGGCATGTTCTGTGTGCATTACTGGGTTCTGAGCAGTGGCTGTGCGAGGCCTTGGGCATACAGCAGGGCAGAACATGCGAAGGGTCTGGTCTTGCGCATAACCCGGGGATCTATAGAGCTGTACTGTACATTGTTGTGGTGAATCCCACATCCGGGACCAAACTTCTAAAGGGAGGGTACGCGTCCAGGGGGGCTTTTACTGCTGCTGGGTGGTAATGGATTAAAAGACGCTACATACATGAGTACGGTGATTACGCCCGACCACGTCTGCTTGCAGTTGGGGAAAGGGCTCCTGGATGTCCCCCATGTGGATATTACCCAAGTTGGTTTCTGGTTTTTTGCTAAAGTTTCTGGGGACATGTCTTTGGCGTGATTGGGATGCTGAAGTGGGTGGGGGAGGGAGGGGTTGGTTTTTCTGTTTTTAAAGTGTGACGCATTGGGTACAGCAGGAACATCTGTTTTGGTAGTGCACAGCAAGCGCGATGGTATAAGTGCAACATTTACGCTACACAACAGGAGATGACAGACAGTGATATTCGTTTGACCTGGAACGTTGGGGGACTGATGAATCCAAAAACAGTTAGACAGGTGTTTGCCTATCTGGACAGACACCACGTCCAGGTGGCTCTTCTACAGGAGACACCTGACACGGGTGGGGGAGGCTCGGATAGGAGGCAGGTGGGCACTGGCAAAAGCAGCCGCTTCATCTTCTAGTTATGCTAGAGGGGTAATGATTTTGGTTAAAAAAGGAACACCTTTCAAGCTCTTATCGACGGAATCTGATCATCTAGGGCGCTTCACACTGGTGCGTGGGAACCTGGCGGGGACGGTGCTTACGATTATAAACACAAACGGTCCCAACATCGACGATCCTGATTTCTTGCACAGCCTCAAAACTAACTTATTCCGAACACAATCTGACCTAGTGCTATGGGGGGGAAGATATGAATACATACTTGGACCCAGACACGCCCTGGCGGGGGAAACGGTCAAGTGAAGTAATCCATGACATTATGCACACATTTTGCATGAGGGATATCTGGAGAGATGGGCATCCGGATGCTAGGGAGGGCACATATCTATCGGCGGTGCACAAATCATGGTCCCGGCTGGACTATTGGATTCTCTCGGACATTGGCACCTTGGGTGACTGGGGTTAATCCTATGCCTCGAACACTCTCAGATCACGCCCCGGGAGTGTTTGACCTCAACATACCGACCAGACATCCTCAACCATTCCAATGGCGCTTGCAACCCTCATCCTTACTGGATAAGATTTTTAGGGAAGGGGTATATAATGCCATAGAACTGTTTTTTAGGACAATGTCGGTCTAGTTGAGAACGCAGGTACGCTTTGGGAAGCCTTCAAGGCGACCAACAGAGGGACCTGCATTGGCCTTCAGGCTGGGGTTCTAAAGGCTTTACACTCGCGTATGAAACTCCTTGAGGGTGAGAAGGCGCCATGAAAGGGACTATAATCACACTTTGAACGCACATGAGCTGGCGGAGATTAGGTCGCTAGTAACTGAATATAATGAAACAGCTGAACAAGAAATACAGCACATGTCTCGGCGATGGACGGCTCGATCGTATAGTGATGGTGGTCGCCTGGGTCGCACACTGGCAGCCAAACTCAAAGGGGGGAGATATCTCAGGAGTATGTTACCGAAATAGTAGGACCTGACAGAGCACTCCACCATCACTCCCCAGATATTTTGGGCTGCTTCAGAGACTTCTATGCCTCGCTTTATGGATCAGGGGACGACGCAGACAGTGAGGAAATCTGTGAGTTCTTTGAGGAGATAGCACTAGTTTGGCTCTCCGATGCTCACCGGGAGTATTTAATGCAACCACTCACAGTAGAGGATGTAAAGGATGCCATTCGGTCGTTACTGTCTGGGAAGGCTGCGGGCCTTGACGGACTGCCTGGGTAATTCTATAAAGAATATGCTGATCTATTGGCACCTCATTTGGTAAATATGTATGGCGAAGCGCATGAGGCCGGCGTTCTCCCACCCACACTCCGGGAAGCGTTAATTGTTACGTTGTTGAAGCCTGGGAAACGAGCGGACAGTTGTGAGTCGTACCGTCCCTTATCCTTGCTGAATATTGATACTAAAATTATCGCAAAGATTATTGCCACTAAACTACGTCCTTTATTGCCGATCCTGGTTCTACCGGACCAATCAGTTTTCGTGCCCTCTCGTTCAATGTCTCACAATCTGCGCACGTTGTTTGCGGTTTTGCACCAGCTAGATCCGGAGTGCAGAGCAGTGGCGGTGTTGCTAGATGCCGCTAAGGCTTTTGATTCGGTCCGATGGGGATATATGTTTGCCACGCTAAGTAGGATGGGTCTGCCACTTCCATTTCTCAGATGGATAGAGATCCTTTACACGGCACCGACGGCGAGGGTGCGTATTAATAATTGTCACTCGCAACCCTTTAAAATTCATAAGGGGACTAGACTGGGCTGCCCGCTGTCCCCCATCCTGTTTGCCATCGTGATGGAGCCGTTGGCCTGTGTCGTGAGACAGAGGTATGCGAGGGCAGCTTTGCAGTTTAGCCAACGTCCCCTGATCATTTCCATGTATGCCGATGACATGGTTTTATATATCCGCGATCCAGAGTAGAACTTGCATGCGCTCATCCGGGTCTACTTGAGGTACGAACATTTATCTGGGCTTCGAATCAACTGGGGGAAATCCTGTTTTTTCCCTCACGCCGAACGCATTGCAGTTCCCGATGGAGTATCCTCTAGAATGGACAAAGGAGCCTGTGCAGTACCTCTGGGTCTGGGTGCACTCGGATCCAGCGACTGTACTGCAAGAGAATTATGGTAGGGCCCGGTCTGCCACAGAGGACCAAGTGAATAGATGGTTGGGGTTGCCTCTCTCCGTGGCTGACAGAATAGCAGTCATAAAAATGGTCATCCTCCCTCGGTTTTTGTACCAGTTCGCTAATATCCCTATCAAATTAACGAGGGTCTTCACTCAACTCCGTTCGATATTATTGCGTTTGATCTGGACGAACAAGGCCGCCAGATGTAGCTGGGCGACACTGACCAGGCCGTATTCGCAGGGAGGGTTCGTGGCCCCTGATTTCTACTTATGTTACTTATGTGCGCAAGCCCAATTTGCACATTGTTTTTTTTCCTCCCCCTGTTTCTTCCGCATGTGGCGGTAGAGGCTGATGATGTAGCTCCTGAACCCCTGGTGGCCCTTATCTCGAAGACAAAGCTTACTCACCCGTTTAGAGACATGTGCCCTGCAGATTGTACAGCACAGGCGTGGCGGGCGATGGCGAGGTGCGCAGGCGGACAGCTTGTGTATGCCCCGGCTCTTCCGCTAGCGTACCATCCTCAACTCTGTCACTCAAGAAAAACGAACGCTAGACACGCTCGCAAAAATGGGCTAGGTGACAATGGGAGATGTTTATCCGGAGGGTGACTTTATTCTGATGGCAGAATTAAAGGACCAACATGGCTCTGATCCAATGTCAGTATTTGCGTATTATAGGCTGCGGGAAGCCCTAAAAGTTTTTAACGACAAACACCCTGCTGCACCAGACACATTGGCCCCACTACAGACACTGTCAGGGCCATCGCGAGGTCGATTGGTCACTCAACTGTACAATAATCTACAGGCTGATAGGGCGCCCACTTCCAGCCCGGCACGTGTGCGCTGGGAACAGACACTCGGTGAGGCGCTTGATGAGGCTGACTGGGACTTCTGTTGTGACATGACCAGGCGTCTAACAGCTAACTGTAATTTGCGCATCATACACTTCAAATATCTCCAACAAATATACTACACCCCTCTTCAACTTCACAGGTATGGGCTGCGGAAGGTAGCTAGCTGTAAACGGTGTGGGATGCTTGAGGCTGATTTTCGCCATCTGGCTTGGGATTGTTGTAAGTTACATGACTTATGGGTGTTGGTTACGCAAGCTTTAACAAACATGGTGATGGAGACAGTGGACTGTTCGCTCAGGATCTGCTTGTTTGGGCTGGTAAAGGGCCTAAAACCAAAAAACAGACGGCTGGTCCTGATAGCCCTGTTACTAGCAAAACGGAAAGTGGCTCAAACATGGGACAACAAGCGGGCGCCGAAATTCGAAGACTGGATTAAGGACCTTGTGTTCTGCAGGGATCAGCTGGCATGTTATGTGGAGGAGCTCCCTGCCCCATCCAGGCCAAAAGATATCTGGTCACCCTTGACTGCCTATTTGCTATCCAGTCCTCAGGATGCGATAGGAGTTCTGGATTCATCCGAGTAGTGTTAACAATGTACTATATGATACTGTGGATTATTATGTTGCCTGACTGTACGCTGCAATATACAATATCTTGTGCGCATGTGGTCACACTGGGAAGGTGGGATTGTACTGTGTTTTGCACTATTGTCATATTTCTTTTTTGTGAAATGCAAAAATAAAATTTTAAAAAAACTCACCTGGAGAGGAAGATTGTGAAGAGTTTCCATTTAAGGTTCCACATGGATTATATCCTCTTTAACCTCGATCTCCTGATGGAAAGAAAGGTGTTTCCATAACATTCAAACCGGGACGTCTACTTTGAGGGACACCTCTGTATGAGGCCTGATTGTGGAAGCGACTGGTGAAATGGCCTCTACTAGCCCTGGTGAAAAGGTTAGGCTGAAAGATCTTCAAAGCTGACTGTCCTTTATATAAAGAGGTGAAAGTATTTTCAGACTTCAAAACCTCTTTAACAAAAGGACATCCAAAGAGTAAACCTCTAACACAAGGGCCAGCTTAATTTGTTGCTAGAGCACATATTTTAGGATCTATACATGGCAGAATGGGCCACCTACGTTCAGTAGAAAGCAGTTTGCATTGCCAAATGAACAAATGGTTATTTGTGCCTATCCTGCAAAAACATCTGGGTCTACTTTTTTTCCCTTTTTCTTTTGGCCAAAAAAAGCTAAATCTAAAATCTTTGCTAAGGGCGTGATAAATCTAATTGTTTGTCTTGACGGGCCTTCCATGATCTAGCAATTCCTTTTTTTTGGATCTTTAATGTATTTTCCTAAAAATACAGTTTTAGGTCATTGTCTTGAGTATTTGTGACATTCCCCGACAGAAAAGGTATAGTACATTCAGCATGGAATCTGTTTTTAACTTCCTTCAGAAAAGATTTCCTGAGTCTGCTCTCCATATAAGCAGCCGTTTTGAGAGATGTAGTCCTTTCAGAAAATGGTGGATGAATAATCTCATCAGGATCAAAAATATCATTTAATAAAGGAGTATTAAGAGAATTGGAGGAACCTTCTCCTGTTTCCTCATAACAATCTTTCTCAAATGGTCTCCACGGTTTATCACCACTGTCCTCATTTTGACCTCAATCAATGAATCCAAATGATCAGAAACTGAATCTACAGTATCAAAATTGTCGTCATTGTGTGAAACCTCTGGGAAACCTCTCTATATAAGCCCTTTTTTAATTTTCCAGGGCCTCCTATTTTAAAGTAAGGTTAGTTTTGTTACATGAAGCCCTCCTTTTCTTTTCCTTTAGATGATGGTAAATATATGGTAAGGCTTTTCAACTGGGTCATTGTGCCCAAAGTGTTAATCATAGTTTTTTGCATATAATTCTGAACAATCTGCTCAAACAGATTTGTAAGGACCAATTAAAAAATCTGCAACTTTTTCTGGAGTAATATTGTCCAATATAGGAGTGGTTTTGTTTGTGACATCCCTAGTATGATATACTAATATCTGGCATAAGCAATTTAAGCTCCTTAGAAAATGTGTTTAAATCATCTTGAAATTTGTGTTAACTCTCATCTGCCACAGGCAGTCTTTATTGAAAATTGTGAGTGAAAAGAACAGTTGGAACTGAGAATTATTAATACAACGTGGTTATCTATAAACACTAGTGTCAACAGTGGAATAGAAAAGAAAAGGTTAACTTCATGATTCGAGGGAACTGGGTGTGAGGGAAGGTGGCGATTAGGTGGAGCTACAACAGCTCCCATACGGCAGCAGGAACGGTTCAATCAGTCGCCATCTCACAAGTGATCAACACAAAGATAAGGGATATTAACTCCCTTTAGAAAATATAGAAATGGAGTTCACTCCCTGCCTAAGTTCCAAAGAATTGCTGCCCGCGCATGGACACCTGAAGAAATTATATTTCAAAATGGCGCCGGCTCTGGGTAACGTTAGAAAAACTAACTGGAGTGACCAATAAAGGGGCAACAACGAAATTATTCTGTGTATTATCGCTGATGTAAATCTGCATGAAAGGAACACTCAACACCTGAAATAAAAACAATATGAAGCAAACTCCAATACCAAATAATGTACAATTTATTTATAAAGTAGAAATATGTACTTATCATGGCTGCTGAGCAGCAAGGATGGAAGACTGGTCATGTGGATATATATGGATTTATAAATGCTGATTGGTTATAGCGTGCATTGTTGGGATTTGTAGTTTTTGTACTCATGGGTACTGTAGTTGTATTTCTTTTCAATGATTAAATTTGTTATAGATGTTGGTTCTGGCTGCTGAGAATAAACAGTGAAGGGAAGATTTCATAATCTGAAGCCTTTGGTCCTGTCAACCTGCAAACATCACACTGGCTTACATTTGTAACTAGAGATTTCACTACTATTCCCTTCCTCTGAAGGAGAAATAACGTTGGGTAAAGCCTGCTTAAACATCACTCTCCCTGACCTTCCGTTGACTGAATCTGCCCATCCAACCTTCTCTGCCTGCAGCATTGCATAATATTAAATAATTGTGATATATTTCTGGAAAAGGCTTCTTCAGCATGTTTTTTTTCACTAAGCAAGCATTAATAAAGAGCATAAACCCACAGAATACAATATCTTAACATAACTTTGATAGATGCCTCTGAGAAATAAATGGGATTGGCAGTAACAAATTCAGATGGATACTTCTGACTGCAGATTCCTCACCTTTTGAATTCCCAAGGTGCCAAACTGGAGCAGGAGGCAAAGCTTTGTTGCCGAATACAAAAGTCGAAGGTTAAGTCTAGGGACAAGCTGTGCCACTCATGCAAGAAGTCCAAACTGGACTCGTGCCCATCTCACAACATCCACTTTGGAAATACGTTGAGCAGTCAGTAGTCCAAGGACACAACCCCACTGAATCTCCTACCATTGTCCTACTCTAAGCCTGTTCTGAGGCAGGTCCTTAGGTGCTCCGAATTTGCCGAGCCATCATCGACCCTGCAGCAAATAGAGGCCTATAAGGAGGTCATGCTGCTATTTTTCAGGGCACTGCCAGTTCCCTCCGGGGCACCTTCGAGCTCCAGAGAGGTGTGATGGTCTCCGGGAGACTATGGCATGAACTGGCTTTCTTTGCCTCCACCCAGTTCCATGCTGGGACCACTCCATGCATCCACTCCAGCTCATCCGTTCTGGCCACCCCCAGCTCCAGCAGTGCCTGTACCAAATCAAACTCCTACGCATATTTCCAGTCTGGAGCTTTTGTTGTCCCATGCCAGGCCTTTGTCTAACATGAAGACTAAGACAAACTTGCTGATGGAAATCTTACAGCCTAGACCTTCTCCTTCTAGGCCCTTATTGCTTTTTAGCAAGGCCCTGATGGAGGCCTTGATATCTGCATGTCAAGTCACGCTCAGCCTCCTCAGTAAGCCTACCAGTGGCTAGAGATTATAGGCTCACCTCTGGAAACCTAGCCTTTTTTGACCCCGCAACACACTTGAGCTTGGTGGCTCCGGCTTCCACCCAAAAAGGTAATCCCTACTGTGCCTCTGGATAGAGTTGAAGTGCATTAATACATTCAGCAAAAGTCTCTTCCTCTGTCATCTCGTACAAAACGGGCAGTGTCCTCTGCATTCTGGGGTACTTCTACATGTGTGCCTTATGGGACAAGGCCCATGAGATATTATCAGCCGTTCCAGATAAAAGCAGTACCTCCTTTGCTCCGAAAATCTAGACTGACAGCAAGCCCAAAGCGCTGCCCACAGTCAGTTGTGTCCAGGTCAGCTATCAAAACATTCTGAACTATTCACCAGCAACACAGAAAATTCTGAGGATACTCCTGAAGTCTTGTCTGTCATCAAAGGCAGCCCTTGCAACCCTTGCAGCAGCCTACAGCCTTTTTCCATTGCTCAAGAGGATGTGGTGGTGACTGAGCACGTGGAAACACTAGGCAGCAGTCTTCCCCCTCCTTCCCTTCTGCAGCTATGGCCAAACCCCTTTGATTTTCCCTCCCTGTTTGACTGGTAGGGGGTGGAAGGACTCATTTCTTCCTGCCCAGTTTGCGTGCTAGAACTTCAGAACAGGTGGGTGCTGCAGTTTGTTCAACAAGGCTACGTCCTCCCCTTTATATCCACCTTCGTCCCCCAGATTTCCCATCCATTTTTATACAGTCTTCAGCAGATCATGCCTCTGTTCTTGTGCAGGAAGTGCAGTCACTTCTATGCAAAGGGACAACAGTGTTGCAAAAGGGGAGGTGGGCAGGAGGTGCTACCCCTGTTATTTCGTAGTACCTAAACCAGATCAAGGACTATGGACCTTTGACTTTTGAACAACTTCCTTTGGAAGGACATGTTCAAGATGTTTACTTTGGCCCAAGTTCTTTTGGCCTTGGTTCCAAGGGACTGGATGGTGTCCTTTTGATTTGCAGGGCTTATATTTTATGTCTGTCCTCCAGACCCACAGACTCTTCCTGCAGTTCATTGCCTTTGGCCTCACCTCTGCCACTTGGTGGTTCACAAAGATGATGGCCGTGGTATCTGCCCATCTTTGCAGGTTGGAAATGTGTATTTCTGTACCTTGATTGACTGCTGAACGGGGATTCACTGCAATCTGTTGTGTACAACTTACAGACCACTGTGTAGCAGATTTTCTTCATGGAGGGCTGTCCTGGCCACCATAGCATTTATGGCCTTTACTCCCACACAGCGAGACGCATTCAGGTTATGATCCTAATGCTTTGGGCACACTTCTGTGTTCCAGCATGGACGGTTCTGAAGATTCTTGGTCTCCAGCATTCTGCTGGTCCCACATTCCAGTTGACTTGCAGGCCATGCAGAGGAATCTCGCTCTGCAAGTGGCTCCACAATGGTGCAGCTTTTCAGACGCCATCTTCATATCAGGAGGCGGCATCCAAGGATCTTCAGTGGTGGCTGTCTGGCACTAATCTGATGTTCAGCAGACCATTCTACTTATCTCACCCGGAAGTCACAGTAGTGACTGATAGATTTTCTCTGATTTTTGGGGGGCGGAAGACGGATCTGGGAGAAGGGACGATCGGGGTCCTTTGGCCACCATTTGAACAAAAGCACCACATTAACTTGCTGGAGCTTCAGCCCATTCTGTCGGCTCTGAAGGCCTATATCCCATTAGTCAAGGAGAAGCCGCTTCTGAATCTACAGCCTGCACCTCCATGTATGGACCTTGAGCGGCACCAGAAAAAAATAAAAAAGCAGATTTGATTTGCCTGCTGTAGTAATGACTGATCTTTGCTGATAAGCACCAGTCTGCCAAATCCTGTTTATTCAGGTCATGGAGTAAAGTTTGTGGTCTGGTGCAGAGATCACCAAGTTGACTATCTGCAGGCCAGACTGTCGGATGTTTTGTTATTTGCTCGATTTCCGTCCCAGGCTTTGCAGTGGACACTGGTAAAGGTTATTTGTCAGCCCTTGCTGCCTTTGTTTTTACCTGTGTGTATCAATGGGGATACCCGAAATGCTACCAGACCCGGGTCAAAATTGCAGTACAATAGAAGAATGGTCACAGTAGCAACAATTTTTCAAAACAAAAACAAACAGCATTCACAATACCAATTTAAGTTCAATGGCAGGGAATGCGATTTATTTTCAATGCAAATATGCAATTCAATTACGGCAACACAGTTGCTCTTTCATCTGAAATCAATTCAAATTTTTGAACAGGTGCTCTAGTGAGAGGGAAGGAAAGGATGGTGTGTTTTTGGTCAAAGTGAAACCGTGAGGGGAGTGGACAAGGGAGAGGTAGTGTGACATATATCCATCAAATTCACAAAGTGAGGCCAATCCGGCCTAACAGGTCAGTTGTTCCAACTATATCACATAGCATTACATAGACACTGATAATGAATTAGTCGTCGAGGCTTGTGTGCTAGTAGTCAACGTTTCGACCCCTAAAAATAATCAAGGTAATTCCAGCCTTAGGGTGGGGTCTTCATCAGGACTGTATGGACAAGGAGCACCTAGAGGCAATAGGATACTCTGTGTTAGGAGGGTGAAGTTGCAAAAAGGTAGTGAATGATCATGATTAATGATTAAAGGTAGGGATTACCTAATTGTTCCGTCAGCGCATGACTTTGAGCTGGACGGTTATTGTGGGTGGGCTCAACAGAGCTCCTAAGTACAGAGAAGAGACCGATTCAACATGCAAACTTAAAGAATCCACATCAGACTGGACTAAGAGTACTGTCCACGTTCATGCCTCCTGCGCATATGATGCCACACAAAATACTTGCATTTGAAAGTGTGGTGCTTCGTGATGTATTGAAAGTGTGCTCAACTAAACCATATACCAAACACAATGTGACCAAGGGAGAACGCGAGGCACTTGAAACTCTGAAGCGCAACCGGACGATGGTGATTAAGCCGGCGGACAAAGGTGGAGCTATTGTCCAAAATACACCAGATTATAAGGCTGAAATCTATTCCCAACTTCAAGACGGCATAAGTTACATCACCCTTACTGCGGACCCCACCAAGGACATAAGGAAATTAATTTTGACCATTACTGAGAAAGGTAAACATGCAGGATTTATTTCAGACCATGAGTTTGAATACCTCAACACCAAACAACCACACCTTTCAACGATCTATACTTTACCCAAGGTGCACAAGAACCTGCAGCACCCTCCTGGAAGGCCCATTATCTCTGGTTGTGGCTCCCTCCTGGAACCAGTATGTAAGTACATCGACTTCTTTCTCAAACCACTTGCTGAATTAACCAAGGCATACCTGCGTGACACCATTCAAGTGATCAACCTGATTGACGATATGCCATTTGACCAAGAGACTCAATTACTGGTGACACTGGATATATAGTCTCTTTACACGAGCATCCCGCAACGACCGGCACTAGAATCAATAGCGCTTGGGAGAAGACCTCAACCAGTGTGTGTCCCCACTGAATTCATTGTAGAGCTGCTGGAGGTAGCCATGATGAAGAACTTCTTCTTGTTCCAAAATGAGTTTTTCCTCCAAACCAAGGGAGTGGCGATGAGGGCAGCCTTCGCCCCTGACTTGGCTATCCTCTTCATGGAGGACTTTGAGGAACAACTCATCTTCCATCACACCAATCCATACAAAGAAAACGTGACGCATTGTCACCGCTACATAGATGACATCCTACTGATCTGGACAGGAAACGAAACAGACCTCCAAGGTTTTTACGAGTGGCTGAATACCAGATCCCTTGATATCAAATTCACCATCCATTGGAATAAGAACACCATCGATTTTCTGGATATCACCATAAAAACAGATAATAATCATTTATACACTACACTCTACAGAACCAGCTGAACGCAATACATTGCTGAGATATTCCAGCCACCACACGAGGCCTCCGTGACAACTTGCCGTTCTGGCAATTTCTCCGTGTCCGAAGGAACTGCTCTCTCAAAGACGACTTCTTTAGAGAATCAGAAGATCTGATCAACCGCCTCATAGTGAGGTTACCCCAAAAGGTATTCAAGCGGGCGAGGAAAAGAGCTTAGTACTACGATAGAGATGCGCTCCTTACTCCTAAACAACGTTCAACAGACACACCAAGGATGATGTGTGACCACATTCTGCACTAGGAGCAACGAAATTAAGAGGATCATCAATGGACACTGGAAACTTATATCTGACGATCTTGAGATTCCGGATCCCCCAATGCACTCTTTCAAAAAAGCAAAAAGCATCGTAGACCATGTGGTCCGGTCTCTATTGGA
Source organism: Calotriton arnoldi (assembly GCA_963921515.1). Classification (NCBI taxonomy): domain Eukaryota; kingdom Metazoa; phylum Chordata; class Amphibia; order Caudata; family Salamandridae; genus Calotriton; species Calotriton arnoldi. Next base: position 440,282 of record CAWUFW010005707.1, read on the forward strand.
TACACCCCCCCCCCCCCCACCCACCATTCAAACACTCTGGAATTTACCAGAAATAGTGGGACATTTCAAATGCTCTAAATGTAAAGCATGCAAGCTGACCATTGAAACCAAGACATTTTGTTACAAACCACATACCATAGATTTAAAAGTCCACTCCAACTGCAACACAACAGATGTGATCTATGGCATCTTATGTCCTTGTAATAAGTTGTACATAGGCCAAACTAGACAAAGTAAAAACAAGGATACTACAACACTGTAGCAGGATTAGGTGCGGCACAGTGGGCGCACCACTTGAACATTTCACCACAAAACTACACAAACCAGAACCTATGAGATGGGTAATTATGGAAGAGGTCTCTTTGGGGAGTAGGGGTGGCGACGTTAACTCTATTCTGAATATACGAGAATGCAAATGGATGCATAAGATGGACACACTGAATAATGGCCTTAATGAACTTGACGGCACAAATGCACAACTTTCCATTCTTGTCACCGAATAATGTGTATGAATCATGTCATTATTGCCCTCTTACCTGCATATGACACTGTCCCAACTGATCTTGGTATGAAGGACCCTCAACGAGGCACTTCACTTTGTACATCTCATTGGGATGACGGGGCCGTAAGTCTACCTGTGCGGCAGCCCCGACGAACCCATCCCATGATTGTGATAATGACTGTATTTAATGAGTACATAAATCCAAGGCACACCTTGATATCCAGTCTGACAAACGGATACACCTTGGATAATCATACAGTAAGAACACATAATATGTACATCCGGTTATAGTAACCTCGCTGTTCTTTACAATGTTTGTATGTCTCACTCTGTGTAATACTCCGCAACATATGCCTCCGGATCCTCTCCCCCAATTATATGGTCTCTAGCAATACACCATGCGACTGGGACAATGATCGTCCGCTATAAGTACATGTAACTCGAAGGTACACTGTTAATCAGTCTGATGTATTTACATACCGTAGATTAACATACAGGATGAATATATAATCTATGCATCTGGGTATTTCAACTCTGCCGTTTTCTGCAATAATATTTATTTCTTATGTTTCACTCTCTGTAATTTTCTGAAACGCATGTCTCTACAAATCTTTTGTGATTTTCTCAATTATCTAACTATATCGAGATGTTCATAAGGGCGCTACATACACTTTGTCCTTTTCGAGACTTTAGACCTTTACAACCGCTTGTGGTAAAAGTAAAAGACATCTCTTTTGAGAGATCCCTTAGACCCCATCTGTAAGCCCGGTGTCAGCCATTGACAGGCCCTTGGATTCCACGTTCCAATACGTGTAGACAGCGAGCAGCTGCACTTCACGTCATCGCTCACGTTCATATAGGGAATGAAGAACCGCGGGCTCATTCGGTCAGGAGAATCTGAGCCGGATGGTTTTTCCAAGGTACGTTATCTTCACTGCCCTTTGGGACACACTAGATTTGTTTTATTAACCATGTTTGATCGCTAACGTTGTTCACGGCCACATATTTCCGAGAGCCAGTTTAATTTTAAATCGTCCATTGAATGCACGACTTTCGTTACTGGCATTAGTGCGGGAGCCGACTTAGTTATTTTTTATAATTGGTCTATTCTTTTTTGCTCGAAGCCAACGCGCATCGTAAATATATATGCATTGATTGCAGTCAATAATGGGCTTTCAATACAGGGCCACAGAAGTCAGTCCCTGTATTGAACTATATGATTCTGAACCTAGTTAACTTTCTACATGCCATGCCCTTTACCTTTTTACTCTTAACATGTCTGATGCATACAACTCTGAACCACCCCTACACCCATTCTGTCCTACTTTTCTTTCTGCATTAAATAGTCTTATCTGGTGACTGCGAAGGATCGTTTGACCCACAGTTCTCCAACAAGGCTCGTACGTGCACGTTTGGCCGTACCTCCCCTTTACTCCGTAAGTGGCAAGCTAGCAGGGGCTTAGATATTCAATGTCCTGATTTGTTTAAGTTCGTATGTTGAATCTGTGTCTTCTCTGTACTTAGGAGCTCTGTTGAGCCCACCCACAATTACCGTCCAGCTCAGTCATGCGTTGACTGAACAATTAGGTAATCCCTACCTTTAATCATGAGCATTCACTACCTTTTTGTAACTTTACCCTCCTAACACAGAGTATCCTATTGCCTCTAGGTGCTCCCTGTCCATACAGTCCTGATGAAGACCCCAAGGCTGGAATTACCTTGATTATTTTTAGGGGTCGAAACGTTGACTACTACTAGCACACAAGCCTCGACGACTGTAATTCATTATCAGTGTCTATGTAATGCTATGTGATATAGTTGGAACAACTGACCTATGTTAGGCCGGATTGGTCTCACTTTGTGAATTTGATGGATATATGGCACACTACCTCTCCCTTGTCCACTACCCTCACGGTTTCACTTTGACCAAAAACACACCATCCTTTCCTTTCCCTCTCACTAGAGCACCTGTTCAAAAATTTGAATTGATTTCAGATGAAAGAGCAACTGTGTTGCCGTAATTGAATTGCATATTTACATTGAAAATAAATCTCATTCCCTGCAGTTGAACTTAAATTGGTATTGTGAATGCGGTTTTGTTTTTACCTGTTCAGCCTTTGTTGTTCAAATCACCAGTTGTGAGGTCTTTTTTTTATTCCTAAATTAATCTTAAGTTGCTCCTTAGATTCTTAATGTGCAGAAGCTTCTCTACAGTGCCAGGGACTGTGCTTTTTGAGATGACAAAGCTTCTGCTTTTAGCCAATTTGGACAAAGACAAAAGGCCAGCAATACCTGTTGTCTTGGCTAAGGCTTATTTTGTTGTTTTTTTTAGAAAGGGGGTGGTTAGCGTCTAGGAATGCAAGTCTGAATCACTAATTTATAGATCTGGAAGAGTTTAAACATTAAGGTGTTTGGGCTAAGCCCCTTCTTTCCGCCCCCCCCAATCCTTTTACACTTAACGCTTCTAGCGGTTTTTTTCTCCATAAAATGGTATCCAGGTAACATTGTTTATTTTCTTTGCAATGACAAATGTGAAAATCGCGAGACCAAAACTTTTTTTTCTGAACATTGCCTGGAGAAGACTTGCTGTGCTAAAATCATGCCCGTGTGAGCTTGCCAAAACTGGTTAAAATTTTGTATTCTGTAACTGGAGGTTAGTATTATTTTTGCTGGCTCTGCATGTTTGCATTTGGTGGAAAAAATGGGTTAGAAACCGTGGGAACACCAAAAAATGCAATGTTTCTGAAGACTAGCCAATATTATGAATTACGCAAGGTGTCATTCTCTGTGTGCACCATTCATTGCATTCGCCTGGTTTCTCTGCATGGGTGGGGATTTTGTTTTGAACAAACTCAGTGGAAAGTGCAGTCCCTGTTAAGCTGAACTGGTTTATATTGACGCTTGAGACTTTTATTAAGATGTTATGGACTCCAGGCCTTCCTTTTTGTACTCTTTGAAAGCATTGTTCTTTTGGTGTGCCTTTGCTGTATAAACAATGTGGTGTTATATTTACGCGGTTAGTCCTAGTATTGTGGCTAAGCATTGTGAGGTATGCAGTTTTGTATGAGATTGTGTGTTGCAAATTGTTTAGCTAGTGGTTTGAAGTGCAACCATGTCAATTTCTGAATGCAGAACTCTGTGTCGCAGTCTTAGTCCAAGAGAGATTGACGTCCTCAAAAAAACGTGTAAGGTTAGGGAGGCTTCTGTCATAAAAGGGATGGTTGTGCATTGAAAGACAGTTGCTTAATATGTTGCAAGTGCATGGTACAGCCGTTAGGGAGCACTATGCAGTCCAAAGCAAAATCGGGTCGTTTTGAGCTAAATGGTCTTGGAACCCACAATGGGGGGAGGAGGGGGGAGTGCAGTGTTCCGTTGCTGTCAAGAGAAGACATTTTTTAGTACTTGAAAGTTTTACCATTTTAGGAAGGTTTTGGACAAGCTTAAAATGTAGTAATCGATGTGATTGCCATTTGCATATGAAAAATGAGTAAGTCATCATTTGAAAGTACACAAAGCTAGACGAGAAACGAAAGCTAGGGTAAGCAGGTGCGGTTCATTGATCTTCTTTTCTTAAGGAAAACGTAGTCTCTTCTATCGTATATTACCATGACGGTAGACATCAAATATATAATTGGAACTAAAATTTAAATCTACTATTGCGTATGTCTTATGCATTCGATGGTCCCTAGTTCCCATGATCTTTTGCTGGTTTGTCAATGCATCTAATGTGACTAGATTAATCATATATGCTGCCCCTGTTTTTTTGGCCCTGCCTGCCCTCAGATGCATCTGTCAGTACTCTGTTTTGTTTTTACTCTATGAACCGTTCTCTCTAAGGATGTTTTAAACAAAAAAACTAAAAAGGATGTGTGACGTCAAGGATTTCGCAGTTAAAGTATAAAAAATGTTCATCTCAAGGTTTTCCAGACTTTCTGGTCAGTTAAATAATTTAAGACAATTGCCATCACTGTTCCACCTTAGCGCAGAGCCTTCAAATTGGCGGAGTTGAGGTGGTGTCAGAGGGGGGCATAATTTCCAAAGCCTCCTACATTTGCAGGGTACGGACTTGTGTGCTGAAGTGTGTGTGTATGTGTGTATATATATATATATATATATATATATATATATATATATATATATATATATATATATATATATATATATACATCCCCCTGATCATTCTAGGATACCAGTGAACACAAATAGATATTGCATTCTGCATAGAGAACCTTCATTTTAAATGCAGGTGACTAAGCCACTCCTGTGTGATTTATCTACAAGCAAAAAATTCAATACCCATGCTTTAGACTAGATGGGTTGAATGTTTTGTAGCTGCCATATGGGCCAATGTCACGTGCAACTCCTTCAATCATTCCTAGCTTTTTAGTCTACAACACGCTAAGTGCTGGCATGTACATATAAGGGGAACCAATTGCTGGTGGCTGAAAAGCTAGGACATGCTGAAGGTGTCACACATTGAACTTAGCAGATGTGAGGTTCAACCTACGTCATGTTTTGAATCCGCTTTGTCCACCCTTGCAGACCCTTCATTATATTTCAGCACTCCATTGTTGCCTTTTTTTGATTCCTCTTCTTCCCAATAATTTTAGTTCCCAGTCCTTTTCAGATGCCAAAGGCATGCTACGTTCACTTCTCTCTGCCCAGTCTAATATTTTAGCAAAGACAACTGTCGGTATGGCTTCATTATTCCATTATCTTGTCACCTTAGATTCCCATCTCCTGATCACTCTTCAGTTTTTGCGGTTTAACTAATGGCCTGGCAAACTGTTTGGTATTGACAATTGATTTATTTTTTTAATGATATCAAGTTTGTTTTTAAAATATATCTTGCCCAATGTAGCCTCCAAACTGAGCGTGTCAAGTCATAAACCACTAAAGCGTAAGGTGCCCTGGAGCTCAATTTTGATTTTACTTCACCTGCATATTTACAAAAATCCCATGGTGACAGGAAGACCAAGAAAACATCCTTGCCCCTTTCCCTCCAAACATGTGTAACCCAGTGGAACTTCTCTATTGTTCCCACATATTTCTGATGAACCAACCGGAGAATGTAAAATTTGGGTTCAAAGGATTGAGCAGGGTATCATATCTTTTCCCTACACAATGAAAATAAGATGTATTATTTTTTAGTCCATCAATTGAAGCAATAGGTGAAATGTAAAGCAGAGATTAAGATTTCAAGTTAATTGTTTTCCATGTCCCCATTCATCTTTGTCTTCACTTCCTTATTATAGGATTTAGGAAAAGCCAACCGGCAAAGACCAAAGGTAAGCAATATATGCATGAATCTGTAGTATCCTGTTTTATGGTTTTGTCAATATGGAGGAATAGCAAACTAAAAGAATATCTACTAATACTTTTTTCTCTTTCATTAAGCCTCCAAAGCCTGAAGATTTGGCAGTTGTTTGTTTTACCAGTGGAACCACAGGTTAATAGTTGCATTATATTCGTTTTGTTTTCGTTGCTGAAATTCCATTTACTACTCAAATTTGTTTTCATACTCCAGCAACAGGCCATTTCCCTTGGACCTGGAAGAACAGTCTCTGCTGCAAAAATCTGAATGTCTTTGGCAACTGTGTTGTGTACCTTTTTTGTTTTTTGTTGCTACTGTTAAGGTAATCTATGTTCAAACACCTAAAATGCCAGAAAAGCAATTTTCATCAATGCATGTCAGACGGTGACGGTTGGGTACCTTGCACACCACGTGGAGTGCAAGGACAAACTTGCCCCTCTTTGTGTGTTTGTCATCAGTTGGAGCATGCTTTAAGGAAATACACATGAAACAGATATGTTCGAGGCATGTGTGGCTGTCGATACACATGCTGCGCATACTTCTGCCATCTAGTGTTGGGCCCATATGTGGGCAAGTTGTTTTTCTTCGAAGAAGTCTTTTGAGTCACGAGGTTGTGTGACTCCTCCTGCTGGTAATGGGCATAGGCCCCATTGTTAAATTGTTTTCTTTCTGCTGTGTAGTTCAGATATGTGCTTTTGTGCTCCTATAAGACCATTGTCTGTACTCTTTCGATCACCACGATACTTCTGATCGTCAGTATTGTTCGAACATGTATCCCTTTCTCATTTTCCGCATCTTGTCGAAGAATCCATCTCTGCTGGGTGAATCCCGGTTCGGTCTCGCCCCACGTGGGCCTTTCTTTTCGGATGCCTTTGTTTCTCTGGCCTTCCAACGAGCTTTGGTGCAACGTATGTCGCTCCTTCCAATCTTTAAAAATAAATAAATACTTCAAACAAATGACTGTCTGGCTCGACTTTTGGAAATGTCCTGAGGAGGTTACACAGATCAGATAGACCTTCGTCGCGGAAGAGCATCCAGAACACCATGCAGAGGCATCTCCAGCCGATGAAGAGGTATTTTCACCAGAGGACAGCAACGAGTCCGACCTAGAGAACAAGGACTTAACCGCTGCACAGAAGGTTGTGAGTACACAAACGCCCTCTCCTTGAAACAGATCCCAAACTGAGCCAGCCAAAGGCCCAAGATTACAAAAAAACTCCAGTGGGCCTTCACTGCCTTCTGGCCATGGTAGGCACAGACCATCAACTTCTGTGCTGAAAAACCCTACCAAGTCAGTCGGCTTGGCCCTGACTGCTACCAGCTCATCGTTGAGAAAACTGTGAGCACTGAAAATGCTGGCATCGAAACATTCATCCGGACTGGCCCCATCTGCACCAAAATCCCCATTAGTACCGAAGACAGCCACTAATGCACTCTGCTCTGAAATGGTCATGCCACTCCTCCATCGGCTCCAAGAAGAAATCTTTCAATCAAAGACATTTAGCAATTCATATCCAGATGGGAAAGATCACTCAACCGCCTAAAGCGGCCACACATCCACCAAGAAGACTGCTTTCTTTCCAAGAAGCATTGGATGAAAGCCCCAGTTACTAAAGCAAGGAAGAAACATGCACTTCCATCACCAGTCCAGCCTATGCAGGAACCACCTTCTCCACACCCCTTACATGAAGATCCCCTGGCATACACACCACAGGGGTCACCACTTCCATTCCACAAGGAATTAGAAGGTAAAGACCCAACCCCCATATCACCACATCTAGACCCCTGGGTCACTTACGATGCTGAGCCCCCAGCAGATACTGACCCTCATCTGTACCCAGCTCGTCCATCTTCTTCAGGGCTGCACTGGCCGTAGCGTGCACCGGGCATTTCCCCTGGTGGGCCGGAAGGGTGGTGGCCGGTTTTGGACCTGTGGGGGCTGTTTTTGTTACTGGGGCCAGTTTTGCAGCAGTGCTGCAATATCGGGCCCCTTGTAACAAAAGTAGACGCAGCAGCAGTGTTCCTGCAAGAACACCCCAGACCCCCTACCCCCTGGCGATCCAGGTCGGGCCTGACCTCCTTCAGATGATTCCTCCACTCAAGAGCTACTTGCCAGGTCAGCAGCTTCTCACAAGGTTTCTCTCCATTCAGAGCCTCTAGATGAGGATCTTTTATTTGAGACCCTCTCCTCCACACAGCGCACTACACAATACCTCCCATAACTAAAAGGTATGTTGCGACACACTGGGGATATTTTCCAGGACCTTGTCCATGCACGGGTGTTAACTCCCCATGTAGACAAAAGATTTAAAGCTTCCCTTTCTGCTCCCCCCCCCCACCCCCTTACACCGCGGACGGCGTGGTGCATGGCAGCATAGCTACGCTGCTCCCGCCGACGTGACAGTCAATCAACGAACTTACCCGTCACAAAGATGACCCAGGACTGGAAGAGCGGCAGATCCTTGAATATCTAAATACCACGGGCAACCAACGAGCATGGTGTCGGGCTGATTGTCGAGCTTGTTACACCGATTTTTGTCCCGTTGGCGCTGAACACTGAGCGCACTCTACGAGGGACAAAATGGCCGATGTCCCGAACCGCCCCTGACACGACGCGGTTCATGTTGAAGCTGTGACCCACAAGTAAGACTATCTGCTTTGCCTCCTCGAACCTTCGAGTGCTGGGCTTCCCCCAAAAATCCGTCTGGGCATGGTCACAAGTGTAAACAGTGTCTCTGGGTGATAAATTCATGTATACCCTCCCTATGCTCTGCCTGACTATAAAATGGCGGCTGCCCACGAAGCACAGGTTAATTTTGCTCTAGCCAGAGCTTGATTTGATGCATATAAGTACTTATTCCTATCAACCCCCTCTGAAGTTTGCTGATTCCTAATGGACTCCACCAATTAATGATGCTTTAGCCAGAGCTTGATTTGATACATATAACTACATTCTCCTATCACCCCCTCTGAAGTTTGCTGATTCCTAATGGTCACCACTAATTATCCACGATACGTGTCGACACTTAGTGAACACCGGAAGCATTGCCACTGGGAGCCTGCACAAATGCCCAAACACTCACTACTGTCGCTGGGAATGGGGAAGATCTGCAGTCTTTGTCCTGTCCCTTCCACCTCTCCTCTCTCCACTCCTGACCTGGGGGCAAGCTGGAGGACGAGGCGACCAACGCTGCTTTCGATGGAACTATGGCGTTGCCCCCTGGGCGGAATCCGTACCTGTTTGGACTTATCGCGGAGCCAGAGTAACCTTTGGCTGATGCCCGGTGGAGCTATCCTATGTAGCTATAGAGGAGTTTGGCTCTGGGGTTCCCACCCCTCGGCCGACACCTACCCAGCCGGACATCGGACTTTGTTTTTCCTCGTCTCCCCCGTTGTGTTCCCTTCCCTCCCCCGCCTCAAGGGGGAGGTAACCGCCGGTGCTTTGACTGACTTTTTTGGTGTCCCCTACTTGTTCTTTACCCCTTGGACTTTCTGATGAACCCTGATCTTCACTCAAACCCCTTTACTTTTTCCACTACTACCCTCCTTACTCCATCGGTTTTGTTTTTCTATGTTTAATGCACTAGTAACTGATGCAACTGTAACTGATTTAACGCTGTAACACGGTTTAATCCCTGTCCGTTTCCCCTTCCCTCCGGACTCCTCCTGACGACCCTCGAACGTTTTTCTCCTTCTTGCTGGACTGCCTTAACTCCATCCCCCCCCCCCCCCCTCTGGTTCCCTTCTCTCCTCTCACCTTCTCTCAGAATACTATTCTTGTCCCCCTTTGCCTTCTCCCCCCCTTATGATTTGCCACTTACTTTGTAAGGACTGTGCAACAAATGTTTAAATTATTGTACCTTGTAACTCACAATTTTTGTTCCTTATGTAAAGTGCTCTGATACCTCCGTGTCTAGCCAGCACTATATAAAACTCAAAGTAAAGTTATCTTCCACCAAACATTCTTGCTGTCCATACAGCTGGAAAAATGGCTAACTCCCAAACAATCGGAAAAGTGCCCCTCCAGACAAAGAATAAGACTAGACATAGCGGGGAAAAGGGTAGCGGCACAATCTGCCAATCGGTGGCAAATTGACAATTCTGTAGGCCTTGTAAGTAGGTATGTCAGAGCCACATGGGACGTAATGGAGGAGCTCCCTAAAGAACTTCATAAGAGAGGGCATGGGTTAGTGTCTGAGGGGAAATTGATCTCAAATACTACTATAAGATGTGTCCCTGATGCTGCTCACACAGCTGCGCAGGGCATCAATTGAAGCCTCCTTAGATGCCTTGCATGGTTGCGCATATCAGGTTTTAAGCCTAAAGTTCAGCAGCACATGTTTGCTCTCCCATTTGATAGCGAACATCTTTTTGGGCCTCGTGTAGATCAAATATTGGAGAAAATTTCGAAAAGACAGATGGCAAAGACATCAAAGGCAATGGGGGCACTTCAAACACCCACTTTTCAGGGTTCCTTTCACTGCACTCCCTTCTGTGGAGGCTCCAAGCAGGCTTCCCCTGAAACCTCCACCATACAATCGCCCGCATATCCAGACACCCTCGGGTAGAGGTTATTCCAGAGTCTCGTACAGGGGAAATAATTCAAGAGGAGGAGATGAAGGACCATCCCCAAAAGCTATCCCTACCACATCTACCAAACCCTGACTTAACACTCCTGCCCCCCATCAGAAAGCACTTGTTTGGGGCTGCTTCCAGCAGTTCCTACCCATTTGGTGAAACATCACTACTGACCAGTGGGTTTTGGACATTATACAAAGGTTATTGCTTGGAGTTAACTACCACACCGCCCACAATACCACCTCACAAACACTCTCGCCAGAGCACATAAAACTGCTCACGGAAGAGGTACAGTCAGTCCCTCTTTCTCAAAGGCACCATTGAAGAAGTACCACCTCAACAACAGGGGGTAGGAGTGTATTCCCTAGATTTTCTAATAGCCAAAAAAGATGGCTCTCTCAGACCCAGTTTCGAGCTAAGGCCTCTAAACAAATACCTTCACTCAGAACATTTCCATATTGTTAGTCTCCAAGTTGTCCTACTTCTTCTAAAGCGGGGCAACTTTACGACTTGATTGTGTACTTTCACACACCTAGCACCTCTGCTTTACCTCAGGTTTGTGTTCAATGGCAAACACTATCAGTTCAAAGTACTCCCCTTCGGAGTCAGTACAGTTCCTCAAGTGTTCACAAAGTGCCTTGCAGTAATATCCGCTCACCTAAGAAGGCAAGGCATGCACATCTTCCCTTACCTGGACAACTAGCTCATCGAGTTCCACTCGCCAGTTATGCAGCCAATACACTCGGATCACTTTACATCTTTTACACAAATTGGATTCTCTATCAATATCCTAAAATCCCACTTCTAACCAAAGCAAATTCAGTCATACTTTGGAGCAATTCTCAATTTGGAAATAGGTTGGCTTCTCTTAATGCTGCAAGAATACTGTCTTTTCAGACACTTCTTCCGCAATTTCAAACAAATTGGCAGGTTATAGCCAGAACAGTTGCACGTCTTCTAGGCATGATGACCTCCTGCATTGTAATAGTACCTTATGCACGACTAAACATGTGTCCGTTGCAGGAATGTCTAGCACAACAATGGTCTCCAGTGGAAGAACATTGGGAAGATCTAGTGTTGGACAGCCGCCAAGCATGCCACTCTCTCCTGTGATGGAACAACAAAAACGTGCTACAGGAGCGGGCTTTTCCTGACCCAATTCCACAGGAGACCATCAAAATGGACGCATCCCTCATCGGATGGGGGGCACATTTGCAAACTTTCTGTCCAAGGCCATTGGAAACCCAAACACCAGAGTTTTCACCTAAATTACTTCGAGCTCCGCACAATTAAACTAGTGTTAAAAGCTTTTCTTGTTAGCATAGACAACACTGCAGCCATTTTTTATCTACAGAAACAGAGGGGTTGGGGGTGACTCTGTCTCCACAACTCTTTGCTCACCCAGCAAATTTAGAGGTGGGCTTTCCATCTCAAAATACACCTTCTAGTGGAACTCCTCCCGGGACTGGACAACGACTTTGTCGACCTCCTCTGCAGGATGCGGCAACAATGGCACGAGTGTGAATTCCACCCGCAAGTCCTCCGCCAATACTTTCAACGGTGGAGCTTTACCCAAATAGACCTATTACCAAATGCAGAAAACGCAAAATGTCAAATTCGCATCGAGAGACCCACACAATCATTTCAAAGGCAATGCATCATGGATGAACTGGTCAGGGATATTTGCCTGCGCTTTTCCTCCTTTTTCCCTGCTTTTATTTGTGGTTCGGATGTTAGGGCAAATATCCTTCAGCCTCATTCTGGTAGCACCCACCTGGGCTAGCCAACCATGGTTCACAACACTTCTGGAACTATCAGTAGTTCCTCATGAGAAGCTCCCAGTCAGGTCGGACCTTCTCATACAGAAAATTAAACCGAGCACAGCACCGTAAACCGTTCCAACTGACTATTTCGTCAGTCAATTTAATTTCACAATTAATAATCAGAAAGCAAACAATAAGGCGCAATCTTGACCATGGGTGAAACAATTCTTGATAAGTTAGACGACTTTCTCAAGGCTGTAGATAAATACATATGATGTACAACTGTAATTTAACACAAACCGGTCTTAATGCGCATGGACCAGGAGACACTCTTTCAAGATATGAGTCGCATGTAATGGTCAAACACTGGGAAATCTGAATAATATTTCCCTGTTTGTGTTAAATTACAATTGTACATCATGTTTCTATCTACAGCCTTCAGAAAGTCGTCTAACGACGAAACACGTGTCGGCTGTGTGCTTGCTTCATCAACGTGTCAACTTATCAAGAATTGTTTCACCTATGGTCAAGATTGCGCCTTATTATTTGCTTTCTGATTATTAATTGTGAAATTAAATTGACTACTGACGAAATAGTCAGTTGGAACTGTTTACTGTGCTGTGCTCTATTTAGTTTTCTAATTTGAGGTTTTGGAGTAAGCTTTCTCCTTATACTGGCTAACACTGTTGGTGGCACAGTGTTTACATTGAGCACGCCTTAAACTGTGTGAAATTACGTTTGCAAACTCAACAGAGGTGCTGGCTCTTTCTCTTGAAACCACTGCCATCATCTGTATATAACCCTTCTCATACAGAACCATGGAGAAATACGCCGGCCACATTCCAAGTCACTCAACCTTGCTATCTGGTTCCTGAAGCCTTAGAATTGCATATCTTAAACTACCACCAGAATGTATGGCCATTCTCATGGAAGCACATAGGCCCACTACACCTGCATGCTATGCGGACAAATGGAAACGTTTTGTCCACTATTGTCGCTCAAAACAAATTAACCCCCTCACACCAGCAGTACAGGGCATTGTCTGCAGAAGTGGCAGGTAACAGGCTTGTGGACTGGCATTTACCTCTGTCAGACTCCACCTTGCCGCTGTGCCTGCTTGCCTTCAAAATAGACAACAGATGTCTCTTTTTACGGTTCCAATTATCAAAGCCTTTATGGAAGGCCTCAAAATGGTAACCCCCCCCAGAAACTCCTCCAGCACCACCCTGGAACCTCTGTATCATTCTCACTAGGCTTATGGGGTTCCCCCTTTTGAGCCTCTTCACTCACGTCCACTCTAATTCCTTTCTTGGAAAGTGGCTTTTCTAATCGCTATTACGTCCTTGCGATGTGTTGCCGAACTCCAGGCATTAACCTTAGAAGAACCTTTCTTTCAGGTGCATAATGACAAAGTTGTCCGCTGCACCAATCTTTCAATTCCACCTCTACCAACTGATATAACTCCCTCGGTTTTACCCTCACCCAGACTGTTTTAGAAAGAGCTCTCCACACCCTAGATGTAAAACAAGCTCGCATGTACTTAGATAGAACAAAACCATTTAGAAATACTCATAAATTATTTGTTTTTTTTCAAAACCTCACAAAGGGTAGGCCATTTCCAAATCCGGTATTCCCAGGTAGATAATTAAATGTGTACAAACCTGTTTTGCTATAGCAAAGTGAAAATTATCAGTCCCTCCAAAAGATCACTTCACTCGCAAAAATGGAGCTTTTATGGCCTTCCGAGGAAACATTCCAATAACTGAAATATGCAAAGTAGCTGCTTGGTCCACACCACACACCTTCACAAAAAGGTACTGTGTAGATTTTAGCTCAACAATAGGCCAAAGTTGACCAAGCTGTACTTCGTACATTTTTCAATCCACTGCAGAACCCACAGGTTTGCCACTGCTTTAGGGTGGACTGCTTTACATTCTATGCACAGCATGTGTAATTACAGCCAAACATGCCTTGAACAGAAAATGTGACTTAACCAGTAGACATCTGTTTGTGGCATGTTGTGCTGTAGATTCACATGAGCCTATACTCCTCCCCAGACACCTGTGGCTGCTGCAGTATTCTTTTTATTTCTGTCACTTTCACACGGAAATATTTCACTACACATCACTCCATCCTCACCCACCTAATGGCAGAAAACAATCTAACAATGGAGTCGATGCCCTTTGCACATTACCAGCAAGAGGAGTCCCACAACCTTGTGACTCGAAAGACTTCTTCGAAGAACAACTTGCACACATCCTGGCCCAACACTAGATGGCAGAAGTATGCACAGCATGTGAATCTACAGTACTACATGCCGCGAACAGAAGTCTACTGCACAAGTAACATTTTCCTTGCTGTTGCAGTAATTAAGAGATTCATTGAAGGGGCTAAGACTTTTCCCTTCATGTTTCATCCCTGCACTGCAATGGAAATTAAACTTGGTGCTGACAAGGCTTATAACTTCTCAATTTGAGTCCATCCACAATGTTTTGCTATGGTACAATACATTGAAGGCCGCATTTCAAGAGGCAATCTGAGTTCTAAGGAGACCACGCATGTTGCAGGCACTCAGTGTTAGGAAGCATATCTAACCATATGCAATATTACGTTCTCATACAAACCCATCTTCCCAAGCTTTCAAGATAGGCCAGATCCACCAACTCCTAAAGAAACCTATACTAGATCTGATGACGTCGACTATTACCGGCCCGTTACTTAGCTACCATTCATCTGCATGATCATTGAAAAGGCAGTCCAAGTTCAACTCCATAGCACATTAATGCCTCCTGCCCAACTAGTATTTTGGTTTCAGATCCTGCTGCCGCATGGATACTGCTACCTTGGATATTTTAGTTGATGTCCTCCTGACAACAGATGATGACTCCCTGCCTTTAGATATTTCTGGACCTCTTAGCTGGCTTTAACTCAGTACACTATCCCACTCTAATACACACCCAAAACATCCCAATCAACTGTGATGTCTCCCAAGGTTCCGTACTGTCCCGTCCTCTTCACCCTCTACATGGAGCCCATTGGTGCTCTAATCAAAGAACATTCAATGATACACAACTCTCCTCGAAAGTCTCCTCTGCATCAATCATCCAATGCCTCAAACACTGCCTCGACATCCTCTAGAACTGAATGTCCAGCATTTAACTGAAGTTCAACCCAACTAGATCAGAATTCCTGTAATTTGGCAAGAACAGACAAGAAACCATAGAACACAGGTTAAATTACATGAACTTTGACAGCCTCTGACCCTAACTTTCACTGAATGCCAAGCCACTTCGATTCTCTTACCAACCTCACCCTTGAGGAAACCCTTGCCAAAAAACTGACTGCTTAATACCAGTTCTCTCTTTTATAAAGTGAATCTGTCTCTTCCACAAAGTAACTTCAGCAATACTGTTCAAGCCCTTGTACTCTCGTGTCTGGATGGTGGTAACACCCTGCTGTGACCTAGCACACTGGCACTCTTTGAGGGAATCTACCACTCCACAGGGGATCTAATCCAGGGCCTAAGGAAATATGATCACATTATCTGGATGGAGCTCATGCCAAAACCAGCTGCATATTTACTAAGCCATCATGACCACCACCTCGCTTATCTTGTAGACCGGTCAAAATCTCAGCACACCCACAGCCAGTACACCATTAGACTGCAGGCTAAGAAGTGTAAAAAAAGAAAAATGGCATACAGTTTCTATCTCTGCACCAAAGATTGGGAACAACATCCTCATATCCATTAGGGTCACCCAAACACTACTCCAATTTAGGAAAGAATTGAAGAGACAAAAGACACCTCTTAAAGGAACACTACATTACAATGCATTAAGAGTCACAAACCACCTATCTTTCCTATCAGATGTTGTTTATGCTTACTTTTGATGTTGTAAAGTGCCCAGTTGCCGTTTGCTTAGGTTTGCACTATAGAAATAACCGAACAATCTATCTTTTTAAGGAGGACAGTGATATACTTCATACAGGAAATGTATTACATCGTAAAGACCATGCAGTTTTTTGTGGTACAATCTCAACAAGCACTGGGTACAGTAATGACAAAACACCTTTGTCCGATGCCTAGTACAGACCATTGAGCAGTACTATCTAATGGCTGACAAAACATTGGAGGTAAAACCTAGGGCACATTCTACCAGGAGAAATTGGACCACACTAGCATTCATGGCAGTCTGAAGTGCTGCCACATGGCATACTGAACACATGCACTACTTCAGCAAAAGCAGGATGGGAGCACACGGCCTCACATCCCAGCAATCAGTTTGCCCCAATGCGTCATGGTAAATGCAGTGCATGATGAGACTTACTTCAGCGACAGTCTTTAGTTTTTCACCCTTGTTGATGCAGTCAGTGCTGTGTATCTCTAGACACTAGTTTCAGGATTGTTGTCCTTCAGTAGAGCAACACATTCTCTTGAGGGTTCTGGAAATGCTGCTGAAACACATGCACTACTTAATAGGCAAAGAAACATGCAAGGAGGTGACAGTAGGGCATTCTGTATTGAAACACTTGTTCTCATTCACACAACCTTCAAATTCCCCTTAGGGGAGGTAATACCTCAGTATGATCGCTACCCAGCATCAAATCTAGGAGATTTCAAACTGCAAAAGAAACCAGTTACCTGTTATATCTGTTTTGCAGCTTGAGGCTATTCTAGATTCACACGTGACACACTCCCCTTTTCCAATGGAGGGTAGTGGAGGAAACCAAAGTCTGAGATGATGGTCGCATAAGGGAGCATTGTGGACTTGTTGATGGCATATACAGGCTTTGCCTATATTGATGCCCACCACGAGTAGGAAAAACGTTTTGAATTCAGTCGCTTCCGGACCCAACCCGTAGGCGGAATTATGCACAGCATGTACATTTTGAAGGGCTTTAAGCTGCAGAAAATATTACTGATAATTGGCCTCATTCATGCCTGTGCAGAGCATAGCAGGATTTGTTTTGTTGACCACGCTGCCCTAGTCTAGTCCAGGAACACTTAATTAAGGGTGCAAACAGGGACAGTTCCCAATTTGTTATTGAGACCCAAGGATTTAATTATTCTTTTAACCAAGAATTGGTTGGAGGCTGGCCCTATCTGGTATCGGGTCATAACCCTCGGCTCCCCCATTCCCTCACCCACCTCCACTCCAACAGCTCAAGTAGTCTTTCTGCCTGCATCGTATTTTACATTTCCTGCCTCCCAGTGTTCAATGAGCTGTCAAGGGCGCAGTTATTGCTCTGGGTTCTGAAATGGTCATTTGGCGCTGGGGGGGTCACTGTATAAGTTCCTTCAAAGAGACTTTATAACAGTTAAATGTGGTGTTTTCTACCCATTACACATCTGCCCCCCTTTCTCTGAGCCTGAAGCCTGCATATTTCAATCCTCATGTCAAGTAAGAGGACATTTGCATTCCTTTGGTTGTAGCTTTGACATAAGGGTGGCAGGAGTTAACCCACTACTGACTGCCTCCCCTGGGGTGTATCTGGTGCCCAGGTGTAGGACCTGATGCAAAGAGAGGCCATCACCCCACACATACCTTTTTTTGGACATGAGTTCCGGGTGTTGATTTCACTTTCTGCCCTCCATGTTGTCCCCTAAAGGGGCAAAACGACTCTCCTGCCGGCCATCCATTGAGTGCCAGAAATGGAAAGCCCCACATTCAGTTTCTCATTTTTTTCCCCCTAGAGGTCTTTTGTGCCCCCACCTCCCCATCTGCAGGATGGGCCGGTAGGGGGGGGGTAAACGCCGTGATCTATACCAGTGAGGATCAAAAGCCTACAAGGCCACCAGGGAAAACATTGAAAACTGGCTGGGGGGCAGTCTCATCCTGGCATTAGGTAGCCCCCAGATTCCGCAGTCCTCGAACAATTAACCAGAGAAATATTTTCCTTCCAAAAGGGGCAGAAACCCAAACAGGCTACCAGAACAAACCAGCATTGGCAATGCCAATAGGTCTCACATTTGCGAGAGGTAGAGCTATTGGCGTTTTTAAATGGCAATGTGTGGAGAATGGAAAAGGATTCAGACGGTGAGGAGGAGAGGTACTTTATTTGAACAAAATTAAATTAAACATATGACCTGTAGAATAAGCAGGGTAGAACAAATACCCCTTGTCCCTAATCCCACATCAAACAATGGAGAAAAAGAAGGAACAACCAAAAAAAAAACTGAATGAAATGCAGACTAAATGTATATATCAGCATAGAAGTAACAATATAACAAACGGGTTCGCTTCATCGGTATCTTACAGGTTTGTTGATACGTTTTTCTCGTTCCCTTCCCCTGGAAAAAATGGTTCCCTTCTGACACCTTTCACTTTCGTCATCTCCAGACGTAGTTTCATGATGAACTTTGACCACCCTAGAACTATTCCACCACTGATTACCTTTCACTCTTAGTGTCCACTAACAGCCTCAACCTGGATAGGTTCCCTGAATCTGGATTGCCCTGTGGGAACATGAGAGGGTTCTTTTATGCGAACCCAATCACCCTTACTGATATCATTAACATGCTTTTTTACTCCGTGTTTACTGTCAAAAATAAATGTAGTCTTGCTTTGTGCTGTCTCAATCAATGGACAAATACATTTGTCAGCTTCACTTTCATGGGTCATACCAGATTTGTTTTCCTTCAACGAAGCTGGAAAGAAAACACTAGCAGGAATACGACCTCATTATCTCAAAAGGTGTTTTGTTTGAAATAGCATTAGGGCTGGTGCGATGCGCAAAAAGCATTTCCTCTACTGCATCAGTAACCTCCACACCATTTCTTACTGACCACTGGACACTTTCCACCAAAACACGATTCATCCTTTCCACCAAACCATTGGCTTGAGGATGATAGAGGGCCACTCTTTTGTGTACAATACCAGCCCTTGATAAGAAATCCCTCATCTCACTAGACACAAATTGTACCCCATTTTCAGAGATGTTCGCTAGGCAAACCTTCTCTCCGAAAAACTCTTTGAGAAAATGTAATCACCGCCTTAGTGTTGGGTTCTCTAACAAACTCCACCTCCCACCACTTGCTGTAATAGTCCACTAGAACTATGGCATACTTCCATCTAATTGGCAGAACACTAAACTGGCCAATGAAATCCACAGCAAGTTTGTACCATGGCCTGTCTGGCAAATCTACTGGGTGTAAAGGAGGAATTGAAGTCTTAAGCGACTTGTCACTTGTTGCACATATGACACAATCCCTGACGACCTCAACAATTTCTTTGTCCATGCTGGGCCACCAGAACACAGACCTGACCCTTCTTTTGGTGACCGTTTGACCCAAATGACCTTCATGGGCTGCCTGTATGATAGAGCGTCTCATAGACTCCGGTGGAACAAACTTGTCGCCTCTCATGATGAGATCATCTTCCAGCGTCAACTCTTCTGCTACTTTGAAAACAGGTGAACACCAGGATGAAGAGTGGATTCTCTGCCATCCGCCCATCACATACTCCTGTACCTTCCCCAAAACTTCGCCCTTGCTCATACCTTGCATCCAATCTTCCTTATCAAATGCACTCTCCAGACACGCATCCAAAGTGTCTTCCTCCTCATGTTCAGGCTCCAGTACTTTAAGAGGAGACCTAGAAAGGAAATACGCCCTGAAATTTTTGCCTCCCGGAATGTGCTCAACTTCAAAATTATATTGCAGAAGTTTGGCACTTAGTCTTGCAATCTTTGGAGTCAAATCCCTTATAACATCTCCATTCAAAATACCCAAAAGGGGTTTGTGATCTGTCAGAATTCTAAATTTCCTTCCCCACACATTTGAACCGCTCAACAGCCCAACAACATGCCAGCAACGCTTTCTCTAGAACTGAGCATTTTTTTTCGTTTTCCCCAAGGGATCTAGAAGCGAAACCGATAGTGAGTTCACATTCATTATTCTTTTGTGACAAAGTTGCCCCCAACCCACTATTGCTGGCATCAACAGTCAGAATGCATATCCTTTCAGGACTGAAAGGTGCCAGAACCTTTTCAGAACCAATTTCAGTCTTCAGTTTATCAAACTCTTCCTGACATGCACCATCCCACTTGAAAACGCTTTGTTTTTTACAGAGACATCGGAGGTTTTCTGTCTTGCTTGCAAAGTTCTTTATAAACTTAGCATAAAACTTGCATAACCCCTAAAATGATGACACTTGTTCTTTAGTGTGAGGTGCAGGTGCTCCTACAATAGCCTTGACTAACCCAGGACGAGGCGCCACACCTTTGGATGAAAAAACATGCCCCAAATACTCAATACATGCTAAAGCAAACTCACATTTTCATGCATTCGCAACCACTCCTGCTTGCTCCAATCTTTTAAAAACCGTATGCATGACCTCCTGTTTCTGGATGTCACTTGCTGCCACCAAAATGTTATCCTGAAAGACGGCTAGGCAATCAATGCCCCTGAGAATGGATCCATAATGCGCTGAAAAACTGATGCGGCAGATGCCAATCCAAAAGGCATCCTTCTAAACTGAAATGTGCCCATGGGAGAAACTAAAGCAGTGAGATGCCTGCATGATTGATCTAGTTCCACTTGATATGCGGAAGCTAAATCAATCTTGCTGAACACCGTGGCACTGGCAAAACTAGACACAATGTCATAGATGCGAGGTAGGGGATGGGAGTCCACCCAAATGACTTTGTTCAGACTCCGTAAATCAATACAAACCCTAAGGTCACCAGATTTTTTCCTTGCGATGACTAACGGAGAAAGCCAGAGCGAGGACTCCATGGTCTCAATAACACCTTGGTTGCACATCTTTTCAAGAATGTTAGCTAATTCATCCCTGATGCTGGAAGGCACCATCCTAAGTTTGTTTGACAGGAGTGACATTGTCACGCACTTTGATTTTATGCCTGAACCCATTAATCTTCCCCAAACCATCATCAAAAACTTTTGGAAATGTCAAAATCCACTCATTGTTGGCCTCAGAGCAGATCTCATTGACCAAAGACACTTGTACCTTTCTTCCTGGTCATAATGTGAGACCAAATAACCCTTGGTGATACCATCCAAGCATGTGAAGTCCTTTTTTTTTTGCCACGTAAACTTTTCCCAAATTTTTTCTCCTTAAATTGAAGCGTAGTTTCGAAAAACCCAACCAACTGTGTTCTTTTGCTATCATACATTGCAGGACACCTATCGGGCGGCAACAACGCTTTATCATCCCATGTGTTCTTAAACAGTTGTTCAGTTATTATGGTCATTTTAGCACCGGAATCCACAAGTAATTTCAAAGGTTTACCATCAAATTGAAAGTAACTAAGGATCCCTACATTCATGTTCTTCCTCGTCTTGTAAGACCAACACATCTCTGGTACCATCCTTCACACCCACCATGTCTTCACTAAACTCATCGGCAATGACGTTCACCTTATTACCTTTCTTAGCTTGGCATGCCTTTGCAAAATGGCCAAGTCTGCCACAACTCCTACAGGTTAAATTTTTTGCAGGACAAGGCCGCCCATTCTGAAAATGCTGTGCATACCCACACCTAAAACAAATGTTTTTTTGTTTAAAGAAAACCTTCTTATCTCTTGAATTAGTGTCACTTCTCTTTTTTTGATCATGTAAATTCATTGTCCTTCTTTGATGGACCCTGATCAGCTACAGTACCTACATTCTCTTTCTTGACCAACTCTCGATCTCTTCTGAGAGATCTCAATACTCTTGACTAGATCAATTGTCTCACACAGACTGATTCTTGTAAGTGAGTAACTTTTCTTGTACTTTTTTGTCATAACATCTTACAACAATTTGATCCTGTATCAACTGATCCATAAAGTCTTCAAAATCACAATCTGCCGCAAGCACACGTAAAGCTGCCACATATGAATCTATCGTCGACTCCTGGTGTTGCTCACGCATGAAAAATTTGTCTATTTACAATCAAACTGGGTACTACATCAAATTTCTTTTCCAGCTTGCGAACCGCCTCTTGATTTTCATCCAACTCCTCTTCATCATCTGTGTTTCTCAGAATAGGAGGGAGATGTTCGAAAATAGTCTGTCCCTCAAACCCCAAATTGTGCTCAAGGAGAAACCTTTTCCTCTCTGGGCAATAGCGATTCCCTCCCATTGCCCCAAGGTACTTGGTAAATGCCCTATACCAAATCTTCCATTTAATAGGAGGATCACCTGGGGATTGTAGAAAAGGAGGTGGATTTACCGATTGCATGTTACTACCACCCATAAATTTTGACGAAGCTTGAAACGGAAGAAAAAATAAATGGTGATTAAACTAGAGTGCTCAACTATGTCGTGATAATGCTTGAGAGCAGCTTTATTACCGTAACCCCTGCAGTCCCTTTTTGAAGATGAAAAATGTTTTGTATGCAGGGTACAGATTGAATTGGAATACTTCATAAGGCTAACTCTTTACATTGACAAACTCTCAAATTATCGCAGAAGATTAAATTGTGCGTGCCACTGTAAGCACTGTAGAGACGCCCCTCTGACTTTGACACAAAGCTCCAAACTTGAAAGGAAAAGCTTGATCCGGACTCATTTCCACAATGCACACGTACGTAGTGCACCGGGAGCTGAGCATGCGCACACGTTGCCAACTAGTGTGCGTATCACTGAAAGATCAGTTTCCTGTGACACTCACAGGTTTTTCCTTCCTCAACCAACACCGGATAAGACTATGTGCAGTAGAAAAAAAAGTGTGCGTATCACTGAATGCACCGCTACCTCCAGTGACACGCTGATTTCCTTGAACGGCAACAAGCAGACGCCAGAGGAGTACAGCGCACCGTCACGCAAGCTCAACTAGCTCAGATCTGGGCGTGCAGGAGAACGTCTCAAGGTAATACCTTCTCTTGTACTATTCAGCACACATCCATTGGCAAAGTTTCTTTTATACACAGTTCAAAGTCCTCCCTCCTCCATGTAATCCCCGTCTCACCTCAGTCAAGTTGATTAATGTTAAGCTCACCCGCTACACTGCACAAACCGGAAAGGTCAGCACCCGGTAAACAATTTCCAGCCGCTAACTCGTTGCTGCTGTACCGTAGCTTGAATCGGTCCGGACCTCCAATCGTCGCCAAATTTGTGGAGAATGAAAGACGATTCACACAGTGAGGAGAAGGAGAGGTACTTTATTCGAGTCCTGTCACAGCAACACCAGGAGGTAACTGCCGTCCTGAAGGGGAACATTTCAACAGTCACCGGTGGAACACTGACCAACCAGTGTTCCACACAGCGCTCACCATAGACCAGTAGGCTACTACACAATGTCTTTCACCCATGTGGTGTGGTGTGGATGTATGTGTTGTGGAGTGGAATTATGTGGGTTGGATTGGGATTGTTAGCTATGGAATTGTGGTGTGTGGAGTGGAATTATGAAGCATGGTGGATAGATGGGGGCAAGAGCTGCACAGAATAGATAGCCCGTATCAGGATGTGTAGACACCATATATACTGATGTCAAGATAGGCCATCGCCCAGATATTCCCACTTTATCCTACAGCAACATCGGAATATGCTGATGTCCAAGCCTGAAAATGTTGTAGTGCTGGCTCCAAAATGCACTAAACACAACTGGACGTTTGTACGTGCCTGCTTTTGTATGAGTGTGTTTAGTTACATTGTTGATGCGTGTATTTAAATGTTTATTATCTAGCAAATATAGTGCATGCATGTCACCTATCTTTAATACCCTTTAGGTACATATGTAGGTTTGCATGATATACACCTGTATGGGAAATGGATGGATGGAGTTGGGTGTTGGAAAGACCGTGGGTGTTTAAGGAGAGGATAATATCCTTAACATCATCCTCATCACCCGTACACAGGCACCCTCTCAGGACATGCTAATATGTCCCTGTCTACCACTGTGGTCTTGTAGCATGAGGATGTATGGTCTATAAGCTGTCTCTGCTCACATACAAAACATAAGTTAATATTGATTTGTACCTAATGAGCTCGCCTAATATGAGCGGCAAAATTCTCCTTTTTTAACCCGATAGCTTAAATTGCTTGCTTGTTCGTTTATGTGAAATGGTTTAATCCTAAAGCATATCTTTTCCAACTTTTAGTGAAAAGGCGTGAAACGGATGAAAGAGTAGAACACGCTGGCTCTTTAAAGAGCAGATCTTATGTGCTATAAAACTTTCTGAAGACCGAGTGAATCGCCCCTTAACACTGTAAAGCAAATCACCATATGTTACACTACCGGCAAGACTAGAGCTGAACATAAATAACTAAAAGGTGGAGAAACAAAAACAACACCTGCCAGGGGGTGCATTGTTTGAATGCTGCCGCTAGTATAAAAGGGGGCCAGCGGGAACATCTAGGGTCGGTTGCATCCAAAATGTGTACTTTTATGCAAAATTTGCACACAATTCGCAGCTGATTAACAATATTTTTCCCTACAGAGTCTTGTTTGAAGCTTTGGTAACTGGCGGCTTAACGTTTTTGCCTATATCAATTAAATGAAAACTATAACTTAAAAGATGTCAAAAGCAAAGTGAATGTCTCTTCTGTGGCTGTAAACTGCGCAATGAACAGTTTCACAACTATATATTTGGAATGGCATTAGCTGTGGGCAGAAGTCTTGACTCTGCGCATAGGGCCTCTAGCAGAGGGGCTAGACCCATATACAGTAATCTTAAATTAATTACCACAAGAAAAAATACAACAAATATAATTATGAACATATTCCCCTGCCTTCAGTGCACCTCAAAAGCGGTTGATAATACAAAGGTTTGGGGGGCATACAGGAGTATAATCAGTAGTAAAGAAAAGACCGCGCATCCTGAGGAGTTCAGATGAACCTGTGACTGTCTAAATACCAAGATTCTGTCCAGCATTCCCTGGCAATCATTTTTATATAAACCCACTGAACTGTTCCCGAGTGCCTGCTTTGTCACAGCTTGAAATCGCTTGCCGTTAGAAGTGTTTCTGTGCCTTCTTTCTCTGAACAGAGCAAGGCAATGTTTGCATCCCTTTTAGATAAGACTGTTTTTGGCACCGGTTTGATTAACGAGACCAAACTACTTTGTTAAGGAGCTTCTAACAGTCTTCTGTGGAAAGAAGCAAATGTGACTGCACAAGGATGCCAGCCAACATAATGTACTTAACTTTGATTATTGTCTCACGAATGAAAACATTTAATGCACATGACACAGCATTAGCATATGCAACGGAGCAATGCAATTAAAACCCCATGATAAATTTGTAAGAAGCAACAAAAAGATTCTCTTGCAAATGTCGCCCACTGTGAATGAAAAATTAGGCTGAAAGCTATCATAACTATTATACAGTGCATACATTTCAACGTGCAGTATAAAAATACACAAAGATAACTGTCAAAAATTTGCATGTACGTTACTTTTGTTACCCAAGAAAATGACCTCTACCTCACTCTGCAGCTTCATGATGCCTCAAGGCACACAGCAGCGCTGTCAGCTTAATTCTGGCGTTCGATCAACTCCACAACTTTTGAGAGGCAGGCTCAATCAGAAAGTCAACACTAGTCTCTCCCGTCCCAGCATCTAGCTTTCAGTAGAAGCTGAGGCTGTAAGGTTTTATACTACAGAAACCTAGGAAGAGTAGAGCGTCATACAGCTATCAATCTGTTCTGAACTCTTTTTTTTTTTTTTTTTTTTTTTTTTTTGGCATAAGCAACGGTCACCCACCAAAGAAACGCGGTTTTTACATATCCGTGCATTACGAAGCAAGAGTGTCTATTTTGGGTTATAAATAAAGTAAAGTCGCTCAACATCATGATACAGCGGTTGTTTGCAAAAATAAAAGGAAAGCTAACCTACTTTTGTAAGGGTTAAATCTAAGTGGGGAGCGCAACGTAGTGGGGGCCAACCATGACTTCAGGGCAGTAGTTTTCGGGATGGTGCTCTTGCCGTGGGGTGGGAAAACAGTGTGCAGCACCTGCAACACCTACTGCAAGCTGGGCGAGCCGAAGAAGAAAAAGGTGCTCTGCTGGAAACACCATAAAGCAGACACTGCATCGGGAAAAGAACAAGCCACAGGCTATCGATATTGGGGGGCGGGGGGGCGAACAATGGCGCATGGAGGAAGCGTCTGCCAGTGGTGGGCGGGATTAGGGGGGGAGCATATTTTAAAGTTAAAGCAAGACGTTCATAAAGCGGGCGCCGAGCTGAGTTAGAAAAACAAGACTGGAGGGAGCAGCAAAGAGTTTCGCATACCCATGCGGCCTAATGTAAAGTAAACAAATTTTACAAAAAAACAATTTGAGCATGAGCTGTAAATAAGAAAAGAAAGGGGAGAGATGGGCGCCATGCTAAAGCGCTGCTTTAAAGAGTCAGTGCTGTGTCTAGCTGGATATAAAAGAAGCCACCGAACAGCATGTTTGCAACATGTTAATTAAGTAAATAGTTCTCCCAAAGTGCTAATGAAAGCTACAGAGTAAGGACACATGTAAGAGGGGCTGTCCTTCTGGGAGGTAACAGAGGGTGGTACCAAGGAGGGACTAGTAAGCCTATTGACTAATCAAAAGCCATCATTTACAAAGGACAGGAAGAGGAGCCAATTGTAAAGGTGGGTGGAACATGGGCGGAGCTTAATGCCCATATCATGAATACAGCATGTCTTAAAGAGACGGCGCAAGTGTTGCCTAGGCGAGACCTAAAAAGTGAGAAAAGGAAGGGGGTGGAGCTCTGGACCATCTTGCTATGGGCCCCATCCCCAGGCACCAGATAGTGTTTCTGCCCACAGGTTTTGATTGGCAGGGGTGGGGCAAGGGGGTGGTACAGAATGAGAATGGCTGCAATATTTAGGTTCTGGGCCAGTTGACATATTTTATATATTATATACATAGTTGTATATCTCTGCAACCAAATGAATGTGATGGGCCTCACTGTATATTACTATAGCAGATCGTCCTTCAGTGCAAAAACCGCAGATGAAAATATTGTCACCTATTTCTATTTTAGCCTACTCCATTTCATTTCTTTTTTTATGTAATTTCTTTGGGAAAGCCATAACTAATCTATACATATGCCCCCTTGATAAATTCAGAATTGTCTAGTTTTCAGAAATCTATAGTTTTCTGGATTCATCCGTACATTTCACTGTTTCCCTCACAAATTGCAAGTACTTAAACTGTACAAAATAGGAAATGTTGCCCACCACCAAGAAAACTGATAGTTTTTTTTTTTTTTTTTTTTTTAAACATGCTTGGTTTCTTTCAGAAAGCTGGAAAGTGGGTAATCAAACCTTTTGTTGAGGACATTGCAAAAACAGAGCACTGTTTCCTGTTAAACAAAGCCTTTTGTCATATTTTGGCCATTTTCTTGGTTGCCTCCGAGAAGGCACGAATACGCACAACTTTAGAATCCACATCCTGTGGGGGGAAACTGAAAGAAATTGGCCTTATGTAAGAATAAAGTTATGAAGGCTCAAGCGTGAACTGCCCTAAATATCAAAAATGGGGCTTGGAGCCGCAGCATTTAAGGGGTTAAAAGACCACGGTGAAACTCGACGGAATTATTTAAAGTCCTTATATAAAAGCACTCACTTGCACGGGTAAAGGGGACAAAATGATGTGGCGACCTGCCATTGAATGAAACTCATTATTCACAGGAGCAGCAACATACATATTGCGCACAAACCTGTACACACTGCATGTTATGTGCTTTTGTCTGGTGATTCCCATGAGGATATCCAAGTACTGATGATGAATTTGATTAAGATATGTGATGTTGAAGTTGGCCTTTAGTGGGTATTAGTGGATAGTCCTAAATATGCTCTATATATCACTATATAATACTAACCTGCTGGCGATCAATGGAGTGCTGTCACTACGGAGATTGTCCATAAAACAGTATGTGGAGATCTTCGTTCTTCTGCCAGCCTTGTATCCACAAATACCAGGCAGTCTAACCATTACGCAGGAACACAGCATGCATCACATACATTCCACTTTCGATGGCGCTTAAGAGGGTGAGAGGGATGCTAGTTCTCAGGTTATGGGAGCGTAAAGGCATTTTCTAATGGGGCAACATTTTCCTGCCAGAGGTACAGGGGAAATAGGCTTGTGGTTTTACATTCTCTGCCATCACCAACAGCCTTTCCACCTTACTCTGATGAATAGCTCAGTAGCAACTTTCCACTGTGGATAAAGGTGTACTTTGGCTGCACAAATTGTCAAGCCAAACTTTGTGCCCACTGGTGACTAACATAAACTGTGCATAGTACCGATATCGGCAAGCCTCCCCCAGCTACATTGGTAAATTATTACTTCACCCACAGCAAATGAAATGACTCATGCAACACATTGTTTGGTGGAAAATATTTCTGCTGCAAGTTTATTTCAGAAAATGAAATATGCCTAGTGGTGGGTTAACTCACCGGCAATCCAAGGACAGGCAGCGTTGAGTAACTTAGGCTGCCCACCTGCCTGATGAGCCAAATGGCACTGTGGGCCAACCTATTCAGTGCTTCAGTTCCAGTTGGAGTTTTCTTCCCTTACGGACTGTGGACCACTAGTCCAGGAGTAGAACTCACGCCTTTTGAGGGCAGAGCGCCACCAGGTAAGCACCCAGTTGCTCAGGCTTGCAACCGCCCATGGGGACTAACTGGGTGCCGTCGGTTACATCCGAGGGTCCTGCCATAAAGAATCCCAAGTTTTGGCATAGAGCACCCTTGCTGTGCTCCCTGAGATGGTTACCTTACTTATCAAAATTACCTCCAGATCGCTCCGCCTGCAGCACAAAGTTAAACATTCAGCACAGGGGGGGGGGGGGAACCATCACCTGCACGCTGGGTACGGGATGTGGTGGGTAACAGTGCGTCTAGTGGTGAAACAAAGAGGTCATCACCTGGACAGGGGCAGGTATAAGTACCTGGACCCCTGCCCACCCCCTCGCCAGAAGTGACGGAGTGCGCCAGATGCGAAGGACTCCGTGGGGTGGGGGTCCCAACGAGTGGACTGCCGGGGAAGTGTGCCTGAATGCGGCACTAGAGGGCTGCTCTTTGGAAGTTGCCCTGCATGCACCACAGGCAACTGCACAGTTCCACTCTCCAAGTGAGAGAAACCCAAACCTAGCCAGAATGTAGAACAAACTGCAAAATAGCCTATTTTTCTAAACATTAATAGGTCTCTTGTCCTTGCAGTAGTTAAATAATCTTTAAATGCCTTTTAAGAAACTGAAATTACACCTCGTGACCTGGGAATAATAGCTTGGTATTTGCCTGCCTGAAATGTTGAAATCTATCCACTGCTGTGGGTGACAGCTGCTATTGCCAGGATGACAACTGGACTCTAAGATTACAATTATTTTTCTTAATTGGCGGCATAGGGTGTGCCTGGCTTATAGCACAGATGTGGTAATGCAGTTCTTCCAAGACCCAGTGAATGTTTGCTACTAAAGCGAGCCCTGTAAAAAAAAAAAAAAATGCTTCTGTAAGACTGGGGGTATAATTGTAATTAATTAATCCACCTGGATTTTGATGAACTCACTTTTTTGTGTTATTGACAAAATTCAAAAGAAAACAGTTGTTACCCTGACACTCCATGTCCATGGTTTGCCCAAAGGTTGCAGGGAGGAGGGGTAATGTTTATTCTGTATCCCTGAACAATGCTGAATTTTGCATCATATATCTACAAGTCACAGTTCTCGGATTACTCTTACGTTTTTGATTGATTGGAATACCTGTCCCTGGTCTAAGAAAGGGTGGTAATATACTCTTCATGTTTGGGGGTGAAACCACATCTACTTCAAGCTAGTCATTTGGCTAGTTTGAGCAGTCTCTTAGCAGTATAACATGTAAACCTTAATATCCTTTCCGTTTGACTAGGCCTGTCACAAAATGAGCCCAAAGGCTGACTGAAGAGAACATCTTTACAAGAAGTGTCTCTTTTCATTACCAACTTCACCAGAGTTGTGGCTCCAAACGATTCTGTTTCTCCTGGCTTTAAGCGTTCAGTCAACTGAGCATGCACCAAACTCAGCTGCTGTTGTGCCAACATTTGCTTCATGTAACAGACCCTCAATACTAGCTGATTCCCAATCTGGAGAACAGGTAGGAACTGAAATTTCGTCCCTGGACTGGAGATCCTGTTGCTGGAAAATTCCGTAACATTTGCTCCTGTATAGTTTGGGTTGGGAGCCACTTTGAGAGTTCTGTAGTTTCAGAACCGGGCCTTTCATATCTGTGTTTTGGAGTTGAAGGCAGTATTTCTGTCTTGAAGACTTCTTGCTGCTGTTACTGAGCAGAAAGGTGGTAATCTACACTGATAACAGATCATCAGTGGTCCCTATCTACCGTAGGCCTGTTTACGCTTCCTGATTTGTACATTGGCATAGTTTTGGACTTATGTCCAGGGTCATTTAGCTATCTTGCACATACCTTGTCGTTTTCAGAACATCCAAATGAACTTTCTCAACAATGGGACCCATAGCCCTCAGGAGTAAGTGTAGACTCTTCTTTTTGTTATATAGGGAAGTATGGCGGAGAGGTTGTTTGGCTCCTGGCAGAAACAATATTCGGTTTGTTAGCTTCTGGTGAAGAGGGCTTGGGTTTCTATCAGGGACTGAATGATACTTTATGCCTATACATTTCTCTTGTCTCTTCATTTTCATCATGGTGCCACCATTCTGAATGGCCCACTTACAAAGCTTTAACCTGTAGAAGAGCATCTTTTGTCTCTGTAAAATTCCTACCACTGTCCGCTCTGAATATTTTGCCAAGTTTGGTCACTTGGTTCCTCAAGTTAACTTAGGTACACATTGCCTCCCTAAACACATTGACATTCTTTAGGTGGCCAGGAGAGCAGTCACTAGATGATTGTATTAGAACAAGTGGCCCAGGTTTTGGAATTCTTCTTTGCATATGGATGCAAGCCCGCTTTACAGTAAAAAAAATTTTTTTGCCCATCTGATACTCTTGTAAAATAATACCTGGCACTCCTCATTGCTACAGAAACTTAAAAGGGAGTTATAGATGTTCTTTTCAGAACTGTGGGTGTTATTTTGATTGGTTCCGTCTCTCAGATTTCACAATCCTAGTCATATGTAGGTAAACGTTGTATGCTGTGATTTGACACTTAATACTTGTAAGTCTGGTCTCCATTAATGTACTTGTCATGCAAGAGCACTTCATATTGATACAACCTCAGGTGTAAATTATGCTCCCCTTTCGAACTATGTCCAGTCATAATGGTTACAGGAACTCCTCCCTCATGTTTGCTGAATATCCTATCTGATTCAACACAGGAAATATTTAATCTGCTTTTTCCTATGTCCAGGTTTAGATACAAGACCAGCTTGAAGAGGCTATCTAGATTTTACAAAGTCAGTTTCACCCTTGTGCAGGCTTATTGATCCATACAGTGATCATACGTCCGGCACAGGAGCCTCCAAAGCTCCTCTTTTGCCCTGCATGGTCTTGTGTTAAGGAACGATCCACTGTTGAGGGACTTATGCCTTGTGACGCCATACATGCTCGTCCATTTAGTTGAAGCCAAGGCAAAAATCTGTGTGGGTTTATTTTATTTTTTTGCCACACCATCTACTGGTTGTCATCTGTAACGTTTCTATGTTGGCTGTTCTTTAGGCTATTTTAGTAAATTGTCACGTTTTGATGTTGACTCTAGATACAATGCATTATTTTACAAGGCAGCTGCTCTCCTGAACACCTTTGTTCTTTTGTGCTACTCCTAACTTTTCCTTACCATTTGAATGCCATGACATTAGTCATGCTGTGATCCTGCCCAGCTTTAACCCTCCTCTGACATGGCTTTTAGTAGTTAATACACGTGCCATCAAACATTGCTTTATGTTGATCTATACCATGCCATTTCCAGTAACATTTTGGCAGGTTATCTGCCACACAGTCACTTTTACAGCAATTCTGCCCTTTGGTTTTTGATTCAGTATCTGTCATGAACTGTACAACACCATTACAACCATTATCATTCTCACACTGTTATCAGTTGCTTTACTGTATTGTATTTCGCTCTCAGCTACATCAAACATGTATGTACCGTTGTCAAATGTCACTCCTTTTTAATGCTCATCTATCTTTTATGGTTTTATAAATTTAGGAAACCCTAAAGGAGCAATGCTAACACACAAAAACATTTTGAGCGATTTTTCTGCGTTCATGAAAATGACTGAGGTAAATATGAAGCTGAAATCATCATTTTGTTTTTTCATAATATTTTGATGCATTAGTGGGTGTAGAATGAACATGAAATGTGGTGATCTACAGTGACGCTGTGCTTTTGCAGCTTAGTGCTTTTTTTTATTTGCGGGTTCTATGAGTTCCTTTTGCCAAGATGGAACCAAGTACTTTATTTTAAAAGGTTGTTCATTTTGGAAGGAAAAAATCAATCTGAATTGATGCTGTGAACGTCAACAGTCCCACTACATGTTGTAGTTTGAACTCCGATCCTGAACATTTGAACTGTATCTCACTTGTGATGGAATATACACTTGCACTAAAACTGCAAATTACCAACATAATCTTAAATTATAAAACCATCATCTGCAGCCAGCTACTAAGATCATGATCACCCCTTTGCTGAAACAATCATTTTCTGAACCATAAAGATAGGCTACTCAGTTTGGCCATTGCTCAATTAAAAAGCAACCTCTAACACCTGGGCAGCTACAAAACCTTAAAGATGCCTCTAGCAACCGTGCCCAGCTTTACTGGTAGAAGATATATCCCCTCCTTTGCCTACTTGATCTAATTGGAGAATTCAGGATAAAAAGAATAAAAGATCCACACTGCCAATTACGAGGCTTCAGATTGTTCCATGTCCTTCTCAGGACAAAAGTCAGTGGCAACATTTCTTTATAGCTGGTTGCACCACACTACCTGCAAAGAGTTTACTCTCTGAACTCGGCAGTTGCAGTGTCACACTGTATTAAGGCTAGAAAATATTCAGAATTTGACTAGGCTTTTCATTGCTCAGATGAAGGCATCCAATTTCATTGAGCATCTGTGACACCCATCATTGGCACAGCCAATTTTCACAATGGCAGGATGACCTCATACATGATCTGTGGAAGCTTCCAAATGCCACAGCACCTGTTTGCATTAGATAGTAATTATCTATCCAGCACACTACAAACACTTGAACTAAACTCGTCTTGCTAAACAGTCTGTGCACCTGTCCACAAAGAAGCAATGCAGTAATTGACCCAAGTTAGATCAGCAGAATGCATTCCTCTCAGGCCTGCCAAAGAAACTAGCCATCTTATTGTATGTAAAAACCTCTTTAAAACAGCATCTCAAAGTGAGCGCCCAGTTTATTCTTGTTCTGAAACAGGCTTCTGATCAATGACCAGATCACGTCCTAAAAACAACCTCACGCATATTAGCAGCTAAGCTAAAGTAAATAAAGAACAATCTTTCACTGGTTACCAAACTTCTAGATTTTATAAACCCTCAGTCGTTCATTTACTTGACTAAAATGCTTACAATAAACTTAAAACTACAAAAGTAGAAAACACCTATTGGTTTAAGAGACTCAAACTCTGATTCCTTATCTAGTAGCTAGAATCTAAACTGTTAAAAATGCTTGTTGGACCTAGTTGCATTTCAGCATCATAGAAATGCTGTAATATGTTTGCGAGCACATCTTCTATTCCTTTGGATGCCTCTAGATGTGAATAGATAAAGAAACTTTTGTTAAAATGCAACATTGTGTTCTATTGTGATTGCCCCTGGCCAAAATGAAGCAGTTGGGTGACATTACTTTATTGGGGCTTAATAAATAAACAACAAACGTAAGTTTTTACTTAATAAAAAAAATAATTCCTGCGGCCGATGAATATTAAATTGTGTTACCTTCGTAGGAGGAATTTACATTAACAGTTAAGGTTGGAAAGTGTTTAGTGCTTCCCTTTAAACCCTAATTCTGAAAGGAGTTGTATTTTTTGATTCCGGAGTGGGAAGACTGCATTAGAGCAGGTAACTCTACTTTCTTTGAAAGGCTGCAGAATTGGTAACTAGACTACCCCATGCCTCCAAAAAGCGATCTTCCAAATGCAAAAGTTATATAAAAAACGCAGACCCCTCACTACCTGCTCTACACCCATCTGTGAACATAGGTTGGATAATGCTCCTCTCAAACACCTGGCAATCTTTGACATCAGCTGGCGGTAGAAGGTCCCTTTTGATAACTGCTGACCTGTTAGTAGAAATTTGTGTACTGTGGTGGCGAATAGTTGCTTATATTAGGTGACATCTCCTGAGGTCTGCCCACATCCCCTACTATCAGTTTTGTTCCCCTGAAACCACCCATTTTAATCCTCATGCTTCTTTGTGCATGGTGGCCTCTGGCATTACTAATACTAGGTTTAATCTTCTGAAGATGCTGCTCATGAACTTTGGCTAGCATAGCAATAGTGATATTTCTCTAAAGCAGCAGAAGAGGGTACTATTAGTGATCATTGCCTGCTGAGCTAACCTTCCTCTCCCTCCAGTCATTGTTGTGATTTGTTTAGGTCGAAATTGAATCCGATGAATGTAGCTGTTCTGGAGAGCAGATTTATAACAAACTTACATGTGCCCATTGTTTTCCAGAGGGATATAGATATTTCTCCTCCCAATGTTTGATCGTTCATTTTGACTTCAGTGCAGTTGTCCATGACAAGGAAGTGTTTTGATGTGTGTTTTTAAAGGATTCTGAGATTCCTGAAACTGCCCCTTTAGTGAGTTTATTGTTGGTGTCTCTGATAAAGGACTATCTAACCTGGTGAAATTTGAATATATGCAGTATATCAAGTTATAAATTGCTATTAGAGACCTTTATTGTAACAGTAACTCTGTGGACTCATGGTGATTGTGATCTGATGATTTCTAAAAGTTCTTTTGATATTTCTGAACAGACGTTATCAAAGAACCACCCCTAAAGTATACGCTGTGCCCTTGGATAGGCAGTTCCAGGGATTTAAAGGCAGAACCTCTGTCAAGTCACCCTTTGGTTTGAAAGTCTGTACATAATTTCAAGGGATTTTTGATTGGGACTCTTGCATTCCAAAGAGGCAAACAGTGGCTTTCAAAACACGCACTGGGAACACAGTTGAAGTTTGACGGAGTCTGCCAAATTGGAACAATGCGGTCACAGTGAAAATTTCGATTTAGCAAGACTGGGTGAAAATGTTCAGTTTACTCCATACATAGGAAATTCTGACTTTTCCAGCATTTATCTGCATGGCCGTTAAAGTAGGTTTATTAAAGAGACTGGCTAATAGATCTTTTCTCAATGTTTTAGGTCTTTTGAGGCTTTGAGGAGAAAACAGTGGAAGAATGTAGTGGCTGAATCGAGGCTTTACTTTAATTATAAACCTTTTCACGTTCTGAGCTTTATTTATTTGGAAAAAAGAAGGCAAAATACAGCTCAGAATCTATCTCCTTTTATTTAAACTTAAAAACAAATGTGATCTTGTAAGTACTAGGCCTGGTGGCTTTGGCATGTTTCTCGAAGTTAATGCTGATCAGGAGAGGTGGATCCATTGACAAATTGTTTCCTAGTTGGTACTTGCAATGACTGCCATGGAATGTTGTCTTCTTGATCTGTATCATCCCTAGGAATTAGGGAGAAGATACCTCTTCTACATTGTCCCTACTTTTTCTGAATTAAACCATCCGTCTGAAAATGCATTACTGTTAACTAAAATCTTGCTCTCAAACGTTATCTGCCATTAATTATTTCAGTTGATTATGCATTAGCTCACTGGAATGCTTGATATGTGATTATTTGTCCAGGAAGCAGTCTGAGGGACCAGCAAGTAAGATATGTGCTTCTATCCATGTAATCTTTTTTTGATGTCCTAGAAACCAGTGATATTAAACGAACAGCCAATAGACTGCCTTGTTAGTAACTATTACTTTTGATCACAGAGTAAGTTCAGCTCCAGTAATTTAAACATTGTATACATATGCCCTGTCCCACATTGACCCATCATGTGCTTACTCTTTAAATCAGGAGATTGTATTTTGAAGTCTTTTTGGTCCTTGTACATAGTCTTTTTGGAGCTACAGTTCACTGCGGCCTACCTGTAAAAGTAACGTTACCCAATGCTGTGATAGTAGTTTCAGAAACGTAAGTGGTAAAAACCACATCTGTCACTTGACTGATTTCGTCCCAGACCTACAGAGGTGCACGCCATTCATAAAATCAGTTGCCATCTGCAGAAGGATGAATCGTCCTTACCTATATTAAAACTGTGACCTGTAATTTACACCAGGATCTCTGTATTAA
Source organism: Calotriton arnoldi (assembly GCA_963921515.1). Lineage (NCBI taxonomy): Eukaryota > Metazoa > Chordata > Amphibia > Caudata > Salamandridae > Calotriton > Calotriton arnoldi. The sequence goes on from CAWUFW010005707.1 coordinate 476,648, forward strand.
TCTGAGATGTTACTGCAGCTTAATTTGCTGCCTTCTTTGAGCAACAGTCACAGATGTGCAGTAGTACTTTAATCCTCGGAACCTCCAACCATCCTGATTTCTCACACCTTTTTCTTCATTGAAATAGCCTTTCCTTGAAGTTACCTTTTTGTTTTTTTTGAAAAATAATTTATCCCTGCCCTGGAAACTGGACCTCCTGGAGATGTATTACTCGTGAAGTAGATTTGGGCAATAATGGTGTGTAAAGAATTTCAACACTCATGGTCCATTGAGATTTTCAGATTACTGTGAACTCATTATTACAGTCAGCTTGGCCAGCACTGTCAAGTATTATAATTTTCTTTTCATGATGGTAACAGTGGTGTCCGTGTTATCAGATACTTGTGCAGGGAATTCTAATAGAACATCATTACATGCTCGCTTTTTGTTATCCTCCGGTCTTCTGATCTTTTTGATTTCCCCTCCCCCACCCCCCCATAGTCTCCCTCAAATCTCCTAGTCCATTATGTTAAGTCTACTTGTTCATTAACTGCTGAATGGGATGACCAGGAAAAGACTTTAACAAAACCATCCTACTTCAGGTATGGGCAAATCGATGCACAGACCGCACAGAAAAAACAGCCACATTCTCCTACATGCAGCAGAGTGATCCACTGAATCCGCGAATTAATATTCCTTGTGTATAGAATTAAAGAGTAATGTTATTGTTTAACAATTTTTACATGAGACAATCATCTATTTCTATCGAGGATGGTACATATTTAATTTTATTTTTGGTTTGACTGTTACGGATGTCCGCTTACCAGTTTTTGTTTGTTGATGTGCAGTTAATTGAATGTGTGTATTTTTCAAGTTATGTACAGTGTTGATAACTTTGATTCACCTACTATTTTTCCTTTTGTACGATTTTCGGGTGTTTTGTGAGTGTCTTTGGCATTAGGAAATGCATGAAAGAACAGAGTCCAGTTCTACAAGTACTTGGCGTCTTACAGTCCTGTCAAATTTTCCTGTTGTGTTTTCAAGCTCAGCCTTAAAATTGATTCCCATCACCACCGCCTGACTAATTTCTCTGTCTCTGCCTGTGACTCTGGTTCTCCCGCCTTTACCTCTGAAATTGTCTGTCCATGAAATCTGTTGACATTCACATTTCTATGACCAATACCTCTGCTTTGGTAATGTGTTGGCTTTGGGTTATTTTTGCCTGTCCTCCAGCAGTTTTCTGTCTAGCTCTTTTATACCAAGGAGATGAAGGGCCTCTTGGTGGGTTGTAGTAGTTTGCCTTCTATGCTTGCTTAAGAAATATGTGGTGGGCTTGTCAACTAACTCCTGGATGCTAATTCAGACTTCAATTTGGTGTGTGCCTATTCATTTTTATAATTTCAATATTTGTAAGGTGTTAAACTGCCTACGACTTGTAGTGCCTTACATGATTGAATACTTTTCTTAAACCTGCATTATGATGTTATTGTCTGTTAATCAGATTACATGATTTATTAATTTAATGTCCACTTTCCTACCTCTCCAGTCGGCATTTCAGATTGATACTACATGTCAGTATAAACCTAGAACCTCTAAAAGAGGTTACACACCTCCCAATTTACCTTTTGTTTATATTTTATGTTTTAATGCCAAATTTTGGAGAGGTATGAAGGTAGACTTCTAAATTTGAGTTTTGAATAAACTGTTGCAATCATAATCTTTAGGTCTTTGACCTTGTTTTCTTTCTCCCCCTGCATCCTCCCCCATCCATCCATTTCCTTCTCTGCAGGATGTAGTTTTCCCAGGAGTAGAAGATGTACTGATCTCTTTTCTGCCCCTGGCCCATATGTTTGAGAGAGTTGTAGAGGTAGGCGCTTGCTCTGTATTATTGCCCAAGTTTCACGTTCTGAGTTTTTCTTGTTTCTTACAGAAGTCATATCTAATGAGCCACAGCGATACACACATTTCCTATTTGCCTCTTGCACACATGTTTGAACGGCTTGTACAGGTAAGATGTTTCAGAGAACTGAACAGACTTGTTCCTCAAAGTACAGGGGTGTGTGCCACCCACCTCTAAAGGTTATTTTAATGTTTTGTCCTGTGGCGTTTCCATGTACTAAGAGCTGCAGCTTCCCCGTGCAAAGAAGTGATGTTATGGGGAACCCGCTTAAGAGTTGCAGGCACCTGAACAGGAGACCATGATTGCCACCCCTCTGGCTTTTCAGCTTTCACTTGCTTGCTTTGTCTAACGTCCTCCAGCCTTTTTGTGCTAAACTGTCTGTGCTTCTGTCAGATTGCCTGGTGTGTATTCTGCTACTCTCCTGCCGCTTTACTCAAATACTTGTGTTAATGTGTTCTGTTATTGTGTTCTTCACAATCTCCATTCAGTACTTTTTCAAACATGTGTGCTCTCTAAAGAATGGGCACAAATGAACAACCTTCCTATATAGTGTAATTAAAATCTAGCAAAAGCACATTTTTCAAGTAGTAACATAAAGCTAGAAGAAAAGGCGTAATGCACTTTTTTCCCGCAAGGAGGCCAATACTATGATAGTAGTAGAATAGCTTGCAACTTCCCCATTGAAACATTTAATTATGCTGGTGGCATCTTCATTGTCAATGGCAAAAACGAGAAGTTATTGTATCTGAGAATGCAGTGAAAGTTAAGTTATGGTGAGCAGAGTTCTGATCTGAAAATTAGGATATATAGGTGTAATGTACTTTTATTCTTTATTAATTAATAAGAAATATTTTTTCCTGTATTTGCCTCACTTGTAACTGACTATCTGAAAGACACGTTAGTGATAGATTCCTTACCTTCGAATATCCCCAGGCGTCAGACTGGATCCGGAAAGTTTTTCGTCGGCAGTACACCTGCGCGTCGGTAGATGGCGTCGTGCGGCTCCGCGTCCGTCGCTGGCGTCGTAAGCGCCGAGATGACGTCACGAGACTACTTGGGCGCCACCCATGCGCGCTAACGTCAGGTCTTTCTTTTTCCGCGCCAGCAAGCGCAGATCCGGTTACAGCACGTACCCCAGTCACTTTTTGACAAATTTTTTGGGGGAACTTTGTCTCTACTTCTTTTGAGTCTTTGACTCCTGGTGCCACGTAGGGATGCATGGGTTTAAATCCTGTGGGGCCTGCCGCCGTACGATGTCGGTGGCCGACCCCCATGGCGTCTGTCTCTGTCTGGAGCGCGACCATGACTCCCGGTTATGTTCCGACTGTCTGGCCATGGCTCCGAAGGCTTTGCGGGAGCGGTCCCGAAAGCTGCTGGAGGCCCGACCGTTGTCTCCGTGCCGTTCGAGGTCCAGGGGTCGCTCGAGGGACCGACCCCGAGGAGCTTTCATCACTCCTCGGGGTCCAAGTCTTCACCCTCGGAATCGGGTAAGAGATGTCACAAAGTCGAAGAAGCGCGTACGCTCTCCGACCTCCCCCCGTCGGTCTCCGGACGCGGACGAGGGGGCCAGGGGTCCTTCTTCCCCCCCCCGGCTCCGTTGGAGCCTGAGAGTCCCGCGGCCTACCCGCCCTACCCGGGTCCGTCGGCAACTCCGGCCCAGGTGCAAGAGTTTCTTGCCGCCATGGACTGCCTTTTCAGGCCTAGGGCTCCCGCCGGCGTGCCTTCGGACCCCGCGGTCCCTATTGAGGGCCCTTGCTTGCCGGCGGCTCCGGCCCCAGCGCCGCAAGGTCCTCTGCCGGCGGCTCCAGCCCCGGCGCCGCAAGGTCCTCCGCCGGCGGCCCCGGCGCCGCAAGGTCCTTTGCCGGCGGCTCCTCCGCCAGCGGCTCCGGCGCCGCAAGGTCCTCGGCCGGCTGCTCCGGCGCCGCAAGGTCCTCCGCCGGCCCCAGCACCACACTGGGTTCCGTTCGTCCCACCTCCGCCCTTGCCAGAGTTTCCGGGCAATTTTGCTCCGGCTAGGGACCCTAATTGGGACATGGAGCCGGATCGGCGCCGTTCCCAGCGCCGTTGGAGCATTTGTTTTCCCCTGTGCCTCCCCCGCCGCTGCAGCCTGTGCCTCGGGCCGTGGTGGAGGGGGATGACTGGGAGGGGTCGGAGGACCCTCTTGCACGGCAGTGCGAGTCCGAACAGGAGTGGGCGGAGGACTCGGAGGATGCAGGTGGCCTTGACCTCTCCTCTGAGCCTGGGTTTGTGTCTCCTCCCGCTGTCATGGAGGAAGGCGCCACATACACTGTGGTGCTCCGTAGAGCAGCTGAGGCTCTTGACCTTGACCTGCCTGTTACCCTCAAGACGAACCTCCTTACTGAAGTGCTTCAGCCGGCGGCAAGTTCTATGGAACCTCTGCTTCCGTTCAATGAGGCCTTGACTGATGTTTTGATGGCACCTGGTCTAGGCCAGCCACAGGGGTTCCTGTGGATAAAAACGTGGCCAGGAGTCACAGCCCGGCACCGGGTGACCCTGCCTTTTTGATAAATCATCCGACACCAGAGAGCCTGGTCATTCAGGCCTCCACTTCCCAAAGTGCATTCCCCCATTCGAAAAATCTGGAGCAGTTTGGCAAGAAGTTGTTTTCCTCTGCCAGCCTGGGGCTGCGGTCAGTCAACACCGCATGCCTCTTGGGCCGCTACTCTCATGCTGTGTGGGACACTGTGGCGCAAACTCTGCCCCAGTGCCCGGAGGAGGTTCGGGCTGTACTTTCCCAAGCTGTTGCGGAGGGGAAGGATGCTGCGAAGTTCGCCATTCGGTGTGGGTTGGACACTGCGGACTCTTTGGGGAGAGCCATCTCCACGACGGTGGCCTTGCGTCGCCACGCCTGGCTGCGGTCTACGGGGTTTTCGGGGGATGTCCAGAGTTCTCTCATGGACATGCCTTTTGATGGTACTCGCCTGTTTGGCGATAAGGCAGACCGTGCGCTGGAGCATTTTAAGGACTCTCTGGCTACAGCCAAGTCCTTGGGTCTCTCCACCACACGCCTACCTTTCGTGGCCACGGAAGGGGCGCCCCTACACGTTCGTTCAGCCAGAGGCCTGCGCAGAACCAACCTCAGCTCGGGCGTGGTAGCCGCCGTGGCGGCACAGGGGGCCAGCGTGCGGGTCAGTCACCTCCGCTCCCGCAGCATCCGCCTCAGTCTTCCTAGTCCGAGATTTGGGGTGCACCCCACGCCGGTGGGCAGCAGGATTCAACATCACCTCCCCCACTGGCGCTCTGTCACTTCGGACAGGTGGGTGCTGCAAATCGTCCGAAGGGGCTACTCCCTCCCCTTCGAGTCTGCCTCCCCCCCCCCCCCCGGCCATGCCACCTCAGTTCCACCGCATGTGGGGGGATCACTTGGCGCTTCTCCGACGAAGTCACAGCCCTCTTGGCCAAGGGGGCCATCGAGCGCGTTTCTGGGCCAGAAGTAGGACATGGTTGTTGTTCCCACTACTTTCTGGTCCCCAAGAAGGAGAAAGGGGGCCTGCGCCCCATCTTGGACCTCAGGAACGTCAATCGCTTCCTCCGGAAGGAGAAGTTCAAGATGTTGACTCTGGCTCAGGTCTTGGCTGCCCTCGACCCTGGAGACTGGATGGTAGCGTTGGACTTGCAGGACGCATATTTTCACATTCCTGTCCTGCCAGCCCACCGGCGTTACCTGTGGTTCACGGTAGGCCAGGAGCATTTTCAGTTTGCCGTGCTCCCCTTCGGCCTTACCAGCGCCCCTCGGGTGTTCACGAAAGTGATGGCGGTGGTCGCAGCTCATCTGCGCAGGTCCGGGGTGTCAGTCTTCCCCTACCTCGACGACTGGTTGTTGAAGGCGGGCTCGCCCCAGGCAGTCGTCGCCCACCTTCAGACTACGGCCAACCTCCTGCATTTGCTGGGGTTCTCCAACGTGCCGAAGTCGTACCCGAGTCCCTCTCAGAAGCTCCCCTTCATCGGAGAGGTTCTGGATTCGACGCAGTTTCGGGTTTATCCTCCCGAGCAGCAAGTCCGGGATATTCAGGCTATGATTCCGATCTTTCAGCCTCTATCCCGGGTTTCAGTCAGGATGACCCTCCGGCTCCTGGGCTTGATGGCCTCCTGCATTCTGCTAGTGCAACATGCCAGGTGGCATATGCGGGCTCTGCAGTGGGACCTGAAGTTCCAGTGGGCACAGCATCAGGGCAACCTGTCCGATCATGTCCAGATCTCAGAGGGCACTGCTCGACAATTGCAGTGGTGGCTCACGAATCGCGATTGGGTCAATGGCAGATCCCTCTCCCTTCCCCAACCAGAGCACACAGTGGTGACAGATGCGTCCCTCCTGGGATGGGGTGGCCACTTGGGCGAGGCGGAGATCAGAGGCCTCTGGTCTCCAGCGGAGTCCCGGCTCCATATCAATCTTATGGAGCTTCGGGCGATCCGACTTGCACTGAAGGCATTCCTTCCCTCTGTCCGGGGAAGTGTAGTGCAGGTGTTCACGGACAGCACCACCGCCATGTGGTACTGCAACAAACAGGGCGGGGTGGGGTCGTGGACCCTATGTCAGGAGGCTCTGCTCCTCTGGACATGGCTGGAACATCAAGGCATTACCTTGGTGGTTCAACACCTGGCAGGTTCTCTGAACGCCAGGGCGGACGAACTCAGCTGCCGGTGCTTAATGGATCACGAATGGCGTCTGAACTCGGACGTGGCGCAAGGTCTTTCTGCAGTGGGGAGAGCCTTGGTTAGATCTATTCGCCACCGAAGAGAACGCGCAATGTCATCAGTTCTGCGTGTTGGAATTTCCAAGGCTGCACTCGCTCGGCGACGCTTTTCGTCGCGATTGGAGCTGCGGTCTGTTGTACGCCTTTCCGCCTATACCACTTCTGCCCAGAGTGCTGAAGAAGATTCGGCGCAACCGGGCCCAAGTCATCCTTGTGGCTCCAGATTGGGCGCGAAGATGCTGGTATCCTGAGCTACTCAACATGGCGATCGATCCCCCGATCCGACTGCCTCTTCGGGAGGATCTTCTGTCGCAGCAGCAGGGGACGGTCCTCCACCCGAACCTGTCCAGCCTCCACCTCCATGCGTGGAGATTAAGCGGCGACAGTTGACCGCTTTCGATCTTTCTCCCGAAGTCTGTGATGTCATTCTGGCAGCCAGGCGTCCCTCCACTAAGACGGTATACGCGTGCAGGTGGAACAAGTTTGTGGCATGGTGCACAGCAAAGTCTGGGGATCCCCTTTCTGCCCCTCTTTCTGAGGTCCTTCTGTTCCTACTATCCTTGGCCCAGCAGAGCTCTGCTCTGGGCACTATCAAAGGTTATCTTTCGGCCATCTCCGCCTTTCTCAGGCTTCCAGATCAGCCTTCTCTCTTTAAGTCCCCGGTTCTTAACAGTTTCCTGAAAGGCATTACACACACGTTTCCTCGCGTGCCTTTCATAATGCCTCAATGGGACTTAAATCTTGTCTTGACCTATCTGATGTGCGCTCCTTTTGAGCCCCTTCATAACTGTCCTTTACGTCTTCTTACTCTAAAGACGGCTTTCCTGGTAGCTATCACCTCTGCCAGAAGAGTGAGTGAGCTCCAGGCTCTTTCTTCTAAACCTACTTTCCTTTCTGTTCATCCGGACAAGGTGGTTTTAAAGACCCGTCCTTCTTTCTTGCCAAAGGTTGTCACGCCCTTCCACATCGGGCAGACCATCACTTTGCCCACCTTCTTTCCGCTTCCACATCCTTCAAAAGAGGAAGAGAGGCTCCACCGTCTGAACCCAAAACGTGCGCTCTCGTTCTATCTGAAGCGCACACAACAGTTCCGGGTGGATGACCAGCTCTTTGTTGGCTACGTGGGCGCCAAAAAAGGTCGGGCCGTCCACAAACGAACCATCTCTCGGAGGGTCGTTCTGTGCATCAAAGCGTGTTACTTGTGGCTAAGAAGGAGCCTCCTGTGGGGCTGCGTACCCATTCTACCAGGGCGACGGCAGCCACTACTGCCTTGGGACGCGGCGTTCCCTTGCAGGATATTTGTCAGGCAGCTACGTGGGCCTCGTTGCACACGTTTGCCAAGCATTACTGCCTTGACGGTCAAGTCCGGAGAGACGGCTTCTTTGGCCGTTCTGTTCTCCGTGACTTTCTGGTGTAATCTATTCGCAGACTCACCACCGGGGTTGGTATTGCTGGGGTATCTATTCTAAGGTAAGGAATCTATCACTAACGTGTCTTTCAGATGCACAAGTTACTACTTGTGTAACGATATATCTGTAAGAGACATTAGTTAGTGATAGATTCCTTACTGCCCCACCCATCCTCCCCGTTCTGCGAACTGATTCTAGGGTTAAGGTCATCCCTTTCAGGGCCCTAGTTTCATGGCACCAGTGGTCAGTTTCTTGCATGGCTCTGTGTTCCTGGCGCGGAAAGTAGTGTGCAGAACTGACGTCAGCGCGCATGGGTGGCGCCCAAGTAGTCTCGTGATGTCATCTCGGCGCTTACGACGCCAGCAACTGACGCGGAGCCGCACGACGCCACCTACCGACGCGCAGGGGTACTGCTGACAAAACTTTCTGGATCCAGTCTGACGCCTGGGGATATTCTAAGGTAAGGAATCTATCACTAACTAATGTCTCTTACAGATATCTCGTTACACAAGTAGTAACTTGTGCTTTGTGTATATGAAGGTAGATATTTTTCAGAGCTTTATCGTTTTCTGGATCAAGAAACTTGTGTTGTCCACACAAACATTGAAAAAGCACTGGTAGTTTACATTTGAAAAGTATGTGGACGGAACAGGGAGAAATTACATTTTGTTCCATGGCTTGAAATCCTTTTAATTTTAATGCACAAAACAGATCAATCTCTTATTTGGCTGCACCTTTGTTACAGGTCTAGTATTATATTTGTCTGTGTACACTTTTTGCTTTTATTGTACAAAAGGCATTTTATTTCAAAACCAATCATTGATAGGATCTTCAACAGTATTTCCTTTACAACATTTCTGTTGCACAGGAGGCCTTCTCCAACTCAAATTTCCAATCCTCTAGTTAGTTTCTAAACAGGAGATCACCTATATCTAATGACGGCGACAAACCTCTCTGCTTATCTTCACCGTTGCTCTTTTGATAATTGGCACTTTCTATGCGAAGTAAACCAATCCCAAGCCTTCTAATTCTGCTCAGGCCCATTGTTTGCTGAACCTTGCAGACAGCAACTTCAAAACTATAATTCTATAGGCCATCTATGGTATTTAACAAAGCAAAACCTGTTTTACTGAAAACCTTACCATCTGAAATGTATAATTAAACAATGTAGTCTTTTTACTGGAGACAGCCAAGCAATATAGTGCAGCATTTCATTTACTAATTTCAATAAAGATTTATCAGGTAAAAAAACAATTTTTTTCATACTAACTGCTAAATTTAAACCTGCATATAACTTAAAGGATGTATGATGGAACCCTGCGTGCATTTCCCATGCATGCCTTTACTCCGCAGTCACTAGCTCTACTGCGATGTTACCACGCAAGTCGTTACACACGACTTGCCATAGGGGAATGCTGGTCTTCGGAATAGTATAAATTACTATTCCAGCTCGTCCGTGTACCAGTAGGGAAGGTGTTGGACTTAAAATCAAAGACCAGTCCAACAGCGCGTCCCCTAAAGCACGTCGTAACGACCTGCGTGGTAAAGTTACGCATGGTAACGTCTGGGTAGTGACTGTAGAGTAAAGGCAGGTCGTGGTTCTGTCTGCGGGGTAATAAATGTTTCCCAACATGAAAAATGCTTAGCTGATAATGTATCATGGCTTAAGTCACCAGAACCCCCCAATGGCATAATTGAACCATAATGAGCAGTTAACCATTGTTTACACCATATACATCAAATTTAACAGCATATAGTTTTTCCTATGGCATAGTTGTAATGATTGTGAAATCCATCTCGATAATAGTAGGTATGCATGATTTCCAGTGACTTTTAAACTTGTATCTTGAAGTTTTCAAAAGCAAATTTTGATTGTCATTAAGCACTGCTGTTTTTTGCTCTTATATAGGCAATAATTCTGGGCCATGGTGCTCGGATAGGATTTTTCCAAGGTGATATCCGCTTGCTTATGGATGATCTGAAGACTTTACAACCCACTATATTTCCAGTGGTACCAAGATTGTTAAACAGGATGTTTGACAAAGTAAGCTGCAAAGAAGTGTATGACTGCGTTATCTGTAGATGGTATAATTGTTTTAAGGTAGAAAACAGCATATGAATATAGATATTGTTTTTACAGCGCATATTAGCAGCACATGTTGTGGCAGGCATAAAGACATAGTGGCAGTGCGTAGACTAAATGTATGAGGGCATTGGAATCAGTAGCTGATACATTTTTGAGGTAGTAAAGGCACATGTATATAAATGTTTAGCAGCGCATAGTTACATTTGCACAGGGTTACATGGGGATTAAGTAGACATACATATAGCCAAAGTCAATGGGGTGCGGTGTGCGGTCAAATGGATGGATACATTCTTGAGGTAGAACCAGCCTATAGATGTAAATGTGTTTTAGCAGTGGCGTAGCAAGGGGGGGGGGTCTGCGTTTTGGGGGCGGCGCCACCCGCTCTTACATGACTTTGCTGCAAGGGCGACAAGTGCAGGAATCATCACCAGCAAACACCCCTCCCCCCAATATTCTGCAGGGCCTAGCTACGCCACTGTGTTTTAACAGCACATAGTTAAAATTACACAGGGTTCCATGAGGAATGAGTGAAAGTACGTAGAGCCAAAAAATAACAGTGGATAGCTGCGTGCAGTCAAGTCGATGGGCAGTGTCATCAGACCCAGTAAAGGTAGCCCTTCAGTTCAGTGCCTGAATGATATTGCTCAACTGATTACCCAGAATATTTTTAAGACTCAATTCTGACAAAGCGCTTATTTGGCAGCAAAAACACCCTCTGGAACAATGCCTGGTGGCCGCAAAGCCTAGGATCCCTGCCAACTCTGGTTCAGATAGCGAGAAATTTGGGTATTGTTCGACAATAAACTTACCTTTGTCGACCATTCTAATCGGGTAACGTCCTCTTGCTTTCTTATGCTAGAGAACTTAAATTTTTTTTTTTATCATACCTCCCACTTGAACTTAGGAAATCAGTTATCTGAGCACTTGTTATCTTGAAGATGAACTATTGTAATACCTTAATGGTAGGAGCCCAATCTCGAGTCCTGAAAAAACATCCGACTCTCCAAAGTGCAGCTGCCAGAGTTTTGTTGAATCTCCCCAAATTTTTTTCAGTACCCAAATAAATCGGAGAACTTTACTGGCTCGCTATTAGGGTATGTGTGTAATTCAAAGCTCTCTGTTGGGTCCACAAGGGACTACACCGCAAGGGTTCTTGCTTTCTTCAAGATACTTTTAAACTGTACTCTCATGAGAACTTTACGGTCCAGTACAACCAAAAAAGTACAAGTGCCGAGAATAAGTAAAGCACATTGGGGTGGTCGAAAATGTTCCTACGCCGCTTCTAAGCGGTGGAATGAACTTCCTGACCATCTGAGATCCCAGACTTTTAAAATTCAGAAAGAATTTCAAAACCCGGCTCTTTAAAATATAGGTCACACTTTAGGGCCGTTTAGACTTACCGTACCTTTGTGTGTATCGGATTTTCTGGATACAAGCGCCAAGACGCCATTTGGTATTGGCGTGCTTTACAAAACCCTTATAACATATAACCTGGGCGAGATAGCTAGGGGTGGGCCATTTGGCGGCAGGCGGAGAGTGGAGCATAAGAGTTTTCCCTGGGATAATGGTGCAGAAGCTTAGTTCTTGGACTTGTGGGTGGCAGCGTTGGCCAGCTTTAAGAGGGTGGGTTTAGATATTTGTGGAGGAGAAGGAGTTTCAATTTCGCCTTGAAGTGGGGGGGGGGAAGGATTGATTGCCGCATAAGTCTTGAGGCAGTGCGTTCCAGATTCTGGGGGCATATCCGGAGAAAGGCGGGCTCTGGATTTTTCTTTCTTGAATTTTGGCGGGATCAGGAGAAGTGTGTTTTAACTTCGAATCGGTCTCTTTTGTCCAGCTTTTGATAGTTAATTTGAGAGATAGATTGGTTTATCTGTGTGTAGAGCCTTGGGAGTTAAGCAAGCAGTTTTGAATATGCTCTTGCCTCTATTGGAAGCCAGTTTTGAATATAGCTCTTGCCTCTATTGGAAGCCGGTTGAGCAGTTTGAGAGTGGGAGTGATGTGGTTATGACGCCTCTCTCCTGATAGCCTGGCCGCCTCTTGGAGTATTGCTTTCAGAGGGGCTAGGAATGCTTTTGGGGCACCCGTAAATGTAGCATTGCCATAGTCCTGCTTGGGGAGGACGAGGGCTTGCACTGCAGTCCTAAAGTCGTCACTGGGTATGAAGGGTTTGACTTTTTTAGGTGTTCAGTGAGTAGCTGGCACTTTTTTACAGAGGTGATAATATGTTCGCTTATGCTTGGGTTACTGTCGAGTGATTCCTAGGGATTTAACGGAATCAGCTGGACAGTTTGCAGTTTAGTGCAGTGAAGTTGTTGAGACCGCTAGCTATGGAAAATGATTTTTCTTTGGGTTGGATGAGGAGGTTTTGTTTTGTTTGGGTTGAGTTTGAGGTGGTTTCTGGCTAGCCAGGATTGAACTGTGTGTAGAGAGCTGTTTAGGTCTGGATGTCACTGACTGAGATTTTCATGTAGTTGAATGTCACCCGCATGGAGGTGAATGGCAAGTCTAGCTTATTTAAGGATCACTGCAAGAGGTCACATATAGAGGTTAAAAAGTGCAGGGGACAGGGTTGATCCTTGCGGGATACCTAGTGAGACTGGCGATGCCTCAGCGGTTTCATTGTTGAATTTGATTAACTGCGGGCGCTTTGTTAGGAAAGAGGCGAACCATTGGAGGACAGTTCCTTTGATGCCTAGTTCCTCGAGAGGGTGTTTAGGAGGATGTCCTGGTTGATAGTGTTGAAGGCGGTTGATAAATCCAGGATGAGGAGGAGGCATATCTGTCCTTCGTCCAGACCTCGGTGGAGATCTACGATGTTAAGTATGGCAGTTTCTGTACTGCAGCCTTACCTGAAACCTGACTGTAAGGTTTCATGTAAGTTGTATTTTTCAATGTGGGTGTTGAGTGAGTACACATTTTTCGATGGTTTTGGCAAGGAGAGGGAGGTTAGTTATGGGTCTGTAGCTATTCATTTGGGTATGTAATGCATGAACTGCTAGCTATATTGCACTAGTATCTATTAAAGAGGGCATGACTCATTGCTGGTTAGATGTCCATTATACATCTTTCACAGCCTTTGTACATTGAGGAATCTATTTGGGATGTTAAGGTAATTATTTGTTACATTGTTCATGAGTCTTTTGTTCTTGTTATGCTCGTGGTTGAACTATGTATTTTATTTTTAACTGTAAATGCTCTTGTCCATTACATTGCTGCTTTGGGACAGGAGAGGAGAGTTCATCAGCCTCATGGACAACTAAGGAGAATGTGGGTTACTTCGGGGCTTCAGGTAGTCCCTTCTGTTCTTCAGTGAGTACATACTTCTATTGGCTTAGGTCGTGAAATTGTACAGTCTGTATTTCCATAAATTGGTTCAGTTCGGGAATGAAAGTTCAGAACTCTGCTGAATTTGGAGTTAGAGCAAGCTAGTGCTTAAAGGGGCCTAGGTAGAGAGTCTGCACTTGGGAGTACCAATGCTGGTCACCAATGCCTGGCCCGATAGTCTGGGACAGGATCTTTACATTTTCCCAAGCATTGAATAGCCAAGGAGGTGCATGCTTTGATCTCCATGGAGACACATCTCATCTGTTTAACAGTTGTAACTGGCAGTTCAAACTAGCTAAGAATATTTTGACATTTGGATTACACATAGAAAGGAGTCCTCATAAGCTGAGTCATCTTGTTCCATTTGGAGAATGACAGTTAATTTACTAAAGAATTTAGAATTTGGGGTACGTGCTGGTGTTCAGCCACTACTTGTCGAATTCAGAGATGACTTCAAGGTGCCCTGCCTAGTCTCTCGTTTTGCAGGGCAATGGACACCAATATTTGTCAGCTGCTGTTTAGAATGTGTGTCCCAGTATGTCAGAGGCTATCTCAATCAATCGCATTCTTTTATAGTCGGAATTGACAGCACATGGAAGAATGTTGGCCTTTGAGGGGCGAAGTCATTTATACAGTACTTATAAAGCGCTGTGTAGGAAGCTGGCTCTTTTTGTGATATACCAATAATTGGTTATCGTGTAAAGAGTACAGAGATTTCCTCAGAAGTATACAGGGCTTAATGTAAACCCAAAGTGCTGTATTTGTGGTAGTGTGATCAAGCAGTCTTAGGCCTAACACAGAGGAGTGTAAGACGTTTGTTATATAGACAGTGACCAATAAATGACACGACTCAAAATGGAGATCCACCCTAATTTTATAAAACATGAGCTTTTTTCAAGATTTTGTTTTTTTTAATACCAAGATGTACATTAAAGTAAGTATGTTTTTCAATAAAAATACTTCTCACTTAAAGTAGACACTGCAATTTTTCAGTTCAGCAATGGTAACCTATGGGAGGAAAACTAAGATGCAGTTTTGAAGGTAAGTACACAACTTACAAATCCAGTCTTCGGGGTTTCAGGTCAACTTCGGGCAAGGTTCAAATTGGTACCAAGAGTGCACCACCAGCAGCACAGGGGCGGTCGGGTGCAGAGGTCAAATTTGGGGTGGGAGCCCAATTTTAACCAATGGAGACTGGGGGTGATTGAGGTTGCGCTGCTCACAAGTAAGTAGTGGTGTCAGGGGGTCAATCTCCGGTAGCTAAGCACACGGTGGGGGGGGACACAAGGCAGCACCAGACTAACCTCAGCGGCACAGGGGTGGCCGGGTGCAGAATGCCAATACCGTGTCGGGTGCCCAATGCAAAACACTGAGGGAAATCTGTTTAGGAGAGGCTGCAGGCTCAGTCCAGGGGGTTGAACAAAGAAAACCCACAGCTGCCCAGATAAGGCCTAGTCCTACCCCTGATTGGATAAGTCCCCCCATCTCCAAGATGGATGGTGGGCACTGAGAAATGTTCTTCCCTTGCCTCCAGCACCTGAGGGGTGGAGTTGGCAAAGGGAGGCACACCTCCTATTCTCCCCTAGTTTTCCTGCTGGTTCTCCTGCCAACAGTGGGGCTAGCAGCAGAGGCTGGGGTCACATTACAAAGGCGGCAAAGCCTTTGAAGCTTCCCTCTCGAGCACTGTGCCTGCCTGGGGGAGAAGGTGTGACTCCCCGCCCAGGATGAGCTTTGTTTCTGGCCTCGGATAGCAAGGGCGCTCGACCCAGGGGTCCAGAAACATGTCTGGTGGTGGCAGGCTGTCTAAAGCCAGTCAGACCACACCATAGTTGGTAGGTTTTCAGGGGGCACCTCTGAGGTGCCCTCTGGGTACATGTTTTAATAAATCCAACACTGGCATCAGTGTAGTTTTATTGAGAGGAGTTGTTTGGTACCAAACACTCCTGTGTTCAGTGAAGCCATCATGGTGCTGGGGAACTAGAGTTGTCGAGTTGCCAGCTCATGTACTCTTTATGGCTTCCCTGGCACTTACAATATTAAGAATAGACTTAAATATTGTAGGGGCATATCTGATCATGCAGATATGCCCACACTGGAGATATAGTGCACCCTGCCTTAGGGCTTGTAAGGCCTGTTGGAGGAGTGACTTAGCTACACCTTAGGCAGTGCTGCTTTAACGTGGCACACAGGCAGTGTGCCATGTCAACTTTGTCGTTTTTGTCTGCACCAAGGCATGCAGGCTGTAGTGGCAATTTGCATGGCCTTGGTTAGGGGTCCCTAGGGGACCCTCTTCAGTCCTAATGCCCTAGGTAACCGGGGTACCATTTACTAGGGACTTAAAGGGGGGTCTGAAATTGTGCCAATCGTGGTACAGTTTTAGGGAAGGAACACTGGTCCTGGGAACCTGGTTAGCAGGGACTCGGTACTCTACAGTCAAAGTTGCATCAAATGCCAGGCAAAAAGTGTGGGGGGGTACTGCAACAGAAACCCACTTTCCCCACACGCTGCTCATCACCCAAGAGGGTTTCCAGGCTCTGTGCTGGGGAGTCAGTCGAAGAACCAGGTCTCTAGTCCCTTTCTGAAGTGTCTCAAGAATGAAGTGCGTAGGTGGAGGGGAAGGGTGTTCCAGGACTTGACTTTGAGGAGGTAGGAGCATCCTCTGGTGCGGCAGCAGCGGATGTGTGGTACTTGGGCGAGGTGACCGGAGGTTCCTGGGAGGTGGGTGGAAATTTAGGAGGTTGTTCATGTAGTCGGGTCCTTGGTCATGGAGGGCTTTGTAGGCGTGGTCAGAAGCTTGCATTTTCATCTTTTCTCGATAGGGAGCCCGTGGAGGTCTTTCAGGTGCTGGGTGATGTGGGTCCTCTTTGGCAGGTTGAGGATCAGTCTGGCTGCTGCGTTCTGGTTCGTCTGGAGTCTCCTCATGAGTTTGCTGGTGGTATACAGGGCTTAATGTAAACCCAAGCCTGTATAGAGCGTTGCCATAGACCAGCTAGCTAGTGATGAGGGCCTGCTTCACTTTTCCTGGTGCTGATGGGGAGCCACTTGAAGACTTTGCTGAGCATGCAAAGTGTGGAAGCAGGTAGAGGAGACCGCGTTGACCGGACGTTTCATGGAGAGTTCTCTGTCCAGGATGATGTGGAGGTTGCAGGCGTGGTCTTTCGGAGTGGGGTGGGTCCGAATTCCAATGGTCACCAGGAGTCATTCCAGAGCGAGGTGTATCTCCCAAAGATCAGTACTTTAGTTTTGTCCGTGTTAAGCTTCAGGCAGTTCTTTATCCAGGCTGAGACGTTCTTCATACAGTTGTGGAAGTTGGTCTTCGTCGTGGTGGAGTCCCTCTGAGAGCGAGAAGACGAGCTGGGTGTTATCAGCATAGGAGACAATTTATGTTATGGTTTCTGACTATGTCCGCAAGTGGTGTTATGTAGATGTTGAAGAGGGTTGGACTGAGGGATGAGCCTAGAGGGACACCGCAGATGGTACGCTTGGGTTGAGAGGTGAAGGGAAGGAGACTGATTCATGGGTGCGCCCCGTGAGAAAGAAAGCCATCCATTTGAGCCCTTATCTGTGATTCCGATCTGGCTCAGACGATCCGAGTGTGTGTGGGAAGATGGTGTCGAAGGCTGCAGAGATGTCGAGTAGGATCAGGGCAGCTGATTCTCCTCTTTCGAGTAGGGTGCGGATGCCGTCTGTTGCGGTGATTGGCTCTGAATCCTGATTGGGGAGGGTCCAGCAGGTTGTTTCTCTCCAGACGTTTTGCGGTAGACTGGAGCAGCGAGATGTGTTGGTAGTTCTTAAGCTCGCTGGGGTCCGCAGAGGGTTTCTTGAGGAGCAGTTTGACCTCTGCATGTTTCCAGGCACATGGAAAGGTGGTTGTTGAGATGGTGGTGAGCTGATAGCTGATCTGGTCTCTTCCGAGGTTGAAAGGTCAGTGGGGTCATGGGTTGGTGGGTGCTCCCGAGTGGATGGAGTTCATTAAAGTGTTTATGTTCAGTGTGCTGAGCAGTTCCCATCTGGTGAGTGAGTGGGTGGGCAGTGGTCGATGGGATGTTGCAGGAGGTTGGTGGGTTGGGGATTGACGTTTCTGTAGATGGTAGCTATTTTGTTGTGGAAGTGGTCTGCGAGGGCGTTGCGGAGTTCCTGTGAGGAAGGGATTGAGTTTTCAGTGGCTGACGGGCAGGTGAACTCTGACGATGGTGAAGAGTTCCTTGGTTTGGTTGGTGCTGGTCTTGATCTGGTGTGTCAGGGCCTCCCTTTTTTTTTTTTTTTTTTTTTTTACAGCTTTGAGCTGGCTGTATTAATTAAAGGCCGCCTTGGAGGTGGCTCAGTCAGTGGTGTTCCTGTTGGTTCACCACTTTCTTTCCTGTTGATTGCATCTGTGTTTCGCAGTGCTAAGTTCTAGGGTATACCAACTGGCTTGTTTGGTTGATCTGTGCGTTCTGGCCGGTTTGGTGGGAGTGATTTGGTCAGCAGCGCTCATGATCCAGCCGTTTAGGTTCTCCATTGCCTGGGTCAGGTCTGGTGACGAAGGGCTGGGTGATTTTGAGGTTGTCGGTCAATTGGTGCTGAGTGACCTTGGTCCAGCGGCAGTAGGGGGGTGCTATGGCAGTTGAGAGTGGCGTGGGGGAGGTCTGGTGATTAAGTGTACGATGTTGTGGTCCGACCAAGTGAGTTATGTGGTGTGGCTGTACCGGATTCTGTTACTGGACGTGAAGACTGAGTCCAGCATGTGTCCTGCTTTGTGCGTGGGGTCTGACCAGCTGGTTGAGGACGATGTTGCCCAATCGTTCAAGGAGCTCAGTGGAGTTGGTGTCAGTGGGGGTCGTCAAGGTGGAAGTCTAGGTCTCCCAGGAATAAGAAGTGTTCGGATTCGATGGCGAGCGGGGTGATGAATTCCATGATGGTGTCGCTGAGGCCGGTTCGTGGTCCTGGAGGGTCAGTAGGTGAGGGTACCTTTGATGGTAGTTTTGGCGTCGGTGCAGAGCTGGAAGTTCATGTGTTCCATGATCGGCGTGGTTTCTTCATTGGTGGTGGTGCAGATGATTTATGTACAATGGCGATGCTGCCCCTGTGTCTGTTGGCGTGGTCGCAAAGTTTCATCTTGTACTTGATGGGTGGCGATGTCTGGAGCGGATGCAGGGGTGAGCTAGGTCTCTGATGAAGGTCACGTCGAAGGCAGGGATGGTGTCAGACTTCAGTGGTGCATTGCTGTGACGGTGTTTGGCGCTGGGGTAGTGGTGAACCAGCAGCAGAGCATGGTGATGCGAGGCATCAGTCGTTGTTGCGTCCGGGGTCCAGGGCATGGG
Source organism: Calotriton arnoldi (assembly GCA_963921515.1). Lineage (NCBI taxonomy): Eukaryota > Metazoa > Chordata > Amphibia > Caudata > Salamandridae > Calotriton > Calotriton arnoldi. Next base: position 495,364 of record CAWUFW010005707.1, read on the forward strand.
TATCTGTGGCGGAGTGCCTGTGTGAGTAGGTAGGGCAGGGTTCCTGGTGCAGACGGGTTTTCCTTTGGTGTGCCTCATGTGCGGCAGCGGCCTCCATAAGTAGTCTTGGGAGGTAGGAGGGGCTGGCAGGGAGGCAAAAGGGCGGCGAGCTGGGAAACAGCAGAAGCTGGAAATACGGCACGATATGGTGCAGTACAATTAATACAAGTACCCAAGTGAAAACGCTGAAAATAACAATTACCGGCTAACAGTGCACAGATGCACCAAGGCAACAGTCCCTGGAATATTAGGGCAAAACCAACAGAAGGGCAATAGCGTTGATTGGCGGTCACCTGACAGCTGGACTGGTGGCTTCGGGGCTACAAGCGATGCAGCAGTCTAATGGAGCTAGGCAGCGGGGGCAGCAGTACAAGGGCTACTGATCTATGGCGCATATGTACAAAAGCATTTTTGCGGTCCGTAAATGCCCGATTTGCAGAATCTGGCCATTTCCGACCACAAATGCTTTTTGAAATGTACAAAACACAACTTTCCATTCAGTAACATGTTACCGAATCGCAAATTGTGTTTAGCAATTTGGTATTTGGAATGGGCTAGTTTAGGGTATATCGCTCCAAATACCAAATTGCAGTGGTATGTATGAATGTTTTGCGACCGAATTACAGTTTCAAAACATTACTTTTTTTTACCGACACCTCAACGGTGGTGGTAATCTTTCGCAAAAGGGAAAGGATCCCCATGGGACACCCACCCAGATCCCCCCCCCTCCCCCATTTTTTTAAAATAAATTTTTGTTCGAGCAGGCATTGATTCCACAAACCACTGCCTACTCTTAAAAAATTAAACTTCAGAGTTTATTTTTTTGTTTTTAAACACATCCCGTTTTCCTTTAAGGAAGACGGGCTGCATTTAAAAAAGAAAATTTAAAAAAGATTGCTTTATTAAAAAGCAGTACAATAAAGGGAGTCACTGTTCCTTGTAAAGGGAAATCAAAGAATGAAGTTTTGTCCTGTGCTACTCTGTGTGTGGGGATAGTGTGTCCTCATCATGATGCCCTCACACACCCCGAAGGATGTCATGCTTCATCATAGGGCTTGTTGCTCCTCGTCGGGCCGGCGCTGCAATGCCCTACGGGTCCCCCGAAGGGTCTCTTTATTGGAGATCTTTTGATGAAGAAGCCGTATGGGTGCGTGCGTGTGAGTGGTAGTGAGGTCTCAAGTAGTGTTTTTTTAAAAATGACTGGAGGGGGGAGTGAATATTTTTTATTAAGGTGGTCCCTCTGTCATTGTTAAAAGGTGTGTGGTGCTGCTCTGGGGGATATTGTGTCCCTAGGTAGCTAGATATACGTCTCTAATGGGCGTATAAGGTGGTCGACATGTTTCACGCTCTCTGTGGCCTCAGGAGGAGATCCAAAGTGTTTCTTCAGGACCAAGGTAAGTTTAGGTATCACTAGCGGCCTGGATTTGACCCGTGCTGCTAGGTTAATGAGGGAGTAGCGTCCCCCTTATTTTTACAATTATTGCCTCATGAGATTGGTGAGGGCAGTCGGGAGGGTTCTCCCATTTAGCTGTGCCGGTACACCTGCCTGCCTCTCTCCATCTCCGGAAGAGGGGTCGACCCGATTTGGACTTGTTCGCGACCAGTCTGAACCGCAAATGCCCATTCTACGCAAGTTGGCTTCCCCAACGCGACTCGTGCGGGAATGCGTTTTTTGATGAACTGGTCACAGATCTATGCCTTCGCTTTTCCGTCTATACCGTTGGTTCCCAGCGTACTATGGAAAATGAAGAAAGAGCCTTGTCTCCTACTTCTCATAGCTCCCAGGTGGCCTCTCCAGTTCTGGTTTACCGAACTCCTCCTATCCGAATGCGATCCCATTCAGTTGCAACCAATACCGAATCGCCTGTCCATTCACAACGGACAGATCTGCCATCCGGATCCTGCATCTCTGCGCTTAGCGGACTGGCGCCTGAACACCTTGAATTTGCTCACTTAGACATTCCTTCAGAATGTAGGGAGGTCTTAGCTAACGCTAGAGCGCCCTCCACTATAAAAACCTACATGCTCAAGTGGAAGCGTTTTTGCCTGTGGTGTCAAGCCTCCAACATCCACCCAATCCATGCAAAACCAGAACAACTTTTGCCCTTTTTACATCTGGCAAAGTCAGGACTTTCCCACTCTACTCTTAAGGTATTCTTAGCGGCTATCTCAAGATTCAGACAGGATGGTTCTCATTCTCTTTACTCCTCAAGGATCATTCAGCAATTCTTCAAAGGAGTGTTTCGTATGTTTCCTCCCATCCCGTCGCCCACCTCCACCCTGGCATCTTAACATTGTTCTGTCGCAACTCATGCGACACCCTTTTGAACCTATTCATAGGGCCAATTTGAAGTTTGTCTCGTGGAAGATGTCTTTGCTGTTGGCTCTCACATCTGCCAGGCTGGTCAGTGACATTCAAGCCTTCACTATTAAACCGCCTTTCCTTCAATTCACCAGGGACTCGGTAGTGCTCCGCACTAACCCCATTTTTATGCCTAAGGTACCTTCTGATTTCCATCTCAATGAACCGATCATTTTGAAGACTTTCTTTCCCAACCCTCAATCACCTGCGGAAAGGACTTTACATACTCTTGATATCAAGAGATGTTTAAAATTTTATTTACAAAGGACATCCTCAATACGTAAATCTGATCAGCTTTTTATAGCCTATGGAAAGATGCGTAAGGGACACCCAATATACAAACAGTCCATTGCTCGTTGGATTTCTGCTGCGATCTTTCTGTCATCAGCAACCGGGTAGACCTCTACAGGCAACTCCGAGAGCACATTCTACTAGAGCAATCTCTTCGTCTACTGCTCTTTTTGCTGGTGTGCCTCTTCATCAAATATACTGAGCTGCAACATGGTCCAGCAGGCACACCTTTACCAAGCACTACTGTCTGGAAGCTGCCAGCAATGCAGACACGTCTGTTGGACAAGCGGTTCTCCGTAATCTTTTTAAATAAGGTGAGCCTCTGTTCTTCCCTCCTCATTGATGGCATTTATGTGTACATATCTATTTATATATTTTATGTTACATTTTTACAGATGTTTATGTGGTTTTGGGAATATCGATATAGATATACATATAGATATATATATATCTTTCTTTGATGATCTCACAAGCATTATTGTGGAATTGCTGCTTTCTACTCTGATTCAAGCATGTGAATCTATGAAAGATACCCCAATACTGGAGAAGAACAAAAGTTACTTACCTGTAAACTGTGGTTCTCCAGTATTGGTATCTTTCATAGATTCACATGCGACCCACCCACCTCCCCTCAGAGGCTCTCCTAGGCTCTATTGCTCTTATCACACTTGTGCTGGAAAATCTGAGAGCCTGAGCCTCTGGGGAGAACATTCTGGAGGGTGCTGTCGCCTGATTGGCTGTAGTTTGGACTATATATAATGACTTGGACGAGTCATGAAAGTGGAGAAAAAAATTCCTATTGACTTTTAACTATTTTACTTCCTGGTTCTAATTTACCTATGATATGGCTATTCTATGCATATTTATTGCTATTTTTATGTACCGTGGGACTCCCACTTCGTCGGGGGATGATTCAAGCATGTGAATCTATGAAAGATACCAATACTGGAGAACCACAGTTTACAGGTAAGTAACTTTTGTTCGTTCAATTATAGATTTTGTTAGTGATGCTTGGCACAAAAGAAATGCATTGCCTGTTTGGTTGTGTGGGATTTTCTCATGTCACTCATGCACTCTGTTAAATATATCGCTGTCTTGAGTGAACTTGGAGATGTCCATTGCTTTTACACATTTCACAGCACGCCTGGCAGAAGGATCTTAGTACAGTGCATGTTTCCTGTTTATTTTCACTCTTGGAAATGATGTCATGGCAAGTGGGACAGTTCGACATGTCTTGTTTGCCTCAGTAGATGTAGTTGTAGCATATTCAGTCTGTCTAAACAGTGCTATTCATGTTCCTTTGTGAATAGAGGATTAGTAAGGAATAAAAGATGCGATTATGCCTGATGATTAACATTTCAATTTGTTGCATCTTTTCCCAATTATACAGATCTTTAGCCAGGCAAACACTCCCATGAAACGATGGATGTTGGATTTTGCTACTAAAAGGAAGGAAGCTGAACTTCGAAGTGGCATAATACGAAATAATAGTCTCTGGGATAAAGTTATCTTCAGAAAAGTGCAGGTATATTAATGTTTGTTTAACAATTTGTAGTTCATTTGTTTTATAGACCACCCCCAGAGGAGAGCCGAAAATGAGCTGGTACTGTAGCATGTAAATACGACCGACTTTCCTGTATGCTTACAATTGCATTCAATTTCTTTACCAGAACATCTTATGTATGCTTAAATCTCTAGTGGCTCCCATCATTACTCTCTAGGTTACTTTGTCATTTTCTTAAATGATTCACCTCTCCCTAAGCCCATTAATGTTAACCTTTCTACACTCGCTGCCAATCTTATATTTCAATGTTATTGTGAGCAGAAGTCTCCATAAATATTATTAGTTAACAGCTTTGTAGCACACCAGGAGACTGCTTTGATTTCCTTGTATTTTGGGAGGTGCCTTGCTCCCAGCCTAACGATTCTGCTCTTATCGGAAGGGTGATTCCCTTTGCTTTTACTAGTTTTATGCTTTTAAATTCCTCATTATTTTAATTCTATTTGAGTTACCAGTAGTTATTAGCCTCAGGGGAGCCTGCAACTGATTTCAGGGGTTGCTGGACCCTGGTTTTCTTCCTTAAGTGCCCAATCTGTTTTGTTCGTATCTGCTGGTCTGTCCTAAAGTGCTGTTCGAGCACACTGACCACACCACAGCCACACCCCTCAACATAACTGGCTAAATCAACGCCATAAAAGCGCGTCTGCACTGTTAGCGCCAAAGGCAAGCCCGTCTGGACCCCGGACCACCCCTAGCGCTGGTCCCCCTGGTTCTCCGGTGGGATCTTTACTGATACAAAGATACTCGCGCACGACCTGCTCAGTTACCATCCAGGTAAGAACATGAACACCAGGTACTGTTCAGCTGTAGTAAAAAATGTATCCTACATAAAATAGCTATGCGCACCCGCTCCTCTAACTGGCACGCTAACAAAACCACTCCCCAGAACAGTCTGCTCTATGTCCTGCTTAATGCCAGATCTTTAAGCACAGTTTGGCGTTTCATGTATTTATGGACACTTACAGGCCTACCTTGGTGTTTATCACTGAAACGTGGGCTGACCCCGCATGCATTCCAGATCTGCTAACGGCCTTACCCCTGGGCTATTCCATCTCCAGACAGGATAGACCGCATAAGAGGGGCGGCTTAGCGATTTTGTTTTATATAAGGACAAATTAAAAATCAGCTGTAATCCAGCACCTTCACAATATTTTGAAGCGCTTTCTTGTAAAATTGTTCTTACCAATACCAACATTTTCACGGACATGCTCCTATATCAACCACCTGGACATGAGCAAATTTTTTCACAGGAAATCACTAATCTCTTAGAAGGACATATTTTGTCCAGTGATTTTACAGTCCTAGGTGATCTTAATTTTCACCTAGAAGTATTTCACAACCTGGACACATCCAGACCGTGTCCAGTCTTTGCTTTCCCCAAATTGTTGAAGGTCCCACACACCAGGTGGGGCACACCCTAGATGGAATTTTTACGAATACATCTATAACCACCACTAACATTTTCTCTCTAGTGTGGTCTGACCACAGTGCTGTCTTTTTTCATTTCACACATAACCCCCCTTTTCACAGGTCTAAAACCAGATCGAGAATGTTCACCTCTCAAGCCTGGCATAACATTCAGCCAGATCGGTTTGTGGATAAACTAAATTCCTCGCTTCCTACCCTCTCAAACACCGATGCAGCAGCTTCTCAATACACTACTTGGGTTGACAACGTGGCCCGTGCATTGGCGCCACCCAAATGGAAGAAACCTAAACGGAACAACTTATCGGCCCCATGGTTCAGAGCTGAGCGAAGGGCTCAAAAACTAACCTGTCGTAGACCGGAGAAAATATGGGGGGCGAAACTATGAGACATAAGGCTAACTACAAGCTCTGTCTAGCCACTTACAAAACCCTTATTAGAGAAAAGACTCTTACTTCACCAAAAAGGTAGACTAAGCAAAAAATTCCTCAAAAGAACTCTATCAAACAGTGACCAAGTTAACTGCTGATTCCTGTAACAAGACCAGCCCCAGTAGTCAATCTTTTTGTGAAGTTTTGGCCGATTTGTGTGTTTTTTTTTTTTTCTTTTTTTTTTTTTCTTTATCTTGCACAAAGTGAAAGCAATCTACAATTCTCCTTCTTGACCCCTCGATCAGACAATATCGTTGTCCCCACTACCGCAAGTGAAAAAGGGCCTAAATTTAGCGACTTCACACCGCCCACTTTAGAACAGGTTACTAACTTATTGAAATCCATCTCTTCCGGTTTCCCCCACAGCCCCTGCCCACCAAGTGTGGCCATGCTAGTGGCCGGGACCATTACCCCTTAGCTTACAGCTATTTTCCAGTTCATGATCTCGACTGGTAGGTTTCTTTGCATCTGGAAGAAAGCTTTCATACTCGCATTATAAAAAAAAAAGCAATGCTGGATTCCAAAGACCCCAGCAGTTATCGCCCCATTTCCTGTCTCCCCCTGCCATCAAAGATCATAGAAAGAATCATGAATAAGCAGCTTATGGAACACATCCAACTTGATGATCACACAGATGCCACTCAGTTTGGCTTCTGCAGCGGACATAGCACCGAAACAGCTCTGTTCAAGGCTACTGAGGAGATCAGGCAGGCACTTGATCAGGGCAGAGGGGCAGCCCTCATCCTGCTTGATCTCTCTGCAGCTTTTGACACGGTAGGTCATGGACTGCTGCTGGAACGTCTGACGGAAATCAATTTCATTGGTCGGGCCTGGTATCTACTAAAATAGTTTCTATCTGACAAAGAACAATCTGTTAAGCTGGATGAATTTGCCTCTCTTCCTTTCTCCTTCCCATTCGGGGTCCCTCAGGGGGTCTTCGCTCAGCCCAGCTTTAAGATGTATACATCACAGCCTAAGTTGGTGTAATCAAAGATTTCAGCTTTTCTTTGACCTCTTACGCAGATGATGCCCAAATCGTCATCTCATGGAACAAGGATGACATAAGTATACTTTCCAGATTCTGCAATTGCATGCAGGCAGTCAGTACATGGATGAGTAGACACTGTCCTACACTGAATGCAGGGTAAACAGAAGTGATGTTTTGTGGGAACAAACTTCCTTTTGGACCCTGTCCTGCTGGACAGCAGAGATGGGCCCTCTTTCTAGTCCTGTCACCAAGACTCGGAACTTGGGAATTTTGCTAGATAAATTAAGTTATACTAACCATGTCAGTGCCCTGTCGTCCTCCCACTTTTTTCACTTTGAAAATGCTAAGATTTTTCAGTTTATTCCAGTTCACCTTCAGAAATCCCTCATAGCATCTCTTATAATAACTAAATTGGATTATTGCAATGGCTTATTACTCCCCGCACACCAATACATCCTTAACAGATTGCAAATACTGCGGCAAGACTTCTAAGACATCATTCAGTAGCCACTGCCATCAAAAACCTCCACTGGCTCCCTATCAGACAGCGCATCATGTACAAGGCACTTTGCATCGCTTACAAAGCACTCCATGGCTTGGGACCAGACTTTTTTCAACTAAGTTTCAATTGGTACACTCCAAGTCGAACTTTACGATCTGTCATGGCCAAATTCATTGCTGTTCCCAAATTCAAACGCTCCACCTCTGGAGGCAGGAGCTTCTTTTTGGGAACGACCGTAACCTGGTATACCCTACCACTTCATATCAAGAGCGCACCTAATCTCAATACCTTTAGGAAGCTCTTATAAACCGGACTTTTCAGTACATGCTAGTTTATCTGCTGCCCCTCTCGCACGTCTCTTCAGTATCAAAGCCAGCCCCTATACACCCTAGGGTAATCTAGCGCTTTAAAAGTATATATTAACATAAACAGTATTTTTTGACGATATCCCACCCTATCCATCAGTAACTCATAATTGTTGGTTTGTAAATGGTTTACAGTTCATATTTTCAGTGTGAAAAATAAAAACTGTCACTGTACTTTGTTTTTGTTTTTTTATACCAATTTTTTGTGGTTGCTATAGCCTCCGCGCCTTTCCCTTCCCCGAGTTTTAGCTTTCTGGTTTTGCTCATGCAAAATATTTGACATTTTAACTTCATGATTGTGAGATAGCACATGCAGTTCTGGACAGCAGTAAAAATCTAATTGGGGGGTGGTCAGGGGGGGGTATCAGCATGAAATGTCTAGACAAATGATCTAGAGCCAAAGGTAGACCTTTAACCAGCGGGTAGCAGACAGTGCTTTGCCTCTTGCTTTTTGTCTTATCTGCTGTTGGCACTTGGGGGGAGATGTCCAGGTTAAATAAAGAAACCAAAACTACATGGGTCGGACAAGCCTGTCCCCTGGATGTGTACACTTTATCTTGAAACAATATGTTTCTTATCTGCGTTCAATCGGTCACACAAAAAATCCAATGTTTTGATCGTAGTGATTATTCCATGAATTTATTCATTCATTGATCAATTAATAAATCATTCATTTATAATTCCATCGTCTTTTAGCAAAATGAAATGCTCCTTACAAAACCCAATGCATTTCGGGTCGTATCTCGACCCTTCATCAGGGGTTTGAAAACAAAAACGACGGCGCTTGTGAAACGTAGCGCGATGTAGCTTCAGTGTATACCGATTTCAGGTTAAATAAAGCACATGCAGTGTCTCCTGGGGGTGGGTCCACAGCCTTGAATCGGTTTGGTATGGAATGTAAATCGCAAGGAGTCTCATTATTTAGGTAAACAAAGCAAGCAGCAGTGCACCACTTCTACAAATACAATTCAGATTCCAAATATATCCACAATATTCCGGTAATAGTTGAAGGTCTTCTCTTTATTGCTGCATCATCATTGTGTTTCAAAAAAGTCAGCCAACTTGTTTCGTCCACATACATGTGGACTTCTTCAGGGCCCATCGAGGATATGAAGTATACGTCTTCATATGAAAGAAGAAATATTTAGGTCCATTCATCAAGGGTCGTAGAGGGAATAGTGTCAATTCTCAGACAGGAGGGGTCCATCAAATGAGCCTAAGGCTTGGAGAGACAATCGTGAGATTTTCGAGGTCCCCTGCTTGTTAGGACAAGTCTTAAAAGCACCGTCTCGCGACTTTTTTTTTTAAACTGACAAGCACCATGACTGCTGGCCTTTTCCACACCAATCATAGTGTTGGATGAGGAGCGGATCCTTCCCCCTCCTCTATCTTACTTTATCTTCTCTTCAAGGAATAAGCACTAACAGGTTGTTAAATGAGACATAGTGCTTTTAAGACGTGTCCCAAGCAGGGGACCTCAAATCTCATGATTGTCTCTCCAAGCTTTAGGCTCTTTGGATGGACCCCCCTGTCTTTGAGAATTGACACTATTCTCTCTACGACCTTTGATGAATGGACCTAAATATTTCTTCTTTCATACGAGGATGTATACTTCATATCCTCCTTGTGCCCTGAAAGTCCAAATATATGGGGACGAAACTCGCTGGCTGACTTTTTTTTTATACTCCATGATGATGCAACAATAAAGAAAAGACCTTCAACTATTACCAGAATATTGTGGATATATTTGGAATCTGTATTGTATTTGTAGAAGTGGTGCACTGCTGCTTGCTTTGTTTACCTGTTTTCACCTAACTTAGGTTGGCACTCATTGGGCAGAGGGTGCTTGCAGTGTGTGCACACATTGTCACATTCAAATTGCTTGACTTAACAAATTTTGGTCTTGCGAGATAGCAGTCGTGTGTGCGGCATTAGTGTGGTCCACTGCCTGTTGCGGTTTCCTCATTTCAGATTATTATGTAGACTGATTCTTGATATACAGCTTCCTTCTGATCAACGGACTCCTACTATCTCCAGTTTAGGCTTGTCTTTTCATTGGACCGTTCAACTGAAATGAAGGTAGTGGGCATGTTCATATGGCTATGATTGTTTTTTGGCACACAAAAAATATTGGGGGGGAAAACACAAGATTAAGACAGCAGTCCAGTGTTGCAGACTGATCTGAAACTGATGTGATCTTCTGTTACAGCATCTTTTTCTTCTTTCCTTTAGGCCAGTCTTGGAGGTAAAGTGAGGCTTATGATAACTGGAGCTGCACCAGTCTCCCCAACTGTACTGACCTTCTTAAGAGCTGCTCTTGGATGTCAGGTGGGTTTTTCTTTTAGTATTCTTCATCCTCTACACTTTAGATGTACAAATTATCAGGAAATGCAATGGCACAATTATTTTTTGTCCTGTGCTATCAAAGACCCTTAGATTTTACTAAAGTTATATGTACAATATACTCGCGTGTAGGGGCTCTCAGCAGCCGTCTTCATCCATAGGTCTGTTATTGTGCCATTCACATTTTTCTTCTAATCTCTGTGTACACATGGGTCATCCCACGTCAACCATTGGTTAGCTTCACTGTGAGTGACCAAATTCTGCTCCTAGACAAAGGTCCACGTCTGCACACAACAGTCCCCCCTCAGTGTAATGTGTAATTTTTTAGACCAAAAATTATTTTAGCCACTTTTCCTTTTTTTGATTGACGAGGCCCAGCAGCTTGCCCCAATAACGTTTGCAAAACGAGCATTAACCAAGCCAAAAGATTGACAGTCAACTCCAGACGTATTGGTTTGCCAATGCTTGTTTTTTATTGGTTTGAAGTCAGTTGCTTCTGCAGAAGTCGCAGTAGCACTGCACAGTATTACATTAGACAATTGCAAACATAAAAATGTAAACAAATGAAAACCGGAACAGTCTCGTGCAGTAATGTTTACATTAGACATCCTCTGCATTTCATAAAGTGAAGAGGGTTGTTGAGCTGTTCCTCTCTGTGAAGACCATTTTTTGCGATGTAGGGAAGGGAGAATTGGCCAGATGAATGTCTGTGGTAGCTGGGAAAGTATGTTGGAAGAACCAAAAATGCGAGAAACTAAGGGTGGGGACATTCAAGGTGTACTGTGTTCACCACACACTATTCTGTGCAGCAGCACATGGTTTCCGCTTCATTTATGAGGGCTTATGCTGGATAGTTGCCACAAAGTTCAGTAAGAGGGAACGAGCAGCTGTAGGGTCATTCAGCGGACACAAGTTTCTTGGATTCTTTAGGGAAGTATGTTGGCTGTGAACCAGCTGACTTCAGGAATGAGTGCCAAAAGTGCTGACATAAAACATCTTGCATTTTAAGAAGGCTGGTCTGTAGTGTCCACTAGTTGAGACCTCGAAGCCTGGCCCCAACTGCAACATAGTTAAATTCCTAATTCCTATCAAGAGTAACTAGCATTTTCCTTTTCTTTCAAGCTGCAGGGTCTTTAAACATGAATTGTAGCAAGTATGCACCTTCTGTGGTGTAAACTGCCTCCTGAATATTCAGGCTCTTCCACCTCATTACGACAAAGCTATTCATTTTGTATGTTCTTCAAACATTCATTCCAGAATGTGCTATCTGCAGTGTTTTTAGTTTTCTGTAGCATGAACCAGACCCACTTGTGCAGTAGAGTGCTTTTCATAGGAATAAGAGGTACAGTGAAATCACAGTATAACAGCAGCAAGACAAATATATTTGTTCCTTCTGTAGAGTTTGTGTATGGTAGCACTCTAGTGTAGGTGGGGCATAATGCTCATGCCGCATGGACTTCTAGATGTTGATGCGAACTTCTACCTAGGTGTTCATTGCATCGATTCATCCATCACAGCTACTGCAAGTGAGCGGACTCGAAGCCACTCGTGTTTTTGTGTGATCAACACATATCCTATATCCATATGTAAGGCTTAATGGTGAGTTTAGTTCAATGCTCAGTGACAGCAGTAAGTGTTAGTGAGAATCAATTGGCGTTATTCAATTTTGGTTAGTTATGGTAAGATATGAGTGCATTGAGGAACATAATTTCTGGATTTTATGGCCCAGGCTGCATTCTGTACAGGTAATATTGTATACGTGGTGCTTGTATCTGTTAAAATAATCACTACTGTTATTGTCGGTCCTCTGTTTAAGGAAGGGAGGGCTCCGCAAAGCACTCAGAGGACGACTGTGCAACCAGATCTGGTGTCTGCATGACAGCCAGCTTCCCAGAGGTGAGGAAACATCTCTGACCTCCTGCTGGAAAAGCTGCATATCTGTCCTGGAGCACCTAGAGGCCTGCCTGCTGAAAGAGGGAAAGATTGTGTACCCCTGCAGGAGGAGTGACTTTTCAGGGGACGTGAGGTGCAGTTTAAGCCCAGTCTCTGTGGGACATCCAGATTAACACTGAGGAGAGTAATCTGTGGACCCTGGTGTCTGTGTGCCTGCTCTCTCTGTAGTGGTTCTGGGTGGGATCCATGGAGACTGCTAAGGCATGGTCTGGCCATGCACATCCTTAACTACCTGCGATGAATCATGACTGCCAACTGTCTGTTGGGTGGGCTGCCAGCATCTTTTACAGAGCCCACAATCTGAGGGGCTGGCGAGCCCCCTGTCCGCACAGAGATTTGAGCACATTGAGGGAGAAGCCCAGCAGCTACCTCAAAGACTGATCCATCACATGTTGTAAAATTTACGACTGTGCCATAAGACACTGAGCACAAACCTGTCAAGCAGTGAGACGCTCCTGAGCTCTAATTATGCTAATCTTTCTTACCCTGAGAAAAGGAACCACCCAGATCAGAGGAGGGGGTGGGGGGGCTGGGAGAGATAGCGGGTAGAGGCGCTGCACTGCCTGATGGTGCCAAGGGACACTAAATTGTATTTAGTTGTGTTCGTGTCTAGTACCTTTATTCTAGTATACATTACATTTTAGCTTTTTTGAAAGATCAGCACTGATTTGGACTTTTGTTTGTTATGCTCTTATGTGATTGTTGAGCATGAGCTCTATCACCCCTACACTACCTGCCTGTTAAGCCTGTGACAGCTCACCATCATTATGACTTAGGGTCAAATGCTGAGGGGGGTTGTACTTGGCCCAATTTGTAAAGCCATAGTACGAAGTACCCCGGAATATCCGAGGTAAACTACCTCCACTCGTACGGTAGAAGCCCAGTAATATCTGCTTAACCTATGTCCCCCATCCCTCCATTACCCCCACCCTTATTCCGAATTGGGGTCTTACATTCCACAACCCCTCAATGGCGGGTCCAGAAATTCCACAGCCCCTCAGTGGTGGGTCCAGAAATTAGTTTTTAGAGGGAGCACACAAAGACCCACAAATAAAACTAGTAGGGTTACCTATAAGGGTCAAAGTCAACACACTAGTGTGTGTATGTAAATAAACAGGTGCATCATCACCCCCCTGCTTTAGTAGCTACAGCGGGGTGGTTTTTTTTTATAGGCCACTTCTGTCTGAAAAGCTGCAGACAAAAGCTCCTAATTATATCTATAAGGCAATAGCAGCCTCAGTAAAATGGACCAGAGGGCTACGGGTTTTTTTTTTTTAATTGGGGGGAAGTGGAAGCAAGTAAGATGGGTAAATAGAAAAGTGAAGGATGGAAGGTTGGGAGGAAGGGTGGAAAAAAAGGTAGGAATGGTGGTAAGACAAAGGATAAATGGATGGATGAAGGGTGAAAGGTTAGGTGGATAAACGATTGAAAAATGAGTTGATGGCCAAGTGAATGGAAAGGTAAGTGTGTGAAAAGTTTAAATGATGAGATGTATTTATTGATGGATGGCTACAATGGATGGGTATTTGGATGTTTGCATTTATGGATGCATGCATAGATAATTGTGTGAACGGATGGTTGGATGGAATGGCCCAGTTATTGATGGAATGGTAAACAATTGAATGTGTGACAGAACCACGCATTGCCTTTAACACACAAGTCTTTACTATGCATATCTTTACAATGAAAATGTAAGTTTGTCAGTTAAGTGAAAACCCTTTTTTAATGTGTGTATGTATATATATGAGGTCATAATTGTGCATTGCAGGGCGCGAGTTCTAGTTCGCTCCGCTAACTAGAACTGCTGAATTTCTCTGGTTTTGTACGAGTGAAATGTCCACCTAAGTATAACATCCCTGTAACCTTTGATTTTTTTTTTTTTTTCCAGTGAATTTCCAAGTTTTAAAAAAAATTCTGTTTCCCAACTATAGCGTCCCTGTAACCCTTGGTTTTTTCAACTTCTAAGGTTTTTTAAAAATCTATTTCATAATTGTAATGTCCATTTTTTGGGTAAGTGAACCTGTAAGATTTTTGTACTTTCTATAATTGGATATTGTGTATTATATTTATATAATACACCACAGATTTTTATTTTTTTCAATGTGTATATACATATTCTACAGTATATTTACCAGTAGAGCTTTAACTAGTGTACTTTTCAAGCTCATATTTTTCTAGTGAGTTTCCAGATTAATCTCCAAACACTTTTCCCTGTTTCCGCGAAGACCGCGATAGTCGCAATGTCGTTGCTAATCGCGAACCCCGTGGTTACGTCGCAAAAGCAGGAATTCAATGGCCACCACCACATTTAAAAAAATATATAACTATATAATTAATTCTAACCATCACAGTAGATAACTCACTATATAAATAACTCTATAAAAACATTTATCAGAATCTCAATATCTGAGAATGTGCGTTAATGATTCACCAATTCACCAATCTTCGTAACGACGTCTCCAACGGTACATGGGGGCCACGTTTGCTGTTGCAGCGTTGCAAATATCCGGCGCAATTTAAAAAAATAAATAAAAAATAAATAAAAATAAAAAAAATTATAATTATTCGAACACATCACTTGTCACTAACCTCAATTTCTCAACCATGGGGTCAGTGGATCTCCACTCTGATCCCTTATGTGGGCTTTCACACACATTTTCAGCCCCGGGAACCGTTCCCGATAGATAAAATGGCAGCCGCAACTTTCTTTTCTAGTTGCGAACAGCCAATGTGAGCATTCTCGTTGGTGTGTATTTGCGATTCACCGTGAAACCACCGCAAACTATCCGCGGCCAGAGAACACTATAATTTTAAACATACTTTTATCAAAAACTATGTATTTACACCAAGTAAGCAAAAGGCACTTCCTTGAACCGACATCTACCTCCCTGCCAAATTTGGTGTAAGTCCATTCAGCAGTTCGGGCTGTAAAGGTTCCTATGGGAATTAACATTACAAACGCAACCTTTTAAAGCACTAAATTGTCGGTCCCCACTGCACAGATCACTCCCAAACTTTCCCAATTAATAGTACTCACTGTGACACACTTTTTGCAAATTTTTATGCATATTGGTGAAACGACACCAAAGTTATAGCCAAGTCAAAAAATGCTTTTCCTAAGGAAACTAGGTCCTAAGTAGAACTACCTACTGGTGACTGCCAGTAGGTAATTGTGTGTCCCCGTGTGTGTGTGTGTGTGTGTGTGTGTGTGTGTGTCAGTGTGTGTGTGTCAGTGTGTGTGTCAGTGTGTGTGTGACCAACTCCAGCGTTTCAGATTCCAACAGCCAGATACCGACACCGCAGTTTCAGTTCCAAGTAAGTTTATTTACTGTGCGGTTGCGCGTTTCGACTGGATCCCCTGCCTTACTTACACATATTTGTGTATATATACATATTAACTTATCGACCCAGCACCTAAACTCAACCACTCCTAAACCATAAAAATACCCCTTCCTTCCCTAAATACCCTTGCCACCCAATAGCCTTAACCTCCCAATACCCCTACCCACCTTAAAACAACCTTACCACCCAATACCCTTACCTAACTCTAAACCTGAAAAACAACCTTACCACTCAATGCCCTTACCCCTAAACCCTAAAAATTCCCTTACCTCCCAATACCCTTACCCCTAAAGCCTACAAAAACCCTTACCCCCCCCAATACCCTTACCACCCCTAAACCTTAATCACCCTTACCACCATAACTCTTACACACCCAATACCCTTACCAACCACTAAACCCTAAAAACAATGTTTGCTTTGGTCAGTGTAAAACTTCCTTTACCCAAGGATTGAACAAACTAACTCAGCTGCCTGCCCACTCCACAAGGAGTACTATTCCATGTGCAGTACATTTCCATGTAGATGTGATTGCTTTAGCTGCCTGTTCCCTCGATGTGAGGTATGCTTGCCCAACCGCACCCATCACTTAATGTCTGTGGTGGGCATTTCCCCTCATTTTAGGATATTGGGGCTCATTTTTCAAGGAGAAAGAGGGATAGGAAAACAATGATGAAGACAGAAAAGTGGATGGAAAAATACTTGCAAGAATAAGAGTCGGGGCAAGTGTATGGTAGTGAAATAAAAAGGTAATGGCAACCCTGGCATTCACCTAAGAAAACATTTGGGGCTCTGCATTGTTTCTACAATTTCCCCCTCAAAAAGTTGTCACCTCTGCATTTAGGAGCAGACATCTCCTGTTCTTATTGTCTCCATTACTCTATCTGAATCACCTTCGCATTCACCAGTGCAACCAAAGGACAGCTCAGCCTGGAATCAGAACCACCAGAATACCCACACAAGAAATGCCCACACAGTAAGAGGTATCGGCTCCACATCAAAATCAGTGTAAGCTGCCCAATATCCAAGGATGAGAAGGAAATGTCGATAAACTTCACTCACAAGAAAGGGGCACTTGTAATTCCAGTCCCAACTAGCACTTTCAAGAAAATATTTGCCTCGGCAAGGAAACCTTGCTAGTTGGCGTAGACAAACTGCCCAAGTGTGGAGATGTAAGAACAGTGAGACACCACAAACCATGACCAGTAGTCAGAATCTACATTGAACTATGCTTGCTAATATGAGCTTTGCACATCCTGGACATGTTACAGTGCCAACCTGGTGCAGTGGAGAAGGCCTACTTGTTTACAGTAATGCTGACCTGTGGGCACGCCTGTTCACTGTAACCTCATACTGAAGGACCCAGCCCTATGTAAACACACATGATCTTTAATCCCTCATATAGCCTAACCCTGAATTGCATCAGCCTGCCAGACCCAAGACCTTCGTAACAGCAAAGCTACCCTATGTTATTGTGTAATGATTTAGTACATCACAAACTGGGCAGCATTGCTGCAGTAGGTAGGGGTGGGAATACCAAAGATCAAGACCAGCCATATCCAGGCAGGGTAACAACTTGGCAACTGCACAGCCATATCCAACAGTCTCAAATGTCCAGAGCTTTACAAAAACAACTTATTTTTCTTTCAAGAAAAACAGCACTTCAACATTTAGTGACTGAAATTTGTAAATAAAGTACATAATTTCAAATGTTTGGAAATAATTTTTGTTGTGGTGTGACAGATTTAGATACTTCTGCGCAAACCTGAAATATATGGGTAATGGAGAAGCGAGCAGTATTATGCGATACAGCACTTATTTGAAGGGATAAATGCACAGTTGCAGGGTGGATGAAAGAAGAAACAAACACGCAATATCTACAAGTTGGCAAATACGTTTGCATCAATCTGTGGTACTGACCTAAAGTGAGACTATTGGTTCAGGTTGACAAGTGTAACATACATCGGTCTCTGCACTTTCACAAACATACAGCAATAAGTGGATATTGAACTGTGGCTTAGCTGCGAGTGGTAGGCAAATAACACTTTTGAGTGATTTGTGGCCATAATGTTGTTCCATGTATAATAAGAAACTAGGCCATATTTGGGTGCACATGACAATTGGCTTGCATGTTGTTTCTGCCTGTGGCCCACACTCCGTCATGTGCTGCAATTTAAAGACAAAGCATTAATATTTGATGTAAAACGGGAGAAGGAAAGATGTTCGAGGCATGTGTGCTGTAGATACACATGCTTTGCAGACTCCTGCCATCTAGTGTTGGGTCCGGATGTTTGCAAGTTTGTTTTTCTTTGAAGAAGTCTTTTCCAGTCACAAGGTGACTCCTCCTTTCGGTGATAGTCTGCATGGGCATCGACTCCATTGTTAGTTTTTTTTTTCCGCCATCGGGTTCAGACCTGTATTGCTGAGCTCCGATTTGAAACAGTCAATCGGGATCCCTTCGGTTCACAATTTACTCTACCCTTGTCGGTATTGTTTTCGATCGCGTTACCATCTTCTGCATGTTGAACTTCGGAAAACTTTCATTATCCATAAAAAACTCTGACTGCGGCCTTCAGGCCAAGATCTTCTCCAGTTTCCACTCGAAGATCCTGCATCCAGTCTTCCACCGATGGAACGGACGCCATTCCAATTCTGTCCTAGGTGCCATTCTAAATACCCGCCCACCGATCTTCATAAGGTCTGTAACCTTTGTCTCCCAGGAGCATAGAGGAAGACTGCGACGTGTGTAGGTCGTTCCGTTCGAAAAAGACTGACAGTCGCGCTCGACGCAGAGACATGCAGCGACAGTCTATCGAAGAAACTCCCGATATCTTCGGCGAAGAGACCGAACAACAAGAGATGTAGGTGGCGGAAGAGGAAGAAGCCTTTTCCGTTCAGGACTCTAGTTCGATCTCCAACTCCGAATCAGAGTCCCACAACATTCCATCTGGACAGGGTGCTGTGAGTAAAAAAGCCCCATTGCCCACGAAACCCACTCCAATCAAGCCAAAGGCTTCTGGGCCACCACTGCCATCAGGCCATGGTAGGCACCGAGACTCTGATTCCAACGCCCCACTTTCCGGCTCGGCACCGAAACAGTCAAGCCTTCCGGTTCGGGCTCGAACCGAGATGATACCCCCTTGATGCCGAAACATTCAGCATCAAAAGATAGACAAATCCAACTCGGCACCGAAAATTTCAGCACCGAAAGACAAAGATGCTCCTTTGAAGCCACCGGAGCCGATTCGGGACAAAATGCAGCACAAACTCGATCCCAAACAGAAGATAATCCACATTAACCCTAAAACTGGACACATTACCACTACACCAGTGATGCCACCTCCAAAAAGAGACACGGAGTATAGAATACCTCTGAAGAAGAAAGAACATAGCGACTAGTCCTATTAATATTCCTCCTGCCACTCCACACTCTCCACCACTACCTGCCATACTGCCATCAGACCCATTACACATTACACCTCCAGGGTCTCCAGACACAGGTCCCGATATAGCTGATAATGAAGACCATGATTATCAGCTACCTGACCCATGGAATGACTAACATTGATCCACCAGGAGACACAGATCCTGATCTATATCCAGCCAAACCTTCCCCTCCTGATGATAACACATATCAAGAGTTAATTGCCAGAGCATCCACTTATCATGGGGTCACTTTACATAAAGAAGATCTAGAAGATTTCCTTTTTGAAACTTTAGGAAATACACACAACATCTGTCTTTGCCCATGTTTTAAAGGCATGATGAGGCATGCAGATGAAATCTTTAAAGATGCTGTTAGGTCACGTATCCTCACACCTAGAGTAGATAAATACAAAGCCCCTCCATCTGACCCTGTATTTATTAAGGGTCAGTTGCCTTTGGATTTCTTGGTATTTTCAAATGCCTTTAAAAGAGCAAATTCACAAAGCTCAGGAGAAGCACCTCCTCTTGATAAGGAGTCAAAGTTAATAGATGCATCTGGAAAGAGAGTAGCTGCTCAATCAGCCAATCATTGGAGAATAGCCAACACTCCAGGGCTGTTAGCTAGGTATGGTAGGGCACATTGGGATGAAATGGAAGAATTATTACAATATCTTCCAGAAGAACAGAAAAAGGCCAATAAATAGTGCAAGAAGGCAACCTTCTTTCTAATTTATCCATTAGATGTGCTTTAGATGCTGCAGGTACTGCAGATAGAGGACTAAATACCAGCATTTTACTAAGGAGGCCTGATTGGCTCCGAATTTCTGGTTTCAAACCAGAGGTTCAACAGACTAGTCTTAATACACCATTCAACAAAAAACCTTTTTGAACTTCGAATAGACCAATCACTAGAAAAGATGAAAAAGGACACAGAAGTAGCAAAATCAATGGGTGCCCTTCATTCTCCATCAAATAGAGGTTCCTTTCGTCTCTCCTTCTACAGAGGGGGCTCCAAAAATACCACAGATGCCTCCATCTTCATATAAAACACAGGCACAGTCTCCTTCCTCTAGAAGATTTTATAGAGGTGGATACAGAGGTAACAACTTCAAAGGCAGAGGTAGACTTACATCATCGCATACCCCTCCCGCTAATAACAAAGTGACTTGATATAAGCTCCCCCCGAACATTCATCACCTGTAGGGGGAAGACTACATCAGTTTCTACCCATTTGACAGTCCATAACAACAGACAAATGGGTGTTGGATAATATCCAACATGGTTACTGCCTGATACTCACAAGCAACTCTCCCAACATCCCGCCTCGTGTTCACAAACTGTCTTTAGAACACAAACATCTACTCAAACAGGAAGTACAAGCTCTTCTAACAAAAGGAGCTATAGAACTCGTCCCATTACAACAAAAAACAGGAGTATATTCACTGTACTTCCTAATTTCCAAAAAGACGGTTTAAGACCAATATTGGATCTCAGACCGCTAAACTTGTACATATTGTCAGAACACTTCCACATGGTCACTCTGCAACAAGTACTTCCACATTTGCAACAAAGGGACTTTATGTTAACGTTGGACTTAAAGGACGCATACTTTCATATACCTCAGATTTGTGATGGGGAAAAAGCATCATCAGTTCAAAGTGCTTCCGTTTGGAGTAACAACTACACCCAGTGTTCAAGTGCCTAGCAGTAGTAGCAGCACATCTGAGACGATAACAAATGCATGTCTTCCCAAGACGATTGGCTCATAAAAGCCAACTCCAATCTCAAATGTGTGCTTCACACTCAATTACCTTAAATCTTCTACATCAGTTGAGATTCACAGTCAATATACAGAAATCCCATCTTCAACCCAATCAGACACAACCATATCTAGGAGCCATTCTAAACATTCGCATGGCTCTAGCATATCCCAATCCAGCCAGAATTTACAGTCACTGTTACAGCATTTTCAAGTCAACCAGTATCTCTCAGCCAGAACATTAATGCAGTTACTAGGGATGATGACGACATGCATCACGATAGTGCCTCATGCAAGACTAAACATGCGTCCTCTACAAGTATGTTTAGCACGTCAGTGGAATCAAGCACAGGGTTAGCTGACAGATCTAGTGTTGGTAGACAGCCGCACTCATCGCTCTCTGCAGTGGTGGAACACACACAAGATTTGTCAAAATGGTGGCCGTTCATCGACCCTATTCCACAAGTCGTGCTCACAACAGACTTCTCTCACAGGGTGGGGGCACACTTACAACTGTTGAAAGTTCAGGGTCTTTGGAACTCCAAACAGAACTATCACATCCACTACCTAGATCTGCAAGCAGTTCAACTACCGTTGAAAGCTTTTCTACCTCATCTGGTAAAGAAAGTTGTCTTAATATGGACGGACAATGACAGCAATGTACTATATACAAAAACAAGGGGGGGGGGGCACTCTCTCCAACTGTCACGCCTCTGACCATTTGGCGTTGGGCAATTCATCACAAAATCCATCTACTAGCAGAGCACCTTCCAGGCACAGACAACATTTTTGCCAATCTCCTCCGCAGAAATAAACGACAAATACACGAATGGGAACTTCACCCACAAGTTCTCCTTCCGTACTTTAAAAAATGGGGATTTCCACAAATAGGCCTCTTTGCCACAGCACAGAACTCAAAATGCCGAGACTTCGCCTCCAGGTTCCCACACCCTCTATCAAAAGGCAATGCCCTATGGATGAATTGGTCAGGGATATTTGCTTACTCTTTTCCGCCTCTCCCTCTCCTTCCATTTCTAGTTCAGAAACTCAGACAGACCTTTCACACTGATTCTCATAGCCCCCACATGGGCTCGTCAACCATGGTTCACCACACTTTTAGAACTCAGTGGTTCCACATCAGAAGCTTCACATAACATCAAATTTTCTCACACAGAACCGTGGAGAAATCACAAATCCAAAGATCTCAACCTTGCGATTTGGCTCCTGAAGCTATAGAGTTTGGTTATCTAAACCTACCACCAGAGTGTATGACAATTCTTAAAGAAGCAAGAAGACCCAACTCTAGAGCATGTTATGCTGCAAAGTGGAAAAGATTTGTCATATATTGTAATAATAATTCAATTGATCTGCTAGATGCATCTATACAAAACATTATTTGTTATCTTTTGCAACTACAACGCGCAGGTTTAGCGTACACATCTATTAGACTACACCTTGCAGCAGTAGCTGCATATCTTCAGAACAGGCAACATTTATCTTTTATCTAAAGTACATGTGATCAAAGCTTTTATGGAAGGCCTTAAAAGAATAATTCCACCCAGAGTACCACCTGCACATGTCTGGAACCTTAACCTTGTTCTTACAAAACTTATGGGCCCACCGTTTGAACCATTACACAATTGTTCACTACAATTTTTTTCGTGGAACATTGCCTTCTTAATAGCTATTACTTCACTAAGACGAGTTAGTGAGTTACAGACAACCTTAGAAGAATCCTTCTTTCAACTGCATAAAGATAGGATTGTTCTTCGTACAAATCCAAAAGTTCTCTGCTTTTCACATCAACCAATCAGTGGAGTTACTTTTATTCTTTCCTCAACCTGATTCCGTAGCAGAGAGCGCTCTACATACACTTGATGTCAAAAGAGCATTATTGTTCTACATTGATAGGACAAAAGATTTTCGCAAACAAAACAACTTTTTGTTTCTTTTGCTCCACCTCATAAAGGGCACCCCATCTCAAAATCTGGAATTTCTAAATGGATTGTCAAATGTATTCAAACTTGCTATATTAAAGCTGAAAGAACTTTAGCAGTACCTCCTAGAGCACATTCTACTCACAAAATAGGAGCATATATGGCCTTTTTAGGTAACATTCCCATAGCTGACATATGTAAGGCAGCTACATGGTCTACACCACACACACTTATAAAACATTATTGGGTAGATGTGTTAGCACGTCCACAGGCTGTCGGACAGGCAGTGCTAAAAACACTCTTTCAAACAACTGCAACACCCACTGGTTAGCCACTGCTTTTGGAGGGTACTGCTATACAGTCTATGCAAAGCATGTGTATCTACAGCACACATGCCTCGAACGGATTGTTACTTACCCTGTAAGCATCTGTTCTTGGCATGTAGAGCTGTAGATTCGCATGCGCCCTCCCTCCTCCCTGGACACCTGTGGCTGTTGCAGTTTTTATTCACATTATATATGCATGGACATCTCTATACTGCACTTACTACATTCTCACCCTCTTGCGGGAAAACAATCTAACAATGGAGTCGATGCCCACGTGCTCTATCACCAAAAGGAGGAGTCACCTTACCTCGTGACTGGAAAAGACTTCTTTGAAGAAAAACAACTTGAAAACATCCGGACCCAACACTAGATGGCAGAAGTATGTAAAGCATGTGAATCTACAGCTCTACATGGCAAGAACAAATGCTTACAGGGTAAGGAACATAATCCATCCTTCAAGTGGCTGAATTGAACAATGTGAAAGCAGAAAACCTGGGATCAATCCCAGCTTTCACACCTGACCATATTGCGTGATCCTAGGCAAATCTCTCTTGTGTTTAATTTGGTGGACTATAATGTTGCTTAATGTATAATAAGAGACTCAGCCACATATAAAGTGCACATGGCTGATTTGCATTTGGTTTCTGCCTGCCACCCGAGCTCTAACCTTATGCACTATGAATTAAAGATAAAGCATTAACTTTTGATGTAAAATAGGAGAAATAAAGCTATGACCATCTTGCGCAGAATTACACAACATGAAAGCAAGAAACCTGAGATCAGACCCAGCTTCCCCACTTAACCAAATTGTGTGATCCTAGGCAAATCTTTCTCTTGTGTTTTTGATCTGATGGACTATAATATTGCTCCATTTACAATAAGAATCTAGGTTCTAGAATCTAAGGTGCTCATGACATTTGACTTGCCTCTTTGAAACATTCATGCCCACCCCTACCCTGACAACAGTGCTATTAATTAACTAAGTTCACACTAAACAAAAGCTATCCATTTTAGTAAATGCCTGTCAAAGCAGTGAAATACTATGGTGAAACGTTTCTGCATTTTAACAAATACTTTTTTGGATTGTGAAGTGGCTTTGCACAGTTTGTTGCATGAATTACTTGCCAGTTTCATGCCTCGGCTCATGTTCTGGCTCACCCTGTTCATTTGCTAGCTTGCCCATTTCTAAACAGGCTAGTGTTTGGAAGCTAGACTGGGGCCAGGGTGATTGCAATGTTACCCTTGGGCCCAGTCTTTGGAGTTGGAAACATTTCCGTGAAATTGGACCATATGTCGAGCAGATGCTGCATCACAGGGGCAACATTTTCTCAAAGACCAGACACAGTATTTCTTTGCAGTTGGATATGAGGAATTCTGGCTGGGGTAGTATTACTTATCAAGAGTTGGAGGGAAGGCATGGATACAGCTGACTCCTCCTTCAGCAACCTCCATCTGGCTTCTTTCTTCCTCTTTCTGTCCTTTGCAGCGTGTGCTCCAGCTCCACTGGAAGTCATGGGTCAGGGTGTCTGAGAGGTGTAGGGATGCAGAAACAAAAAGACCAACATTCTAGCTGCTCACCTTTTTAAATGGTGTGCAACTAGAGGTGGGCGAGCCACTGAAAGCTTGAGCCAGTCTCAAACCAGGTTGCTGGCTCTGGTTCACGTGAGGTCTTCTTGGGCCCTCAAGCCCGACATGAGCCTAGGTTTCATGTGGCTTCTGCTTTACCCCATGCTCTAACATCATGCACTAAAAAGACCAAGTTTTTTTCTTTTTATTATTCTTATTAAACAAGCTCAGTATTAATCACAGGATCAGTCATAGTTGCATATCCACATTATATCTTCTAAGTCAATAACAAGGCCACAATTACAATTCAAATCTTCTTACCTATAGTAACAATAGAAGCTCTCTAATCTAATCTACAGCTCGGCCAATCTCCCCCCAGTCCAGTCTAAATACCCCCAATATTTCTGCCAGTCCCCCAAATTTTCTCCCATTTGTGTGGGCAGCCTCTTGCTTTATATATCACTTTCTCTGCATGGGAGCAATAGTCCATGTCACCCTCCCATTCTCCCAATTGTGGTGCATACTGTGCACCCCATTTTTGGGCGATGTTTCGTTTCGCCACCATCCCCGCAACTCTCAACCATATAGTGGTATATTTCAGCCATTTTTCTTCCCCCGTTACACACAGCAGCAACCATCATGGTTCTACTGGAATATTCCTCCCTGTGACCTCTGACATGCCTCTCGCCACTTCCTTCCAATAGTTATTGACCTATTTACAGTCCCATAGAATATGGAAAAAAGTACCTGTTTCCCCACACTCCCTCATGCAAAAACCGGACAACCCATGCCCCAGTTTGTGAAGTAGTGGTCTGGAGGCATAGGATCTGTGTAATAAGCGCAGCTGCACCAGCCGGAACCTGGCTCTAATTGCTACTTCCCGGGGACTTTTTACCGCTTCTTCCCAATCGTCGTCCTCTAGTAACCCCAAATCATTTTCCCATGCTGCCTGGAGGGGCTCTATTGGATTAGGAGAGTTGTAGAGCAACTTTTAATATATGAGGGAGGTTGCCTTTGTTTCCATCTGATCCATCAGCAACCTATCTTCCAAAGGGGAATAGTCTGGGAGTGTGTCCCCCTCCCTCATGTGTTGGTGAAGCGCATGTCTTAGTTGCAAATATTTATACCTTTCCGTTTCTGCTAGGTCGTATTCTCTTTGAAGCTCCTGGAAAGTGAGTGGTTTCTGACCTCTCCATATGTCCTCTATTTTCTCTATCCCGAGCACTTCCCATTTCTTAATCTCCCTCAAGGCCCCCAGTTCTCTCAACTGGTCGCTATCCCAGAGTGGCGTTCTACCTGTTAATTTGCCCTTCCTCCCAGTGTGGTTTGTCGCTTCTTTCCAAATTCGTATTACAGACCTCGTATGTGGGGGAAGATCTTTATCTATTTGTCCACCATATAATGCTGCTACGTGTCCCCTTTCCCCCATCGCCCAGTGATCGGCCCTAAATGCCGGGTCTCCGCAGTCTGCAAAGTTCCAATCATTGATTACTATCAATTGCGAGGCCCAGTAGTATTTGGTGATATCTGGGATGGCCAACCCCCCTTCGTATATTCCTCTCTGAAGCTTACCTAGGGCGATCCTAGCACTCCCTCCATCCCACAGCGAGAGGTGTGGTGCAGCGGCCAGGGCAGCTGACTTCGGAGCACAGGGCTCACGGTTCGATCCCCGGCTCCGGCGGCAGCTCAGCTCAGCACCATGCGACTCTGGGCAATAGCTCACTTAATTTCCACGACGGCCCCCAGCGCCTTGAGACCCGTAAGGGTGAGTAGTTCGCGCTTTACAAATACGGATTTACATTTTTTATTTACAGGAGTTTACGTACTTCGCTATTTATATCTTGGAAGACTTTTTTTTAGTTAAAGACCACGTTTTAACGGTTAATAGAAAAAGAAACGCACCACTACGGAAATGTCACAACGGGAAGCTGAGATTCTAAGCGACACATACAACAACGCTCAGTCTTCCCTGCTATCACAAGATTCCAATCGTCCTTGGAACTAATTGGATCCCCTCCTTCAAGCGCCCTTCACCCCCAGACCACCTGCCCAACTTATTTCTATCCAGCCTAACCAATCTGACCCAAAATCACTACCCACATTAAACTGCATGCTATTAAACTGTCGGTCAGCAGTGAAGCATGCCACTGAAATAGCGGAAACTATCGTACTACATAAAATCGACATTTGTTTTCTGACCGAAACTACCATTTATCCCCCATTATTGAGCTCCTCATCCCTACAGGCTACTCAGTCCTGTGGCGTGACCTTAAAGATCATGTCCAAGGAGGATTAGCTATCATTCACAAATTACCTATGCCTGAAACCCTTCCACTCAGCCAAATCTACATTTAAATATCTAGGAGTCGATCTCTACTCAAAAGGCTCCAACCCCATCAAATTCCACATCTATCACCAGCCAGGTGAAAAACGTCAATTCTTCGAAGATCTAACAGACCTAATGCACAACTCCCTGAAGGACTCCACAGACACATTAGGAGACGTTCAGCTGCACCTGAACGACATGAAAGATACTACAGTACAAGCCTTATCCACCCTTCTTGAATCGAAAGATCTCGCACACTGCAAATAGTAAACTCATAAGGGTGCTACCCTCGACGCAATTGTCTCCAACCAGAATGCCATGTCCATCCTACCAACCGACTGGCCTGACCACCACTTAATTCTATTCGATCTCAATGTCAACCAACCTAAGCTCCATACCCAAACTAATTGTCCTAAGCATCGGACGAGAAATATGCACAAAATCCCCCAATCAGAATTAGAATCCCTATTCAGTTCCCATATTCTACCTCCATCCAGCCTCCCTTCCACTGATGACCTCGCCTCCCACTGTAACACTAAAATGACAGAACTTCTTGACACTATTGCCCCTCTAAAACTCCAAAAATCAAGAACTATCCCTTCAGATCTTTCTTCAATAAAGACCTTAATATGGAGAGGTGACAACTTAGGCTGGCTGAAAGAACTTGGAGACAACCCTCACTGACCCTTCTCTCTCTCCTCAGAGCTGAACGCCTGAAATAATCTACAGAGAGAAATCCTCTTTCTTCTGAGCCCAACTTGACCACTCGAGAAATAGACCTAAAGTCAAACCGCAAACCTCCTCTCACTCTACACTCATCTGATGACTTATGTTTTCAGAGAGGAAACTGGCAAATTCCTCACTGCACTTAAACCTCGAACTCTCATTTGACCCCCCCACCTCCTCGCCCCCTACAATTAATGCCCCTCCTACCAAAGACAATACCAGCACTGCCACACCTCTAACGAATGACTGCTCACCCAAACCCACCTCCTCATTGAGCCAGAACACAAACTACATCTCCATACAGCTGAAAAACAATGAAACATGGACCAAGTTCGAAAATATCTCTGAAGAAGTCATTAAAATTCTTGCATCCATGAAGCTGCCATCCCACCTATTTGACCCTCATCGCTTGTCAAACCTCAGACACATCTCCCCAACCTGGACCAAAATCATGAACTCCTCCTTATCCAGTGGCTCTTTGCCAGCATCCCTCAAACTCTGTCAAGTGACCCCCCCCCCCCATCAGAAAGCCAGACTCCAATCAGAATGACCTTAACAACTACAGACCTATAACCAACCTCCCTCTCCTTGCCGAAACTATCAAGAAATGTGTGCTCTCACAACTCCACAATCATATTGAAATATTTGACCTTCACAGCACCTTCCAGTCGGGGGTTCAGGAAAGGCTGCAGTATGGAGACTGCAATCTTGAACATTACTGACATACACAGATCTCTTGACGATGGTCAGACTTGCCTCCTAATCCTCCTTGACCTCTCAGCAGCCTTTAATACTGTCAACCACAACATTCTCCTAAACACCCTCCCAGCGTGCAGGCATCAACGGTACCGTTCTCCAGTAGTTTGCCTCCTACTTGAACCAACAATCTCAACTAATCAAACTGAACACATCCACTTCTCCAGCAGTATCAGTCCCTCAAGGAGTTCCCCAAAGCTCAATCCTGTCCCCGGCCTGCCCTGTTCAACCTCTGTATGGAACCACTCGCGGTCATCTTGAAACTAGCCAGAATTGCCTACCATCTCTATGCAGATGACTCCCAACTATACATTAAACTCTTGACACCCAAAGACATCCAGCACCTTAGCAACACTCTCTCCTCAGTACATCCTGGCTGACAATCAACCTCCTAAAACTCAACCCTAACAAAACCGAACTCCTCCTCACCCAACCAAAAGGAAAGTCCTTTCCTCTTCACAACTGGCTTGGTATCCTAACTGCACTAAACTGTAAGCTTTTTATCTCCAACTCTGTCAAATCACTAGGGATTACACTTGACAATAACTTTAGACCACATTATTGCCTCAGCAAAATAACTTCTACACACAAACATCTAAAAAAAAAAATTCAAACCCTTCATCCCCCCCTGAAGACCATAATACAGTCCTTAGTTCTCTCTAATCTAGACTATGGTAACACACGGATCACGGTCATCCCAAAAAACCACCTTATTCCTATGAACTCTGCACTCATCGCAGCGGCCAGACTTCTCTCTGGAGAAAGCTGCTATGAACACATCACTCCCACACTTGAACTCAACTGGCTACCGATCGAAGTGAGCAGTATATTCAAAACATCCTCTATAACCCACAAAGCTCTCTATATGGAAAAAACAACTACCTCGCAAACAAACTATCAAAAGCTGGACAAAAAAGGCCCCTGCAAAGCTCAAACTCTACTCTTGATTCCTCCCAAATTTAAGAAGGAAAAATAACTCTTTCCTTCTCTGAGAATGCACCTAGAATTTGGAATGCCCTTCCACAAGATCTACAGGTCGATCAATCATTCCTACACTTCAGAAAAAAACGTAACTACTTTTCGCCAAATACTTGCACCTACCCTCCTAAAATAATCGACTACCCTGATGCTTCCCTGAACATCTTCAAAGAGCCTGAACAACTATACTTCTGAAAATAACTGTGCATCCCACCAACTTTTGAACTACCATCCCTACCACTGAACTTTATCGCCCATCTATTTTATTCCACCATCGTTTATATATTATCACCATGTATACTTTTTGCTCTCTTCATTTCCCTGGTGGACTGTTTGTAAATACTGATGTGCATGCTCTGTAAAGCTCTGTGATACCCTGGGGTCAAGTTCACGCTGTATAAAACTAAAAAGAAAAAATAATAATCTAGGGGCTGAACTGCACAATGTGCAACAAGAAAACCTATGATCTCAGAATTTTGCACCGGATCTATATCACGGGACCCGGTATGGTACAGATGGGAAGAGCAGTAGATGACAAATGTAGAAGAGGCTGCGGAAGTGAGGGTACCTTCCTCCACATACTCTGGGAATGCGTATTTGTCCAGAAGTACTGGAAGAAGATACATGAGGTGCTGAGCGAAGTGTTAGAGCATGCACTCCCTCTGGAGGCTGAGATGTCTCCTGAACGTATGGGAGCCCACAGATCTAAACAATACACGAATCACTTGGGTCACGTTGGGGTTGATGATAGCGAAACATATTGCTCAGAAATGAGGGGCATCACGGGCACTTGCGGTATCCGTATGGAAGAGGGACATGGACTGGTGCATGTTTCGTGAAAAATATGTGTTCGAGGCATGTGAGCTGCAGAGCTCACACTTTGCATTAGATCGCCATCTGGTGTTGGGCTCGGATGCTTGCACTTTGTTGTTGTCTTCGAAGAAGTCTTTTGTAGTCATGTGATAGGTGACTCCTCCTTTGGACAATAGTGCGCATGGGCATCGACTCCATCCTCAGATTGTTTTTTTCCGCCATTGGGTTCGGATGCAACTTTCGACGCTCTGGTTCGAAACTTTACTTTCAACCGTTTTTTCATCATCAAAACTTCTATCGAAATCTCGACGCGCCTCTTCTTCGATTTCCCTTTCCAGCCGTCGACGCGGGCCGTTGGGCCCATCGACGCCGTGAGGCCTACAGCTAATGGAAAGGACGCCCTTCCGGAAATGCCCCCAGTGTGGAGCAAAGTTCCCCCACAGTGACCATCACAAGGTCTGTAACCTGTGCCTCTCGCCCGACCACAACGAGGCTACCTGCCCAGCTTGCGCCTCCTTCCGCTCGAAGAAAACCATTCGGGATCGTCTAGCTCGAAGACACATCATGGCGCAGAGGTCCGCTCCAGAACCTGTCGACATCTTCAACGAGGGCCCCGATGTCCCGGAGGAAGATTCCGAAGATCTACTGATCGTGCCGGAGGCAGAGGACTCAGACGGTTCCATCACTCCTGGGCAACGGGTGAGTACGACTGCCCCTGCCCCAACCCCCCCACCAAAACAGAAGGCACCGGTCAAGACTTCGCCTGCTGGCCCCAGTCGCGACCGAAAACATGCTTTGGGCGCCCCGCCTTCCGGCTCGGCACCGAACAAAAGACTCAAGCCTTCCAGTTCCTCCACACTGACCAAGCCGCATGTTTTAGTTCCACCGGCACCTTCGGCGCCGAAGCCAAAGGAACACTCGGCTCCGAAATCCACCTCCGTTCCAAAGCCCGCCTCCAAGCATGGGGATAAGTCGGCGTCGAAACCAAGACTCCACGACACAGCCCCTAAGCCAAAGCTTTCGGAGCCGATTTCCAAGACTAAAGACTCTTCCACGCCTTCTAAGGCCAAAGAGCACACAACAGCCATCACCTCGATCGGAACCGAAAAAGTCGGCACCGAAGCCAAATCTCCAGGAGGAGGAGCTTTTTCGTCCGGATCCTGTCGATCCTAAACAAGCTAAACTCCACATTAACCCCAAAACTGGACATATCACTACTGTGCCACGCCTCAAGCCCGTCCCTGTGGAAAAGGACTGTGCTACTTCACCTATGCCTCCTTCTCCTCCTCTCCTTCCCCCTAACACCCCTCCTCTCTACATCCCTGTTACACCGCCTCAGCCTGTAACATCTCCACCACATGACTATCAGGACGACATGGGGGACTGTGGTGACCCTGATGACGCATTCACTGACCCAGATGACCCACCACAAGACGATTGGGGCTACAACGATCCCATAGATCTTCCAGACCTCCCAAGCCCTCCACCATATCCAACAAAACCATCTCCCCCAGATGATAACATTGGTTTTGGGCAACTCATTCACAGGGCTGCTGTTTTTCATGGGGTACATATACACACCAACCCACCGGAGGAAGATTTCCTCTTAGATACCTTTGAACAGTCTCAAAGAACTGTACAGACGTTGCCCATGATTAAAGGAGTCATCAAGCATGCTCCTGAAATATTTAAAGATCCTGTACGGGCCAGAATTCTTAACCCTAGGATCGACAAAAAATCTAGACCTGCCCCTGATGACCCTGCCTACATCAAAGGCCAGCTCCCTCTTGACTCCTTAGTCGTATCCAATGCTCGTAAACGGGCTAATTCTCAGACTTCAGGGGACGCTCCGCCCCCTGATAAGGAATCAAAATTGCTGGATGCATCTTCCAAACGAGTGGCTGCGCAGGCCACCAATCACTGGCGCATAGCCAACACCCAGGCACTGCTGGCCAGATACGATAGGGCCCACTATGACCAGCTAGAAACCCTATTGCAACATCTACCTGACCAGTATAAGACGCAGGCAAATGATCTCATTCAGGAGGGCAAACTCATCTCCAATGCGTCCATTAAGTGTGCCCTTGATGCAGCCGACACCGCCGCTAGGTCTGTCAACACCAGCGTACTCATTAGAAGGCATGCATGGTTACGCATTTCAGGCTTCAAGCCAGAGGTTCAAACCACCATTTTAAACCAGCCGTTTAATCAGAACCAACTCTTTGGTCCGGCTGTAGACACAGCACTTGAGAAAATGAAGGACACTGACACTGCCAAATCAATGGGAGCATTGCAGTCTCCACAACAACGTGGCTCCTTTCGTCGCTCCTTCTACAGAGTAGCCTCTAGAAACACCAACACAGACAGTTCCTCTTCTTACAGAAATACCACCCAAACATCCCCCAATAGAGGATACTTTAGAGGTGGTTACCGAGGCAACAACAGTAAGGGGGAGAGGCCGAGGTAATACCAACACCCGTACCTCCCCCACTCCTAAACAGTGACTTCCCTCCACTTCCCCCGACCATTCCACTCCTGTCGGGGGACGACTAGCACAGTTCCTACCTGTCTGGAACTCCATTACAACGGACAGGTGGGTGAGACAAATTATCCAACATGGTTACTGCCTAGAACTTACAGCTGCCCCCCCAAACATACCACCCAAGCAGCGTCCAATGTCCGCAGACCATCTCATACTTTTAAAGCAAGAAGTTTTTTCCCTGCTTCAAAAGCATGCCATAGAGCCAGTCCCTCTACTACATCAGGGCACAGGGGTTTACTCCCTGTATTTCCTAATCCCCAAAAAGGATGGGACTCTAAGGCCTATTCTAGACCTCAGACCCCTCAATCAGTATATACATTCGGATCATTTTCACATGATCACTCTCCAACAAGTGCTTCCCTTACTACAACAACAAGACTTCCTTGCCACACTAGACCTCAAGGACGCCTACTTCCACATTCCCATACATCCTGGTCACAGGAAGTATCTAAGGTTCGTACTCGATGGACAACACTACCAGTTCAAAGTACTTCCATTCGGAGTCACCACTGCTCCAAGAGTGTTTACCAAATGCCTTGCAGTAGTAGCAGCACACCTACGAAGACAGCAAATACATGTCTTCCCATACCTGGACGACTGGCTCATCAAAGCCAGATCATTCAACCAGTGTGTCCAACACACTCATCAGACTATACAAACACTACACAACTTGGGGTTCACAATCAACTACACCAAGTTGCACCTCCAACCCTCCCATATACATCAATATCTGGGAGCCACAATAAACACTTCCACGGCTCTAGCTTATCCCAGCCAGGATAGCCAGTATACAAACCCTCATCACCAGGTTTCAAATACAACACTCTCTCCCAGCCAGAGTGTTCATGCAACTAATCGGCATGATGGCATCTTGCATTTTCATCGTCCCTCATGCAAAACTTCAAATGCGTCCCCTACAGGAGTGTCTAGTGCACCAATGGAACCAGGCTCACGGACAACTTACAGATCTGGTGTTGGTGGACAGCCGCACACATCGCTCTCTGCAGTGGTGGAACACAAAAAATGTGTCCAAAGGGCGGCTGTTCCTAGAGCCTGTTCCACGAATAATACTGACAACGGACGCATCACTCACAGGATGGGGAGCACACCTGTTAGATCATACAACACAAGGCAAGTGGACCACTCAACAAAAGCTGCTCCACATCAATCATCTAGAGTTACTAGCTATATTCCTAGCTCTCAAATCCTTTCAGCTCCACGTACAAAACAAGGCTGTCCTGATCCGAACAGACAACATCACAGCCATGTACTACATACAAAAACAGGGGGGGACACTCTCCACAACTGTCCCAACTGGCACAGAACATTTGGAGGTGGGCCATTCCACAAAACATATACCTTCTAGCCGAACACCTACCAGGAGTTCACAATCAGATTGCTGATCTGTTAAGTCGACAAACAACAGATTCACGAATGGGAACTACATCCACAAGTTCTTCTACCTTTTTTCCAGATCTGGGGCCAGCCAGACATAGATCTATTCTCCACACACCAAATCGCAAAATGCCCATCCTTCGCCGCCAGGTTTCCACACCCGCAGTCCAAGGGCAATGCAATATGGATGAATTGGTCCGGCAGATTTGCGTACGCTTTTCCACCACTACCACTCATTCCACTTGTGGTACGCAAGCTCCGACAAAAGTCTCTAAAAATGATACTACTAGCTCCCACATGGGCACACCAACCGTGGTTCACCACACTGCTGGAATTATCAGTAGTCCCATATCAAAAACTACACCTCTCCCCATCAATGCTAACGCAGAGCCATGGAGAGATAAGGCACCCAGATCCATCTCAACTGAACCTTGCGATCTGGCTCCTGAAATCCTAGAATTCGGTTATCTTAACCTACCGCCAGACTGTATGAACATTATTAAAGAGGCTAGACTCCCTACTACCAGAGCTTGCTATGCAGCAAAATGGAAAAGATTCGCTATTTACTGCACTAACAATAATATCCAGCCATTACAGGCCTCCACGCAAAACATCATTTGCTACTTACTACATTTACAAAGATGTAATCTTGCATACTCATCCATACGTCTGCATCTAGCAGCCCTTGCTGCTTACTTACAAAACAGGCAACACTTATCACTCTTTAGAGTCCCCGCCATTAAAGCCTTTATGGAAGGCCTTAAACGGATCATACCTCCCAGATTACCACCTTCCCCAGAGTGGAATCTTAACATAGTACTTACCAGGCTCATGGGACCACCATTTGAACCCCTGCATAAATGTGAACTTCAATTCCTTACATGGAAAGTCGCGTTCCTAATTGCAATCACCTCTCTCAGGAGAGTCAGTGAGATCCAGGCTTTAACTATACAAGAGCCCTTCTTACAAATACATCATAACAAAATAGTTCTCAGGACAAACCCGAAATTCCTTCCTAAAGTCATTTCGCCTTTCCACCTTAACCAATCTGTAGAACTACCCGTGTTTTTCCAAAACCCAGACTCTGTAGCAGAAAGAGCTCTCCACACCCTGGATGTCAAAAGAGCCCTAATGTATTACATTGACAGAACCAAGTCATTTCGCAAAACCAAACAATTGTTTGTAGCTTTCTCTCCACCACATAAGGGTAATCCCATCTCAAAAGCTGGGATTGCAAGGTGGATCGTTAAATGTATCCAAATATGCTACCAAAAAGCCAAACGCACATTATCAATTCCCCCTAGAGCGCACTCAACACGCAAACTAGGGGCTTCCATGGCATTCTTAGGGAACATTCCCCTAGAAGACATATGTAAGGCAGCCACATGGTCTACAACACACACATTCACTAAACACTATTGTGTTGATGTGCATGTGCAAGCCAAGCAACAAGCTGCTGTGGGCCAAGCTGCCCTTAGAACACTTTTTCAAACTACTGCAACACGTACAGGTGACCACCGCTAGGGGAGATACTACTGTACAGTCTATGCAAAGTGTGAGCTCTGCAGCTCACATGCCTCGAACGGAAAATGCTACTTACCAGTATGCATCTGTTCTTGGCATGTAGAGCTGCAGATCCTCACACGCCCACCCACCTCCCCGGGACCTGTATGTGTTCCAGTCCTATGTTATTTAGATATACACACATGGACATCCTTTTCCTTTTCTACTAACTCCATCACTCCCCATTATGGCGAAAAACAATCTGAGGATAGAGTCGATGCCCATGCGCACTATTGTCCAAAGGAGGAGTCACCTATCACATGACTACAAAAGACTTCTTCGAAGACCACAACAAAGTGCAAGCATCCGAGCCCAACACCAGATGGCGATCTAATGCAAAGTGTGAGGATCTGCAGCTCTACATGCCAAGAACAGATGCATACTGGTAAGTAGCATTTTCCATATGTAGCTAGGGGATGTCCCAAAAAATGGTCCCGCATTTGGAACGACTGGAATGAATATAGAGGGAATGTCTGTACCCCACCACTGGTGCCAGCTCAAGATGAATCATTGTAGACGTGAAACAAGTCACCAATTGTCCATATATTGTGCACAATTATCTGAGTGAGAGCCTTGTCAAGAAACGAAACGAGAATGTACTGTATTTTGCCTTGTAATTTTGATTCCTACTGTTAAATAAAAAACTATAAAAAAAAGAACCTATGATCAATCGCTGCTGCCATGCTCATTCATTATGTGATCATAGGCAAGTATTTTATTTCACGGATCACCTTTTTCTTTTATCACCACATATGAAAGCACCTACAGATGGGTGAGTTCAGGGTATGACCTGTTCTAAAACCACTTGTTTGATTTAATGGGCTACAATGTTGCTCCATTTATAATAAGAATGTAGGCCATTTTTAGGGTATACATGGCAACTGACTTGCTTCTTACTTACTTTACTAATGCCATTGGAGCAGGGCAGGGTAAGTTCATGTTACAAAAAAAAAAAAAATCCCTTTTTATCAATGCAGTGATGTGATCTGATGTACTAAGGTGAAACGCTTCCGTATGCTGATACACTTCTTTTAATTTTGAAGACGCCTTACCATATTCTAAGATTCCTATTGCATGATTTACTCCCATACATTTCAGGGCTCGGCTCGTGCACAGGCTCATAGAGCCAAGCCAGACCCTTTGCATGGCTCTCCCTGTTAATTTGCTGGCTCGCCCATCTCTACTTGTAATAAATGATGATCTTCCAGCTTCCTGGTGCACTGCAATCTGGAAGAATCACAGGGTGGACATCTTTCTACATTCTGATTTCTTCCAGGCTACTGGCCCTGGGCATTGTGGATAAAATCACAGGGCAGACGCGAGGCAGGCTTGAAACAGTTTTCCAGAAATGCTACTGCGCCCTCTGTGATACTTTTGGCAGTGCTGGAATTGGAAAAAACTTTTCTCTGGCAACCCATAAATGTGGGGTCAAGGTGTGGCGAAGTGGGGTCACGCAAGGAAGAGTCATGGAAAGCAGTCTGACCCTAACCTTTCCTTTTTTTTTTTTTTTTTTTTTTTTTTATTAAAACCTCACGCAAAGAAATTGGCAACAAGGAGAAACGTGACAGTCCATCTGTTCTGGCTTAACTGGATGCAAAGGCCGGATTTTATGGGGTTAAGGCACCTCCTATAGAGATCTTTGTGTGAGATCAGTAAATCTCAGGGCATAATAATGGTAAGATAACTATGGTGTGCTAAAGATATCGGTTTTGTCTCGTCAGTTTTGACTCAAAGTAGTGTGGATGGTTAACGTGTCTCGTACAAAGCACATCGTGTGACATGCCTATGACACATTTTTATTTTATGCGGATAGGTGAGGGGGGGGGGGGTTACTGCTCTTAGCACCTAGATCCTTTTGTTACTTGCAGTTCATAATCTACAATCCTTCTAATTTAGCACAGTGAGTTTCGAAGAACGATGTGTGAGATTCCTAAACCTTATAACCCCTAGTCCACTGAAATTATGCGATATTGCATTCGCAGTGTTTTCGGCATAATTATGGATTTGTCACATTTGCTACATAATCCATCTGCTGCATAATCTTCAGATTTCAACATAGTGTTTCTATCTCAGACCGATCAAGTTAAAAGAGCAGTGACGCATGTTGCCGCACAATGGTAGGCCCTTTGACACCCAAACAAAAAAATAAGCAACAAAGGTGATCAGTCAACGGTTGCAAAGTGGTACTAATGAGGTAAACCTTTGCTCAGATAGTTTTGACATATGTATGAATTCCAAAATAATGAGGTTATAATGGCACTGAATGTCTCATAATTTGCCTTTTCTTGCTGCATAATTTAGTCGGCTCTGCCGCATGATTTTCTCTCACCACATTGTTGTTTTGTTTTTTGTTTTTTTTCTTTTGCAGGGTAATTCCAGTGGCCCGGTCATCATTCTTATGTAACACACCCTTCACATTGACAATAAATCATACAAGTGTGTAAATCAATGTATAATGTGTGCATGTGACGTAAAGCGCTATCACACCCTACATTGGGAAGAGTAGCACTATAAAAAATGGTGTCATCGAAATTATTAAAGTAAATACTCGTATAGACTGATATGGCTGATAATCCAGTGTATTCATATCCCAACCGCTTGCTTCCAAACCTTAGTTTCTCTTATCTACTTGTGAGGCATAACAAGTTGTGTGCCTTTGTTTCCCGTCCTTGCTCTGGCATCCAGGTGATCAGCTCCAGATGCTCCTTGCCCAAAAGAAGGGCAGATAGCCCTTTAAATCAAGCCTTTGTCTCTAGCCCAGCTGGAGGTGAAAGCCCGTCACCGCCTGCACCATGCTGCTCGGAATGGAAAGCAGACAACGTGCAGGCGCTGCTGAATGTGTCCCGGGCTTAGATAATTACACCGGGACAAGTTCAGCATACTTCATGGGGCCCAACTTCTTGGCGGGGGGGGGGGGGCGTCCACCTTGTGAAAATATTGGGTGGGCGCCGTCCACCCTCGTGTGCCCCGTCCACCCTCGTGTGCCCCTGACTTGTGCCCTGCAGTATATGGAATGAGCGGTACCTGTGACTGTGAAATGGAGGGAACGGTGGTCTTTCTACAAAGCTGGACATGCTATGGTTAAAAGTAATTGCTTATAATCACATATGTGCAGTCTCGAAGATATTTGCAGGCTGCCACTAATTTAGGGTGACCAGACGTCCCGGATTTGCCCGGACAGTCCCCGTTTTTCACCAGCTGTCCGGGCAGATTTCGGCAATTTTGTCTCATGTCCCGGTTTTTAGAAGGGGTTGACTGGAAACAGTGAGAGGCACTTTTTTGGGTGTTCTAAAGCTTTGCTAGTTAGCAACTGTTATAAGTAAGCAATTTCATTAATAGTTATGATTTTGATTGTAGAAATTACATTGTATTTACTTTCTTAATGCATCTTCTGTGATCCTATGTTGATGACAGCTGTCATTCTGCGCCATTCCGTGGATGAAAAATTGTAGTCCTTCTATTTTCCCCAATTGTCCCGGTTTTTCGTTCTCAAGATCTGGTCACCCTACACTAATTGCTTGTATGAAAGAAAACTATCAGTAAATCCTTACTTGCATATATATTTATAAGTAATGTGTGCAGCTTGTTTAACTGTAGATCATTCTTTGCACACTCCTGCCATCTGGTGTTGGACTCAGAATGTTACAAGTTGCTTTTCCTTATACCTAAACCATCAAAGCACCAGGACACAGACGTCACAGATTTTTTCCGACTCCCAAGAGAAATACAAAGCTTTGGATTTCCACTGCTGGCTTGGACCGGAGCACACAAGCACCTTTGGGCAGAAACTGCACCTAAATCCAACAAGCGTTCAACAACGAACTGCTTCTCTGCTCCATACCAGGGAATGGTAAAGAGTGTCCGTCCTTGTTCACGGAAGGACTGTTGCAAAAGCACCGACAGTTAGCACTGCCCACAGTGGCTGAGACTGTGCTGCAAGTTTTTGCTGCTGGAAACTGATTCCGACATGACATGCCAGGCCTGAAGGCTGAGAGAATGAAGCCTGTTCTAGCACTGAAGTCCAGACAGAGCCCATCACTCCCTTGGCACCCATTACACGGACACCACCTACTGAATGCAGTTGATGCCCGGCAGTACAGTCTAGATGGATCCCCGAAATTAACATATCATTCGCATGACCGCCTTCCAATACCAAAGGTCCCGCAAAGAAAAGGCTGCAGACTATTGACGGCAATCTCATAAATATTTAGTGCTTACGTCATTCCTAAAAAAAGAAAATGCCACCCAGTGGTGCAGGCGCGCAACGCCCATTGGGCTCAAAGGGCTTCAGCCGCCCCCCGTCGTGTGTGCCAACCCGGGCTGAGCAGCTTCCCGGGCGCGCACACAGCCGCACCCGAGTACTTCACAGGTCTTTAAAAGACCATTTGCTTGTAAATGAGGCTCTGTTGTTTTTCACCCCTTCTTAGAGCCCCTGCATCCCCACTCAGCCTATTGCTGGAAGAGTCAGCCCCCCCCGAAATGTTTTCTTACCCCCCCCCCCCCCCCCCCCCCGAAATTTGGCTCTAGTTGCGCCTCTGCAGTGGTGCCCACCCTCCTAAATATTTGCCGCCAGACGCTTAGGCATTTCTGGACCAAACCCAGCACCTTACACCTTGCCAACCGATCTGAATTTGGTGTGACCCTGATACCCAAGAGGATACTTCTCTGGATTACAGGATGGAACCTTAAGATGATGCACCCCTAGAGCCGTATCCTGTAAAGGCCTCACCTCCACATGGCACACTGGCATATCATATAGTCAGAGCATATAGCCAGAGCAGCCTCACATCATAAAGTAGCCTTGTATGTGGAAAAAGGAGGATGACTTCCTAATTGAAACGCACATTAATTTTAACTTGGCCCTGAGCCAGAGGCTGTCAG
Organism: Calotriton arnoldi; assembly: GCA_963921515.1. Lineage (NCBI taxonomy): Eukaryota > Metazoa > Chordata > Amphibia > Caudata > Salamandridae > Calotriton > Calotriton arnoldi. The sequence goes on from CAWUFW010005707.1 coordinate 535,957, forward strand.
TGAGGTGACTGTGAAGGAGAGCTCGGCCGGTGCTGGACAGCGGGCTTCTGGCTGGAGAGCGTGAACGGGCAGAATAAGGCCACGCAAGCCAGGGAGCAAGGCTCACAGTAACACGGCTGGCGGCATGGGTAGGTTGGGCGGCACTAACCAATCCTTCCAGTTTCGGGGGAAGTCAACACCGTAGTCTAAAAGGAGAGGACAAAGCTGCCTAAATAAAAGGACACAGTGTGTAAGGTGGGACACTGACATCAGCTTGATTCTGTGGCCATCTTATTGGTCATCGATACTGGAGGCAGGTCAAGAGCAGGGCAATTCTAGGTAGTGTTTCCGTGATGTAATGGCCCTGCGAACCTTAGAGGTGAACAGGAAAGTTCTTTTGTCGCAACCAACTTCCCCCTCACCTTGGTCCTACTTGTATCCCTCCCCCCCCCCCCAAAAAAATCTGAGGGGGGGGATAAATCCACCTGCACTCCGTACACACATTATGCCCACAGAGCGGGCGGTGTCTAATGTCTCATCCCGTAGCGCTCCTTTTCTTCTTGCTTCGGTGCTAAAGGGCTGCCTTGCTTCTAGGGTGAGGGTCATAAAGGGCATCACTTTTTTGAGTGGGCAGGGCCTGGCATCTTCCCAGGTAAATCCTGCTGACGATCTGCAGTCTGCTGTTATGTTAGCTGATGAGTCATTGTTACCCGTATCAGTGAGGCAGTGGCGTATGGCAAAATGTGATGAGGTCTCCCGAGTCTCTCGTATAATCATTGGCCTTAGGCTGAATAGGGACCCTCTGAAGGATTGGGATCCCCCTGAAGGGTTGGAGGGGTGTCCTGAAAGGTTAGGGGTTCCTCTTCACCATAGGGGTTTAGGGGCTGCAAGGACCCGAGTTATTTTCCTGCGGTGAGTAGAGCAGTGAACAATCTACTCTGTTATTGTCACAGCTGAGTGAACAGGATGTGGCGCAGCACCGCTTTCGAGGTCTCGCCTGCAAAAGTGCATGCGCTTGTGCTTGTGAGAGGTATTGCTTCCAATAAAGGGCTTGGAGCCTGCCCATTGCTTACCATTCGTTAGCATCATTGTCACTTTTCTTTGCTGCCGCCTAATTGACCAGCACATGTTAGGCCTCACTTCATTTTCTTTCAGTGGAGCTGATCGCGCTCTGAGGTACTTGTTTCAGGACACTTCCTCTGTTTCCAGTTCTTGTGCTGCTTTCGCCATTTGTTCGGTTTTCGTTCTGTGTCCAAAAAACATTTTTCGACATTGATCATCTACAACTGCATCTTTTGGCTTCCTTGTACAGCTAAAATTTAATTACATTTTTATATGGGTTGGATTAAGCCTTTATAATGTGTAAATGCCACACTAAGAACACGTTTACACCGTCCCCGAGGCTTGTCGCCGCATTACTATTTTCAATGCCTTTCACCCATTCATCCCCTTTATGCCACATACCTTTGCGTTGATTTTAAGTTTGTTCTTTGTTTAAGTTACTTACACCCCCAACTATACTACACTACTCCACTCTACACCACTCCATTCCACTCTGCTGTACAAAATGGCTAAAAGACATTGCTAAAGCCAATAGCTCTCACATAGATGAGTCCTGTTTACTTGGCAATGCTTGTTATAGTCACAACGGTGGACTCCTGTTTGAGAAATTAAGCTGAGGTGGCCTAGCAGCTATAGCTGCTAACATGGGGGACAAGATTCTGGGCAGATTGTTTAAGCTCGCCTAGCCTAAATGTGAAACTATGGACTGTCGTGTAAAGTGCGCTAATGCTTGTGGGAGGAGTGCTATAAAGGAAGGCGCCTTGCCCGCGGTGGTTAGTGTAGTCCGTGAATTGAGGTGGGTTAGCAGCAGATTAAGAGGAAGAGCTGCGCCAAGGGCCTAGCTTAGCGCAAAGAGCTAATGCATGTGCTGAGTGGGAAAAAAAGTTTGCATGTAGATCATGCAATAAAGGGTCCTAAAAATTATGGCCTCTTAAAAATTCAGAAACCTCGATGTTTTATGCGTGGAAGCATTTTATATTTGTACATCAGACTATATCACTGCATAGAAAGTTACTTGGTAAAAGTGGTAGTTTTAAACTTGGACTTAAGGACATTCATGCCCTCCTATGTCTGCCCTGATAACACCATTGGTGAAATAAAGGACAAGTTGGTTGTCGGGCACCTTTATATATGGAGTAGATTCATTTTTATACGTGGAATAACATTACTGTTTAAATCCAGCTCAAGGGTTTTGTGCAGCACCTATCCTTAACACTTATTTCAGTGGCTTTAATTTGCGAAAGGAAAAAAGGCACAGTGAAATAAAATATTTGCCTAGAATCACACAATGGGGTTCAGGGAAAGCCGGAATTGATCTCAGATTTCCCATTGTGCAGTTCAAGCGATAGAGGGGTATCTCTTTACCTTTACATCAAAGGTAACTGGCACTGCCTTAGGCTTCCTTACCAGGAGCAAATGTCCACACTATTGAGGCAACTTAGCGCATGATCGGGGCACCAGAGGAATGAACCCAGGAATGACCTCTGGTATTTGGGAGGAGACGTGGGAGGGGCACTATTTGGTCATACACAGTAAAAAGAAATAAAGTGGAAGTGGCTTGGGTGCTTCCAGTGCTTTATTTAAAAATTATTAGGTTTCATGATGCATTCAAAAATTGGCAGCATCCTTTCGGTTTCTCTCAAAAGAACAATGACGCCATCAATTAAACCCTAGATCACGGATTAGTCAACACTGGCTCGCAACTCAAAATGTGCACAGCAGCAGTAAACCTTTGTCGAGCCAAATACTCACTCATGAAAAAAGTTTATTTCTACTGTATCACAAAGGAAAAATGATATTCACAAACAATAACATTTCCCCTTGAGGTTGGGGTTATAGTGTTTTGATGGCAGTTCTCTGCCCCACTCCATCCTCATGTTAGCAATAGAGATTATTCCCCATTCACTGTTGGCAACATCCCTGGAATACCCTACTAGCAATTAGTGTCTCAAGAGTCCACTCTGACTCTTAACTTCAAGTCAAAACTGTCCTAGTGCCGCACCGCTCTCAGCAGTGAGTTCCCCTGGGGCAGATAGGCCTGAAATAAGTGTTACCTGCTCCGGTAGGAGTGAAGTGTGCAGAGTCCTAGAGTGCACCGCTTCCGCAGGCAGGCGCTTGCAGCGGCTCAGGTCCTGATCAGGTGAGTTGGTTGTACAGGGACCTTTTGCTGTGCTCTGCAGGTGCAAGCGCTCTTCCACACTATCACACTCTGGCAGCAATCAAAGGTTTCCTTAACTCCTTCTGCAGGGTGTCTCCGTGCTCGTAGTTGGGGGGGGGGGGTGTGGTGATTCTGACACTCTTGTCCTCAATCCCAAACTTGGGTGACAATGTTCTCACTGCATCCTGACTCGCTCAGAGGGGTTGGCCCAGAAGCAGTCCTCTTTGCTCCTGGTGACCAATGGGACACCACCGCTGGCATTCTACGAGTACTGGCCCGATCAACACTGCACACGTTTTCCCGGAAGCCCCTCCTAGCAAACGGGCTTGCCGCACAACTGCCACACAAGGCTTCGGCCCTTACCGAATGGCAGTTTTTACCATGGTGGCTCCTCCTGGCATAAGGGGTTGCTGTAATGTTACTGTTCATGCTTCGGCCCTTGCCGCACAACAGTCCTTTACCACGGCAGTCACTCCAGGCATATGGGGTTACTGCAAGGTTGCCATAGAAGGCTGCACCCTCTACCGCACTGCAGTCTGATTCACAGCTACCTTCCCGGCAGCCCTCTCCTGGCATACAAGGGTTTCCAACTCAGACCTGCACATGGGTAACTACCTGATCGGTGCAGCAGTGCGTTTCCTCACACTTCGCACAGAGAGTTCACTCAACAGGGCTCCCCACTGGACCTGTCTGCCTCCAGCACTCTCCTCTTCCTCACAGGGCACACTGGTGTTGGCAAGCAGGCAGGAGCTGGTGCTCCAAGGCAGGTTGTCTTGGATTCCCTGGTTGGTCTCCCCTCCCTGCTGGCAGAGACTAGCAGGCCTTGGCCCCCAGTCCTGATCACAGACAGAAGTCTTGCAGAGCTTCTGCTCCTCACACAGCCCATCTGGCTGCTTGAGGGTCTCAACTTCCCCTTCTTATAGTAATTTCCAGACACCAAATTTGATTTATGGTCTGAGTCTTTGAAGTTGTATGTTGGGGTATAGCTTCTTTTGAAGTATCTACTTCTCTGTTCCCTTTTCCTCTTAAAAAGCAGTCTGTCACAGCAGGAGTGTCTTCAAAGCTGATCGTCTCACAACACAGGTCATAGAAGTGACGAGTTCACACCTGGGTGTCAGCCACAGTGATATGTGCATCAAAAGGTTAGCCCAGTGCTCCCAGCCCTACTCTTTGTGATTCTCTTATTAGCCCAATCTCCATTCCTGAGATGTGCCAGGCCCCTTTCTTGTGACCTCTCATTGAATCAAAGAGCACTCTTTGGGGAGTGGATGACCAGGCATTCCCTGTACACTACAGTGTGTCCCACCCAAATTACAGGAATGCAGCAATCCACAGATGTGTCTGGGGGAGCATTTCTCTCCCACCACTCCACATTTCACCTTGCAGGCCTGGGTCTCCCAAAAAGTAACCCAGGGTTCTCCATGTATTGTACCATTTACAGGCACACAAACCAGAGTGCATGTATACAGCATACACGCACTGCCCAGTTCTGTATCCTCCACTTACTGTACCGCACACATGCACTTATTATCCACACACTGCACACTGCTACATTTTTCAGGTACTGTACCACTCATAGGCATATCCACCTTGAGACCCTCACGGGTGAGTAGCGCGCTTCACAGTTCCCTGATTGATTGAACAGGGGAACTGTGTCAAGGTTTACTACTGCCCCAACTGATGAGCTGGAACGCTCACGGGACCACCAGAGTTGTAATACAGGGTGCCAAGGAGAGTTTAGTTCACAGAAAAGGGCGTGTGTAAATGGGGCAGGGAGGACTGAGTAGTGTAAACGGAAAGGGATCACTTATCCGGCAGGCAAGCCCTCTGGGTGGGTCTGCGGTGTGGTTGATTAGTGTTAGGTATAGGTTATAGGACTGTCTTTTGTCTTATTGTAGGACAGCATAAAGCATGTGCCTTGACAGAATGTGGATTACAATCATAATAGATGAGTGAGCCCAGCCGGGCAGCAAAGGGGTAGTAGTCATGGATAGCAAATGCATAGACACTAATTTGCGGCTATGGTCCATGTGGGAGGCGGAAAGGGTCAAGGGGCATGAACGCAAAGTAAATCTGAGGGACTAGTGGAAGTAAGCGAAAGAGTGAAGGCAAAAAAAATGTGAACAGTGGCATGGTTTTTTATTGAAGTGTGTTCTGGTGGATCGTGAGGAGCGCATCCCCAATGTGAACGGTCATTTAAAGGACTGGGAGCAACCACAAGTGAAATTTTACAATGGAGGGGCATACTTTCTCATTGCCGTTGGGTGACCAAGGGAATATAAGGAAGAGGGAAACTGAAAGGAAGTGTGGTGGGAGGTATATTTAAAAAAAAAAAAAAACTCTTGGTTGTATATTGGCATGTGGGCTGTAAAATAAACATTCGCACTTACCACCTTTGTAGCCATGTTTACTGGCTGTTACCTTTTCTGTGATTGCAGCTTTACGTCGCTTTGGTACTAGGTCAATTATTTCATAGGTATTGCACTTCTAAGGTGCTATCTTTATTGGCAAGCTGCGTTGGAAAAGTATCACCTTTTTGCTGCAGAATGTTTTGAAAGTTTGGTTTTAATCACTTGCGTTTCAAGTGCAAAATGTCCCCTGCTTATAAGCAAAGCGGATTGCTCTAAGAAGGCTACTAAGGCGGACTCTAAACCTACTGCTCCCCATTTGCTCCCTTTCATCACCTTCATCCCCTCCATGTCCCTTGTAGACACCTTTTCACCCCTCCCTCTGTTTTCAGATTTACATTTGCAGCAGTATTCAGTAAGAGGGCAAAGATTTTCAGCACCTAGCCAAAAAGGTATATACATATTTTATCTTGAAGCACTCCCTGTCCCGAAGAAAAATACGATTTTGCGTTATTTCGCTTGGTTTGATGCCACCAAGTGTTGGTGCTATATGGCTGCAACCCTATCTTGTCATAGGGGCTCACTAGCTCTGGGCCTAGGTCAGTAATATGTTGCTCCGTGCTTGATGCTCTGTTGCCTTCAGGTTGCTCTTTATGTAACTTAATCTGTCAATTACTGAAACATGCTAGACACCCACAGTTGCTCTTGGTCCTGTTTTTAGGGCTGGTTTGGCAGTGCAATTGTCAGCATGACCTATTACAAATTCTTTTAAATAGCTCTAGAGTGACCTTTAGCTCCACCCAGCAGTTTTTGTCTCACCTCTTTCTATTGGCTGTTTGGTGTATCATTGCACCCCCTAAAGGAATTCCTGTATTGCAATGCATGCAAGGCTATTTTTCGTTTCAGAACTCCACTGAATCAGCACACATTAATTAAATGTGTTCTATGCAGAAATCAATATTTTCTTTCACTGCAGATTACTGCTGTTGTAGCTAGAACTCAAATTCAAGCCAGACCAGTTGGCTTTGCCAGTGCTTGTTTGTCTTATCTCACCTTTCCTTGTTAATCAAACTATTGGCTTACCTTCTTTCTTCCTGCACCACAGTCCGTAGCTGAAAGAGCAGTACATATGCTGTGTTGAAAGTCTTAACGTATTATGTTGATCGCACCAAACTTAGTTGGAAAACCAAACCGTTCTTAGTTCATTTTCCGCCACCTCACATAGGTAGCTAATTCAACAAGCATTTGCAATGCAATCGGTCTCGCCTTTGGGACCTTATATGTATTTAGCTATGCAGGACATTAGCCTGGGTGCTGAAACATCTACTGTTCTTTAACATGGAGGGAATGTAATCAGAATTACATTGATTCCATTGTTGCAATTTGTGACCCAAATTTATCAAGACAATTGCCACATTTATTTTAAAAGGTAGAGGGGGTCTTGACTACAAGCGATAGATGCAGTGCATGAACCTAGGTTATGGCTGTATGCCTGGTCTCATGCATGTTGTGTCTCCTGCTCAAAGGCCTAGTCAAGAGCATCCCTTACTGTCATTACTGAATGTTATTAAGACTTCAGTATCATCCGAAATGATGAACACGCATCTTTTGGTGTTAGTGGCGGAACTGGTGAGCATATATTACTAGCACATATCCATCATATTTCCCTTATTGGACACTGTTTCGGGGACTTTCCTCTAATGCCCAGGCAGGCCACCGCCAGGAGATATCTAATGCAAAGTTCATTACTATATGTTTATGCGTGATGGCTATCAGTACAGCTGTCACATATTGCATTTCACGGACACTTCAGAAGCAAGTGCTTATTTCAATCAGATATTACAAAAACCCAGCCGCTAATCCCGAATTCAGGTACACTTGGACTCTGGCGCGGGAGATTGCCGCTTGATCACGCTAAAATGCTCGCTTATCCGTTATTGGATCAGAAAAAGAGGGGGATTAAGTAATATCGGACTTCTTCGTTAATGTGCAAATAAAATCATCTCAGAAGCGCGGGCCTTGGAAAGGCCCGCCAACGCTGCGTTCCATCCAAATAATAGCGTGCTAGACTTTTTAATAGCCCAAAATAATATCACATCTTAAAGTCAAAAGTGTTGTCATCCTCCTTCCAAAGCTACCAATGTGTGATTTACAGTGAAGTGTTTAATGATTGCTTTTAGGCGTGTTGTGCTGTAATTCTGTATTACATTACAATTGCCGAGTGCAGCTGAAGGCGAGATCTCAAAATGCGCCGGATGCCTTTAATATCAGTCTCGGGCGCCTTTAATATCAGTCTCGGGCGCCTTTAATATCAATCTTGCGTCATTGAATAGACCGCGTCCCTCCCCTCAAACGAGAATTCGCGGGTTTGTCGCCATATTAGGTAACAGTTTGATAAATACTTACGCGTGAAGTGCGTTAAAAATTATACATTGCATTTTTTTGAGTATATGCAAAGTGCGCCTGACGAAGTTGAGTTGTATAAATGCAAATCATTCCATTTGCTGTTTCTGAATAGTTGCAAAGGAAAATAGTGCTGGGTCTCAGCAGCCATGTACTCGGCGGCGGAAATCGGAGATAATTCCTTTTCATGTTTCCGGGCGAGAAGATAAAATAGGAGACCCCCGCTTATACCTAATCTTTCCATTTTTTATGATGGGCTCGCTGTTTGTGTTGGTGGAATTGCGTTATAAGTGCCTGCCGCCAATCTGATATGTACACTTGCATTTTCAGACCGAGGGAAAGTATATTAAAAGGCGGTGGGCAGAGCGAAATAGTCAGTGTTTCTGAAGTCCATTGTATTGTGTTTACAGCGCAGTTTGTCAGGCACATCTTTGTTAAAATTAAACCAAGGATTGGTTTTGAGCGAATAGCCCGTATCCTTACAGACGCCGTGGATGGGTGCTTCTAAGCTGCTTATTATATTGATGGCTTTTCCTGCTCTGCAGAAAATGAAAACAGGCAGCTGCTTCCTCCATCAAAGAACAAGCATTTGAAGGCTCGAGCGGGGAGGAGGTGGGGGCGACGTGAGTGGTGCGCGCGTGCCACAGCGAGACATCTGTTTTGCATTATCGGGCACGATAATGCAAAACAGATGTCGGCCGCGCGGGTAACCGCACGAAAAAGGCCATGACGCACGAGCGTCTGGTCAGCTTTTCGAATCCCCTACATAATGCTTCGCCAGAAGCAGCGCTGCGCGCTACTCTAGGCTCAACCTAAAAAGTGGGTATTGCTAGGTGGCGTGTTAAATGTATACAGATGTTATACGAAGGACAAACCTGTATTGCTCTCGGACTAGACATTTTACCTCCCTCCTCTTCCAGGGCTTTCCTCGGTAATTTCCCATTAATTTAATTATGTAAGGCCGCAGGTTGGGATAGCAGTCACACATTTTCAAAACATTATTATGACGGGCTATACGTGCATGACAAGAGGCCCAAGTTGGCCAAACTGTCTTACACATTTTACACAGTCACAGCTTTGAGGAAGCCACAGCTTTTGGGTCTGTGCAAAGCATGTGACCTACATCTACGCATGCTGCAACCCAAAATCATTACTTATCTGTAACAATTAGCTTGCAGACTGTAGTGCTGTAGATTCACATGCACCATTCCAGCCTCCCCAAATGAGAGCTCTTGTAATGAGTGATCAATAACATATGGTCTTTAATAACATTTAAACACCGTTCAGACCGCCTTCTGTCTCGGATCTCTATTCCCTACACTTACCCATAGGGGCAAAAACAAGTAGTCATGTCCTGGTGTATTGTGAGTTTTGAGGGGAGGTATGAGTCACCTCAGAACCTAAACCCCTTCTTTGAAGAAAAACAACTTGTAATAGTCTGACCCCAATACTAGTTGGCAGGAGTGTGCAAATCCTGTGAATCCTACCGCACTACAGGCTGCAAGCCAATTGTTACAAATGAGTTAGTGTGTGTGTGTATATATAGATGGATAGATATGTATGTATATGTAATTTGTTTATAGTGTAATATGCAATTTATTTCCATTGAGTGTGGAAAGGGCCACTGACGCACAAGAAGCGAAGTCTTGAGTAGGCCATATGCCTTATTAGCGTTTGACTCTGCATGTATATATTTTATGCAGTGTTTATTCAATGTTGCTTTTTCATAAGTATTTGGCCAAAAAGGGATGCAAAGGGTTAAATTTGTGCCGTCGGGTAAAATCGTACTCCAGTCATCATGAGTGATAGTGGAGTTGGCTCCCTGTGTAGTCACTGCAACATGCAATCTGTGAAGCAGTAAAAGTGTTTTTCTCCTCGTGCCAGCTTTACTTTATAATAAAATGAAATTTGACTTTTGCACGGTGGCAATACATTTGGGAATCATAGTTTATTGTTGCAGTTGCTCCGAATACGATGTATTATTGTGCTACCTGAATTTTCACTGGCTTGCTGTGTGTGCATGTGTATACAATTAAAATTGATTATATTGCATTTAATGGCCAACAGATGGTAAACACAATAATTTGGACACCTGCATTTGTTTATTTCATTCTTTAAAGAACGATCGGATTACACTGCATTAGGGATAACTTATCGGTAGCTTTGTCCCTTTTCTCTTGACTGACATTGCACTCTTTCTATACTTATAGTTTTATGAAGGTTACGGGCAAACTGAATGCACAGCTGGCTGCTCACTGACGTTGCCAGGAGACTGGACAGCTGGTAAGTATTTTACGTTATGGTCTGGCATGAAATGCATATAAGGATTTAAGACTAAGAATTAACTGAAGGTGTCTTGCAAACTGCTCATCAGTTATGTTGTATATGCAAGTAAATCAGCAGTTTGATGAAAGTTAGCACATTTGGATTGTTGGATTGCCGAAGTAAATGGCTACAGTTAAGAGTTGCATTTCGTAAGATTAGTAGCCATTAAAACAACCATTTTAACTTTAAAACTGCCACTACCTCAGCAGTCCTAAGACAGTTGAGTTAATGTTTCAGAGCAATCCCCTCAGCTCGCGTATATGGGGGATATATCTTGTCTCTCAACATACTGAGGATATTATGATGCGATGTACTACTCTTTGAAACTGGAGTTAAGATCCTGAATCTTACAAGTTGTGTAAATTTCCATGAAGTAGTTTTCACATCCAGTTGTTAAAGCAATCAGACATGCACAGTCTTTTGGTCTCTTCTGCACATCCTCCGACAGAATGGTACAGTTTCACTTGGAGAACACAACTGGTCTTTTAGTATTGACAAATCCCTGGAAATGGTGCGATGGTTAGAGGTTGTCACAACAGGCACATTCCCCCACAAAACCATGAGTATCTAAAACTTTGTTTGCTCTGGCATGAGCTGTGCAACTGTTTGTGCTTGGTAAAGGCAGTGTCAGAGCTGCCAAACTAGCAATTTTCTGAGGAAGGCCTTTTCAGATACCCTGACTCTGCATCTTCCTCGTCTCCAGTTCTGTGCTGGGCCAGACCTTCATGTGTCCGCAAGTGATTTCCTGGCATTGTGTGGTTACTAAACTAGACGGACGTGTCGTTGCAGTAACTATTGAACACCTGAGGCCTCCATAGAAGAGGCCTTGTTTGGCCATTCAATTGTTAAATACTTTAGTTGGACTTTGCTTCAAGCCATTCATTAACCCACCCCTTCTCTTAACCATTGAACATTGTATTTGACCTGTGTAAGTGTTTCAAACCAACTTAGTTTTGTGACTTGCACATGAGCTTTCAATGAATACATTTTTGCTGTCCTCATAAGGTTGCAGATGCCATCTTGGCAGCCAGGAAGTCTATTAAATCCATCTAGTCAGTTCACTGGGTTAAGTTTGCATAGGTGTGAATCTAAAGGCATCAACCCCTTTAGAATCTCATCTTTCTAACCTTCTACTACCTACTTGGCATGGTGGCAACTTAGTAAATGGCTATCCGTAGGCCCTTTCTACTATCCTGTATCTGTCTGATAATCCTCTCCTGTTTAGATCACCACTAGTAGTGTAGTTTCAAAAGTTTGCTTTATTTAATTGCTCCCACTCAGTTTATTTTTCTTCAGCAAAATTTAAATCTTGTACTGACAGTCTTGATGGCATCCCCTATAGCAGCCAATGCACAGTTTGATTTTGTCCCTTAATCAGTTTTGGTAGTGGCAATTACTTGAGTGGGAGCTGAACCAACGCACACTGCTGCTCTCAACACAAAGGCCCAGTAATATTTAGAAGAAGCCACGGCTGCACAGAGTACAATTTTATTAACTTTATAAGTGGCTTAACTGTCATTATGGCTTAAATATTTTTGGTAGTTGCACAGCAGAATATAGCTTAAGACTTTTACACAGTGCTCAAGGATTCCAACTACTGAAAGACTTCTGCAGAAGAGGTTGTTTTAAGAGATGGTAGTAAATTTTTCTGGTAATGAAAAATATCTCCAGAATAAAATTCAAAACCGTTTCATAGGGCCCAAGTTCTAAATTCTATACCCCAGGGGGACATGAGGAAAGAAGGGAGCACAATAACTTGAAATGTGGACACAGCAGCTCTCTAGTCAGCTGGGACACTCTCCGCACCACATAGTACAAACTACATAATTTCCTAGAGTTTCTCTATAACAGAGGGGCAAGTCAACAGTCTGCTAAATCAAAGAAGAGCATTGTACTATTCACTGTGCAGGATCCCCAGCAGCTCCCAAATCCCAACAGTCGTGTCTTCAGGAGCCTAGGAGGAGCCTCCTCCTTGTTAAAAGCATACCCCTTTCCCTCATGATTGACCCCCAACCTAGCAGGAAACCATTGTTTCAAAGCCTCTCGTAATCAACTTTTTTTTTTTTGTCTGAAGTTTTTCTCCACGAAAGGGCGGCTTGGCTCAAATGTAAGAAGACGTGGACTCTAGATGCACCCATCTGCAGAACTGATTTCTTTGCAGCTGCTCTTATCAAACCTTCCCTTTGTATGCAATTGGACAACTCCACAAGGACAGTTCTGTCTAACAGTGCTACTCAAGATACCCGTAGTCGGCACCCTGACAGCTTTTAATGCCTCAGCACTTTCTCTTGTACAAATGTCTTGACTCCACCCAGCAGGTCTGCATCAACTGCCATATGCAGTACACCCAGGATTGAAAGGTGGTTTTTCCTGGTTTGTCAAGTGTGGACTTATTGTGCAGCAGGAAGGAGTATCATATTCAGAGCCTTCAGAGATGTATTCGATATCCCCACCTAAAACACCATAGCTTTAGCTTTCAGGCCACTCGGTCGCTAATCAACTGCTACCCTGCTTTGGATGCTGTCCATCATCCCATCAAGCACCATAATCCTCTATTTCGTACGCTAAGACTACATATCTTTAATCGCTGCCCAGGCAAAGTGTCTCCTCCTGTCGAGACAGCCTCCTCCGGTTTCATGTTCTCTGGGCCTTGCCCATGTGCCGCTTTCCAGTCTGGCAATCTCAGTGGAAAAAGTCCCCTTACCTTTTGGCCTTTGTTTATGTTCCCTGCATTCTATCCCAGGTTCTTCCTCTGACAGCCACATTTATATGGCAGCTATCTGACTGTCCTGTGTATTCTCACTCAGCACTCTACAGCTAGATTTTACTCTGGGCTCCGACTAATAGGTTGTCTACACCACTTGTGTCCTCTGGGTGACCAACTCGCCTGAACTCTTTTCTGTCACACTGTGCCTGACCCAGAGATAATCCTCATGGTGCAAGATGTCCAGAGATTTCAGATGCACCTCCTCCTTCTCTGATATTTCTGCCAGCAGAAGCCAGTTCTTCCAGTAGGTGTCTTCCTTCTGATGGGGGTAGTCATCTCTGTAGAATTGGGCTGAACACAGTTCACCCATACTAGCATCGTTAGTAGGTTGGGCATCTGCTCTCCCACCTACAACCACACCCAGGACCCACCCAAAGCCTCTGGATCCTCAGCACAGTCACAGAAACGGAGCCGCTTTGGAACTGTCAAGATTTGCTGTAATTTTGATTCCTGGATAATCCTCAGCCCCTCTCCCCCAAGCACCTGTAATTATATGTATAAAATCACAGTAGTTACATGGCAGCTTATTTTGTTTTTCAAAGACATCGAACCTACTTAATTCTTATTGGTCTGTAAAATCTCGCTAAATATGGAAGGCAGCTTTTTTGTGGTCTCATCTTAATAGGCTTATTGCAGCCCACCGAGTATTTTTATTTGGTTATGAGAAATTTTTATCATCTTGACATGTGCACTTGAACCAATAATGCCCCTTATTCCCTGCAGGCTTAAAGTTCAAACATGCTGATATTGTAGTGAGAAGAAGGGTGGTTACGGTTTGTACAATTTAAGCCCTAATCCAGCCTTTGAGAATTGGCACTTGCATACGTGAATGTGGTCAAGGGACAAAATGCTGTGGTCCTTTCCTTACCAAGGAGTTTAGTCACCCACCTTGGCTGCATTGAACTAGAACATGTAGGTGCTGATGGTAGCAAAGCCAATCCTAGGCACTTCCAGCTTCTTGGTAGGAGAATGAGCGAAGTGGCATCAGTTATAGCTGTGGTGGGTGGGCCAAAGACACCCAACATCCAGCAGTATAAGCAGAGTTGCAATGTATCTGGGACATGACTAATGATGTGTGTACTGGATACAATTTTCAATGAGGACAAAACTGTCTGTGGATGTTCCTGTAATGATGGTTATGGTTTGTGATGTACCTGTAATGGGCGGAGAAAGTTAAATACCATGAAAAATAGTGAGGAAATTGTAAAGCATCATACAAATATTGACTGAGATTTATGAAACCGTTTTAGTTCTAGATGCATGGCACGCCTAAACCGAAATGTATGAAATGTCAATACTGAATTGTAGTTTAAAGTCTTCTTTTATTAATTTGTTAAAATATTTAAGACTTTCTCCACCAAATATATTTTCATAATCCATGTTTAATGCAGAGATGAAGATTGAGTGTAATCCAAGCAGAAAAGTATACTTTTGCCCTTAAGCGTGTGCATCACAGTTGCATATATTTAATTTCTCTTGTGCAGTATTGTGATCTTGGTAATAAATGAATGCTATTAAAAAACATATTCCTTTCCTAGGTAGTTATAGAAAACCTATTTTTGCACGGTATTTATACCCTGCTTATTTTTTTAATTGGCTTCTCAGGACTGAAATCTGTATTATTTTCATAGGTCATGTTGGCGTACCGATGCCTTGTAATCATATTAAGCTTGTTGATGTGGATGAAATGAACTATTTTGCTGCTAAAGGAGAGGGTGAGGTGAGTTAAGGCTGATAACGTTGCTAATAGCCTTATATTTTGATCTTTGTAACTAAATTAAAAGATAGGAAGCATTCCTCTTGAATTTGGAATATTTTGAGGTGCAAGTCGATGAAGTGATTACCACTGGGCTAGTGACGGCTAGCTTTGGTCAAACTGTGCAATCTCAACAGCTTCTCAAGAACTCTGGTGCACATTGGTGGTCTGCTGGACAATTAATATGTTTAAAAAAAAAATTTTTATTGCAATTTTATTTTATTAAAAATTTCAAGGGAAAAAACATTGTCGTGTACAACCAAGAATGCAGTAGCAGGTCAGCAAGGTTGGAGGGCCACACAAGGCTGCAGGCATCAAAGGCAAACCATAGTATCAACAATAGGACCGAAACAGTACAACTGGTGGGGGTGCAACAAGGATGGTTCGGGGTGAATGGCACTGAAGAGAGGGAGTGACATGAAGAGTGGTAAAGATGGGAGGAAATGGGGACAAAAGAAAGGGGGGAGGATGCAGGAACATATGAATACGGGAATGTAAGAATGCAAGGCCCGCAATGACCCAGGACATGCTGGACTTCAGGCCAAAAGGGAGGACAACGGACCTGCGAGGTCAACCCAGGGCGGCCAGTACCACTCAGAATCTGTCCTCTCTATTAGGAAGGGTGCCCATATCAGGAGAACGGGTCAGCTTTGTCTATAAGGTTGTAGATTATCCTGTTTTAAGAGGTGGTTTTAAACATTTCAGCGAGCTACTCGTGTGTCAGCAGCTGCGGGTATCATCAGTTGCGCAGGATGCAGATCTTGGCTGCCGTGGGGGCAGTTGTGAGCAGTTGATGGGTGTGGTGGGGCAGTTGGGGTAGGCCCGCCATGTCGTGAAGTATGATCAAGCGATCCGGCATAGGTGCGGTTACTGCTATGGATTCTCAATGTAGACCCCACTTCACCCCAGAAGGGGACGATGGCTGGACATCTAGAGAGCAAGTGGACGATTTCGTAGGGAGCGTGGGTACAGCGCCAACAGGAGGAATGGGGCCATCGACCTGCAGAACAGGGCCTTGCCATTGTCCAGAGCCATTCCTGTGGTATCCTAACAAGGCTGAATTTCATCCGGGACTCCCGTGCACCCCCACAGACTCCAGGATCTCCATCCATTCCTCCTCGTATTCAACCTGCAGGCTAACTTGCCAGACTACCTTCACTCATGCCACCTGAGATTGTGAGTACAAATGTCAGATCAGAAGGTTGTACATCCTGGACATTATGCCCTTGAACTGCCCCCCATGTGTTGAGGTAGGGGAATACCGGGGGCTGGTGTTCCTGCCCCATAATCCCCAGTTGAGCGCCCCCCAATGCAGATTCCAGCGTTGCCCCAGATGGGCGATTACATACTATGCAAAATAAGAGTATAACGGTACATAGTGAAGATCAGCGCCCCCTCCTCCCAACCCAAAATTGGAGAAAAAAATGACATACTGCTGACACTTGCCCATCAGTATCTGGTACGTTTCTATGCTATATTCTTCCTGCTCTCACAGTACATTAGAATATTTCTCAGACTTGCCTGGAGTGGTAATGAAATGGGCCTTTAACCTGCAATGCTACAAAACTGGAATGTATACCATGGATACCTTCAACTTCAAACCCACTGCACAAAATCAACTGGAGGAAACCTTTGTTCTATTCAGAGAAGCGTATACAAATTGGAGGAAAAACTTCCTGCCAACACGTTCGAGGGAAACCTTACAGTGGGCCCTCTACTAAGGGTAAACCTCTTGAAATAGTTCATCAATTAGTTTGAGTTCATTATATATATATATATCACGAAGAAATCCCAATGTCACGACAGACACTCCGGCGCAACACACGGGCACAGACTCCAAAAGCTGGTGTGGAAACAGGATGAAAGTTTATTCACACATCAAAAAAGGTCCAACATGACGCGTTTCGGCTGCCAGACATGCAGCCTTGATCACATAGCGCTATGAACAGACATGTGCAGTATATATACAGGTGAGTGTAGTTTGGATGTAGTAGTCTGATTACTATGTCCATTATCATGAGTGAGCATTTTACTACAGCTAGCGCCAAAAGTCATGTGTCATTTTACTGCAAGCAGGAAAACGAGCTACTAGTGACATGACAAGGCATAGAAACAACAGGAACAACAGACTATGCAAAAATAAAGATAAAGATAACATCCTGTGGCGGCGAAGTTCATTACAAATGCAATACGTGCCCGAGAAAAACTTCCAACTCACTGGCTATTGCACGGCCTGAGTAAACAGACATCTCATTCTGTATGTGTTAAACAAAATATGATGCGATGAAGGTGTCAGCCTTCTATCGTGTACTGGCGTGTGGCGTGCTAAAGTGCCTATGACTCTGATTAAGGCTCATAAACTATCAGCTGCTGGGGCCCTGGGATGACCCTGCCAGTAAATTAAAAAATCAAAGACCGTGCCTGGAGCTTTGGCGGTGAAGAAATCGGGACTAAAATAATGTGTGCGCCAATTTCAGAATGTCAGAGTGCAATCTGCTGCGCAAGCCTCTATGTTGTGTGCTGCAATACATCGTCCTGGCAACCTGAGGCCCAGAGACAAGCACCCAACAGGACAAAGGTAAGCGGCTACTACAATGTAAAAATGTGAATGGAACGCACATGGTGAGAGTGGTGGAGAGGGTGTGCATAGGGGAGAGTGGAGGAGACGTGCGTGAAAAGTGCACAGTGAATTAAGTGGTGAAAATAACTACCTGAATTAAAAATCTCCTCTAATCCAAAAAGACTCTTGGTTAAAAATATCTATATGCCATGTTGTGACTATAAGTAACATGTGCATACAAGTCAAGGAGAACCTTAAAATCCTTTGTGTGGATCTAGTCAGCCTAACCTAAAGTGTGTGGCGACAAAAACGTGCGTGTTGCCGGTAATGTGTATGTAATAAGTGGCAAGCGATAAATTTACCAAATAACTGCTTAAATGCAAGACGTCAAACAAGTACATTAATAACATTAGAGTAAAGCAAAGTAGAAAAAAAGAAAAGAAAAAGAAGAAACATACTCAGTCAAGCATATGTTACCTACAGGACAACAGATGTGACAGACCATCTAGTCCTAGGTGCCTGGATAGCAGCCCACTGGTGAATACATATACTGGTAGGTTTACAGAAAGTGGTATAAGTCCTCACTGGTATTAAGGCCCGCAGGCGCCTTGGTGTTGAATTGCAAAATATATTTGCTTTCCATTTGCCGTAACAGCTTCTCCCTGTTGCCTCCCCTTCTGAGTGTTGGAATGCAGTCAATGACAGAGTACCTCAGGTGTTCCAGGTTATTATGGTGTCTCCTTAAAGTGTCTGGCCACTGGATATGTGGGGTCACTATTTACAATGGCTCTCAGGTGTTGTAGGATGCGCATGTGTACTGCTAACTTGGTGCTCCCGATGTAACGGAGACCACACTCACATTCCAGAATGTAAATGGCATACTCTGTTCTGCATGTTAAGTGGTATTTGATGATGAGAGGTGTCAGTCTGAATGTGGAATCTAGTTGTGTTATATTTTTCCCAAATTTACATGCCCTACAGCTGTTACACTTGAAAAACCCCTTTCTGTCGGATAACCAGTTAGCTGTGCTCTTAATTTCTGGGCTATTTCTGACGAGAGCGTCGTGCATGGATCTGGCCCGTTTATATGTGATGTCTGGGTATGGAGCAACTAGAGGGCCCAGGGTTGGGTCAGACCTAATGATTCCCCAATGTCTGTTGATGACTGATCTGATAGCCCTCACTTCAGTGTTGTGGGTGATGATAAGTCTAGTACTGACTGTCTGTTGGTTCTCACTAGTCGGGATACTGCTATTTTCTAGTTCGACGGTGCCACCTCTAGAAGTATGCCCTACGCTGGGGAGATTGGGAACACTCTCTACACTAGATCCACCAGTTCCCTTGAGGAGTGCCTCTCGAGGTTGTGCATTAGCTCTTTTCATAGCTTTGTTGATATTGAAGGTCGGCCGCTCTAGCCGTAAGGCTACATCTTCTCCCCATATTCGTAGAGAAAGCTCCTTAACATTAGTAAACTGCAAGAAATGCACTGAGCGATGTTCTACTTAAGTTTACTTTTACAATTGATATAACAAGTAGATTTTGCACACACATTTATTTATATATCTATCCAAAAAGAAAACGGCTCCTTCCGGAGATCCCTCGCCTTTCTCGGGGTGGCTCGGTGCCGGCGGAGCAGCCGGTTAATTAATATAAACAAGGGACGGAGTTCCAACGGGCACTCGGGTCTACAGAAGCAACAACAGGGTCCGTTCTTAAGCCAAAATGAGAGGTTTATTAATGCATAAACCAGTCGTGACGCATTTCGCGCTCCAAAGAGCGCTTGTTCACACAACAAGGTCAATAAAGTTAGTCTCTTAAAAGCATTTCGACTCAATACATTCATCGACATAAAGAGTGGACTGTGACATAAAAAGTGCTTGAGCGCCATCTTAACACCGGCAATTTGATATAACATACACAACAATTAAATTCAACCTTCAGTGCAAAGAAAATGTGAATATCAAATACCGGCAAGGGGCAAAGGACTGGCAATGCTAAGTATCACTGTGATGTACCAAGTTCTGCATTCCTATATGTCATTAACACATTCACCTCGACTTATACCGCTCCCTAGATGATGTGACCTCAAGGGTGCATTGTGGGAACCGTAGTGTATACGTGCTAGTGAGAAGGTGACTCACGCACATCATGAAGAAGCCTCACCTATCTCTAAACATGTATACTTTAAGAGTACATGAGCTCTTATTAATGCATGATTAGTGCTTTCGAGGGCCATATACTGAGCCATCGACATCGCGAATGCCCAACAATTCTGACTTGTAAAATTATACGAGCCTGTGTATATAGCTGGTTAGTGCCATATTGCGTCGGGTATAAACATAGATAGCCTCATAATTGAACTATGTATTATGTGAATACACTTAATGACAATTGAAAGCGAATATCAACCGCTAATGGGAATGCATATATATATGACGGCTATGCCACCCTTAATTAATCAACCTCGCCCCATAAATTCATCTGGCTTCCATGCACAATTTCCTGATTAGTGGAAACACAGTCCATAAAAAGAAAGGGACGAACAGAAAATATTTAAACCTCATTCTCATGCACAAAGTGAATCACCATAAACAATACATGAATGTGCACATATGTACAAGTGTTGTTAAAAACCATATACATGACAATGTATATTACTTGACATGATGTAAAGAAGATGAAACACGGAGAAAGGTTTAGGGTACAGGTGCCGCAAGCCTGAGACAACGCCCCTCCCTTCCTTCCTGTGAGGGAGAAAAGAAGAAAAATAGAGCATAAATGTTAGAAGAGGTCCAAACATTAGTGCATAATTAAAAACATAAAATACATAGCCCAACTTGCTTAACAGAGATACGAAGTATACTCCAAAATGGCTCTATTCATTTTGTAAATGTATGGCCAGCTCTTCATCTATGTTATGCCCTTTAGGGTATCGAGTGCACATACTTATTGTATATCTAGATTCTTTCTGTCTAAGTCTCAATGTGCGGTTGCCTCCCCTCTGATTAAGGTTCACCTGTTCTACAATAAAAAATGAAAGTTTAGTTGAGTCTGAAAAATGATAGGCCTCAAAATGACGGGCTATGGGGTATTGTTTATCATTCTTGTTTATAGCTCTAGTATGTTCAAGAATACGCTTTTTAGCCATATGTGTTGTGCTGCCCACGTACTTAAGGTCACATGGGCATACTAACACATATATTACGAATGCACTAGTGCATGTCAAAAATTGTTTTATTTTGTTCATCTTATTGGTACTGGGATTCCAATATTCTTTTACCATGTGGCTATTGTTACAAACTTTACAGTGACCACACGGATAAAAGCCATGCAAATCTACCCCTCTGTTCAGACTCCTACTACCTATGTTGTTCTGTACTAGAATATCTTTCAAGTTACGCCCACGTCTATATGTTATACTTGGGCGATCAGGTAAAGTGGCTCCGATAATGGGGTCCCCTTTAAGGATGTTCCAGTTTTTTGCTATACATTTCCGAATCTGATTGGAATTACCATTGTAGTTGAGTATAACACGAGTCTGAGATGTATCAAGGTTCTCTTTTTGTGTGGCCAGAGTATTACTCAGTAACTTTTCGCGTTCCACCAGTTTGACTTTGTCGGTGGCTTTCTTTATTACCCATTTGGGGTATCCCCTTGCCAGAAATCTGTCATAATATTCTGTTCTTTGATGAAATCTAACTCAGTGCTGCAATTTCTTTTTGCTCTGAGCAGCTCCCCATAGGGAATACTCCATTTGAGATTCTCCGGGTGGCTGCTCAGAGCATGCAGTAATGTGTTACCTGACGTATTTTTGCGGTAGAGGACAGTATAAAGTGTATTATTCCTGATCTGTACCTTAGTGTCCAGGTATTCTACCTCATCCTTACTTATGTTACATGTTAAAGTGATATTCATCTGATTCTGATTTAATCTAGATATAAAGTCTGAGGCTTGCTCTTTTGTGCCTTTCCAGACAACAAAGATGTCGTCTATATAACGCAGCCATACCATAACTTTGGTAAAGTCATTTCGAAAAGTGCTGCTGGTTCTGATGTCATCCTCCCACGCCCCCATAAACAGATTCGCAAAACTGGGCGCGAAACATGTCCCCATTGCTGTGCCGTGTCTGTACATAAATCTCATCATTAAATAGGAAAAAATTATTCATAAGACAGTATAAGATCATATCTAAAATCATAGTTGTATGTCCCAGGTAACCTATATGCCTTCCTTTCAAGTATCTGGCACAGGCTTCGGTTCCTTGTTTGTGTTCAATGACAATGTTACCGCCTTTATCAGCGGGCCTCACCACAATGCTGGTATCTGCAGCAAGTTCACTCATAGCTTTTTTCTTTGATAATGTGACATTGTCATTCTCCCCAAAGATATGTACATTAAGGAAGCTGAGTGCCAACTTAAAGATACCAGAATTTACAGAAAATCTAATCGTTCTGAGTACAATGCCAGCATCCATTCTATATGGGAAAAACTGACGGAATGGAAAGACAGGGGTTTGATAGAGTGGGAGGAGTTTTGTTTCTTGAAAAGAGATCATCCTATACTTCCCATTCTTTATCTACTCCCCAAAATTCACAAATGCAGAGTAAATCCACCCGGTAGACCCATAATTTCCTCTAGAGCAAGTGTTTTAGAAAATGTTTCACGTTATGTAGATCACTTCCTCAGAGAGTATGTAATGTCATTACCTTCACACGTAAGATACGAAAGACTTTCTGGAGAAAATAGACAAGCTGATATGGGAGAACGACTACTTATTAATAACTATGGACGTAAACTCTGTATACGGTGATTGAACACAAACAAGGAACCGAAGCCTGTGCCAGATACTTGAAAGGAAGGCATATAGGTTACCTGGGACATACAACTATGATTTTAGATATGATCTTATACTGTCTTATGAATAATTTTTTCCTATTTAATGATGAGATTTATGTACAGACACATGGCACAGCAATGGGGACATGTTTCGCGCCCAGTTTTGCTAATCTGTTAATGGGGGCGTGGGAGGATGACATCAGAACCAGCAGCACTTTTCGAAATGACTTTACCAAAGTTATGGTATGGCTGCGTTATATAGACGACATCTTTGTTGTCTGGAAAGGCACAAAAGAGCAAGCCTCAGACTTTATATCTAGATTAAATCAGAATCAGATGAATATCACTTTAACATGTAACATAAGTAAGGATGAGGTAGAATACCTGGACACTAAGGTACAGATCAGGAATAATACACTTTATACTGTCCTCTACCGCAAAAATACGGCAGGTAACACATTACTGCATGCTCTGAGCAGCCACCCGGAGAATCTCAAATGGAGTATTCCCTATGGGGAGCTGCTCAGAGCAAAAAGAAATTGCAGCACTGAGTTAGATTTCATCAAAGAACAGAATATTATGACAGATTTCTGGCAAGGGGATACCCCAAATGGGTAATAAAGAAAGCCACTGACAAAGTCAAACTGGTGGAACGCGAAAAGTTACTGAGTAATACTCTGGCCACACAAAAAGAGAACCTTGATACATCTCAGACTCGTGTTATACTCAACTACAATGGTAATTCCAATCAGATTCGGAAATGTATAGCAAAAAATTGGAACATCCTTAAAGGGGACCCCATTATCGGAGCCACTTTACCTGATCGCCCAAGTATAACATATAGACGTGGGCGTAACTTGAAAGATATTCTAGTACAGAACAACATAGGTAGTAGGAGTCTGAACAGAGGGGTAGATTTGCATGGCTTTTATCCGTGTGGTCACTGTAAAGCCTGTAACAATAGCCACATGGTAAAAGAATATTGGAATCCCAGTACCAATAAGATGAACAAAATAAAACAATTTTTGACATGCACTAGTGCATTTGTAATATATGTGTTAGTATGCCCATGTGACCTTAAGTACGTGGGCAGCACAACACATATGGCTAAAAAGCGTATTCTTGAACATACTAGAGCTATAAACAAGAATGATAAACAATACCCCATAGCCCGTCATTTTGAGGCCTATCATTTTTCAGACTCAACTAAACTTTCATTTTTTATTGTAGAACGGGTGAACCTTAATCAGAGGGGAGGCAACCGCACATTGAGACTTAGACAGAAAGAATCTAGATATATAATAAGTATGTGCACTCGATACCCTAAAGGGCATAACATGGATGAAGAGCTGGCCATACATTTACAAAATGAATAGAGCCATTTTGGAGTATACTTAGTATCTCTGTTAAGCAAGTTGGGCTATGTATTTTGTTTTTAATTATGCACTAATGTTTGGACCTCTTCTAACATTTATGCTCTATTTTTCTTTTCTCCCTCTCACAGGAAGGAAGGGAGGGGCGTTGTCTCAGGCTTGCGGCACCTGTACCCTAAACCTTTCTCCGTGTTTCATCTTCTTTACATCATGTCAAGTAATATACATTTTAACAACACTTGTACATATGTGCACATTCATGTATTGTTTATGGTGATTCACTTTGTGCATGAGAATGAGGTTTAAATATTTTCTGTTCGTCCCTTTCTTTTTATGGACTGTTTCCACTAATCAGGAAATTGTGCATGGAAGCCAGATGAATTTATGGGGCGAGGTTGATTAATTAAGGGTGGCGTAGCCGTCATATATATATGCATTCCCATTAGCGGTTGATATTCGCTTTCAATTGTCAGTGTATTCACATAATACATAGTTCAATTATGAGGCTATCGATGTTTATACCCGACGCAATATGGCACTAACCAGCTATATACACAGGCTCGTATAATTTTACAAGTCAGAATTGTTGGGCATTCGCGATGTCGATGGCTCAGTATATGGCCCTCGAAAGCACTAATCATGCATTAATAAGAGCTCATGTACTCTTAAAGTATACATGTTTAGAGATAGGTGAGGCTTCTTCATGATGTGCGTGAGTCACCTTCTCACTAGCACGTATACACTACGGTTCCCACAATGCACCCTTGAGGTCACATCTAGGGAGCGGTATAAGTCGAGGTGAATGTGTTAATGACATATAGGAATGCAGAACTTGGTACATCACAGTGATACTTAGCATTGCCAGTCCTTTGCCCCTTGCCGGTATTTGATATTCACATTTTCTTTGCACTGAAGGTTGAATTTAATTGTTGTGTATGTTATATCAAATTGCCGGTGTTAAGATGGCGCTCAAGCACTTTTTATGTCACAGTCCACTCTTTATGTCGATGAATGTATTGAGTCGAAATGCTTTTTAAGAGACTAACTTTATTGACCTTGTTGTGTGAACAAGCGCTCTTTGGAGAACGAAACGCGTCACGACTGGTTTATGCATTAATAAACCTCTCATTTTGGCTTAAGAACGGACCCTGTTGTTGCTTCTGTAGACCCGAGTGCTCGTTGGAACTCCGTCCCTTGTTTATATTAATTAACCGGCTGCTCCGCCGGCACCGAGCCACCCCGAGAAAGGCGAGGGATCTCCGGAAGGAGCCGTTTTTCTTTTTGGATATATATATATATATATATAATGTGTGTGCAAAAATCTACTTGTTATATCAATTGTAAAAGTAAACTTAAGTAGAACATCGCTCAGTGCATTTCTTGCAGTTTACTAATGTTAAGGAGCTTTCTCTACGAATATGGGGAGAAGATGTAGCCTTACGGCTAGAGCGGCCGACCTTGAAGCTGGGGAACCGGGTTCGAGTCTCGGCAACGACGCTCAACATCATGTGAATCTGGGCAAATCACTTAATCTCCCCATGCATACCAAAAATGAATGTGTCCTTCTGTAACGAAACTGGTGCTCATGTAAAGCGCTCTGATACCGGATGTCTCTGGTCTAGTTTGCGTTATATAAAACTCTAAATAATAAATAAAAATTCTAAGATTCACTTATCTAAGACATACCTAGATTCACTCTACCAGTATTAATGTTCTCTATAGCTTACCAAGTCTTTTTCAAACCTCGGTAAATCCAAGTAACTTTCTTCCATCAGCTTGTGCACTACTCTCTTCCAGTTCTACTTCCATAGTTGAGTGTTTTGCATTACTTCCACTTTATAGCCTCTACATTCAGTCCTAATATTTCATCTAGTCCAAAAGTTGTTGTTTGAAAAATGTTACACACATTACTATTAAACTATATACCTACAAAATGACATATAATCTGTTTTCTCATGCGAAGTATTCGAGGCCATAATTTTGAACCTTTTACTCCAGTAGGCATTCTTGCAAATCTGTACTAATGGCAGGGGCGGTTCCTCCGCTAAGGCAGAGGAGCGTCGCCCCATTGCTCTTTGAGCAGGAAAAATAAAATGATAATGTAGTTATCATTTTATTTTTCGCAGGTTCAGGGCTGGGTTAAGGCGGGCGGGCTAGAGGCACAGGGGGAGGAGTGGTTTGCACACCAAGTGCACATAACTGCTTGGCCGGCTGTCTTTGCCTGACCAAACAGGCATGCGCACATTTCGTGTTCCCCACCAGGCTGCATTACACAGCCTGGTGGGGAACATGCCTAGGCCCCCAGTCTCCATCTGAGCGCCGATCCATGCGATCACACCGCTGCATTGCGATTTCCTATAGGGAGCCTGGGTGCTTCCTGGTTCCGGGACTCGCCGGAGGAGAGACGTGGCAGGTTGAAGAAGTAAGTGGAATTTTTTTAAATTATTTTGTCCCCCGCCATCCCTCACCCCTGCCCCTCCACCCTCATTACCTGCCAGCCGCTACTGTTTATGGTACACAACCTAGAAGCGTAGGCTCATTTGAATGTTGTGAAAGTAATGTGTAAACCATGAAATCAATGTGGAAATTATTCAATAGGCTAAAAGCGGTGTAACAGTTAAGCCTGTGGTGATATTAAAACACTTATTCTGTACTAGGTGTCACAGGGTTTGTAGTTGTTAAGCGAAAGGAGTCTGGGATAATCAGTTCATTAGGAATATGCATTCATCTTCTTTCAGGTTTGTGTGAAAGGTCCTAATGTGTTTCAAGGCTACCTAAAGGACCCCGAGAAGACTGCAGAAGCTCTGGATAAGGATGGATGGCTGCACACTGGAGATATTGGAAAATGGTTGCCCGTAAGTAATGTACAACCATGTATCTTCTATGAGGGTTTATCTTCCTTTGGTGGCCAGTGGCAAACACCAAAGAAGCTTTTAAGTATTCTCTCATGTAAGGCCAGGAACATATAGCTATCTAAAAGGGAGTACCCCTGTTCATATAGATGTGTCCTGCTCCCTCTTGGAGAGCCCACAATGTCCATCTCTTTTTTTCCATCTTCTTGCACCTTCATTTGCTTTTCTGGATAAGGGACAGTTACCTGCCACCTAAATAGCTCCAAAGGTGGGTTAGAGTTCTATCTTAGACCATGTTGTGGGAAGCCCATATTCACCATAGACTTCACTAGAGAACTTGTGAACAAGGAAAGGAAACCAAACAACTAGACCTGATTGGCTGTCAATGTTAGGTGGCCCACCTGACATCACCAAAATAATTAACTTGGTAGGAATTTGACCTAGGAGCCATTCATTCTCAGTGAGGGGTTGTGCCCAGTGGCAATCCTCTTGGAGTAGTGCACAGAAACATTGTACAGGTTCTTGAGCTGCTCGTCGAGTGATTTATTTGGGGGAGGAACTGTTCCTGTGAATATTTTCTTAAAGTAATGTTTTCTTGTTCAATGTATAAACACAATAAAAATTCAAATAGGTTTTCTTCAATTGTAGCAACTCTACATCCTGTTGACAGCGGCTTGAACCACGAATGGCAAGCCAAAGCCTTCCTGTGACTGCTGTGGAAGACTGCAACTCTAGTTCTTTCACCTGGGAAAGCCATAGTGCACCATCGAAAATCCAACCTACTTTCACCAGAGCATTTCTTAGGGGTCACTTTTCTTAACTGCTACGCTGAATTCCTGTTCTATATTTCAGCCTACTGCAGCAACCCAATCTGCACTCTATTATTTTTATTTATGTATTTTTTTTCTTGTCTTCTATCAGGAAGGCAAAAGAAATTAGATATACGTAGACGGCAAGCAGCAGCCTCCCACGTCTCACAAGAAAAGGAGAAGGAAAGCCCCAGTGATGTTTCTCTTCGGGCGTGCTCATATATCTTATTAGCAATCTTGTTTGAAATTTTGGAGATCTTTGTGTGGACCCTCGTTATTGACTCCTTTCAAAGTTATTGCATTGGTGTTTTAATTATTGGGCCATTTCATTTCCACACCTCCAGTCGTTTAACTCACTATTTTGCAGAGTGTTTTGCCAATATTCCCATAAAATCTTTGTTTTCTTAGTTAGGTGGCCACTGTGATCTAGGTCATTTACCTCTGAACTGATATTAACCATTACCACCTCAAGCAGATATCCCATCGTGCCAGCAATATTAATACAAAAAGTAGGAACTTTTGTGTTTTTAAGTAATTTCAAAGGTAGACCACCTCCATTTATAACCCCAAGGCCTATTACCTCTGAGCACCTTATCCGCTTATTGCCAGAAGATCTCGATTCGAGGGCAAAGCCAGAACATGTGGACATCTGCCTTTTCCTCACCGCACTTAGGGTACTTCTTCACTTCCCGCCCTCCCAACTTCAGCAGCTTCTTCAGCATCCAGTATACCCTATGCACCGTGAGCAAATGATTTTTCCTGAGGAGTGGATTTCGTAGTCGACCAAAAAAAGAAGTAATTGATACTTGCCATAGGGTTTCTGTTTCCAGCGTCGGAAGGTCCCTCCTCCAGATCCCCGCTGGCAAGGTGACCCTCCCCCCCTTCCCCCTGCATCCACTAACCTCCAGTACCACTTGGCAACTTCCTTTCCCTGAGAAGATCTTCTTTGTAGTTTTTCCTCCCAGGCTCGATTACCTTTCCCATCTTTACCTAATCCCAGTGCCCAGCTTGCCAATTGATTGTATGTAAATTTAGACCACTTGCTGTCCATGATTTCCAGTAAAGCCTTCCAGGAGATGAGAAAAATCCTCCATAGTTTTCCCCATTTATGTACTCCCGCTTCAATTAGAGGGGTGGCAGCTTGTCTAGAAGGCATACTTGTGTCCTAGGGGAGTTCCATATTGGCGAGGAGCCGCTGTAATAAGGTATCCTAGTAGCTGTCTGACCTGATACCATAATTTACAGGCAGGGTACAATAGCTTTAGCCTAACCTTTTTGAAGTACTTAGGATGGCCAAAATTTAAAAAGGAAATGGTTCCTCTTCATGGGGCAAGTCTCTCGTCCTAGCCTTAAAAAGCTGAGTGAAGACAAAATTGTCCAAAAGGCGAGATCTAATGTTTTTGCAGTTGGATCGCCCGGCAGTACAGATAAGTCTGGGCTTGCAATGCCCTCTGCTCTTTATTTTTACGTAGTTTCCTCCACGCTATTGTCACCCCTTTAGCAGACCATATAAAGCTGTTCAACTCCCCCTGCAGTTTCTTAAAGCCCTCCATCTTAAATTCTGGCAGTATTGCTGTGAATATAAATGTGAATTTCGAGAGTATGGACATTTTTTATAAGTTGGATCTTCCTAGGAAGGAGAGCGAAAGGCCTCCCCAGACCTTAAGTAACCTTTTGGTTTCTGTTGCTGCTTTATTGAAATTTACTTGGGCCGGTTTATCTAGATCTTGCACCACCTGGATTCCAAAGTATTTCATTTCCTGTTCTACCAGCGGACTGTTGTGGTGAGTGTTCCACTCCATGATGTCAGTTTTTTGCCGGTTGATCGACTAACCCGAGACTTTTCCAAAGTCTTCCAAGGTGCCCAGGATCGCAAATCACTCATATTCACCATTAAATCGTCTGCGTATAGGCCAACTTTTTTCTCCCAACCTTTGCACTCAAAAGGGATGCTGTTTTGATTAGCCTTGATTCTATCTGCCAGTGGCTCGATGTACAAATTAAAAAGCAAAGGTGACAGCGGACAGTCCTGGTGTGTCCCTCTTCTAATAATTATCTGCTTAGTGAGATTCCCGTTGACCAGGATCTTAGCAGTTGGATTTTTATATAGGGACTCCACTGCTCTTGAAAAGGCCTCTCTCAAGTCATGTTGTTTAATCAGCCAATGCAGAAAAGCCCAACTGACCCGATCAAATGCTTTGGCCTCATCGAAGGTGAGAACCGCTAGTGCAGTTTTATCTTTAGTGCCCCGATCAGATCATGTCAGGTCATGTAGCTGCCTCCCTTTAACAAAGCCCTTTTGATCTGAATTAATGCACCAAACACATTCTCCAATCGCTTCGTTAATATCTGAGGAGATAGGCCTATAGGACTTGTATAACTTGGGGTCTTTATTTGGTTTTAAAATTGTTAGTGGCCTCATCCCAGGATTGCAGGAGATCTTGTCCCTTTACAAAGGCCGCATTCAATACTTCAGCTAAACAGAGGAACCTGCTCATCTTTCAAAGTCCTATATAGTTCATTTGGGAGGTTATCTGGGTCGACTGTCTCCCCTCTTTTATTTCCCAATTACCTTGGAGACTAATCTCGGAACACAGTTCTTCCTTTGAAACTGCTTGTATAATTGGAGTAGCTATCTCACCAAGGTGGCCCCAAATCTGCTCCTCTGTCACTACTAGATCATTGGTATACAGTGTTTGGAAGAAGTGTGAAAAGGCTTGTTCAATCTCAGAGTCCTCTTTGCATAATTTACCTGTTTCTGGGTTTTGAATGGCCTTAATGTTTCTAGTATATTCTACTTTTCGTTTTACAGGCCAGTAATTTAACACACCCTTCCCCACACTCATTATGGGTCAATTTACTAGCCTCCAATTTCTTTTTAATTATTTCCTCTAACAAATTAGCTAGGTTGAGTTTAGCACGCTCTAATCTTTCATTTATCAGAGCCTGATCTTGATTAGGAGTGTTGAAGCTCTCTCTTGAGAAGTAAATGTGTTGTGTTGGTCCCCTTACCCTGTGCTGCAGCAAAACTGATTAGCCTACCCCTTATAAAGGGCTTGTTTGTATCCCAGGCAATGTGCAGGGGGGAGGCGAAGTTTTATTTAGCTGCAAGAATTCACTTGTTTCTTTTTCAGTTTGTCAATTATCTGTTTCTAAAAACAAGAGCACTATTTACGGTCCATCTCCTGAGGGCTGGTGTTTGATCTAGCCTAAGTTCTAGACTAACAGCTAAATGGTCAGACAAGTGTTCAGCTGTGTGCTCCACTTTCTTACTAGTTTTACATATTCTAGTGCCCATGCGAAAAATCTATTCTGGAGAGATGTCCGTATTTTTTATTATGGAAGTTAAACCCTTGTCCTTTCTTCTTCTCTCCAAATATCAACAAGACCTAAATCCTCCATTGTTTGTTTTACTAGGGCTCTAATTTTGGGTGAGTTAGCCGTATTCCTAGTAGTGGATTGGTCTAGGACCTATTAGTACATTACAATCCCCTCCTAATATTCTAGGGAATTTGACCTACAAAAACTGGTTATATAGTGCTTGGAGGGGGGGGGCGGGATCGTCTGTGTTTGGCCCCTAATACCTTGGAAAGGCGTACCGGTTACCGTATATTTTCGCTTTAACTATAACCAATCTCCCTCCTATATCCACAATGCATTCTCCCAGAGTGGCTCTGATGGACTTTTTAGTTCCTCTTTTAACATGTGAGTCTCTTGTATTATAACTTCACTCTCTGAAACTCTCAGGTATTCCAAATTCTTCTACTTTTAACTCTGAGGCTATTAACATTCCATGTTAGGACCTTTAAAATTCTAGACATTGGCGACTTTCATGAGTTGATTTTGGAGAAGGGGGAGTGGGTTATATCTGGCTGAGCACCTGGTCTTCCTGCATACTCTTTGTCAATGAGGACTTGAATTTTTTTTATTTCCTCCCACACCCAGTGATTTAAAAAAAAAAAAAAAAAAAAGACAGACCTCCTGTTGTAATAGTGACCCTCCCACCCCACCATGGGGAACCCTCCAGAAACCATTGGGTATTCTTCCAAAGACCTACCCATTTGAGCTCTTTAGTCTTCAGTGAAGGTCATTTTATTTCTGGTGTGGTTTAATTTGTTCCACTAGCATTCCCACGTCTTAAGGGTCCCTTATACTATGCATTTTATTGTTCCACATGATTTTCAGTGTGGCAGGGAAATGCATCTGGGCTGTGGCTCCTAGTGATGTAAGTTCCAGGATATATTTTCCTAGCTCCCATTGTCTATCTTGCGTAGTTCTGGAAATGTCCGACTGGATTCGAAGAGTTCACTCTTCTTTTCTATAGTTTACTGCCTTGAGGGCTTATGTCAGTATTTTTTCTTTGAGAGAATGTTTTGAAGTTAATCAAAAATTTCCTTGGACTCTTCCTACCTGTCCCTTTTAAAAAAGGATCTCAGTGGATCGGCTGTGTATCTTCTTCCAGGGCGACTGCATCAATGCCAGGAATAAATTCCTTCAGTAAGTTAACCATGAAACTTTTAATGTTCTTCCGCTCTAATCCCTCTGGAACCTTCAAAATTCTATTTCTTCTCAAATTGTTTTCGAACGTTTCAACCCCATTTTCAGAGTCTGAATCTCCTTTTGATTAGTTTTGACCTCCCTATTGAGTTCTTCTTGTGAGGTCTCCATTGTGTTCATTCTTTCCATTAAGGAGTTCATCTTGGATTCTAGAGCCTCGCATGCATCCTGGATTTTTACTTGATTCTTTACTGACCTTGCAAACTTCTCTCTGACTTTGCTAATGTGGGGAAAAAGCAATGCAAGTATTTGCTTTGTTGGCCTATTGCCTGCTGGCATGAAAATAGGCTCTAGATTTCTAATCCTTCCCTAAAGTCATCAAGTTGGCATATTCATAGTTGTCGGTACACTAATGGTTGGGTTTACTATAGGAAGACAGTGGTGGCTGTGGTCTTTCGTAACACTTGAGGTTCAGGCAAAATTACAAGCATGCCTTTTGTGCAAGACCAGTAGATGTAGCCTTTCAAATAAATAGTACAGTTTGAAGAGGCTACCAGTGTTGTATCAACTAAGACCCATTGGAGATCCTGGATAAGAAGCTTTTAACATAGGTTCACCAACATTGGATCTTTCATACATTCACATGCTTAGATAATTCCCCATCCTGGAACTGGCAGTCGTACTGTAACATTTATGTAGCAGTACAAAGAATTGTCCTTCAGAAACAATATGAAAACCATGCACTTCAGTCAACTCATTAAAAACAACAAAAGAAAAAAAAACTTTAGCCAATGAGGTGAAGGTGCACTAAAATCCACTCCTCTAAGAGGCTTCCATAGCACAACATTCAGCAAAAAGCTGCATTGGCTAACACTTTCAAGGTGCATAAAAACAAATCGATGACTGACTCAGATACTTGTCTTGAGTCTGACAGCTTTCAAGGTGCTGTTCACTCTAAATGCTCTGTCAGTAGTTTTACCATTGTCCACTTCTCCCTCATCGACCACGGTCCCAACGACGTCCCTGTTGACAATTTCATTGCCTATGAAACTTCCTCTCACTAGCAAAATCAATGCAAGACGGCAAAACTGTAGTCTGGTGCACACCCACTGTAAGCCAAAGAGCCACCATCCGACAAAGCCTCAGTCGAAAACCCCACTGTCCAGCAGTTGCTAGTTTTAGCTCCTGAAGACACCTCACCCAGTAAGGTTTTGCAGCATCTGCCTTCAGATAATATATGGACACAGAGGGATAGTCCGAAGGATGACCTGTTCGGAACAGCTACCAGTCTGAAGCAGTTGTATGTAAAGTGTCAGAATTAAAGACTGTGAGGCAGAGATACTAACCAGAGAAGGAGGCATCTCACTGGTGGATGTGGTCACCCCTATTACTCCACAATTACAATGTATACTATAAGGAATATTATCACCAGTAACCACAGATGCTTGGGGGATTGGTTGCCCTGCTGGACGATATCCATAGAATGATTCAAGATTAATAATATAGTTTTCCTCCAAGATATGTTTGCCAAGAAGGTCCATCACAACCTATTCCACATCGATTTCACCAGGAACCACCACAGCCATCTGCACAACAGACTCCAAAGCCACTTTAACCGCCTCCTTCACCAGCAAAATTCCTGGGGGACCTTCTGCTTCGGCACCACAAACTTCTGATCTTGTGACAGAATGATCCGACCACAGCCATATCGAAGAGGGTGAACTAGAATATCCACAACAGGCAGATGAGTCCATAGCATCCACATCAGCGAAACACATTCCACCTCATGCAGAGTTCTCGCTTGAAGACATTGCCTGTTTTCATTCACTGGAGGAGAAGCATGGAAGCAATTTCAATTACCTGATCAAGTCATGGAATCGGCTGATTTTCTCTACAGTTTTAAGGAGGCAACTAGAAAGTCAGTTGAAGTTTGTTTAATTAACTACATCTGGCAAGAAGTTAAATTTTGCAACCACTAGGCTCTGTTTCGGCCTCCTTTGGACCTAGGTTTGATAAAGAGGACAGAGCCATTGACAACACACTTATGCCTCACTAGACTCCTGAAAGCAGATTATGTGGTAGACCAAGCCACACACCACTATTCGGGAAACCCATGTAGAGCTCTTCCAGGTAGGAAAGGTAGGAAGCTGAGTAAACTTTGGTTAGAGCTTCTCTACCCTCGCTGCAACCTCAATTAGAATTGCTAATTTTCTGGCTGTAGTCTGCCTCTGTGACCACCAAATGTGGGCAGACCTGGCCCAATAGCTTGACGTTTCTTCAAGAAGATAGAGAAAGCTCTGATGATCCTACACAAAGGGGAGAAAGCCTCAGCTGTTATGATTGGAACCATCATACAACCCTTGTTTGGCAAATGACAGGGACATTGGTTTAAGACATGGCTGACTGCACTTCTCTTCCTACTGGCTGGAGGTGCAGCGTTGGATCTTAAATATGCGTATCGTTGGTGACCACCTCATCGCGAAGCATGTTGATGATTCCTTCAAGTTCGACACCCTCACTTCCTTGGAGTTCTGCAATACGGCTGGCAGGTGCCCTTTTCTGGTGCAAGGGATAGAGGTTTTTCATACACCAGGGGCAGTTTCCAACCATACGGCCCACTGCAGCAGTAGTCTCTGTGAACTCCTTTTTACAGACCACTATACTGTCCATCAAACGGAAGTTTTACTCCTATTCTATACAGTAACCCAAGACGTTTTTCGTCCAGGGCATGCAACAGAACTCTTTGCCAACAGTGACTTGCACTTGACTCCCTGTCCTGAACTCAATACATGCCCTGCTGAGTACCGTGGATGGCAGAATCTCTGCCTTGGTTGGTGCCGGACCTGGTAAGATATGGTACTAACCTGAAATGTACCCACATACTGCTGCTTTGTCCACTGTAGAAGACTACTCTACCAAGTACAGCCCTATTAGGCAGAGATAATGTCCATATTTCACATGCAAGGTCCCAGCAGTGCAAGGGATTTTATTCCAGGTTTTTCTGGTGAAGAACAAAAAGATGGAATAGTGGTGACCTATTTCAGACTATCGCACTCAACGAATGTCTGTAAAAGCAGACCTTCATGACCTTATTAGTCCTCCATGATGCTTCTTCACTATACCCATCCAGCCCAAGCATCACTGGTACCAAGTTGTAGATAGCTGGATACCACTATCAATTCAAAGTGCCTCAAGTTGGCGTTGAGAATACTCACAAAGTCTATGGTCGCAGCAGCCTTCCTGTAACGCCTCAATTATTTGGCAAAGAGAAGATTCTTGGCAAGCTCCAAAAGAGCCACAATGTAGCACACAACTATTCTTAAAACTGGGACTTTTGCTAAAGTATCATGAACCGCCCATGAATACCTTCCAGTTCCTTGGCGCAGTCTTGTACACAACCGATGCCAAAGTCTTCCAATCAGAAGAAAGGGTCTTGCATCTTCAGTTCATTTCCCACCGGATAAAAAAATATAGCACACTGGTCTACCTTTTAAAATTACTGCCAGGCATGTAATCCTGCATTCTGTTGATACTGCATTGTAGTGTGAAGCTACACCCTCAGCAAGAGAAATTGGATTCTTAATGGATCCAGGTATTCGTATCCTTAAACTGGAATCAAGTCACAGACTGGATCAAAGAAGCGTTAAACTGGTGGCTGAATCCAGACAGTATGGCTCAAGACCTACTCTTCCACCCTCAACCTGCTCGATTTGTAATGACAACGGATGTGTCCTTAGAAGATTGCGGAACCAAATTTCGAGAATTGCAGGCAGAAGGGCACTGGTCAGCACAGAAGGGCCTTCTTGTAAACGTGCTAGAATTCAGGGCAGTCCATAAGGGCCCACTGTCCTGCCACTTAAGACTGTAGAATTCATCAGTGCTAGTCAGACTGGACAATACGACTGCATTGTTTTTTATAAGCAGGTAGGGTGTCACAAAATCCCATGAACTTTCAGAAGAGGCACAACTGCTTTGGCTCTATTCTTAGTCTTATGATCCCAATTTGTCATAATGGTCACAGAATGATTTCACATAATACACATTTTCTCAGATGTCGGGGTCTAATTCTATACTAGCATATCTGCAATTCAGAATAACTACTGTAGGTAAATGTTTTATTCGCATATACAACATTGACATGAGGATTTTAGGTCAATAGCCTAAATCTCTTGTTCAGAAATGCTGACGTTTTTAAATGGTGGCTTCTGGTTTTTTGTCTTGTCCTGTATAAGTACTTATATATTTTAGAACTGCTGCTTTTATGTTTTATGGAGAGCTTTTAAATTATTTTCTTTTGTCTCCCAGAATGGAACATTGAAGATTATTGATAGACGAAAACACATATTCAAGCTGGCTCAAGGAGAATACATTGCACCAGAGAAAATTGAAATCGTATACCAACGAAGTGAGCCGGTGGCTCAGGTATTTGTTCATGGGGAAAGCCTACAGGTAGATATCTTTTTCTAATTGTATGCAATTCTATTTCTATTACAGATGTGGTGTTTTTTATAATCCATGTCCATGTAAGACAAAATGCTCCATCAAATTGTTTAAAAGTATTTTCGACCTTCACAAATTAGATGGATTAAATAGTTAAGCTTATTCTTGAGTATATTCAATTTGGTTCCATCTATCCATGCCCTAATTTCTGTAAGTGCTGTACTTAGGTCACCATCTCTTTGCACTGTAAATTGCTTTTTCAAGGCTACTATAAATCAGACTTGCACAACTGGTGTGCATATAATTACATTCATGTGCAGCTACTCACCTTGCAGCACTCCCCTGTACCACAGTGCCTCTATTTCCACCACTGTGTACAGCCTATTGACAGTTGGGCTACGCAGGAGAAAATGCAGCCCATCTCTCCCTGTTACATTGGTGTATGTTTTTCCTTGCTCTCTCTGTGATGAGCAACCTTTTTTCCCTTGTTTCTGAATTGAAGACATGCATTTTGTGCCTTTCTTTGTTGTGGCTAAGATGTGAACATTGTTTTTTAGGGTTGGCTATGGCTTATGAAGTATATAGTAGGATGCTTATTTCCTACTTGAGTTTCAGTGGTGTATTTTCAGAAGGGTTGTTGTTGTTTTCAAGGTTTTAGATTACTTCGATGGATCAAAGGTATAGCAGGCTGGCGAGATGATCTGACCAGTGAGGATAGGATAGCACTTGTAAAGGGCACTAATACCCGGAGGTGTCCAGGCACTATAGCAGACCAGGAGGACACAAGATGAGAGGCAGTCAGGCAGCCAAAACTAAGATGAGAAGAGCCAGGTTTTCAGATCTTTTTTAAAAGCCAAGAAGGAGTCCGCATTAGAAATGTAAATGGGTAGGGAGTTCCATAACTTGTTGGCTGCTACCGAAAAGGAGCAGCCACCCCATCTAGTCCTACGAAATCTAGGGATCACAAGTTTTTTCTGTGAGGATATAAGTTGCCTCCCCAGAACATAGCATTGGAAGAGAGACTTCAAGTATGAAGTGCCCTTATTATGTAAGGCATTAAATACCATGCACAGAGCCTTAAAGCAAATGCGTTTCCTGACAGAGAGCCAGTGAAGGGAACAAATCCCATCCCTGGCTGAAAGACACCTGGGAATGTTCAGGATAAAATGATCCACCGCGTTCTGTACCACCTGAAGTTTCAGGGAAACACCATTGATCAGGTACAGAGCGTTAAAGTAGTCTGCCTGAGAAGTGACCAGGGCAATAATAGACTGGTGCAGCTCAGGAGGAATAAAAGGCATGACCTTTTTCAAAATCCTCAAGATGTAGAGACAAGTGCTGAAAGAGTGACTGACCTGGGCGTCAAAACTCAGCATCATCAAAGATGACCTCCAGGTTTTTGGCTGTCCTAACTGGGACAGGGAGGGGTCTGCAGACCGCCGGCATGACCAGATGGGGTTCTGAGAACCAAACTCCAGCACTTCAGTCTTATCTGCGTTAATCTTCAGTGAGTTCTCCTTCATCCAGCAAATAATGCTGGACATTAAACCTCCCTGCTACCCATTGCAGGTCATTGGAGATGGAGATAATTTGCAAATCGTCAGCATATGATAACACCTGAAAGCCAAAGGAAGGCACCAGGTCAGCCAGGGGAGTCACATAGAGATTGAAAAGGGTGGAACTTAAAGATGACCCTTGAGGCACCCCACAAGGAAGACTAAAGGCCTTGGCTTTAAAGCCTCCACAGCTAACAATTAGGGCCCTATTCGACAGAAATGGAGAAGCTGTAGGGCTGTCCCAGTGATTCCCACTTCCCGCAGGTGCTGAACCATACGTGCCGGGGAGACTGTATAAAATGCTGCTGACAGGTCAAGCATTATCAGAACTGCCGCCCCAACCTGATCTACCGGAACACAGATACAGTCGGCAGCTGCGATAAGGGCAGACTCGGTACTGGGACCTGCACGGAACCCGTTCTGAGAAGGATCTAAGATCTCCTGGGAATCAACGAATTTCATTAGCTCTTTATTGATTAATTTCTCCAGGATCTGAGCGGGGGCGGGGAGAAGAGAGATTGGACGGAGATTCATCAGATCCTGGGGGTCAGTGTTGGGTTTTTTAAGGAGCTGCGTAACGATGGCTTCCTTCCAAATGTCCCGATAACTACCGGATTGAAGCGTGTTATTAAACACCTTGCATAAAAATTTGCCCACTGGATTTGGAGCCAGTTTGAGTAGAGAATGCGTACATGGGTCCGAGGGGGCTCCTGATTTTAAACACTGCAGTGCCTCTTTCGTTTGCTGAACCGAGATCTGTGGAAAGGCAGTGAAAGAGTTCTCATTAGGATACTGAGCAGAAGCCACAAAAATAGTTTCCTCTCCCCCAGGAGGGACCAGATCTTGAATGATAGAGTACTTTGTCTTGAAAATAGACTGCAACCTTATCACAGAACTCTTGAGAAGAGTTCAGCATATGTGACCTCTGAGGCTCAGATATCTCCTTTATAACTTTAAACAGCCTCTTAAAAGAGGTAGGGGTGGGAATGGAGGGAGGCTTGATGTGGTGAACCATTTGATGTTGCAAGCTGGTCCTTAAAGTGGATTCAAGTTTACTCTGTTGAAGTTAAGCACGTAGAGGACCCGCAAACCCTCCCGACCTCGAGCCTGTGATCTGATTGGCTGCCAACACTTCAAACCAGCAAGTGTTGGCAGCCATCTTGTGACTCAGTTGAACCGAGTCACAAGAAAAAAGGTTAAACGTTTAAAAACAAGAAATGGGGGCCCGCGCATTGTTTCCTTTAGGCCCCCAGGTGGGCCAGGGACAATAATAGATGCAGGGGCCCCCACAGCCCTGGGGACCGCCACCTTCCCTGGGGCTTATACATTGAAGTGCAGAGGGACACGCAGCCCCTGGGACCGCCACCTCCCTGGGGCTATATTGACAAAAAATGCGTGGGGGGCTCCAGCCCTTCCATGCAGCCCCAGGGACCACCACCTCCCTGGGGCTAAGTCGCAGCCCCGGGGACCGCCACCTCCCCGGGGCTATATTGATAATTGTATGCGTGGGGGGGCTGCTGCCCCCCCACGCAGCCCCGGGGACCACCACCACCTCCTTTGTGCTACGTTAAAGATCGGAGGAGGGCCGCACGGCCCCCCTTTTGGAGCTGTAAATGGCCCTGGGGACCGCCACCCCCCTGGGACGGCTCCAGCAATGTCCTGGGTTGCCCACCCCCGGGACATTGCCGTTTGCTATGCACTGCTCCCGCCATCCCATAGCAAACAAGTGTGCACTTTGCTCTCGCTTGGTCAAAGCGAGCACACTTTGCTTTTTACCCCTGGGGAGCTGCATGTCAGCAAGAGGCAGGAGCCGGCCGGGACCGCGGGGGCCTTCAGGCTCCCCCCGTGGTACCCAACCAGCTGGCCATGCCCTAGGGGATGGGGTCCTCTGAGCTGAAAATGGCCCGGGAGGGGGCTCCCCTCCCGTTTTTTTATAAAAAAAAGAAATGACCGGGGATGGGGTCCCCGGGGCCGAAATCGGCCTGGAGAGGGGGGCAGCTTGGCTCCCCTCCCCTTTCGAAGTAAAAAGAAAAAAAGGCCTAGTCCCAGGGGATGGGGTCCCCGGGGCCGAAATCGACCTGAAGAGGGGGGGCACGCGGCCCCCCTCCCTTTTTATTTTAATTTTTTTATAAAAAATGGGTCACGCCCGGGGAATGGGGTCCCCGGGGCCCAAAAGTATCAAGGGGGGGGGAGGGGCACACAGCCTCCCTTCCTAAAATAAAGAAAATAATCTGAAGCTGGCAACTCGCCGGAGGCCCCGCCCCCTTTTTCCACTACTCTGCAAACATGCCTCCTGTCGCACTCTTGGTTGGGGTATGAAGTCCCCTTCGCTCCTGAGGGTCCTTACGGGCCAACTAGCCCACCTGTTACCTCCAGTAAGCCCCACACAGTTGGATTACTGAGAGGTGGTCTGAGGCCACGCCCCTTTTTCCACCACTCTGCAAACCTGCCTCTCAGCTCACTGCTGGTGGGGCGATGAGGTCCCTTTGTGTCCTGTGGGCCTCGGGGCTAAAGTGGACTTCATCCCCCAAGCAGCAGTGCGTCAGGAGGTGCATTTGCAGAGTAGGCTAGTTGGCCCCTAAGGCCCCCCAGCAAAGAAGGGGACTTCATCGCCAACCAAGAGCACGCCAGGAGCTACGTTTGCATAGTGGTGGAGAAGGGGGCATGGCCTGCTATCAGAGCTCAGCAGTCCT
This sequence comes from Calotriton arnoldi, assembly GCA_963921515.1. Taxonomy (NCBI): domain Eukaryota; kingdom Metazoa; phylum Chordata; class Amphibia; order Caudata; family Salamandridae; genus Calotriton; species Calotriton arnoldi. The sequence goes on from CAWUFW010005707.1 coordinate 576,371, forward strand.
GCCGTATGTGAGTTACTGGAGGTAATAGGAGGGGTAGTTGGCCCCCAAGGACGTCCCCAGGATGAAGTCCACTTTACTCCTGAGGGACCTTGGGGACCAAGAAGGCTATGTGAGGTCATAAGTAGTGCATTGCGGGGGCGCAAGTAATAGTTAACTCAGCTAACTGGAATGGCTGAATTTCTCTGGTTTTGTATGAGTAAAATCTGACCCTAACTATAACGTCCCTGTAACCTTTGTTTTTTTTTTTGTGAAAAAGAAAATATATATGTATTATACTTACACACACATATATTAATTTTCACTGCTAAAACCAAAGGTTACAGGGATGTTCTAGTTGAGCTCAGATTGTACACCCACAAAACCACTGAATATCACTAGCTCTAGTTATTTCAAGTAACTATAACTGGTTTATTCAGTGAATTTCTACTTTTTTTAATGATATTTCCTAACTAGAACATCCTTGTAAACTTTGGGTTTTTTGTGTGAATTTCACCGTTTTTTAAAATATAAATTGTACTACAATTCGACCCATAAGTTCAATTTGCTGATCTACATTTTCACAAGTTTATAAATGCATTTTATTCACACATTCATTCTTCTAATATATATTATAAAACTAAAAATTAAGGTAGTTATGTATGTAGTGTTTCTATAAATGCAATGCACCAAGTCCTTTTTGTGTTTTTATTCATTTGATGGATCTACGGATCCATTCCCAACCAGAAGCGCACATTAAATACTAAAACACATTTAATACAAACATATGCTATTTCAATTTCTGTAAGTGTATCACTGCCTGTGTGTGGATGTGAGTGGCTATATGGGGGTGTGACTGGTTGTGTGGGTCTGAATTGGTGTGTGTGGCTCTGAATGGGTGGCTGTGTGAGGGGCAGTTTGGGGTGTCTGAATGGGTGCGAGTGGTTTTGTGAGTGGGTGAGTGTCTATGGGTGCGGGTAGGTGTGTGGGTCTGTGAGTGGGTGTATGTTTTTAATTGGTGTCTGGATCCGTAGTGGGGCACACAGGAGGTTGCGCCGAGTGCGTGGTGTATTGTCCCCTCACAGACCCCTCCATCAGTCCCATGGTGCCAGGGTACCTCTACTCCTACCCCTTCTTTCACTTTTACATTTTATTTTCCGCCTGGGAACAGTCCAGTGCACAAAATGGCAGCTGCAACTTTCCTCTTTGGCAGCCAATAACAGCATTGGTTTTGGCGCGTGGCTTCCCAGATCATCCACAGTGGATCTGCGTCTCTAGATATATTTAAATCTTTTTGTTTTAATAATTCTCAAACTACTGAACAGATTTACACCAAATTCCAAAAAGCACTCTTTCTGGACCAAGATCTAGCTTTCCGACAAATTTGGTGTAATTCGGTTCAGCAGTTCAGGCTGTAGTCGTGTCTAAAATCCCTATGGGAAATTGCATGGGAAAGTGTTCTCCGGAAAGCTACAATTTCATATAGGATAAGTAATGTAATGTGAAAGGGCAGTGCATTGTGAAGGTGCAAGTCCTAGTCAATGTAGTGAGGCTAGCGAGTTCACAAAACTGTGTTCAAAGGTGCGCGAGTTATAGTAATTTGGAGGTGTATATACATTTAAGGTATCACTATAGCTTTCAAATGTTTGTGTTTAAGTTTGGTTTGTGTAGAAATAAAGTTTTCTCAGTTATAACTAAGTTTTAACCTTTATGTTTTTTCTATTGAGTTTCAATGTGTTTTTTTTTTTTTTAATAAGATTGTTTCAAACCATAGAATGTACAATCGAGGGTAGGGTGTCATGGGGCAGGGTGTCGTGGGGTGGTGTGTTGAGTGGAACGGCATAGAGTGGTACCTGGTTTCTTGGAATTTCAAGTTACTGCAAGGGTGCTATTTAACTTCAGATTTTGTTCAATGCATCCGGTTAGGATTCGGCCTTTTTTGTACTCTACCTTGGGCAGTGCTTGTCCAAACCTTGTCTACTGTTTAGTGGCTATCTGGGTTGATAGTCAGCATTTTTCCACTTTCATCTGCAGTGCCTCATGGGAGAAGCATTGCTCAGCTTGCACCCATGGCTTAAAGCCTTGTCTTGGCTTTCTAGTGTTCCATTTCCTTCAGCACTAGGATTGAATTGCCACCAATAAACAATACAATTTTGGTAGCTGGGCCCAGTTGGTGGAACCATAAAGGCTGCATAATTTATTTTAAGACTTTGAAACCCTTGGTCGTGGTGACTAAGGGATAAATGGGGTTCAGCTGCACCTAGTGAATTCAGCCTCAGCAATAAAGGGGTTCTTAGGCGCCAGCCATCAAGAAGTTGATTGGGCCAAAGCAAACCCCTTACTTTAGGTACTATGTATTGTTCAGTGAGCAGGACTGCTAACTCACTGACAGCCCATGGGTAACAGTTCTTTCCTCCAAAAGGTTTCCTCTTTTCCTTTTTTCAGACTACACAATAGAGGTGAGCATACGCCACTACTGGCTCTACCTTATAAAATATTTGATTAAAATTAATAGGTCCAGAGACCAATGACAAGGTCTTAAGACTCATGGTCTGCCACTCCCTTTGACATTCCTCGCCATCTTGTTACTTTGAGAAAGCATGGCCCAATGCCTTATTACTCAGAAAAGTTGTAATGACAAACCACATTGAGGGAGCTATTCCCATTAAGTGACTGCATTTCAATGTAGGGTTTCATTACATTAAACGCAAGTAGCATGATTCATTGCAATTGCATGGTTTATTGTTTCATTACTTCTCTTTAGGTTAGCTATTCTGCAAAATTAAGAACACTTAAAGAATGAAACCCAGCCAGTTCTAAGATAAAAATCCATATTTACTCCCAGGTGATCAGGGTTATGACTAGCACAAACCACATTTTTCATGCGAACTGTCACCTCTGCATTGTGCCCCACAGAAATGGACTGTGAAGTAGAAACTTAAACTTCTGTAAATGCCCATTACTTACTGCAGTCTTTCAGTTTGTACTTTACTATCGAGTCACATAATCAGGATGCTGTCCTGAAAGTACTGCACTCATATCACATATTTAAACATGGAATTTACCATGTTTGAACCATCCCACCAGTGGAGGCCATCAGATGTAATAAATTATGTATATGGCTTGGAATTCTTGTATAGGGACATCTAACAAGCTCCCAAAAGGTACATGTTACTAAACACCTTTGCACCATATGCTCATATTTTTCCTGTTGGATAGTGAATCTCAGTTAAGACATATATCAATTAGTTAAGGTCCCTCAAATTTGTTCATATACTTACGTTATTACCAGCAGTCTGGATGACCACCAAAGGTGGTAGCCACAAAAATGACTTAGTTGGCTCAGTGATTTTTCGGTCCCCTTAAACTTTGTAAGTCAGAAATAACTTTTCTTATGGATAGTTATAGGAATCTTGTTAACTTTCTTCTCCTTAAGCACAGCATCTTCCTAGAGTCTGGTCAGATTAACAGTTCCTTTTAGTTTCCACTTTAATCTATCAAAAATATTAGGAAACATTTTGACAGCCAATCTCACTTCCAAAACCAGTTCCTCGCTTTAGTCATAATTTGATCGTTTCTTTGTCACCTCATTCCTAGAGTAGCAGGACATAACCATATCAAAGCTTCTCTGGCCTTGAATCTGAAAATTTGTACTTTAAACCCAAAAATGTTCTTGGGAAAACCTGAACAAGTCTACTTTAATGTGCATACATTTATGCAGAGGAAATGTCTGAGCGAGAGGGACACAGATGAGCAGACAGACCACTGTGAAAGCAGCTGCAGCCAAGGAGAGACACAGTAGAGGTGGAAGCGCTGAACACCAAATGCTGAGCACAGTGTGCTGAATGCCAAGTGGGTCACATGGAGGAACAGCAGAATGGACACAAGTTCTCTGCATTTTCTGACCTCTAGCTTTGAATTTTCCTCCTATGTTCTAGCCAAATTCTAGGTGGGGCTGGGGAGACTGATTTTGCAGCGAGCCCTGCCGTTAACTTGCTGTGAATTTGTATGAGCTTGCAGCCCCCTTTCTTGATTCTTGTGGTGTTGGTGAACGTGTTCCCCCTTTAACTCTAAGCCCGAAGTCCTAGCGAGCCAGTGCTTACATCGCCGTGGGAGAACCCAGCTCAAAGGGCAGTGGGGGGGCAGCATTGGCAGGCCTTTGCTCAAAGGGACCCCCTTGCAAGGTGGTGCCGCCTATGGTGTCTGGGATTTACCACAGTTTTACCACAGTGTGCTGGTCAGCTAACCATTATCAGGCTATTTTCAGGCGGTGGGTGACTGAGTCCGCGCCACCTCCCTCACCCATGCAGTAGAAAGCCTGTCTGAGTCCACGGATGAACAGAGTTACCTTGGCTGTCTGGGAATTCACACGCTTAGCTCGTGAAGTCACTTGAAATTTAAGGAGAATTATGGCTGTCTGAATTAGATTGCTGTTGGGTACCAGAGAACATGTTAGCTAATGATTCAGAAACCTTACATTCATATCACTTGGACAAAAATGGCACTGTGGAAATAACAAATGTTTCTGCTCGCCAGCTTCTCCAGATTTACATCAGAATTGACCACTGGCAGTTTTGTTAAAGAACTGTTACAAAGCGTTTTTACGTGCTAGATTCTTCTAAGTCTTCTATAAATTCTAATTCAGAAACGAATAGCCCCTTAGCTTCAGGTGTACTACAACCAGCTGAGAATGTTCCACATTTTGACTCTGACCTTGCAGCTGACTTTTCTCTTTGAGCATGGCAATGTGAGCCTCGCGTCTCTTCATCTCCCTGCTTCATTCTACCTCCTAACGAAACTCTACCCCAAACGTATTGGGGAATGAAAGTGTCAATCTATCCCCAGCGCACCTATTTCTCACAATGGATGAATCTGCTTACTCAAAAGGTAATTACTATCTAACTTCCCAAGATGTAGGGGCAGTGCCTGAATTCTACATGTTCATTAGGCTATCCTTAATGCAACACACATTCCAAGGTATGTTGAAGGCATTGGTCCTCGTGAACACCCAACAAGCAAAACAAACAATTACTTGATAGTTTAAGAGCAGGGTGCCTTTGAAATGACAACAGGGCACATTCCAGAGTTATCAGATATATTATCCTGACGATGCTGTTGAAAAGTCTTTTTAAAGTGGTTTATCTTACTGCTGCTCTAGTATACAAAGTTGAAGAAAGATGTGGCAAAAATAAGGTATTGTGGAAGTTTAATCTCAGAGTTTAGAATCTCATCGCTTAGAAAGCCCTCATTAGGATCAGTAGGGGTGACCAAAGGTTAAAGTGCTACCTTAAGATAACAGTGGTCAATCACTTAAAAAATTGGAGACTATGGGCTTCAAATACAGGTTGAGACAACTTGTTTGATTACATGTATGAGGACATTACCAGCCACTTGTAATCTTGAGGCATTAACTACCAAAATAATCAGATCCTTTTTTCCCTCATTGCACTACTAAGGTCCGAGAGGAACGGCATTTGGAAGACAAGCTGCTAAGTGACGTGATCAGTCACTAAAGGCTCGAGCACATGATAAAGTGTGTGTGGATGTAACAAAAAAGGGCAGTGGTAAAGTGGGCTCCGATTAATACGATTGTTATGAGAAAACAAGAGGGTCTGGATTTAAGCATAAACATTGTGCATTGCATCTTCCTAAACCTAATAAAGCTATTGAAAGATGTTATAAGACCTTTAAAGAAGGAATTCAGCCAGCCAGGGCAAACCACTCTGGTGAAAGGTAGAACTACAAAAAATGTTGCTGGCATACAGATTGCGTTTGGATGTCACCACAGGTAGGACACCGTTTGAACTATTCTGTAAGGTAGAAAACCAGGTGCCATGTTCACTCCTGCATGATGAGTTGACCGAAGGGGTTGGTGGATGTCTGAGGTGGAGCAGGGAAGGAAAGATGGCTAAAGAGAATAACCTCTCGATAGGAGAAAAGCTATTAAAGAGTAAGTTAAATTAGGGCACTGGCTGGATGTGTGTAAAGGCAGTTTTATTGTGCTGCATCGTCAAAGTTTACGAAAACATAGAGTAATTAAGTTGTTCATTAATACTTTGAAAACTAGTAATGGGAGAATATGGGATTTAAATTGTGTATGTATGTGAAAAGGGGACTGAGGATGGTGAAACTGGTATTGGGAAAAGAGGAAGTGATGAAAAGATCCGATGGTGGTTTTGGATCAGCAATGTCCGATCTGAATATTACACGGAGGAGAAGTTTAAAAAAAATAAACTGCTTATCTTTAAGTCTATATATTGGTTTGAAATTGTACTTCGGACTCTGTGTTTAGCTGTATTCATCTAGTATATTTTACTTTACTCGTAACCCTTTTGTATTCTGTCTGAATGTAAAAATTGAAGATGTGGCCAAATCTTACTTGCTCATGTAATCGGTGCTGTTTTGCTCGCGCAACTTTCAAGCCCTCGTTCTTGCAGTACATACAATAGGTGACTGATCTCAGTCATCACACATTTTGTCACCTCAAAAACACAACCACTGTTGAGGTAGTGGAATGGAAGCCCCCACACCCTCCCCTCGTCAATCCTCAACCTTCACAAGTAAAACCACAGGTGACCTCTCCTCCAATCACATCCTTGCCCCTTTTCGGGCAGTATCTAAAAGCACACAGCATCAGTCTTGTGGTGCTAAAATGCTCTATGCAAACCCATGGGATTGACAGGGCTGCTCTTTGGCATTTTTTTCAAATTCTTCTGCAAACCGTGGGGGGTGGAGGAAACACCACCTGCCCCCTTTACATGTGGATGGCATTTTCCCCCTCAAAACGATAAATACTGAAAATGCACGTGCATGTATTCATTCCTGTCTAATAACTATGTAGCTGCTATTTAGTTCTAAATCATCAATTAGGTTTACATGCACTTTAAATATCCATTGTTATTATTAAACAGGTGATACTTCCTTTAGTGGTAAATGAACTTTCTTTTAACATCTTTATTTTCAACAATTAAATATAATATAACCACGTGAATTATAGCGTTGGTTCGTACCAAACACATTATCAATTCTCGCGATTAATTAAACTTATTCTTTCCTATACTATATAGGATTCAGAGGAACATCTCCCAGAGTACATGGCCGCACCATTTGCCACATCATTTATATGTTCATTAAATCAATTGGTCAAGTTATCCGGGCGTTCGTGATTACGTAGTTGACCCTGCCAAGGTTTTAACCTGTGAGATCAAAAGGGCCATCCAGTTTAGAGACAATTGACCTAGCTCTTCATGTCTAACAATCGCCAACAATAGGCACTCTAGAAAGTTAATTTGTTTGACATCTGCTTTGGTTTTGAGATCTGTTGTGACATTCACCAGATGACCCCTTTAATTTAACAAGCATTTGCAATGCAATAGGTCTCGCATTTGCGAGACTTTGAGCTACTGGCATTGTAAATGACAAACTTTTTATCTATGTGTTGGTTTTGAAAACAGATCAATAAAAGGCATTGTCATTTACAATGCCAATAGCTTAACATTTTGCAAATGCTTGTTTACACAGAGCAATCTATACAATTTTCTCACTTTGCCTTTAGTAGCATAACCTGGACTTTTTCCATAGACAATGCAGCAATCACCATGTGTGGTTGCTGTCTGCAGTTTTAACTAAGATTGGATACTCAATGTATATTTTAATGAAGTTGCTAACAGTTTGTTTTCAGCACTGGTGATTCGTAAAGAAAAACGGGAATTAATATGGCATTGAGGGCTGTAAGTGAAATAATTATGGCTCTACCATCATATAGTTGATCAAGGATGTATTTGCACCCATTTACTGTTCTTGGCCCACAATTAAATGTTTTGAGCGATTCCGACAAGTTACAATCTTGGCATTAACAAGCATTAGCAAAGTCTTAAGGTCTGGGTTGATTGTGCTAAAACATGCAACCTAAACACACTGGATCAAGAAACATGGGAGTGAGCCTGGAGAAGAGGGCAGTTCTAGTCGTACAGTCCCTTATACAGTTGAATGCAGCTATTCTAGTGGAGGCAGTAGGACAAACAGAAGAGTATTAGAGAGATAAAACTCCATTGAGCTGAGACAAGACTTGAAGTCAATGACTTAAAGAGCCTAGTGAAGAAAGCAAATGATTAAAATAGGGCAGACCCAAAGCACACTGTATGTACTTTGCAAGCAACAGGTCTGTTTGTCACTTGTGCTGGCAAAATCTAGACCAAAAAAACTCCACGTAGATGAGTTTTGTCTCTGAAATCGCTGCAATAATACTTGTATTCTGGAGCAGTTCTTGGGACCTAATTACGAGTGGCCCAAAGAGGGTGCGATGTTTGTCACACCAAATAAAATCTGAATTTACTGGATCAGATAAATGGCACACACCAAGTTTTTCATGGTTCATGGGGTCGAAAAACATGTGTCCACTTATGAGTTGACTAATATGATAATTGTCAATTATACATGTACAGATGTTGTATTCATTGTCATTTAAACGTCGGCACATTTGATAAATTTCCAAAAAGATGGAGAGAATTAAAGTGCTATAAAGTGTTATTATAATGACAGACATATTAACTGCTAATGAACACAGCAGTCTAACAGCACCGACAAAAATTGCACCGCCTTCTCGAAGGTGGTTCTATAATCCAGGCTCCTTGTAGTTGTGCATCTTCGATTTAATAAAAGACATGTCCCTTCAAGATTATTAGACCAGCCAGGCAAGCATTGGGCTTAAAGTTGTATTCAATCAGTAATTGCGGAACTAGAAACATTATTTAATTTATGGTAATCACTGCAGGCTTTATAATATGACCCTGTTCGGGGCTGTAGTGGTATAAGTAAAACAAGGAAACATTTACAGTAAAGGCAGACTACGGATTATACGTGGCTCGAGCATAGTGTGAATTGGAATGCAGAAATAAAACGTACAGTTTGACAATCGTTTAACAGTATGCATATATTTACTGTGGCAGAAATTCAATCCCTACAGGACATAAGCCCCGAACATAGGTCACATGTAACTTCAACACTCCAAAATCAAACGGCTAGTCATGAAGGCACAAAATTGCTGCTTTGACTCGTTGTCCCCAAAGATCTAACCAGTGAAATAACTGTTAAAAAAGCACTTAGGAAAATAGAATACTGTCAAACAAATATTTATTGTACTCGTGTATGCATGAGCATCTGTGCACAATCAAAACGCGTGTGCTTTCTAAATTTCCTAGACATTTCTTAAAATAACAAGCCAGTTTTAAAACAAACTGGATTAGATTAGCTGGGAACAGGCGCCTCGGAATGCCTGTGCGCTGTGGCCCTCTGCTTCACAGCCCTCGTAAAGACTTTTCTTATCTGCTTGTTAAATAAACAAGCAGATAAGAAAAGTCTTTGCGTCTGGGCTGAGTGAAAACAGATGCGCTTGTCACGGGCGGCATCCGAAAACTGGAAGGGCGTCAACAAAAGTGACAGCCAGCAAACCCGAAGCACAGAAAATACATTAATCACTACCTAAGCCAATGGAAAAAGGTTGTGACAGAGGGGCGTGGATTAAAGTCCCCTTCATACTCTTTACTATAGCTCTCGCAGGCGAGGAGCGCATGCGCGCTCCAACGCCAGGCCGAGACCTAAAAACCAGTCACTGTGGTTGGAGTGTTGAGATACTTGCCTTTTTTGTGTGTATTTTTTCCATTAAAGGCTCTCTATTAGTTGTAGTAAACTATTAATGTTGTGGCTTTTTAAAAGATTGTTTACGAAAATCTTATTGAAAAGCGAATTTAAAAACACAAATTAATAGTCCAATCTTTTCCCGAAGCAGTTTGTGTATAAAACCAAAAAAAGAAAGCATTGCACTACAATGGTGAGATGGCTTGATAATTGAAGGGTAATATTACACTTTTTTTTTCTTTCCATGTTCTATTCCTTTGCTGACATGCATCCATCTGTTTTAAGAACTTCTGAAGATATCTTACATACTCTGTTTTTGTACTGCCAGGCTTTCCTCATTGCCATTGTAGTGCCAGACCCTGATACGCTGACAGCTTGGGCAAAGAAGAGGAAATTGGAAGGCACATATGAAGAACTATGTAAAAACAAGGTATGTTAAAGTGTTGCTTTATCCCACACTCAACGTGAGTGCAAAAGTACAAAGTTAAACGTATTCCTCTCGCAGCCTTGCACCTTTTAAAAAATGTATGCTTGTTTTGGTTCAGTGGGACCGATTCTTGCTTGCCCGTGGAAATGTCTCTATGTTTACATTTTGAGCAAGCAGATTATCAATATTGTGTCTGTGATGAGCCTTCTAGAAGACACTTTGGTCAAATATTTTCAAAAAACTTTGGTCCCATTTCTGGTGAGCTGGAATCTCATCTGAAAGATCCTCTATTAATTACAAATACTTTATTAATTTTTGAAGATTTTGAGATCAAAAATGCCATAAACCAATGTAATAGGAATAAGGCAGCAGGACCGGAAGGTGTACCTATTGATTTTTTCTTTCGATAAACCGGACCTGTGGGGCTCTTTTTTTTTTTTTTTTTTTTTTACTTTATTTGTCATTTTTTATATAATACAACTACAACAACAAATTGGCATTGACATGACGTACAGTAATATACCGTTGATAGCACTGGTGACACAAGTACAGAAGGCAGCCTGCGGGGAAGAAAAGACACAATGGGGGACAATATTCGTGGAGAAACAGGCTACAATGCAAAAAAGGAAAGCTTAGGACAAGCACAGTGCACAATGTGCAGCACACCGAGGGCAACCCCCGGCCCCTCAATTCAGTTAGGTGTTTCATCGCCATCGGACCCGCTCCCCCCACCATCAGTGCTGTCCGGAGAGGAGGGCCCTCCCTCCGCCAACCCAGAAGTGCACATTTCGCGCCAGACCAGTAGGTCGTCCTCCAGCTTCACATCCCTTCGGGTGAGTTTCATGTGAGCTTCTTCCGCTAGAGACCACTCCCTAACATCCCTAAGCCAGATAGGGACCTCTGGGCTCAACTGCCCCATCCAAGTAATTGCTATCCTGCGTCTAGCAAGCACCAGCATTAATTGCAGGAGCTTATAGGGAAGTTTCTTTGTTTTAGGTTTCCGGACAGACGCCAGCAAGCAACTCAAGGGTGCTATTTCCACCTGGATACCTGTTACAGTGATAATCTTGCTCACCACCGCTACCCAGAACTGTTGAACCCTGGGACAATCCCATGCCATATGTAAAAAACCTGCTTTCTCCGCAGCGCATCTAGGGCAGCGGTCTCCCCTGTCACCTTGAAGATGGCTCAGAGATACCGGGGTGAGGTAGGTGCGGTGCAGAAAGTTAAAGTGCGTCAATTTAAATCTGGCGTTACAGGAGACTGTACGTGTGATGAAGCCTATGTGTGCCCATTGTTTCTCGCCCAGGTGGACCCCAAGGTCTGCCTCCCAGGCCGCCTGCGATGGTGGGACCGGGGGGGTGGAGTCCTGCTTCATAGCCGCGTAGAGAAGGGAGATCAATTTGCGACCCGAACCACATGTAAGTAGAATATCAAGGGTGTGGGTCGGGGTAGGAATATCTGGGTACTGAGGCCAGGTGGTTTTCACCACATCTTGGAGTCCGCGATAGTGTAGAAACTGTCCTTGGCCTAGGCCAAAGCTCTCCTCTGCCTGTTCAAAAGTAAGGAAAGTCTCACTGGGAAAGAGGTCTGCCAGTACCTCGCATCCACCCTCCCTCCAAGATTGAAAGGACATGTATTGTCCCATGTCTATAAAGGGAGCCAATATCCAAATCGAAAGCTCCCTATGGAAGGGGGCCCTTCGTAAGATCCTCTCCGCAAATCGTTGCCACACACCTGCAGTGTCGTACGAGGTAGGGAAGAGATGCCCCTGACCCCCTGCCCCGCATCAACGCCTCCTGTAATGCCGGTGTATCCGCTCTGCCAGAGGAGGCGTTTTTCCCAGTTATCCTCATCTGTGAGCCACCGCGCCGCAGGCTGTAATTGGGCCGCGTAGTAGTATAGGTCGAAGCGTGGGGCTTCCAGCCCACCCTCCTCATAACTTCGTGAGATAGTCTTGAGAGCTACCCTGCTGCGGCGGCCCGCCCACAGGAGGGACGTAAGTAACGTGTCCAAAGTTTTAAAGACGCGCGAAGGCAATGGGCATAAAGAGTTCTGAAGGACGTAGAGTATCCTAGGGAGCCTCACCATCTTAGAGATGGCCAACCTGCCCATTAAGGACAGGGGGAGAGTATTCCAAAAGGTCACCGATTGCCGCAAAGAAGCAAGGGTGCGGTCGACATTCCGGGTCAACGCCTGCGCGTCTGTCGGGGCCACCTGGATCTCCAAGTAACGAAAGCCCGCCGGTTCCCAGCGCAGTCCCAAGTCCGGTAGCTCTTCCGAGGGCACCGAGGTCAATCCCGCCAGCGGGAAGACCAGGGACTTGCCGCGGTTAAGCCGCAGGCCTGAGACCTCTCGAAACCGGTCCAACTGGTGCAGTAATATCGGCAATGCGTCCCGGGGAGAAGCCAAGTAAAAGAGGGCATCGTCCGCATAGAGGGAGATAACGTGGCTCGTGTCGCCTACCCTGATCCCCCATTTGTCCATCTCGGCCCTGATCCGGACCGCAAAAGGTTCAATAGCCAGGGCGAACAACAAGGGCGAAAGGGGGCACCCCTGACGAGTGCCCCGACCCAGTTGCCAATCCTCCGAGCGCGCGCCCGCAAGTTTAACCCTCGCGCGGGGTGCCGTATAGAGGATACGAATCCAACAACAGAAGTTGGGACCCAACCCCGCAGCGTGGAGAACCTCAAGGAGATATCCCCAATCTACCGTGTCGAACGCCTTGGCGAGGTCAATAGAGACCAGGACCAACTGGTCCTCCCGGTCACGTACCTCATGGAGGACATGATTGAGCCGGCGTAGATTCATGCCGTATTGCGTCCTGGTATGAACCCACACTGGTCTTCGTGGACCAAATGAGGCATGTAGGGCGCCAAACGGGTAGCTAAAAGTTTGGATAAGATTTTGACATCCGTATTGATCATGGTGATCGGTCGATACGATGAGGGCTCGTGAACATCCCCTCCTGGCTTCGGGATCATACAGATTTCCCCTGTGACATACTGGGTGGGAGTTGTCCATTCTCAAAAGCTTCAAGATAGACCTGCAGCAAGAGACGGGGGAGAGTAGCCGCGAATGCCTGATAAAATTCCGGTGGGAACCCATCACTACCCGGGGACTTGGCACGTGGAAGGTGCTGCAGAGCGGACTGTACCTCCCCCAACGTTAGGGGTACATCAAGTTCCTTCCACGTTGGTTCAGGGATAGATCGTAGGGTCAGGTCCTGGAGATGAGGGAGATAAGCGGCCTCGGTGATGGCAGGGTCCGCAGCATACACTGCCTGCAGATGTGATCGTAGGACTCGCAACAGCCCCACTTCCGAATGGACAAGGCCGCCCGCGGGCTCCCTCAAAGCCACAATCGCCGCCGGGCGTGTTCCTGTCGCAGCACCCATGCCAAGAGACGGCTCGATTTGTCCCCTCTCTATGAAGGCGCTGTCTGTAATTCGTGAGTGTATATTTGTCGAGTCTATCCCAAATGTCGTGGATGCGCTCCCGGATGCCATGTTCCCCATCCACCCCCCTGTGTCTAGTGTCGCGGAGGTCTGTACCTCCAAGAGGCGACGTTCCTCTCCCTGGAGCTCGCGTTGGAGCTGCTTCCGCACCCCACATGTGAGGCTCATACATGCCCCTCTCACTACAGCCTTCAGGGCGTCCCATTTCGTAGCTAGAGACCGGTCCGGCTCTGCTCCAATTGAGGTCAATATAATCCGTTATGGCGGTTGCTAGATGGTGTTTCCCACAGGGTCCTCGAGGACCTCTGCCGGGAGCCTCCAGACTCGTGGACGGTTAACCGGGCGGCCCCAACCAACCACACATGCGACCGGGGAATGATCAGATAGGAATCGCGCGTGATAGGTCACCTCGAGGGACATGGCCATGCTCGGGTTTGCGATTAAGAACCGGTCTAAGCGACTGTATGTATTGTGAGTGGGTGAGAAACAAGTATAGACTTTCTGAGTGGGGTGCCCATGGCGCCATATATCCTGAGCCCCAATATTTTCCATGACCTCACGGAGTTTCACCGTCATCCTTGGTTTTGTTCCAGTACAGGGTGGGGACCTATCTAGGTCGGAGTCCAGGACGCAGTTAAAGTCTCCCATCCAGATCAACGGGACCTCTAATTCGGACACCAGGACCTCCTGCAGGGATTGAAAAAAGTCTGGGTCATCGGTGTTGGGTGCATAGATATTCATGATTGCAATGTCTCTCCCGTCAAGCTTAGCTCTGAGGAGCAAATATCTCCCATGAATATCAGCTTCTACATACTGGAGGGCAAACGGGGTCCCCGGGCCACCCAAACAAGGACTCCCCTGGCGTAGGAAGAGAAGGAGGAGTGAAAAACCTGACCCCGCCATTTCTTCGCTAATTTCTGAGCCCCTTCGTCGGTGAGATGCGTCTCCTGGAGGCACGCTATCGAGACCTGGTGTCTGCGGAGGAAGGATAAAACTCTGTATCTTAGTGCACGTGCCCAGTCCCCTCACATTCCAGCTTAAAAATTTAAATCCCCTGGATGTTAAGGTGGCCATATGTCATGTGTTCTCCGCCCCGTGCTGCCCTGCACCCCCCGAGCCTCCGGATCTGTACGTACAATGCCTAAAAAAAGAACCCCAACACTCCCACCTAGAAGAACCCACCCCCCTCCCCCGAGCAATTTACTGACAACACGCGCAGAAATGCCCTTCCCACGCTGGCACCAGGACGTGCACAGCTGCCCCAATAGCCCAACCAGGGCCAAAGTTACAAAGCAAAGAAAAAACCACATAGAAACCCCCCCCCCCAATTCGGACTCCCGACGCAGGCCAGCCACCTCTTAACCTACGGTCATAACCGTTCCGCCCCAACTAGCATGTAAAGCCACAGGACCAAATTAAGTGGCAGCGCCCACAAGGCTCAGCCGCCATATTCTCAGCTGAACGTTCCCACCCAAGCCCCCCAGGAAGGGAGAAGAGAAAAGAAACAGGCCAATAAAGGGGTAAAGGAAAGAGGTGAGGAGGAAAGAGAGAAAGCGAGGTCAGACAGACATTAGCACTGCAGGCATGTCTCCAAGGGCTCTGCAATACCATAAGCATTGGGCCCCTAATGTCCGGCCTTCTGCCGCCCCAGCCTCATGAGCAAGGAAACAGGAAAGAAAGAGTAGGGTACCATCTTCAAGCCGGGTCTGTTAATAACGTAGGTGGGTCCATGACAGTCTCTGGGACCTCATGACTAGGCGACGGGAGAGTCTCTGGCACCAGTCTCCCTTCAGATGTTACCATCGCCGGCTGTGAGGGAGAGCCTTCTGGATCCGAAGAGTCCACTCGCAGGGCTCCATCGTCTCCCACCGTGATCCGCCGGTGCTCCTCTTGGGCATCGCCCGCTGAGCGATGCCTGGACCTGCGGCTTCTCGGGGGTCTGATCCCCCAGTTGCTCCGGGAACCTCTTTGTTCATGCTGCGGGAGGGCCTCTCCTCTGACCTCAAGCCACTCCCACACCGCCTCCGGGGAATCAAAGAAATGAGCCCTGCCCAGGGCTATCACCTTAAGTTTCGCAGGATACAGTAACATGTACTGGAGGTGAAGTTCCCGTAGGCGCTGTTTGATACCCAGGAAAGATTTCCGTTCTTGGACTTGGCGGGTGTAGTCCGGATAGATGGAGACTTTAGCGTTATCGAAGGTGAGGTCTTTCGATTCTCTTGTCGCTTTCAAAATACAGTCTCTATCTCGATAGTTCAGAATTTTGGCAATGAGTGCCCGAGGAGGCGCCCCGGGGCGGCGGCGGGACCAGCGCCCGATGGGCTCGCTCTATCACGAATACATCAGAGAGGCCCACGGGGCATAATTTAGTGCGTACCCAGTTCTCTAGAAATCGCTCCGCATTTCCCTGTTCCGCGCGTTCTGGAATACCTAGGACCCTGATGTTGCTTCGACGGGCCCTACCTTCCGCTCCTCCGCTCGGCGCTCCAACGCCCGGTAGTCTGGGTGAGCTGAGACCTGCTGTTTCAGGGAGGCCACATCCCCACGAAGCTGTACAATGTCTCCCTCCGCCGTTGAGACCTTATCCGCCACCTTTCGAAGATCAGCTCGCAACAGGTTCACATCGATGGAGACTGTCTCTATTTGTTTCTCTAGGGCAGTGCGGGATCCCTGTATCGCCTCCAAGAGTTCAGCTCGAGACGGCTCATCCCCGTCTCCATCCAGTCCCGACTGGCGCGTGATGCGCTGCGTGGGGATGCGTTGTGTGGTATACTGCATAATAGTGTTGGGGTTAGAGGCACGGGGCACCTTGTCCTTACCCATGTCGCAGTCAACTAAGGATCCTGCAGGGGTCCGCAGGCGCCGCAGTCCCCAGGCCTAGATTCACCTCGGAAGGCCTCTGTCACCACGCACACGCCAGTCTCACAGGCGGATCCTCCGGCAGCGTGGGGGATCGCAGTTCCCAGCGGACCAGGCCGACCCGGAGGGCCAACCACGAGCCCAGGACCACAGGGAGGCACGCGTGGTCAATGTCCCAGGGGATCCAGCCGGTGGTCCCCGCCCCAGGGCAGGGAGGGCTCTCCCCCCACACAGCAGTCGCCTCCAGGCAGAGATTAGATAAGGCCTGCCAGGGCCGTAAAGTACTGGCAGGGCAGGCCAGTCATGTGCCACAAGAAGGGGGGCCCACAAGTCGGTCCGTCTCACCTCGTCGCCGGCTCCCCGATCCAGCAGGTGTCACCTCACGGAGTCACAGGTGCTCCACTCCCGTCAGGAGGATAAGCGACCACCCGATATCCCAGGGCGGCCGCCAGCAGCCGGCACGGAGGCGCAGGTCCAGAGCGCGATGCGGGGACGCCCGCCGCGCACCCGACACTCAACGGGCGCCGAGTCCACAAGGTCAGGCAGGGGCAGGTCCGGACCCTCAATGCATCTCCGGCGGGGACGGCACCCTCCGCAGGGCCTCCCGTCGCGATGGCCGGCGCGACGCAGGCGGGTGGAGGCCGGATCCCCGGCCTCGCGTGAATACGGGCTGGTAGTGCGGCGGGCGCTGAAGGCACAGTGCCGCCCCAGGCTGGCACCCGATCTCCTTCCCCTCCAAGGGGGCTCAGCCGCCGGTAGGATCCTCGCTGGGATCTATCTAGGGACAGTGCGCCAGGGCCCGGCTCCCCCCACAGGCACCGGGGCCACCGGGGCAGGCAGCGGCCGGTCCGGGCCTCCGATGGTATGTTCACGGGGCGGAACGTCCCGCAGGGCCCCCCGCCGCGATGTCCGGCGCAGATCAGGTAGGTGCAGGCCGCAGCCCCGGCCTCGTGTGGAATCGGGTCACGAGCGCGGCAGGTTCAGAACGCGCCGCCCCCAGCCCGGTCTCCGGCCCCACTCCCCCTCCAAGGGGCACCAGCTACGATCGGGGTCTCCACCGCATAGAATCTACACGCGTGGGCGGCGGTAGAAAGGATGATGCAGGATTAATTGGGCTGGCCGGTCGGGAGCCGAAGGAGCTCACGTCCTGTCGGCCATGCTGCTTGGCCACGCCCCTTTACCAATGTTTTTAATGCAATAGATAGTGTTGGGCCACCAGAATCATGGTCGAAATCCATTATAGTCCCCATACACACAAGGTGCTAGATCAATCCCCAAAAATGATCTACCAATGTCGCTGATGGACAGCACTGCAAAATTAATGGGACGCGTCCTACTAAATAGATTAGAGGATTTGGCCAGTCGGAGAAATATCCTGATTCCGGTGCAGTATGGCTTCAAGAAACAAAGGCACTGTGGATCAATGTTTAAATTTACATTTGATTGTCTCCAAATATACCGTAGCTAAAATGGGAACGCTCTACATGGCGTTTATGGATTTGACAGGTTTTGACTGCGTTTGCCACCCATAATTATGGCTTATTATGGAAAAAATGGGCATTGATAAAACCATCATCTCCTTTATAAGACAACTGTATTCACAGGCCACAGCCTGTGTCCGATATGGAAATAAGGAGAATGTACAAGGTGCTTTAGGATGGAAAGAGGGGTCAGACAGGGGTGTGTCCTTGCCCCTCTTCTATTCGCTTTGTATACTAATGGGGTGGAGGCACCCTTGCTTGAATCTACTTTAGATGTCCCCATGATAAATCAAACTTGCATTCCCATACTCCTTTATGCGGATGACGCAGTGCTAATTGCCCGGACTGGCTTGGCACTGCAGAAACTGATAACTGAGTATGTGTCTCTTATGGAAAAGCTGAACCTCCATGTAAATGAAGCCAAATCATTTGTGCTAGTGGCTGGCCAACAGGCAAAGAAAAACCCTGTCCTTCACATAGATGGCCGCAAAATTGAACAAATAGATACCTTTTCGTATTTGGGAATACTGTTTAATAAAACTGCCACTTGGAACCATATGATTGGCAACTGAACTTTGTTTTTAGGAAAACGTGTTAATGCAGTTTTTAGTTTTAATAAAAAAACTGGGCTCTAAACCACCAGATGTTATAAAACCGATATATAGGGCCCAAAGCTATTTCCTTTGCAACATAAGAAGCAGGAGTATGGGGATACACGAACTCAGTCACTTCAGTCCACGGAAGACACTTTCTTGAAAAAAATTAGTAGCCCTTTCTAGAAGCTGTTCTTCTAATTGCCACCTTGAGCTAGAAGTCCCATATATAGTCGACCAGGTCCGTCTAGCACCAATCTTGTTGTGGCACTCAATCTGGTGAAGGGAATCATTACACTTAACTCAATGTCATTAAGGATGGTCTTTCGCTTGATAAAGCTCATAAGATGCCATGGATCTCGTATGTTCAACATATACTCTCACTACTTTAGGTCTACAACATCTTTTTGAGACCCTATCTACTTGTGGGTTAATAGCTAAAATATTAATTAAAACTATTTTTATGTGAAATGGAAAGAGTAAGATATGCATATAATAACCAAAAAAAGAACAGTTTTAACTTATTTGAAATTACCCGTTATCCCTGAGAGAACAGCTTCTTATCTGTTATTTGTAACAAACCTTCAGCATCTATTTGTACTGTTAAGGTTCAGATTAAATCTTATCCCCTGCATGTTGGGCTATCCTTCGGGTATCTACTCGCAGCAAGCTTTGCCTTTTTGTCAATGTGATGGAGTTTCGACTCAAACTGATTTGCAGTTCCTGTTTTTCTGTAAACACTATGCACTTTATCAGAAAAACGTTATAGCTCCAATCATGCGCAAATATAATTTTAGGCAATGTCAAGTAGTGTTATGTTTTGAAAATGTTACAGGATCATTTTATCTGTTATTCAGTAGCATCTTTTTTATCTTTAGCTATAAAAGCATGAAGGCTTATGAAGTAATTTGGAACCAGCTATCTTTTTAAATTTGTTTTTCTGATTCCTTTTAAATGCTTCTTGCCTATATTTTATTGTACATTGTGCTCTGTGCTTTTATGATCTGTGCTTTTTAGATCAAATAAAGTATTTTGATTGATATCCCATTTTTTCACTTTTTTAACAGGATGTTAAAAAAGCTATTTTAGAAGATATATTGAGGCTAGGAAAAGATGCCGGTCTAAAATCATTTGAGCAGGTAAAAGTTTACTTAAAAAGGATATTTATTTAAAAAAAACTTGTTTGAGATTACTTGGTATGCTGTTCCATGATTTTAATGTTCCAACATTTGTAGTAATCTGCCATGCAACATTTTCTGATCAGTGTCTTTGCTGTTTGTTTATGTATCTAGTTTTGTATCCCGAATCAATATAGATTCACTTTTCATGGATGCCAACAATGTCCTTTTCTGTGACTAGACTAGAACCAGTGCTCTGATACCCTGATTATTGGCAACATCTTTAGAAAATTTGGTTTTTGCCATTGGGTAGGTCGTATAGGAAGAGTATAGAGGATCTGGTGTACCAACAGCTGGAGGACGAACCCTCACATACAGATTCAGGTCCATTCATTTTCCTAATCCAAGTATGGATGATGTATCAAAATCACTAGTATTCATCATTTTTGGGCTCCAAAAGCATGATGTTGGGTGATTTAAAAGTTTGTTTCAGCCATGTGTCAGACTGATTGTGACCTCCAACCTGTGAACTACGGGGAGTTTGGTTTCTTAGCCCGTGAAAAAAACAAGATGAAGACACTTTGGCTTCAATGGCAGAAAGGTTGCCTGCTGTACGCCACACCCTCTGTACCTAAGCTTCAGCATAGAATTCAGTTAATGAGGAGCATGATGCTGACATCTTCACTTGGGCAATGATAGATATTCATCCTGAAACACATCTGGGCACTCACTACCTTGCTCAATCAAAAAAAGTGCTGAAATCGTTGACACCAAGATGAGATGACAAGGCTTTAGAATTTATAAAAATATTATACCTAGTATCATTAGAGTTTTAGACAGTAAATTCCGAATTAAAAGTAATAGGGCTGCTGGGGTTTGTCCCATGTTCTCCATAATGGCCAAACCCCAGCAGCCCTATTGCTTTTAATTAGGAATACAGAACAACATGTGCCCCATCGAAATCTTTGTTTGGTATCTCCTACATCTGGAAAAGGACCAGAATGCTGATCAGCTGAGCAACATGAGAGCTTGCCAGGACCTGGAATATAATCTACAAAAACAGTAGGACTCAGGCTTGCTGAAGCATGGATACTCTGTGCAGGTGTCTCCCCTATGTGCAAGATGACTCCCGGAGCTTGTGGCTGGTTACAGCTAGACCGAACATTCACCTGGGCTCAAGCTTCTCAGCTTGGAGATAGAGGGAGATGTTGAACTTGGAGGTCCAGTGTTGATTCTCAGGAAGTAGAGACTAATGGAGTGCAAGGTGTCCTTCTGCCTCTTTTGCACCAAGTCTTACAGAAATACAGGGCTTTCGTACATCAGGCTATGATCACATCCCGTGCGTACTTATAAACCACATATGCAAGGCCCTTTCTGGGCGTTCTGGCATAGTCCGTCTTTACTGGGTAGTATATTGCAGGTGTACTGTAGCACTAGTTTCTCATTACCAAAACATTATTGCTCTTCAGTTGCATAACTAAGTTGTTACTTTTGGGCACTTGCTTATCGCAGAGTAAGAAGTACCACCAGTCAAGGCATACTTCTGGAGGCAGAGCGGTTAGAAAAGTTTCAGTATGACACCGTTAAAAAAAAAAAAAAAAAGCCAGATAGTATTGATGTCTAGTCAGTGGGGTCTTTGGAAAAAAGTAGAGGACTATTAATCAATAGTGACATTTTAACATGATTGGGTTAGATACACACAGAAATCACAATGTGATAGCAGAATCTGGGGCTGATGTCAATGATACAGCTCCTTGGTTCATGGTGCTAGATTTCTCTGATCATTCAACCTGTGGCCAGTGCTAGCTTATTGGGCTCGTTTTTTCTGACTCATAGACCGCTTATGTCTCTAGTCTTTTGTTCAATGTTACAGCTCCTTGGTGCTAGATTTCTCTGATCATTCAACCTGTGGCCAGTGCTAGCTTATTGGGCTCGTTTTTTCTGACTCATAGACCGCTTATGTCTCTAGTCTTTTGTGAAAAATGTTCTCCTGCAAAGGACATGGGCAAGGGATACAGATGCGGACTCTTGGTAAACTCTGGTCCTGAACCAATCTTTAGTCCCACACTGGTAGCCAAGGCAAAAAAGTGTCACACCCAAATAAGTATTCTCAAAACCAATCGCCTAAACATCAAATACACCATCCAGTAATGTAAGTAAAACTCCTTTAGAAAATTTGCTAATAGTCTATAATGTCCCGATCTGGCACCAGTGTTCAAGTAGAGTAGAGTCTACAGTTAACTGGAGTCCAGCAATGGTTAAGGACCCAACTGGTCCCTATGCCTTTTTAATGAGGTGGATAGAAAGGGCAGCCAAGATCACACTCCTGAGTCCCAACGCTGCCTTTTATGTTTAGGGGAAGCCTAATCTGAATAAAGGAACACCAAATAAAATCAGTGGTTGGGGTTTTCTTATGACGCAAAATAAGTGTCAAATTTCAGTCATGTTGTAAATAAGCCACCACAGGTCCTGGTATAAGCCTAAGTGGTTCACTTTATTAAAACAACCTATCCGAAATCAGCGCAGCTGAAACTGTCCCCAGGATACTTGCTGACACAGTCAAAAGATAGCATTCTAAAGTAGAACATCACTGTCATCCGGAATTATACTGACAGCAAGATACAAACACCATGCATCTTCCCTTTAATAAAAAAAATGCAGGAACAAAAACAAAACTAATAGATAAAAATAAATTACTATAAAACAAAAAAGTGATATTCTTACAAGGTACAAAAAACAGGAAGTCAATAGAGAACATAATCCTCAAGATTTTGAGTTCTTCCCTCATGTCCTTGTCCACTGGTTTCTTTAGCTTGTTCGTAGATGGTGCTAGCTTCATTACCAGCCATTCCATCTTGATCCGCCCCTTGGGAAGCACCATCTTTTCTTCCATATTCCAATTTTTTCATTCACTGTTTTTCAATTAATTACTTGACCACTTTGACCTGTATAGTGAATTTGGACCATACAGCACCTCCAACTGGTGCTTTCACAAGCGCCCAATCATCCGCCTTCACTTTACACACTCTAGTCACTTTTCTCCTGTCACAATAATTCATGATCCTTTTGGACAATCATCCGTGCACACAACATTGACAACTTCTCCTACGCCAACGGTACACAGCGCATTCTCTCCCTCTCGGACAAGGCCCCAACACAAGAAACAAGATCGCTGCCTGCATGACCGAAGTTGCTAACTGGATGAAAGCCAACTATCAATCTCAACAGCGGGAGGAGCAAAGTAGTGATCTTTGGCAAGAACACCTCACCATGGGACTCCAACTGGTGGCCAGCCGAACTCTGACCCACATCAAGCACCCATGCTAGGAACCTCGGAATAATCATTGACCGCAAACTGGACAGGACTGCACAAGTCAGTGCCATCACTGCATCCTGCTTCCTCACCCTGAAGATGCTGAGGAAGATCTTCAAATGGCTCCCAGGCAATGCTAAAAACTGTCGCTCCCAACCTTAATCAGTAGCAAGTTGGGCTACAGGAACACCCTCCACACCGGTATCATAAAGCAATTCAGTAGAAGACTATAAGCCATCCTGAACTCTGCAGGCAGACTCCTCTTCAACCTCCCACACAGAACTCTCATCGTAACCCCCCGCAGGGTGCTCCACTAGCTCCCGATACACAAACCTCATTTAAAACTCCTCACGCACAAATTCGAGGCGCTACACAGGTTGGGCCCCCACCTACTTGAACAGTCTCCTCATTCTACCAACCACCCAGATCTCTGCTCCTTCTTACTCACACACATCCACACATTCACAGAAATTTGATCAGGAGGACAGGTTCTTTTATCACTCTTAAACATTAGAACGGACTCCCACCTCATTTCAGAGTTGCCTCTCGAGTTCTGCAAGAAGCTGAAGACCAGGCTTTTCAATTAACCAAGGCAGGGCCAGACACAGACCTGCTCAGCACCGGGATAGCTTTGCGGGTGATGGTACGCTTTATAAATACACATAACAATACACTTCTTTTTCTTAGCCGTTATCGAGTGATGAGTTTTTTATTAAAACACCCCTTCCACAATCAGCACAACTGCAACTGTCCATAGAGAACTTCCAGACAGTCAAGAGGTACCATTCTGCATTAGTGCTATATTATGTCCGCAAGTAATAGATTGTCAGCAAGCTAACACACGTGTTTGACTTAACATTTTTCAAACTATTCGATGGGATACTGTAGATTTGTAGAACAGTTTGCAAGAAGATGGATTGATGAATAGATTGAAGTCATCGACTTGCATAGCGCTCTACTGGGTGTGCAGGGAGATAAAACGTGAGTTGATTATGAAAACTGTGGAGAATACATTGCCTCTATTATGATTTCAGTCTACTTTTATTATTTTGATTCCAAGATACAAAATGTACAGCTTTGTGTTTTTTAAGTAATCTATTACAGGAGAGGGGAAAAAAAGAAAAAATCCTTCTAGCCACAACATTAGAACCTATATTCGTGCAATTGGCCCTGCCATCAACATCCCCATAGTCACATAATAAAAGCAGAATCTACACAAAGGAGTCAGTGAATATGTGTAAACCATCCGCTTCGACATGGGGAGGCCTCAATCGGACTCACCCTGTTGGTACGCCTGCCAGGCGCCCCAGATCTGGCGAGGTTTGGTGGGACCGCCTCTCACCAAGTAACCTCTTTCTCCATAAGTGTGTGGTGGTTCATGCCTCTCCTACAAACCTGGATGGTCGGGTCTTTCTGGCAGATCCACCTGCTGGCTATGTCTCTTAGCAACCATACACCTAATCCTCAACAGCAACCGCTCACGCCTTGGAACCACACTCTTCTACCAGTCCCCGCAGTGCTAGCTTGGAAGTGAGCTGCATCAGTCTACTCATTGCCTTCTCCAGTTCCCGTCCAACCTGCTCCAAGTAGTGCGAACCCTGGGACAGTCCCATATCATGTGTAGGAAGGTTCCTATTCCCTCCGTGCACCTAGGGCAACCCAGACCTGACCTGCTGCCCATTTTCCACATACGTTTTGGGGTGTGGTAATTACTACGTAAATAGTTTAATTTGATAAATCGGATACTAGTGTTCTCCTAAGAGGGCGTATTGGTCACCAGATATTGCATTGACCGTACACTGCGAGAACAGAAAGCTTGAGGAATGTGAAAGCAGTCTAGACAGGCATCACACATTGCTAGCTTAAGTGACTATCTCAGTCTTTCCTAGCACAGAAACCACAATATGGCCCCCACACACTTGCAAAAGTATTGAACATGACTAAATTGTTCCTCATCCGATCACATTTTCATAAGGATAATGTAGGCTTGCAAGCACAACCTTCTCTCTTTTCGTTCAGTCATTATAGATCTCCACATAAACCAGATTTTGCTCCACATAATACATGCACAATCACAAGGTACTCAAAGCTTCAAAAGCAGCAGCCTGCTACATTGTTTCTTGCATCCTGGAATGCTCCCTGGCGAAAGGTCTTCTGACTCCTGAGAGAAACTACACATACAGTACCAGTCAAAGCAATTAGATTTTTCAGCATTGCGACAATTGGTGTTCTCCGCAAAGCTTCCATGTGGGCTACTCCATACATTCTATAAACACGGAGTGTGTGCTCTGGTTGGAAGCCGTTTAGTCGGGCCTTGGATAAGTAGATTGATTAGTATATTTGCAGCCTGATTTGTATCCCAAGAGTATTGAGGAAGGTGCTTTGGACGTACCGTTAAATACAAATACTAATCCTAGTGGTTCTTATGAATGAAGTTTAGTCCACTTTCCTCTAAGATTCATCTGGCATACCTGGTCGGTCTCTCCGCTTCCATCTGATGTGGATTCAGCGGCTGGATTCAGCGGCTGGCTGGCACAGATGGAGCCTGGACATAGTTGGGGATTATGCTGTGCTTAAATAGTTTAGATAGACAATCTTATATTTTCCTTCACTAGCCTTCCGACTGAGTGTACCAAGAGAAGGGAACTGGGCACAAACGGGAGCGGCCGGTCCATTGGGTTGAGGGGCCACGCCCTTCCACCTTTTGCCCCTCACGAACAGTGTGTCAGGCTAAATAATGGGCGTGACCTCAGCTCAGCAAATGTCCCTGAGGCCCTGCCCTCAGTGACGAGGGGTAGCGTCACTGATTGCCTCGCACCTGTGAGCTTCAGTTTTAAGCTCTGTAGCGCCCAGGGTTGAGTATCAATCAATGACACTTCATCACAGAGTGGGGGTAGGGTCAGCAGTCTCACTAACCCCATCCCACTCTTTGACGTTGGGACTGCTGCCTTCCCTCATTGGCTGACCAAGGTAAGCCAATGAGGGAAGGCAGCAGTCCCAAGCCTCCTGGAACCTCTGAGGCAGAGCTGGCTGTAGGCAAGTGTGTTTTCTTTTAATTTAATGTTTGGTGCGTGCATGTATGAATGTTTGATAAAGTGTTGTGAACGGGTGTGTGTGTGTCTGTGAATGCATGGCTGTGAGTGTTGTGTGTGGGGCACAAACAAGAATTCACATTACAAGTGTAAGTAAGGGAAGCAGCAATGTCTGGTCCCTCTTCTTTTGACTCCTAGAATATCCATGCCGCAAGCAAACCCTTCTAACCGCTTGTAAAACAAGTTTTGGAAGCTTGGTTCAAGTGATATAGCCTCCTCTGTTTACCCACGTGCTCACTGTAATTTTTGGCTTTCTGCTTAATAAATCACAAGCTGTTGAGCTTAGTTTTATTGCTTTTATATTTTTTCTCCTCCTACCTTTTGTCTTTGCTGTTAACTGAATTCAAAACATTCAGATTGTCAAGGCACTGTGTCAAGAGCTGATGCATGTTTTATATGTGCAGGACATATGGCAGACTCACCGATATCTCGATTGTGCATGCAGGCAGGCTTTCTACCATTGGTAGCTTTTAACTTTCATTCATTGGTGTCTCTCCATTTTGGGTTTGCATGTCCAAACCATTCTCTGATAGAATGAGACCTTGGTAACTAGGAAGTGTAGGAAATCACCACCGTTTTAGGTAAATATTTTATTTTTTTATAGGTCCCTGACCTGGAAATATGTGTTCCTGGACATTCGTCCTACCACTGGGCAAGATATTTGGCCATTAACCAGATAAACCTAGCAACAGTGTGGACATCTTTAGTTACATTTAATGCTTAATGTCAGGGCCTTCGCTGACATGCCCTTGTAAGCTGTAGGACTCAGCACTGAGGTCCCCTAATAGGAAAACTACAAATGTGCACACCAAGGTACCTTCTCTTTCCAACTCCTATCAGAACACCTTAGTTAAGGGTTCACTAATGAGACATTTCTATAGGTGCACCACAGATGTTTTTCTGAGGTACTGTTACATACCTTGATGCATGAACACATGCTGACCCTTGCATGAATCGGGGCGGGTGAGAGGAATGAACTTATTCAGGAGGCTGCTTAGGCTTCACTCATGGTGCTGACCTCAAACCAAAAGTACCCACCCCGCTCACGTGAGGCATCTATGAAGATATGATTGGGAGGTAGTGAGAAGAATGAGAGCCATGTTGCAGGTCTTGGTATTTTTAATTACACTTGGTGCATTCCTTGGTGTTAAAACGTCTGCCATTAGTAGAACTGAAAAAGTGAACTGAATAAAGAGTGCTTCTCGAGAGAATTACGGGGGTCGACTCGTCAATGAGGTGGTGTACACCATCCTTCTTTTGAGCCTAACCTCCTTGGCGGAGAATGGGTAAAGATATGGAGCAAAAAAGGGGGGGATGGGGGATATGCGGTAAGTGGGGCACTGAATTAAGTGGGGTACAGATGTAATACTACTATGGCTGCCGTAAGCTGCATGAATCCTGTCCAACCCAGAGACCTCTTAGTCATTGTTTGTTTGGTTTAAGATGGTTTAGCCTTAACAGCCTTCTTGCCCTCCTTGCTTGTGAGAGCCCTGGTGTGGAGAACATAAGTCATTTTAGATATCGTACTACCCTTTTACTTTTTCCTGCTGAAGGAAGCTTTTGTCCCTTAAAAGGTGTTCCACGTATTCTGAGTGTTTATCCCCAGCAGAATATTAAGTTGTGCTAGAGATGGAGGTGCAACCAAAGAATAACCCCCAACAGGGTTATGCAGAGTTGAACAGCTGGTGACAGAAACTAATTGCAAGGACGCACCCTTTTTGCCTAGAGTCCCCAGTGTGAGGAAACAACTGGAATCTGAATTTGCCTGGTCCCTTCTAACTGGGACCTCTCCTCCTCCGCCCTTAGCCCTCCTTCAGTCCCCCAAGAGTTCAGTCTGAATGTTGGGTGCTTTTAACTGCTTGTCAGCTTGCATGCTGAATGCTGACCATTTGCTTTTACCTTGGAAAGAGCACTATAGCTTAATATTGAACACCTGGCTTAGAGCTACAGTTTTAGTTTGCAGGAAGTCTTTGTTTTGCATATTGGCAAATTCAAGGTCAGCAGTGGTCTACACAGAGAAACCCTGAAATGGGCAACTCCAACTGCCGTTCCTGTCCTCTTGCTGAGAAGAGAAAGGAAAGTCCTCAACTGCTGTAACAAATAGTCACTTGGAAACAAAGAATGTGCTCATTGGCCTTTCGCCATATCCTGAGTAATGCTTGGGTAGAGAAGCTGCTGTCCCTAATGAGCTGAGGACTGTCATCAAAGAATCCCCAAGCTTGTGGTTATTATAGGTTACCTCTCTTGCCATGAATTCTTAGCCCCTCCCCACCCCCAACATGCCCTTCTGATATTATAATGGCTGTTACCACCAACTGCTATATCTCTTGGATGTAAACTGATGTTTGAAACCAGCGATTTGTTGACCTTTAAATTTCAAAAGGCTCTCTGCACGAGCACTGAGGGAATATTGGACTGCTTGCCGAACACTTTGCTATCACAGAAAATCCTGAGGATGACAGCAGAGAAGTCTGCAGTTGGTCTGATTTGCAAACTGCTAATCGGTACAGGGGACAGGCTTGGACTCTGAGACCAGAACTTTGGGGCCCATCTACCGTGAGGGCCTGCTGCCACCTCGTGTAAGGAGTCCACTCTGAAAGAAACTGCAGTGGTTCTAATAACCATCAGAAGTATCAACTGCATCTCCCCCGTTTTCCCCCACTAAGAGCCCATTTTTAAGCAAGCATACCTGCTTCTATCCAAGACCATTGAATGGTGAGCTCAAGCCTGTAGAGCAAACTAATACTTACTTTGCCTGGTGACTTCTTCCACTTTGTTTCCAAACAGATTCTCATTGTTGTATCAACTGTCCCCATGCTCATTTGATTGAGACAACACTGGATGTCAACCTCTAAAGAGTGTATCACTACCAACTACACAAGGCTAATTCCTCCTCCCTCTTTTCCTCATTGCTGGTAGACCTGCATCCTTAACTGAAACACGCAGCTGTGAGCTGTGGCACATTGTTTTTTTGGTGGCGAGCTCTATATGGGCTTGTCTCTGGCTTACCTTTCAGGTTCTTGCTGAGATAGGGATTTCACTCTGGAACCTTCCTGCTTGCAAAACACATCCACTTGTGGCTGCATCAACACCAGGTCTAACATAAGGACTGCAGGTGCCCAGTACAATACGTCACATCAACCTGTTGCATGGCCTTTGAGTAGCATGTAGATAGTGTGAGAGCGGTCTGTCACGTTCTTATTTTCCATGTAGTTTGCTTAGTAGTTAAGAGGTTAAGTGGCTTCACATCCATAAAAGTAAAGTATACCTTTAGACAGTATTGTCTAGAGGAACAGAGTCGAACATTTCCTCCAGTCTGCCTACTCCTTCTTGAAAGCATAATGTTGACTCTCAAAAATAGTGTTTTTAACATTAGAATAAGAGAAATTCCTGAGAAAGGGCCTTGTGGCACCTGCTCACAAGTTGGAATCTTTCTCTTTTTGTGAACCTTTCACGGTTTCCATAGTTTCTAGGCCTCTACCAACTTTACTACCTAAATCCATCAAACAGCCGGATTTCTACTAACTCCATAGAAGGTTGTTAATGTCTGCATTTGCAAAGGTCTTGAACATTAAGTGACAGGAGCATGTAAAGCATTTTTATCGATTAACAGTATAACACCAAAAGTAAGTAGCTTCATGGAAGTTAAGCAGGGCTGGCACATCGGTTAATTAGCCATGTTTGTTACTTCTAGGGGCAGCAGAATTGTGTACTAATGCTGCTAACTACAAAAACACCCCTTTTGGAGAATGACTTTTTCCTGTGGCACCAATTTGTCCACTGATCCCAAGTTTAAAAAGTGTCAGTATTGCGTGCATTTTATCCACTTGAAAAATTGCTGGAAATGTACTTATGATCCAAAACATGATATCCGTAATAATTTACTGCTATGTCAGAATTTTCTGCATATTTACAGCCTTTAAAGTACTGTGAGATAATCTTGTTTGAAACAGACCATGTAATATTAGTTCATTCTAGCAATCTCGATAATCAGTTGTTCGTCATAGTAAGGGGTCTTATCTATGCTCGGCACCTATGATGACAATAGAATGTAAGTGTTGATTACTACAGATTCTTAGAACACATTTCATTTTTTTTCAGGTGAAAGACATTGTGATACATGCAGAGTTGTTTTCCGTACAGAATGACTTATTGACACCAACACTGAAGGCAAAGAGGACAGAACTTCGAAAACGCTTCCAGTCACAAATAGAAGAAATGTATTCCAGCATCAAAGTTTAGTTATTCAGGCATTCTGGAAAAACACCTATTCATTACATACAATGCTGATTTATTTTTTCCATGTCTATTCTTTCACCCACCAATCAATTTTGATGGAAACTGTGCAATGCTTAAACTGTGCATAATTGTATTTGCCATAGGAATATTAAGAAAACAGAATCTTGCCTTTACTTTTACTTGTACAGAAGACCTTAAGATGATGGCATGCGATGTGAGTTAAATGGTGAAAATTAAACCAGGATTAAGGGATTGGGACTGAAGTCTTCCATCCTAGCCTTCCCTAGCCCACCTCCATCTACTTAATGCATAGAACAAACTGACATTGTAAAGTCCAGTGTCTTGAATATGTTTTGCAAATAATAAATAATAGGTTGAACTGGGACATTTATCTAAATGCAACTGTGGTGGTGGGGATTACTCTTAACTGGCATTTTAAATTGGGGTGCATTACACACACTTAACTTGAGGTCACCCTTTGACTTATGGAAGGAAAGCTAACCGCCAAAGTCCTATCCTGAAACTTATTTCTTTAATCGTCCCAAAAGTATTTTGCTATGTTATTATTGAACTTTACATATGTGCTTCAGAGCTCATGATGAGT
Organism: Calotriton arnoldi; assembly: GCA_963921515.1. Lineage (NCBI taxonomy): Eukaryota > Metazoa > Chordata > Amphibia > Caudata > Salamandridae > Calotriton > Calotriton arnoldi. The sequence continues at coordinate 607,166 of CAWUFW010005707.1, forward strand.
GACTAATGGCGCGTTTTATAGAATTACTTAAACTTGTAAGCAACAATTAGCCAAAGTTGTTTGGATTAACCAGTTAAAAAAAAAAATCCTCTTTCTTTTGTCCAGTATTTTTCTTTAACTGTAGCAAACTCATGTCGTCTTCTAATAACCTACCAGGTGGCAAAACTGCTTTCTGCCATGTTTGGCCCTATTGTAGAAGACCACGTAAAAGAAAAGGGTGCTGAAAGTATGGGTATTTAGTTGATGTACACAGGACCATGTAGACGTGGTCGTACTTCTAAATTTCCCTCTGCTTGTTTTCCTAAATGAAACTTTATTTATTGATCCAGCTAATGCAGGACACTGATCCTCTAGCAGAGTTAGTTTAAGAAAAGGTGAATTTTAGCCCACTATCTATTGAAATGTTAGCCATGGTAAACCCTATTACATTTTTATAACATTTTTACTGGTGGTAAGTTCTTTAAACATGCATTACTATGAGCTATGTTTTTGGAAATATGAGGGATCTGTGTAAATACTGTACAAGCACAACGTTTGCACTAAATACATTTATGAAAAATAATGCACTATTCTGTAGCATAACTGCTTTCATGTGAATTCAAATAATTGTACAAATAACTTGAAGTCAATTTTATTGAAAACTAAATATGTAACATGTCTGAATGAAGGATAAACATTTGCTTATTGTGTTGGTTTTGTCTGTCTCAAACCAAAAAAGAATATTATTAAGAAAACCAAAATAAATCTTCTGTATTTCTGATTAATGTGCATTTGTTATACTTGATGATCAACCTCCTATTGTTTTAGTCTATCATGTTGTCTCTGGTTCTTTGGCTGGCTGTGTACATTTGGTATGTAGACTTGAAAAACCTCTTTTCCTTGCTCCATCTGAAAACGTTCTACACTTTGAGCGTCCCACACACCATGCATATCATTTGCACTCTAGACCTGCTTGCTGTTCTTTCCATGGTGGTGGATGTGTTAAAGTTAGTTCATGTTTTCATGCCTATTGTGTGTATTTACAGCCAAATCATCTGCACGACCCTCGGCCAGCAATCCCTGGATCGGTGTTCCTCTCTGTGTTTCAGTGCCACTTTTATACCCTGCCTTGAACATTGTTGAATCTCTTAAAATAAACAGTCAGTATAGAAACCTCCTCTAGCATGTTACCTACTTATTTTTTTATGAAACATTGGTTACTGTTTAGAAACCATATCTGAGTAATCAAGATAGTCGATTTTATGACCTGTTGAACATTTAAAAATAACCCGAATATCAAGATATCAGGTTATGCTAGAACAAACAATATATTCAAACAAGCTGAATTATCATTTTCCACTGAAATATTTTTACATCCTCGGTAATTGTGCATTTGTATTTAAAAGCATACAGCTGAATAAATGGTCCTGTGTATTACAAAAGTGGAGACTGAAATGGAAATGTATGACGATTATATAATCTACTGAATGGTAATGAAGCCTATGCTATGAATATATATGTACGTTTTTATGCGGAAGCATAAATGAAAAAGCTAGCCTAAACAGTTTCTATTTTAATTATTTTGGCCAAATACATAAATCCAAAAATGAATCCAAGAGATTAAAAACAAAAAACATTATATAGCCAAGTAACAGCAACTTCTGATTTTCTTAAATTTGTGTTTTGGGAATACATGCAAATTTTTAAACCTGCAGCACCAAAAGAGGTGAAACACCGATGACCATAATGACTTTTCTGTAGTAGATGCAGCATAAAATTTTAATCTTCTCCAAGACTTAGATAAGGAAGTTATAAGTCTTTCAAGAAATGTGGTTGCTGAAATCACAGGTAAATATGGTGTCAAGGGTGTCAGTGGGGATGGGGGGCGCGCGGCAAGATGGCTGCGCCTAAGTGCAGCTCTGCCGGCCGAACCGCCAGTCCGCCCATTATCCTGCCTAATAACGTGGCAGCCAGCTCCATCCACCACGGCACGGCATTGTTAAATTACCCAGGCGAATACTGGAGTGACCTGAAGCCGGAAGACTGAAGCAAAAAGGAGAATTCAGCCTGGAGCGGCGCGGCGGAGACATGACGGCTGCCGTGCGTGGCTGAGAACCGCACACTTCCCGGACTGCTGCTGCCGGAACTGTGGTCGCAGGCAGGACCGTGTGGGTCTCTGTGGCGCTGCGGAGCCCTGCGTGCCTGAAGCAGACAGTAGGAACACTGGCTGCGGGGCCCTGATTGCCGTCTGGAGGCCTACCTGGGCTGTTCTGCTGCTGCCTCGCTGGAGTGACGCTGGGGCCTGCTGAGGTGCCGTTGGGCCTGCTGTGCTGGGGCCGAGGGGCTGTGATTAGTTGCTAGTGGAGCATCGGGGGGGCCCTGCTGATCTGGCACTGTAGTGCGGACAACAAGAGCAGAGGAAACGGGAACGTCACTGCATTGTGGAGCGCGCCTCCCTCATCTACCCATGCTGCCCCCTTGGGTTTGGACGCAGTGGGCACAATAGACTCTTGAGCTCCTTGGCCTGCGAGGGACAGAACGCACCGGGCCTGCTGGATTTGCCTACCCCAAGGTGTATGGAGAGGCGGCTCCCCTGACCACGTGTGGTTGACTACCTAACCGCCTTGAATGCAGACTTGTGCCGGGATCCTGGCCCCTGGCTGAATGCACTGCAGTTGCAGCCTATGAACCCTGGTGTGGGCGTTTGGGCTCACAGAGGCACCAATATAAGCAGCGCTCACGCGCATAGGTCAACTGCCCTGGAGGTGCTGTGCCCCAGCGGGGAGATTGCACTGCTGCTACCCGTGGCTGTGGATACCTGTGGCTGCCCTGTCGCGTTGCTGATGCCTGGATCCAGTGTGTTTGATCCCAAGATCCACTCAGCATAGCGTCGGATCGGGTTGCCCCCCTTGTGGCACGATTATTTGACGCCTCTGTGGCTTTGTGTGGACATAGCTGGTGTAACAAGGGAACTGACCACAATGGGCAAAACTTATAAAACTCAACCCCGCCTCACGTTTGAAATGCGTAAGCCTGGGAGGTCGCAGCAAAGGCAGAACTCTGACTCTGAATTAGATGCTCCGGCGGAAGCAACCCCTACGCTGGAGTCAACGCTCCTGGCAATGCAGCATAGTCTGCAGTCGATCGTTGGCAAGATTGATGCACTAAATCTATGCATGGACCATACCATATGTCAGCGAAGCTTGACAAACCGGGCGCTAGGCTAGGTTGAGAAGCGTGTCTCCACAGCTGAGGATGACTTGCAAAATGTGTCCAATAAAGCCCTGAACATGGAAAAAGTCTTGGCTGTCATCCAAGTGAAGAATGAGGATTTGGAGGCAAGATCGAGGCGGAATAATCTGAGAATTAATGGCCTGCCGGAGTCTACAAACACTGGGAAGCTGGAGGTCTATGTCGAAGTGATGCTTAAAGAAATCTTCGGGCGGAAAATCTATCCTCTTTGCTGATTGTGGAGCGAGCGCACCGCTCGCTGGCGGCTCGTCCGGTCCCTGGGGCTCCGCCGCGGCCGATTATCTCGCTGTTGCTCAATTATAGAGACCAGAACTCAATTCTTCGCCTGGCACGAGAAAAAGGCTCTATCAACTATCAGGGGAATGAGTTAGCTTTTTACCCAGACTTCACTGCAGATGTCCAGGCAGCGAGAAGGGAATTTGTGCCACTCAAAGCTTCTGATGGCGGAGAACATCCCGTATGCCATGCTCTACCCTGCCCGCCTGAGACTGGATGGATGGGTCCCCCAAGATCTACAACACTCCTAAGGCTGCCATGGAACATGCTAAATCCCTGAAAAAACGGCGACGTGACACGGCCAGCGAGCCTGAAGAAGAGGAGCAGTGAGTACTCATCTGTGATCGCAAATTATTGCTCGGTGGTTATGGTTTTGCTGCTTCGGAGGTTAGTGCTCGAGGGGGATGCTCTCTGGAGGGGGACAATAACGAGAAGTATCCTATCACAGGGTACCTACACCTCAGACCTACATTCTGAGGGTTGTGAGTATCGTAGGGGCACTGGATGTGTGAGGCCTCTTGCGCACTGGACACTAGTTGGACTATCACGTTGTCACAATGAACATGTTCGGCCACCTCCCTGTTCAGTGGAAGGCTGACTGTACTCTAGCGATTCCCAATAGGTGTACCCCCCCCACTTTTTCTGGGATATGTTTCCAGTGGGGGATTTGTTCGTTCTTTATTCTTTTGTCTTTAGCAAGTTGGGGGTGCTGAAGTGGGTGGAGGGCTTGGGGGAGGGGGGAGATCCTTTGCAGGTGCAGTGCAATCTAAATGCAGAATACTATCAAACACGATTGGTCTCTCTGGGAGGTTTTCAATGCGGGATCTCATGTCTGGGTGGCACTGTTAAATTAATAATATGGAATGTTTGCGGTCTCAACAACCCCAAAAAGATCCGCAATGTGTTAGCTTTTCTTGATAGGCACAATATCCAGGTGGCGTTTCTGCAGGAGACTCACCTTACTAAGCATACGGAACAAAATGTGGGGGCTCGCTGGGCTGTGGTGCGAGTAGGCAGCATCGTATTCCTCGTATTCCTCGTATTCTAGAGGAGTACTAGTGGTGGTCAAGAAAGGTACTCCGTTCACTCTGCTTAAGACTGAAGCGGATGAGCAGGGTAGGGTGCTTCTGGTACAGGGCAAACTGGGTGGCACGACTGTTCTATTTGTCAGTGCTTACGGGCCTAACATAGACGGCCCTGCCTTCTACAACGATGTTTGGAGGCGTATTGCGTTTCCCCCCCCCCCCAATCCCTCTGTAGTAATATGGGACGGGGACCTAAATGTAGATCTGGATCCTCGGCTTTATCGATCTGCTGACACTGTGTGGCAGGGGAAACAGGCTGCACATGTGCTTGCGGAGCTGATGGAGGCTGAGGGTCTACTGGATATTTGGCGGTGCCAAAACCCTGCCGGGAGAGAGGGTACTTTCGTGTCCACGGTGCACGGATCATGGTCCAGGCTGGATTACTGGTTGGTCTCCAAGGAGGTGTGCCCCTGGACAGTGACTGTCGAACATCTGGCTAAAACGCTCTCTGACCATGCTCCTGTGCTCCTCGAGCTGGCTGTGCCTGCTTTTGCCAGGCCCCCGTTTCAGTGGCGGCTGCAGCAGTCGTCCCTACTAGACCCTGTGTTCCATGTCACGATTGGCGACGCAATTACTAATTTTTTCATTGAAAATGAAGGTTCGGTTGACGGGGCAGGCAGACTATGGGAGGCTTTTAAGGTCCTCATTAGGGGGGAATGTATTTGGGCGCAGGCAGGTGTATTAAAAGCTCTCCGGAATAGGCTACAAGGCCTAGCTGAGAAGATTAGTGCACTGGAGCGCGAGTATGAACAGTGCCCCTCGTCAACACTGCTAGCTCAAATTAAAGAATTGATATCGGAACACAATCCGGTTGCGGAACAGGAGATACAGCATAGGTCCAGGAGGTGCAAGACGCGCGTTTACGGGAGGGAGGCAGGCCCAGTCGTTCTCTGGCGCATAAATTGGCTCTTCTGAAGGGGCAGGAGCATATCGTAGAGATGTTGGATAGCGATTCCATTGTTCATTACACAACTCCCGAGATTAGCACAGTGTTCTCCGAAATATATGGGAATAGGCCATCGGCGGGTGACAGTGAGATCTCTGGCTATCTGGACGATATTACGCTGGGATGGTGGTCCCACAGTCAGCGGGAATATTTGACACAGCCTTTTACGGTAGAGGACGTCGGAGAAGCTATAAAGGCGCTGCCATCCAGCAAAGCGTCTGGGTTGGATGGTCTGCCTAGTGAATTTTATAAAACATGTGTCGAGGCTCTGGTGCTGAGGTTGCTGGAGGTATTTGCTGAAGCCTACGAAAATGGTGCTCTGCCCCCTACCCTGGGGGAAGCGCTTATTGTAACATTGTTCAAGCTGGACAAAGTAGCTAATAGACCACTGTCCCTAATAAATATTGACACAAATATTGGCGAAAATTATTGCTAACAGGCTTCAGCCCCTGGTCCCAAATTTGATCCTCCCGGACCAATCTGGATTTGTGCCCAAGCGATCAACTGTGCATAACCTACATACCATTTTTGCAGTGCTGCATCAGTTAAACCCCCGAGCTCCCGGCCATAGCGGTGCTCCTGGATGCGGTGAAAGCTTTTGTCGCGCTACAATGGGGGTTCATGTTCTTGGTCCTGCAGAGAATGGGAATGACGCTGTTTTTCCTGAAGTGTGTGCGCCTCCTGTACACAGGCCCCGTCGCCAGGATACACGTTAATGGGTGGGTATAATGTCCAATCACAATATGCAGGGGTACCAGGTAGGGCTGCCCCCTCTCCCCGATGCGCTTTTTGTTGGCCCTCGAGCCGTTGGCGTGTAAGATTAGACCGGGACATGCTAACGCCACTCTGGGATTTCAGCAGCGCCCGCTTGCTATATTGCTGTATGCGGACGACATGTTGCTATAGGTACCCCAATATCGGCTCAAGTAATGAATGCACCTTTCACCTACATTCCCCTGATCTTACGCTGCATAACGGTTCTTAGTACTGACCTTTTACCTAGTTACGGTAATGACTAAAGGTGACATGGGGGTTTTCTCCGAAAAGCTTAAGCCTCATCCATTATGCATGAGGATTCTTGGAATCACAGCAGGACAGCAAGCCTACCATCTCCTGCATAATAGCTATGTATAAGGGTCATTCCTTCCGTCATCCTAGTCCGACATGACACACAAGGTATATCCCCAGGGGGTACCACTTTGGGTATATAAACACCATACCTTGCTGAGGTAGTCAGAGGAGAAAAGGACTTCCATCCCGACACACTGGCGCGAGACGCTGAGGTTCCTGCACGCAGACTCTCCAGCTCGCAGTGGTCTGACATCCCTTGCGGGGTGTCCATCTCGAGACCCAGACAGTCCCACAGTCTCTCACTTCAGGTAATGGGGCTGACTTTATCCTAGAGGGATTCTTGGCTTTACACCCACATACATGCTAGGTACACTTGGGTACAACTAGTTCGGGTCACATCATAGGAGTACGCATTTACTACTGTCATGTATTTTATATACTTGCCTGTATTCTTGGTTTTAGCACGATGGTAGAAATCTACCCTCCTTTTACTCTGTTAGTGCTTATAATCATTTATATCTGTTACTGTCTAATGGTTGTTTCAGCACACCTATTTTACACTAGAATGACGCTGGTTCAATAAATGCTTATTGAAAAACGTCCCCACCGTTTATTCTGTGTATCTCTCTGAGACAAAGTGAGCACGAGTGACTGAGCGAAAAGTATTGCACTGTTTCCACGATCCCAGATGGGACAGGGTTGTCATGTTCGATAGTTGCCAAGAACTATTCTCCTTGGTAAGCGGGGTTTCTAGTGGCACTGTGAGCTAGCTGGTTTTCAGGCTAACATACTCAGTAGGGGCGTCTAGAATCAGTCTGGACACCAATCCTACAGTGTATGTTGTCTAAACGCACATATCCTATATAGGTTTATAGGAACAACACGGCATGGTGCCGCCAACGTTGGTTTGGTACTTATTTAACGGTCTCATCTGAGTAGTTTAGTCGTGCTATTCTCAGAAACCCCTACTCACATTTCCCCAGAGACGTCTGAAGTGGGAAGGGAACTATCCGCCACAGCTGATTAGGCATATCCTATGTATTGGCTGTAGGTTTATCAAGCTGGAAGGACAAACCGTTCCTATTGTGCATAAAACCTTATCTCAGTTTCCTTGAAACTCTTCCTTGAGAAACCTTTGTCAACAATGGCTGACGAAGATGCTGCTGCGCCAGCACAATGTGCTGCAGCAAGGGAGGAAGAACAAGAAGGGGAAATGAACATTTCAGAAAATGTCAGAAATGCCCTTACTCAAAAGCTAACAGACTACGGAGTCACAGCTAGGGGTGGGACAGTAACCTTCCTGATTGAGGCTCACGAATCATATAGAACATAGGTATTCTATTCATGGGTTAAATTCCCACAAGCAGATGCACAATCAAATACATTTCATTCTTACACTGAAGATGAAACACCAGAGGAATACTGTCAGTATGAGAACATTGAAGTTCCGCTCACCTACCAGGAGCGCATAAACTGGTTTAAAGGCGCCCTCCCCCACACAAGACAAAGTAAGACTAGGTCCGCTCGGAAGAGATGTCGCCACTTGGCCAGTCCTGGTGGCTTATACACCACATCCAGACATTGATTCAATGCCAGTGGCAGATTTAAGTCCACTTCATAAAGAAATAATAAAACTGTACAGAAACCTGACAGTTCGTAATGAGAACACTCACACTTCAGCCAACAAGAGCTACACAAACAAGTCAAATTCAGGGTTCTACAACTAAAATAACACCACAAACGCTATACGCAGTTATGGGTTAAATGCCCACTAAACGTGAGCAAATGCCATTCTGGATAGCTCAGAAAATAACACCGCTAGAGGCAGTATTTCAACACACAAGTCTTCAAGAAAAACACAGAATGCTAACAATCTGCTTGCCGATGGGGATAGCGCCCCAAATGGAGGATTGCACCTCTTGGGGTACAGTTTTTGCTGCCACATATACCAGAACTCATGGTATCCCGCCATTAGCAGTAATACCAGACGTATTAAGGCAAATACAGACTGAGTATGGAGCAGAACCTGCTCTGAACTTGGGGATGAAATTTAGGTAATTTTGCCCAGGTATCAGCTATAATATTAGCAAATATAATCGGGGAGGCAGCAGCAGTGGCAAAACGCCATCGCCTGAGGGATTTCACTCCTTTACAACAGGAACGTGAATTACCTAAAATTATCACGGACACCTATGCTGAATTAGGTAGAGATAGTTTGGGAGCTAGAGCAACAAAACCTCAACTCATGGGTGGCCCTGAAAAAGAGAACACCAAGCAGGCACCTGATTCTTCCAAGAAGAAATGGGATAATAATAAAAAACAAAAGAATAGATCTCAGTCCAGGAGTGGGTCGCCTCAACAGGAGCCCTCTGAAAGGAGGTACAACCTTAGAAATGGAGAACATTAAAAAAAAACGACAGGTATCTGGATACTGATACACGTTCCTCTCGTTCCTTTCAGTGTTCACCAAGAAACTCCGAGAGAGAGAAGGACGGTCAGAACACAGACAAGAGCGTACAAAGTCCAGAGACTTGCAACGCGCTTCAGACTACACTTCTAAAAAAGACCAGCCAAAATCAAAACCTCAATTTAAAAAGAAGAAAGTAGCAGGTCTTAAAGTTGGACATGCCCAGAATTCTGAGGACTCCACTTCTGAACGGGGAATGGGCTCTGACGATGCTAGACAGTGCAGCAGAAGTAACAATAGCTCGCCAGAATCTTTTGGAATTTCTGGTGACAGCGGAGTTGAATGAGCACATCACGGTGTAAACGCCTGATACAAGGGTGAGTGTCCCACATAGGTTACATGAAATAACACTCCAAATGGAGGGGGACAAACCCAGAAAAATTAAAGGTCTCTTTTGGGAGAACCTGACTTTTGACTATGACCTCCTTTTAGCTGAGAAAGATTGGCCGCCTGCAATTGTTATGGATTGCCCAAAGGGAGAAACGGTTATTTTACCAGCTTTTTCCAATCTCGTTCCAATTTACTTAAAACACACATACGCGCAGGAGTGGGCAGTAGCCCTTGCTCCAGCACTTTATCGCAACCGTGTTGGGTGGGATACTGAGTCACTTCACCATATAATCCCAGTAAAAACTACTCCAGCTCCACAGACAGTACCCAATAAAACAAGAAGCGAAAAAACAGGTCAGGGAGATCTTAGATCAACTTGAATACCAGGGTGTAATTGAAACTTGCACTTCCTCCATGAATAATCCGTTGTTTCCCGTAATGAAACCCGATAATTCATATCGTCTAGTTTTAGACTATAGACATCTGAACGCATGCACTAAAACATTTGCAGTACAGAATGCACATAGTGCCGCGTTAATGAATAAAATTGTGTGGAAAAAATAAACACTAGATATCTCAAATGGATTTTTCTGCCAAAATATAGCACCTGAAAGCAGGTATTTAACAGCATTTTCCGCGCTAGGCTCTCAGCGTCAATTTTGTCTACTCCCCCAAGGGTATAAGAATAGCCCTGGGTTGTTTTCCGCAAGGGTAACGGAGCTACTTCAGAATTTGGATGAAGAGGCATAGTCCTATGTAGATGATATTTATCTGACGGATGATGATTTAAAGGATCACTTGGCCAGGGTGAGCAACATAATTTTGGGGAGGGGGGGGGGGCTACAAATTTAACTTTAAAAAATCTAACATAGCCCACTTCAATGTCCTATTTTTGGGATACGAGCTATCAAGTGAAGGTCAAAGTCTGGCAGCTAACTTTTTAGGAAAGTGTGCGATGCTCCAACCTCCAATCGCTGAAAAACTTACAATCCATATTGGGATTCTTAAATTTTGGTAGAGCATACATTTTGGATTACGCAGAAAGAGTAACGCCTTTCTACGACTTAATAAGACCTGATTTTTCAGTTAGGCATTGGACACAACACACAGATATCCTTAGTTCCCTACAAGCTGACATGATAGCTTCAAAACACTTGCAGACTAGCATAAACGTCCGCAACCTGGTGATTCGCGTTATAGCGGGTCAATCTGAGTACACTAACCTAACCTTCAATGAAGGCGAAACAGTACACATAGCTTAAAAATCACGTTTGTACACAAACGCTGAAATGCGCTTTGCTTCTACAGAGAAAATCCTGACAGCAGTACAGACTGCTGTAGTGAGAGAGAGCACTGGCTCAGGGGAAACTAATAATAGTCGTAACTCCGGTACCAGCCTTGGAGGCTGCTACAAAGGCTAGCGTTCCTAATGCTAAAGCCTTACATCCAAGATGGATACAATGGACTAATTCTCACTGCAACAGATGTAGAATACAGATATGACCCAAGGCTAAAAACACAAGCATTCCTGCAATATGAACAAGAATATCCTCTACCAAATGAAATTATGCCTCTAGATCAGTATGAATATATCATTTACACTGACGGATCTGCTCAGCCGGCCGTAGGAAGTAAACAGCAATACAGCGCCGCATGTGCGAATGTAAAGGGTCGTATGCAGGATGGCAGCTCCATCCCAGCGATACGAAGACAGTCTCTAGGAGACTGCACGGATCAGCTGGCAGAACTAAAAGCCCCATTACTGGCACTAATAAATACGGATCAAGAATTCCCCACACTGTGTGCCATTCTTTTTATTGTGTCCAGTCATACAACGAATATCTTCATTACTGGGGACAAAATGGGTTTAAAGACTCAAAGTGGCACAATTGAGCATAAAATGCTATGGGAAAAGGTAGCTAAGTTGAAAAACGAACTACCAAGAGCTCACGTGATACACACGCTTAGTCATCAACGTGATGCCGTTCACGTTGAGGGGAATTCATTGGCTGATGAAGCCGCAAAGGGGGCAGTACGAACTGCTGCCGTAGCTGCAATCGCCCATTCAAAAACGAGAATAGATGGACAGATAATGGTAGCTGTCATTGCTTCACGCAAAAACAGCACAGCCTTACCGAAAGGTTTTCCACTCAAATACTCCAAGTTAGATGCAAACAACATTCCTTATGCTCAGATTCCAGGAGTGGAGGATAGAGTAATACCAAACATGGATCGCAGATTAGGCTCAATACTAGCTGCACACGAGGGTGTAGGTTCTGCACACGCAGGAGTTACCGCAACAGTTTCTTTACTGAAACTACGCTATAGGTGGCCTGGTTTAACAAAACAGACGAATTTTGTCTTAAAATGTGACATCTGCCAGCAGATGAAGGGTTCCACGGTGGCACGTCCAGCACAGACACCTTTACTAATATCAGGCAGACCACTCGCGTGCGTCTATTTGGACCACCAGATGGGGCTTAAAAGTATACCTTGGTGGCAGTGGATTCCTGCTCAAAATTCCTTTGGGTATGGCCTCAGCGCTCGGCTGACGCTCGAACTGTAATAAAAGATTTGCAAGCCTTTATAGGGACATACGCAGTTGGCACATTACCTTCTGACCGTGGCCCCGCATTTAGCTCTAGGGCTTACAAGGAAGCCATGGAAGGTTTGGGTGTAGCATTGCGGTACTCCTCTCCGTACCATCCCTAGGGAAATTCGGTCGTGGAGAGGAAAAACCGAGACTTAAAGCAATCTTTAACAGCAAGAGTATTAGGTTCGGGTGGTATTTGGGTCAATCACTTATATGGGGTACAACGAGCCCTCAACAATATGCCAAGATGTTCTCTAGGGGGTGTCACTCCTTACGAGGTCCTATTTGGGACAAGAATGTGGGTACCTTATCTCGATTATGAAAGCACAGTGGCGGATGAAAAACAATTTGACGTCAATAAACGTTTGGCTGTTTTACAGGATCTGAATGAATCCCGGGCACTAAGCAGCGTGCAAGTAAAACGCACCGCCACTGGGTAAGTCAAATCAGTCACAGCAAGATCTGTCTGGACCCCAAAAGTCGGGGATCTGGTCAGAGAAAAGATCGAGGACAAGAAAGAATTTGGGCCATCATGCTGAAAGCTTGTACCTGTCCTGGCTGTCGAAGAAACAAGAAAAGTACTTCTTCCGCCTCTTGCCGGCAAAAAAGAAGAGATTCGTCGCCATTGATCTGATCAAACCACACTACGTGGCCGATACTGAATAGTATGCATCGTGGGCTCCTGGGTAGCCGACACTCTCCTCTCGCTAGCATACATGAAGTTCAGACAGACTCATGACATTCGAAGAGTCACCAATACAAAATGATGGAATTTCCAACAATGGAATGGAACTCGTTCCTTTGAAACAAACTCAAAACACAAATGAAAGACAAATATCACTTTGGCCAAACACCGAAGTCTACATCAATATGCCTCAAGACGAGACACCGGCCGGTTCAACAAATCCTGGTGAGCTACCAAAGAGAGATTGAACTGCATCTGGCTACTTCATTGATTTTGTTACCTTCTCTCTTGATCCTAGTGAACCTGAGACAACACCAGCTCCAGTTTCCTGTAAGCAACAAATTTGTGAATTCTACAGTTTTCTGAAAAAGACTTACTTAGTATCACTTTGACTCCAACTCTGGATCATAACTGGAATATTGTTTTTTCTGTTCTGGATTGGCCTCGTAACTGTCTGTTGCTTACTTGTGAATGGAAAATATCTCCCAGAACGCTCTGCAGTATCCAATGTGAACTTGGTCCTGAAACCTCATACATCATCTCATCGTGAACAAAGACTTGTTTTCCGTGAACATTACAGCTGGTCCAATTCCTGATGGTATTGTTTGGGACAAGGTTGATTATGATGTATTTGGCCCTACTGAACTTTTGAAAATACCACATTTATTTAAAATTTCTCTAAATGATATCATTACCTCCAGTACATTTTCTGATGATTGGGATTTTGAAACTGTAAATATGTTCTCTGATTTGGAACAATCTGCTGCATTTTCAAACAATGAAATGTTATAGGACACATCTGACTTTGATAGCATATATGTTCCAGTTCCTTCAATGGCTCAACATGGGGGATCCGAATTTGAGCTTCACGGCATCATTCAACAAAGCGGTGGACTTTTTGGACCTCACTATTAAAAACATTAGTGGTCACCTTGAAGTTGTTATTCACTAAACCCACAGATAAAAACACGATCCTGCATTACACGAGTTATCACCCTAGATCATAGAAGGACAACATCCCCTTCGGCCAGTTCCTCTGGTTGAGAAATTGTTCATCTTTGGATGATTTCTACAAACACTCAGATGTGCTAAAGGATAAGCTTCTGGATAGGGGCTACCCAAAAAATTGGTGAAACATGCTTTTAAAAGGGCACGTTATTATGATCGTGACTACATGCTGGATAGGACAAACGTTAGACAAAATACTAAAGAAACCAATGACAGGGTAGTATTTGTTAGCAAGTACTCCAATATTAGTAATAAAATAAAAAATATAGTGAATTCAAATTGGAAAATTCTAAATGAGGAAATCCAATTAAAAAAACCTATTTTTGCCTTCAAAAGAAATGACAGCCTACGGAAGTCATTAGTTCATACATATAGAGAAACGAAACCCTTACAACAGAGCACGTTGCAAATGGAGAAGGCCGTGGGCAACAACAAGTGTGGCAGTTGCTCAATATGTGCACACTGCATTGTAGGAAAGACCCTTAAGTATAATGGGCACAATAAAACTACCAGAAGTTTGAACAACTGCAGGAGCTCGAACGTAGTGTACTTCTCTGCCCCTGTGGCCTAGCATATATAGGTGAAACGGGTAGAGAGTTAAGATTAAGAATGTTGGAATACAAGTCTGCTTTGAAGACAAATAAGGTAAATGCCCCACTGGTGGAACATTACTCCAATTTAAAACATAAACACATAGACTTCCAGTGGTTTATTCTAGAAGAAATAACCGGAAATAAGAGAGGAGACAACATAGAGTTAAAACGCAAAAACGGAGAACAGTCGCATATATCAAGGTTTGATGCGGTTCAAAGGGGTTTGAAAACGAAGGAAGATTGGATGAGGTTAGTTAGATAGAAGTCCCCCTTTTCGTCTTATATGAATTTTGCTGTTTTATCTATTCCCGTTTGCTAAATAGGGTATAGAAATATACTCGTGTTCCTGTGGGCTCATCAATAAGATTGAATCCCCACTGAAATGGTGCTACCACTATGTAGATTTTAGTACCTTTTAACACTGGAGTCTTTTATATTAGAGCTCTATTGAGGGGCGCCATCTTTTGATGTAATTTATCCTAGTCATATGGGTGACTACATTGTGTGATCTGTATGAAATTAATAGCTTAGAATGATTTTTTTTTTTTATAAACATGAAGAATATGGCTAGGAACTTACGCTGTGAGGATCATTACACCTTTTAAAGATAATAGAAAAAGGGGCTTGATAACCACAATAGTGATAATAACTCAGTAATATGAATCGACAGAGTGCGAATTAATATAATTGCACTCTATACAGATGGTGGCCATTAATACGCTAATGAATGACAGATACGATACGTACGGAGGTTACGTAGATATCGGGAAGTTAATAGGCTACCCCGTTTCGAACTGGAATCTGTATTGTGCTAACATTATGAGACCCATAGTTGAGAATGCAACTTTATAAATATGCGAGTAGCATAGTAGGTAAATGAGAATACTTTTGCAAAAGGAACCTTATTCCCAAACAGCCATCACGAATCTTAAACATCATAATTTCACCCTTCTAAGATGGCGACCATTAGTACGTAATGTGACCCAAAGAAACTGGGACCACGTGTGGTAATGAGCACTTACTTCACGCTGCAACCGGGAAGTTAAAAATACGTCCGCGGACTGAGAATAGGTTGTTTGTTCCATGAGATACACAAGGACCCGTTTATGAAAGGGCGACTCAACAGGACCTATGGTAAGCCCCTAGGATGAGTATTTAATAGAAACTATTTGAAGCGGCAAAGGACAGGGGAGATAATGAAGATCTTTGTTTTTAGGATACATATCCTGGGGCGTTTTAATTTAATGTGTGAAGTTGTCCAACTCCCAAGTGAAAACTGATGTTAAAATCTATGCGGATTCAAACCAAATAAGAGGTAGATGTAGTTTACTCTTGTAATACCCTAATGGTTTTAAAAAAATGGATTAGATACAGATATTCTTATATATTTTTTTATGATTGGTCTGATCTGAAAAATAAGAATATCGCAAGGGGAGTATAAGGGACTGAAGAATAATTACATCGGTGCCTGTGGTTTCGCACTAACTACAAGGTGCCGGCCAAGATATACATGAAACAGGTATGCTGGCATCCTAGACATTTAAATATAGGAATGGGCTAGTTACCAAGGTCCCATTAATTTTGGTCCCCTAACAAAATAATGTTTGCATCGACAGGTCATACGTGAACCTGTTATCAAGATATACCTCAACAGAACGGGTATTTGATTGATTTCACACTGGTGAGTACACTACCAGGGTGAATAAGAAATATTAATAATTGTGGCCATAAGAACGAATGGGTGGATAGATGAGCTTGTTCATTAAAGATAAAAGTATAAATGAGGTGTTGAATGGTCTGAGATGTATACAGGAACACTTATGAGAAAGATGATATAAAATTGGAGTGATGTAATGCAATGTTTGTAATTATAAATTCATGAGATCTGTATAAACGAAACAGATTACATATGTTTCTCTTTTAAATAGGTTTTACGATTGAGTATAGGAGAGGAGAAAAAATAATTGTTGCCCTGATGAAGGTGGTTCCATTGCTTTAACCCACCGAAATGCGTCGAATCTTTGTCATTGAATTTGTTTTATACTGAACGAGGATTTTGACAAAGAACTAATGATTTGCATGATGTTCAGTATATATGTTTTTACAAATTAATGCACTTTATGACAAATGTGACTGTCTTTTTTGATGTCCTTTCCGATTTTAGAATTTGAATCATGTATTATTCATGTTTTTAGTGATGTTTTTAAAAAAAATGTAGATCTTTTTGATTAAATGGTACTTAGAAGTGTTTCGATATTCTTTTTCATTTTTGTACCTGTATTGCAAGGGTGGATGTTTGTGAGTATTCAAGGAGTGCTTGTGAATTGGTGTACCAAAAGGGAATTATACTTTTGACTTTCAGTCATGTTTGGTTCCCTGTCCCTTTTGGGCGGTGTGGGGCCCCTCTCACTGTATTTTGGATTGGGTGATTTGGAACAATCCGCTGCATTTTCAAGCGATGGAATGTTGGAGGACACATCTGACTTTGATAGCATGTACTGTTACCAACAGTATGGTCATCACTTTTTAGACAAATCCAGTATCCCATGTAATGTTTTTCCTTACCACCAATGGGAACATTGCCCAACACCACCAAAAGTTAGTTCAAAAACATTTGCACAGAAGTTTTCATATTTCTCACGGTGTAACACTTCTGACCCGACCTCATATTACTATAAGGTTGCACCTACAACTGCACAGAAAAATATGCTGACTAACACCAAACGGCTTTATTCTGCATCCTTTATTGCCCAACTGTCTGAACAGGGTTTCGACTTATGGAAGGACACTATAGACACAATCAGTCTGGGGTTCTAGGGAATGGCAAGTTCAGGGAACAGAAGCTCTATTTAGAGCACACCTCATCCCACAGCAAATCATCTTTTTGAATGCAACTGTGCAACAGACTACCTGTCTTGGATTAGCCAAGAACAAGGATTTGAACACACCTCGGATTCCCACACCATCACACATTAATTTTACATCACGTGGAGGGGATACAAAAGATGACATCATGCAGTACAATACTTCAGACCCCAATTGGAAGGGATGGTTAGTTTGGCCCACAGACACAAACAGATGTCAATCAAGATTCAGGGGTACAACCAAAGGGTTTAGTATCCATAGGCCATACCCACGATATGTACAAAGAGAACATCCGGGGGTAGTGACATCCTACAGTGTTGGGAAGTTATGCCTCAATTGGCTAAAAACCTCGACACTGTCCCAGGTGAAACAGCACTTACCCTTGCTCTCAGATGAGGTGGATTTAATGGATTTTTTTACTAGG
Source organism: Calotriton arnoldi (assembly GCA_963921515.1). Lineage (NCBI taxonomy): Eukaryota > Metazoa > Chordata > Amphibia > Caudata > Salamandridae > Calotriton > Calotriton arnoldi. The sequence goes on from CAWUFW010005707.1 coordinate 624,740, forward strand.
TCCCCGAAAGCCAAGTCAAACGTTTCTATTACGCTGTCTATATTGAAATCTGGAAAATCTCTCAACAAGAAGCTGCGGAGAGACTTCGTGAAATAGATCAAATTAACCTAGAAAAGGCACTAGCTGTAGTTGACAATGGTATGACTACATTAACATCCAGGATTTATTCACTGGGCAACATTGTATCTTCTGCTATTGATATACTAGAACAGGACTTGTCCATACTACAACACGGACAATCTCAACTACGTTCTATTATGTTAGTGAGCTGGACGCTGCAATCATTGCGCGCTGGTTATGTCCCTTGGCGCGTTATTAACAGTACGTCCCTATTTTCTGCATCTGATCTAACTGAGAAGCAGCTAACGATGGCAGGGGAGCAAAATATTCGATGCGTATTGAAAAACTGGACAAATTACCTTTTACTGTGGCCATCCACAGAATGGTTAATCCATGGCCATATAACACTACCGGTCACTACTTTCCAGTTTCAGTATTGCCTAGAACAACACCAGGCAGGCAGATATGAAGCGATGGGTAGGGAATTCATCAAGGAATCTTGGGAACTGCCGTACAGATTTCGATGCAGGAATGGGGACATGGAAGTGTTCCTTAGCAGTACCAACTAAGAGAATTCCTTAAGCGGATCTCTCATATGCCAGGATATCATGTGTCACGGGGCCTGTAATGGTTCGGTTGCAAACTTATCCTGTCACTTGAAAGGAACCCCCGCTGCCGTAATTAATCCGGTGTTAGTTACTTTCAAATGGGAGTTACTTGATGCTGAATGATCAAGGTTGTTGTGGGATGCTCCCGGGCATCGCATATCTTGTCACTGTAAGCTCCAGTGTTACTTACTGTACGCAAGTATTGTTTCCACCGACCCACACAATCAGGGAGGCGCTGTTATGGCCTCCGTTGAATGTTTCCTTTATACGGCTTGATACTTTGAGACGAATTAAAGCCATGCTTTTATAGCAAACCGTGCCCCTAATCTCCGCCCGGGGAAACTTATGATCTCCAGGTTGCAAGGTCCTCGGCTGAGATACAGGCACTAGTACGGACAAACTGCCCTTTCCATTTCACAGAAATGGTACAACGTATCTTTAACATGTCTGATATGACTGGTATTGTCCACCTATTTAAGACCATAGGTTCTGGACTGTTAAGCATCTTTCAGACAATCCTCAGAGTTATTCCCAACTTCATACACTTCATATTCGGAAGCGTTTTTGGAGGGCTTCCTCTGATCCTGTTTCTAATAGTAGGTATCCTGATTGTCATTTTTCTGCTACGCAATGGACGTCCCAGTCACCAAGGAGATGGAAAAAACGCTCTTGGAGCGCCGATACCATGATCGCATGGTAATCCATCTGGGCACACCTCGTCTTCGAGAACTGAGCGAGTCTTGGTTCTTGTCATTTAGACCAGTCTGGATCGACTGTATTCTGCCTGTCCTCCGATGCCTGATCTGCGGACAAGAATGCGTGTTGGACCTCTGTCTAATACTTCCAACAATTGCGCCACCGGATGTTGATGCTTTACTGGACCCGATAACGGCCCATGTTCTGCAGTGTCCTCGGCGTATTCCAATGTTGCTGTCTGCATTCTTAGAGCCAACACAGGATGCTTCAGCTCTTGTCGGAAAGGATATCTGCTCCTCAACAAATACTCAGGCCTTGGATGACACACTGACATCCCCAGCGGCGGCCTTGGAGAATACGGAGGAACATCTGCGCTCTATTGACATGATTTGCGAGGTGTTGCAGGGACCGTCGTCTGCGATTGCAGGCAACAGTGATGTTGCGTCTCCCAGCCAGAACACAAACATTTGGCTCATCGTGTGCTGGGAAAACAACCAAATTTGGAATTTTAAACAAGACACTTTTTCTAAAAACTGCACGGCTTTCAGTCACTCATTGTTCGGACTATATATACGAATACATTTAGTACAGACTTCTATCACATGCAATATTTTTTTCCTTTTTTGGCAGTTTTTTTGAAATTTTATGTTTTTTAAAGTATTATTTTTATTGGACTTATTAATAATTTGCGTACCACATTTAACCGTACGTTAGAATTGTTGGTATGTCGTCCAGTTGGATGAGGAGTGGGTGTTATGTTCCATATAGGTACCCCAATATCGGCTCGGGTAATGAATGCACCTTTCACCTACATTCCCCTGATATTACACTGCATAACGGTTCTTAGTACTGACCGTTTACCTAGTTACGGTAATGACTAAAGATGACATGGGGTTTTCTCTGAAATTATGCATGAGGATTCTTGGAATCACAGCAGGCCTACCATCTCCTGCATAATAACTATGTATAAGGGTCATTCCTTCGGTCATCCTAGTCCGACATGACACAGCAAGGTATATCCTCAATGAAAGAAAAAAATGTTCTCAGATCTATTCAGAGTAACACAGAGATTGTTATCCAAAAAGCAGATGAAGGTGGAGCTATAGTTATTATTGACAAAATCAAGTACAGGGAGAGTGTGAATGAACATGTCAGATTCAGCGACATATTTTCCCTTGAGCCAGGATCCTACATTGGAACTAAGTAAAACATTGGAGACAATTTTGAATTATGCTGAGGAAATGGGATGGATTACACCTTCAACTAAATCCTATCTAAAAGTAATTAATCCTACGAGACCCCGATTGTACATGCTCCCAAAAATTCATAAAGACCTGACCAACCCACCGTTTAGACCCATAGTAACAGGTTGTGGTACTATTTTTGAACCCCTTGGGCAGTATTTAGATTACTTTCTTCAACCATTTGTTCAAAACTGGTCATCATATGTTAAGGACACTAGTGATTTTTTGTTAAAATTGGAGTCCGTAACATTGGATAAAAAGACACTACTTTGTACAATTGACGTGAAATCGTTGTATACTTCGATTCCACATGCAGGAGGTATGGAAGCGGTGGAGTGGGCACTTCTTAATCAGCCAAAGTTAAGAGCGGATAAAGTTTTCTTGCTAGAACTTTTGCATTTTTGCCTATATCATAGCTATTTTCAATGGGAAGAACGGTTTTACCTCCAACTCATGGGAACATCTATGGGTTTCGCGGGGGCACCTGCGTACGCCAATACATACATGGCTAAATTTGAAGCTGACTTCATTTATAGTGATCATGAATGGTCTGATCATCTCCCTTTATACTGTAGATACATTGATGACATTTTTATGTTATGGACCAGTAGTCAAGAAATTCTTGAGCAGAAAATTGAACAGCTTAACACGTATGATGAACACATTAAATTCACACACACCATCAGTGATGTATCCATTGCGTTTTTAGATGTTATGATACTGCTTAAAGGTATGTGTATTCACACAGGTGTTCAGAAAAGAGACAGATAAAAACAATGCGTTATTGTTTCATAGTTTTCATCCGCAAAACCTTATCCAAAATTTACCCTTTTCGCAATTTTTGCGCATGAAACGGATTTGTTCTGATCAAGAGACATTTGAGACGAATCTACATGTCCAGAGTCAGAAATATATTGAGAGAGGATATCCCAAAGAAACCTTGGAAAACGCGATCGATCGGGTTTCAAGAAGAACACGAAGTGAGTTATTCAAGCCTCAAGTCAAATCAGCAAAAAACAGACATGTACTTGTGTCCAAATTTTCAACAAGTTCTAAGCAATTTAAAAATATTATTAATCGCCTTTGGGCTATGCTTCAGAATGAACCTGAGTTTAAAGGCTTATTTAGAGTGAAACCATTGCATGCTTATAAAAGGTCAAAAAATGTAAAAGAACTATTGATGGTCACACCTAGCAACAGAAATCTGAAAGAGTTTAAAGGCACAAAGAAATGTTTGAATTGTGTTAATTGTAATAATGTGATTGTGGGAAATATATTACAACATCCACACACAGGAGAGTCCATTAAGCTATTTCATAATTCTGATTGCAATTCATTTAACATCATTTACTGTATCAAATGCCCATGTGGATTACTCTATGTGGGCAAAACAGAGAGAAAAGTAAAAATACGTATGTCTGAACATAAGAGTACAATTAGAACTCAGAACACAACTAGTAGTTTGGCAATTCATTGGACAGAGGCACGTCACACCATAGCTCAGTTTAAGTTTCAAGTTATTGAGAAGGTAGTCTTATCCAGGAATGAATATTACTAGATCTTTACTTCAAAGAGAAGTGTATTGGATAAGGAGACTGGACACACAAGATCCCAAGGGTCTTAATGAAAAAATTGACTATGGATGTTATTTATGATGTTGTACCTGTGATAGGTTCATAAATGTTTTGGTATATGCAATGTCAATAAGACATTAGTAACAACACAGTGCTTCCTTTCTATTATCTTTGTTTTTTCTAAATTTTATTCATTTTTTCTTTGTTATTATTCTTCTAACGTTTCACATTTATCGTGTCTCTTACCGTTAGCGCCGGTATCATTACAAGTAAAAGGGTGTTCATTTGTTTATTGCAGTTTATTTTAAGAGATTGAACAAGGATATCTCCACTCCAAAAAATGCATTAAGAAAGTAAGAGTGTATGCGTTGTTGGTTGACATCAAACCCTGTCTCTTTTTAAAGGTTTAGGTTTAGTTTTTCACCCTAGGGTTTTGTAAGTTTGGTGAGGTCACGTTTCAGTAGTAGAACACACCCTTGTCAAAGATGGCGCTTAACTTTTTGCGCAAAGTCAGTTTCTGATGTTTAGCTAATTAGAGGATGAGGCGGGTCTTTCCGGTATTATATGTAGGCAGACGCGAAGCGCACACCCGTGTAAGTCTGGTGTGGTTACGTTTCAACAGTAGGACATACCCCTGTTTAAGATGGCGCTTACCTTTTTGCACAGAGTCTGTTTTTGATGTTTAGTTCATCTGAGGTTGAGGCGGGTCTTTCCGGCATTATATGCAGGCAGACGCGAAGCATACACTAGTGAGCAGTGAAAGCCTCAAGAGCGAGCCGTTTTGTTCTTTGAACCAGTTGAAGTAACCTTGGAGGTAAGACTTTGCGAATAGAAGGAGATAGGGTGCAACATGGGTTTGAAATAGGGCACTCATGAAGTGTCCACTTGGTTTTTGCAGACTCGTTAAGAAGTTGGAGGAAATCGTTTAAGCTGTTGCAGTATCGTTCGTAGGATCCTTAGGAGTGCAGAAGGTGGGCTGACGGCTGTTTTAAGTTTCGTGTAACTTTGTTCAGTAGTGTAGGAGTTAAAATTAAGATAACGGGTACAATTCTTGTGCTCCCTTACAGTTCGGTGTTATAGGACCTGCTAAAGTGAGTATACATTTGACTTGGGGAGATAGTGATGTTGCGTGACTGGTAGTTACGGGTCATTCTTACAGTACCACAGCATTGATCACGGAGACACTTGGTGATTAAGTTGAAGTCGCATGAGTGGTAGTCACGGGTTCATTTGTATTGCACAACTTTATTGTTCACTTAGGTCTTTCGGGCGTTTTTTGTTTCTGTGTCTAATTTCACGTTATCTTGTGTTCATCATAACTTCTGTATAATAGAGGGGAAGCACTTTGTACGTACATTGCACTTTCGCCTATCAAGGTGAAATATTGTCTAATGTTGAGCACATTGAAACCGCATAAAAATGTATTTTTTACACCCTCATGAATTGTGATATGTATATTGTTGTTTCCTTGCTCATTGAGTATGTGGTACAAAAAAGTGTTTTGTATTTTTTAGATTGAAGCCCCAGAGGAAGGGCCGTCAGGCCCGAAATGCATAGGGCATGAACGAATTCTTGAAGATGTATTGTGTATAAAAGAATTCTTGGAGATATTTAGTTTCATGCATAATGTTTTTTTGATTTTGGAAATGCACTAGCAATTTGATTACGAGTTTGATTGATGACTGTAATTTTGTTATAATCAGTCTCTGATAATAAATGTTTACAGAGATTTATAGAATTTAAATATTGATTTATGTAATTTGATTGAACAGTGCAGCTGCACCTAGTAAAAGTGCAAAGTGGTCAGGTCAATGAGACGTGAAACATGATGATTTAGCTTGACGTGTTCAGACAACACGTACTCCACTTTAGCACGCTTAGTCTAATAGGTTTAAAAAGAGAACAGTGTAGTTAACACTTGAAAAGGAGAGGAGTGCTCCACTCATTTATTTCAGTTTATATCCCCAGGGGGTACCACTGTGGGTGTGTGTACATGTACACACACACACGTACACACACGTACACACACACACACACGTACACACACGTACACACACACACACCTTGCTGAGGTAGTCAGAGGAGAAAAGGACTTCCATGCCGACACACTCACGCGAGACGCTGAGGTTCCTGCACGCAGACACTGCAGCTCCTGCACGCAGACACTGCAGCTCGCAGTGGTGTGACATCCCTTGCGGGGTGTCAATCTCGAGACCAAGACGGGGTCCCAGAGTCTCTCACTTCAGGTAATGGGGTTGACTTTATCCTAGAGGGATTCTTGGCTTTACACCCACATACATGCTAGGTACACTTGGGTACATCTAGTTGGGGTCTCATCGTAGGAGTACGCATTTACTGCTGTCATGTATTTTATATACTTGCCTGTATTCATTGTTTTAGCACGATGGTAGAAATCTACCATCCTTTTACTCTTAGTGCTTATAATCATTTATATCTGTTACTGTCTAATGGTTGTTTCAGCACACCTATTTTACACTAGAATGACGCTGGTTCAATAAATGCTTATTGAAAAACGTCCCCACTGTTTATTCTGTGTATCTCTCTGAGACAAAGTGAGCACGAGTGACTGAGTGAAAAGTATCGCACTGTTTCCACGATCCCTGATGGAACAGGGTTGTCATGTTTGATAGTTTTATAGGTTTATAGGAACTACATGACAGTTGCTATACGTCCGAGAGCCAGCCACGTATCTGGCATCCATACTACGGGAGTACGTCCTATTTGAGAGACACTCGGGGTTGGGAATAAATTGGGCAAAGTCCACGGTCTTCCCATTAACTAAATGCACTCAAGAAATTGTCTTGGAGTATCTTCTTGCCTGGTCAATGGAGCCAGTTAAATATTTGGGGGTTTGGGTGCACAGAGACCCTGATACGGTGCTCAGTATGAATTATGGGCGCGTGATAACCAAAATTACCGAACAAGTCGCCCGATGGACGCGTCTTCCATTGTCATTGGCAGATAGAATTGCGGTGGTGAAGTTGACTATTCTTCCCCAACTCTTCTACTTGTTTGTAAACATCCCAATAGCCCTGAATTTGGTACTCTTCAAAACTTTGCAGTCCTGTTCGTTGGCTCTGGTATGGGCTGGTAAGCAGCCGAGATGTAGCTGGGGCACTCTGACGCTGCCGTTTGAACAGGGGGGTTTGAGGCGCCGGATCTGCGTCTGTACTACCGGTGCACACAGGCGCAATTTGCAAATTATTGGCATTTCCCCCAGCGCTATTTTCTGCACTTAGCTGTTGAGGAGGACACTGCCTTTCCAATCCCACTAACTGCTATGGTCCTACATAATAGTGATGGAGGTACCAGGAAAGAGATCAACACGGTAAGAAGCACTCAAGGCGTGGAGGCTCTGGGTGCCCGTGCGGGGAGGGAGTATCTGTATGCGGCAGACATGCCAATTGCTGCGCACCCGGGTATTTCCGCAGCGCAGGAGCGTGGGGCATTGAGCGTCCTGCAAAATGCTGGAGTCACTAGGCTCAGGACATGTATATTAATGGACTGTTCCTATCCCTGGATGACTTTCTGGCTGGGCAAGCATATGGCAATGCATGGGTTTATGTACACCAGATTACGTTTGGCTGTGCGAACTCTTTACCCCGAGTTCCCTCAAGAGCCTAAGATGCTGAAAGCTCTACAAGTGGTTTTAACAGTGGGGGAAAGCAAGGGGCTGATTAGACTATACAATGCATCCCAAAGGGAAAATGACAGGTGTGGCGCCTCATCTCTTCATAAATGGAATTATGAGCTGGTTGTCCCTATGGCCTGGGAGGTATGCTGTGCATTGACTGGGCGCTTAACTGCCAATTGCAATCTCTGAATAAAACATTTTAAATACCTGCATCAGCTGTATTATACCCCTGCGCAACTGATGAAACCTGGTTTACGGGAGGATGCTAGATGTGTAAGATGCAGGCATGATGGGGCTAACTTTATGTACTGGGCCTGGGGATGTGCTGCTATACACAACTTCTGGCAGCGGGTTGTGCAGGTACTGACATGACGTTGGATATGGTTATTTTTTTTATTTTTATAGTTTTATAGAGCGCGAACCAGACCCGTGAGGGTATCAGAGCGCTTTACATGATTAAGGGGGGGATACAACGCTTAAGGATGGGAGGTGTCAAATTGGGATAGATAGGGAATACATTATACAGGAGGAGCAGGCAGTTTAAAGTCCAGGTTACATGTGGGGAAGAAAAACAGAGACTTAAAGCACGTGGATAGAATATACAAGCACGCAGTCTAGAGACCAAGCTACATGTGGGGAGAAAAAAACAAAGTGGATATAGCATATAAGAAGGCTCGCAGTCTCAGCTCTTGGGGGGATGCCCAGAGTGCAGCAAGATGTATCATCCATAGAAGCCATGAATGCCGCGGTGGAGGGTGGAACATGTCGATGAGGTGATTGTAAAGTGTTCCTTAGACGAGGTATTTTCCCATTAAGAATGTTTTGGTTTCTTTCTTAAATTGTGCCAAGGACGGAAGTCTTCTGATGGCGGGTGGGAGAGAGTTCCAAATTCTTGGTGCGGCCCCAGAGAAGGCCCGATTGTAGGTTTTTTTCTTCCGAAAGCGTGCTGGTTGCAACAGCAGGTCTTTGGCAGATCGGGAGTTTCTGGTCCCTCCAGATACCACGAGTTTTTGTGCGAGAAAAGTAGGGGAATTGGAGTAAAGAGCTTTGTGAGTAATGCAGGCCACTTTAAATTGGATTCTGGCCTGAAGGGGAAGCCAGTTCAGAGCTTTGAGGTGAGGAGAGATGTGGTCGAATTTCTTTGTGCCCGTTAGGAGTCTGGCGGCGGTGTTGAGGCAGGCTTTCAATGGGGCCAGAGAGCTCTTGGGTAGCCCTGCCAGAGTAGAGCATCCATATTCTAGTCTGGAAATGACTAGTGCCTGGATTGCCGTTTTAAGGTCGGAAACTTCGAGGAAAGGTTTTAGGTTTCTTAGGTAACTCAGGTGGAATCTAGCCGTTTTGGCCATTGAGTTTATATGGCCACGCATATTCAGGCTGCTGTCAAGGGTTATTCCAAGGGATTTCGCCGAGTCAACAATGGTAGGAGGGCAGTTTAGTGCTGTGATTGTCTTGATCCATTCCTGGATGTCAGGATTGGTTTTGGGTGGGGAGATCAGAAGAAATTCAGTTTTATTTGCGTTGAGTTTAAGCTGATTGGCGGTGAGCCAATGGACTGTCAGCTTCAAGGCCTCGTTCAGGGAGAAAATGTCCTCAGGGGAAGAGATTTTTATGTAGATCTGTGTATCGTCGGCGTACATGAGGTAGGACATGTTGGCGGCACGAAGCACCTCGGTGAGAGGTTCAAGGTAAAGATTGAAGAGGGTAGGGGAGAGGGTTGATCCTTGAGGGACTCCGACCGAAACCGGAGAGGCGGCGGAAAGATTACCATTGATGAGGACTCTCTGTGAGCGGTTTTGGAGGAAAGATCTAAACCATTCAAGGACGGTGCCATCCAACCCCATTCTGAGTTTGAGGCGTTCTAGGAGAATTTCGTGGTTAACCGTATCAAAGGCGGAGGACAGGTCTAGAAGGATTAGGAGACAGGTGTCGCCTAGGTCGAGGGCTTGGAGGGCGTCATCCACAATGTGGAGGAGGGTGGTTTCCGTGCTGTGTCCAGGTCTGAACCCTGATTGGAAGTCATCTAGTAGGTGAAAGTTGTTGATGTGTAGGCTTAGCTGCTGTTGCACACATTTTTCTAGAACTTTGGCAAGGAGTGGGATGTTGGATATGGGTCTGTAGTTCTCAGCGGAGGCAGGGTCCAGCGTGGGGTTTTTTAGGATGGGGACAACTTGGCCAGCCTTGAGCGAGTCAGGAATTGAGCCCTGTAGGAGGGAGGCGTTGATTATTGAGGTCCAGGAAGGGATGATAGCCTGAGAGGCGGCAGCTAGGCAGTTAGAGGGGAGAGGATCATTAAAGTGATTGTTCGGTTTTAAGGAGGCAAGAATTTTCGAGATAGAGTATTCGTCGTAGATTCTAAAGTTGGACCAGTGCGCAAGGTTCTTGGGTGAAGTTCGGGAGGACAACGCAGAGAGAGGAGGTGGGGCAGGCAGAATTTGTTTTTGGTGGTGAGTTGCGGATTTAAGTTCATTTCCTAGGGCAGAGATTTTGTTGCAGAAGAAGGACGAGAATTCCTCGCTTGATATGAGGGGTTTAGGTGAGACTTTGGAGGTTTTCGCTAGTTTGTTGGATTGGTGTTTGACCAAGTCGAACAGCTTGCGAGGTCGATTTTTGGTATTCTCCAGTTCAGTTCTGAAGAATTCTTTTTTGTGTTGAGAATTTTCTTATTGTAGGCGTTTCTGGCCTGGCGGAGAAGTTTTAGATGTGCTGCTGATGGGTGTTGTTTCCAGATTCGTTCAGTTTGTCGAAGGGATCTCCTCTCCTTGTTGAGGGATCCGCTGAACCAGGGATTTCTGTCTTTAATCTGGGTTCTTTTTAATTTTAGTGGTGCCAGGTCATCGAGAATGTTGGATATGGTTGAGGAGTAATGTTCCGCTAGGTTGTCGACCGAGGTGCACTGAGGTGGGGGGGAGGTCGGACTCACAACGCGCTGCCAGTTTCTCGTGGTCGAGGTTCTTGGTGTCTCTAACCCATTGTTTAGGAATCACGGGTTGAGGGGTCCATGTTTTGTGGGTGCTGGGCAGGAGGAAGGTGATGGCGTGGTGGTCGGACCAATCACAAGGGTCAATAGAGATAATTTTGACCGCTGATTCTTTGGCAATGATCCAGTCTAGTGTGGCGCCTTTCGAATGAGTAGGGAGTGAGCAAGCTTGGATAAGGTCTTGATCAGCCAAGAAGTCTCTGATGGCATTGACCTGAGGGTCCTTAGGATCATTCCAATGCAAGTTAAAGTCGCCAAGGAAAATGTCAGTAGAGTTTGGAGAAACCTTGGCTGTGATGATTTCCATGAGGAGGTCCGTAAAGGCGTCGTTCTTGCCTGGGGGTGGTAAAAGATGTGAAGTTTGCACAGCTGTGAGGTGTTATTGGAAATGGCGAGTGCGAGGTATTCGCAGGAATCTGTAGGGTCCACCGGCAGTTCCTTAATACAGAGATTGGAACGGTAGATACAGGCAATGCCACCCCCTTTTTCTTTGAGTGCCTGTCCATCCTTACGATGTTATAGTTGGGCGGGACTAAGAGGTCTAGGTAGGGGGATGAGGATTCCTTGAGCCACGATTCAGTCAGGATCGCTAGATCCGATTTATGACTCAGGATGAGGTCAGCGACATCAGATGCATGCTTAACAGCTGACCTGCAGTTTATTAGGAGGCCGGCTAGGGAGGGGTATGAAAGGGTGTCGCGGGTAGAAGCAGAGGTGGGAACTTTAGCTAGGTTGCTATTGACCACCCCTCTGCTGCGGAGGGTAGCAGATCTGTTAGGGTTGGTAGCAACCGTGCAGATAGGGTGTTCTCCCCTTAGGTCTAAGGGGCATGAGGTTGTCAGGGCTGAGTCGTCGCTACTGAGGAGGTCAGCCCCCTCTTCCTCCGTGAGTTCTGAGGGATTGATCATGCCAGGGGTGGGTTTGTAGGTGTGGAGGAGAGCAAGAATTTCCTTCTCCGAGAGGTGGCAGGGTTGCTTGCGTGGGCGCAAGTGTCTCAGGGATAGTGGTAGTGGGTGAATGAGGGGCTTCGTGAGGGGGATGTGGGTCGCATTCTGTGAGAGCAAGAGGCTCGAGAAGGAGAGTTCGGTGATGTGAAGGAGGTGCTTTAGGTCCAGAATCGATTTGTGGATGCTCAGTATTAGTTCGGAGGATCTGCGGTGGAGAATATCAATATCTCTAAGAGAGGTATGTTCTGGCAGGCCGGGGGCCAGTTGCAAGGGAGCGGTTCTGATAGTATGTGCTGGTAGCCTGGGGGTGGGTTCTGGCAGGCTGGGGGCCCGTTGCAAGGGAGCGGTTCTGATAGTATGTGCTGGTAGCCTGGGGGTAGGTTCTGGCAGGCCGGGGGCCCGTTGCAAGGGAGCAGTTTTGATAGTATGTGCTGGTAGCCTGGCAGTGGGTTCAGGCAGGCCGGGGGCCCGTTGCAAGGGAGCGGTTCTGATATTGTGTGCTAGTAGTCTGGGGGTGGGTTCAGGCGGGCCGAGAGTTGGTTGCATGCGAGTTGTTCGGGAGGAGTGAGGGGGGCTAGGTCGATCCGCGTCCCTATGGGAGGGGAGGTCTTGCGGGCAGGGGGCCAAAGGGGTGGGGGCAATTTCGTCTGACTGCTTTTGTAGTCTAGTGGTGGGGCTAATTAGATCCGAGTACTGGGCCCTATTAGGTGTTTCAGTGACATAGTTGGGGGCCCTTGTGGGAGTTTCGGTAGCTCGGAGTACAGGAAGATTACGCGGGCAGGAGGTTAGGGGTTTAGGGACACGTCTAGTGTTATGTGCTGGAAGCGTGATGGTGAGGCCGGGTTGACATGTTAGGTGGGCCCTGGGGGGAGTATCGGAGGTCGCTGGAGCGGGGATCGCAGGGAGGTCTGGGTTAAGTGGAGTGGGTGCGCAGTGGATGGCATGTGTCGGAGACATTGTGATAGGGCTGGGTCGTCCCCTGACGAGGTTACTGGCAGGAGAGGTTGGTGAGAGGCAAGGTGCATTTGGCCGAGTGGGCGAGGGGTGGGGTGGGGCGGTGAGCGGTGGAGCGGCGGGAGCGTGAACTGAGACGGGTTTTGAACATGTTTTTTAAGGAGGGTGAAGAGGTCAGCAAATTTGATAAGGTTTTTGGGAGATGCTTGAATTAGGATAGTGCCGCTGTTGTATAAGGTGATGGTAAGGTCAGCACGCAGGTTTGCAGATGGAGTGATTGTGAGTTTTTTTCCGTGAGGGATGTTCCTTGCTTCTTGTACTTTGAGGAGGCTTGAGAAGGCATTACGCCAGCGAGATATTTTTCTGGAATGGAAGATGAGGTCGTTGATGACAGTGCCCTGGTTTACGCAGAGACGATGATCAGATATCAACGTCTCAGGATGGCTTTTCAGGATGGAGTGTTTGAGGGCTTTGGAGGCGGATTTGGAGAGATTAGGAGGATATATAACTGTGTAGTAGTTGTCTCCCGTGGAGGTCAAGCAGGGCTCTGCCATGCTGGGGAGAGTGATGATGCCACCGCCCCAGTGGTCGGATTGCGAGGAGAGATGTATCCGCAGGTCCGTCCTACTATCAAGGATTGCTTATGGAAAGTGTTTCCGTGTCAAGATGGTCAGATGAGCAGCGAAGGCAAAGTAGGTAGAAAGGGCTGTAGTCTAAGAGCCCATGCCAAGATGGCCACTGTAGGGGGTCTTCTTTCGGATATTGTAGGTAGCCACTGGCTAAGAGCTCTTTCTATTGATGTGAAGGCGTGGATCAGTCCGCTTTCATTTACTAAAACTAGGAGAGGTGAGGATCAGTCCTCTTTCAGTTACTATGAATAGGGCAAGTGGGTTTTCAAGTTGAAAGAGTTGTAAAACAGAGGTCCGTGCCAAGATGGCCACTGATGCAGACCTCTTTTTGTTGTTGTGGGTGGCTTCTGGCTTAGTCCTCTTTCTATTGTTGTGGAGTCAAGGAACAGTCCACTTTCCCTTACTATGCAAGGCAGGTGAGGATCAGTCCACTTTTACTTGCTATGATTAGGGCAAGTGAGGATAGCTTCTAATTGTGTAATGCAAGCACACTCAGAATGGATGCCCCTGTACGTAAATGGTTAATGGGAGCGCCAGCACATGGAAGGTTAAAATGGCCGTCTCATACAGTTTCAGGCTAGGGAGTGTATGAGATGGATGAGTAGGCACATAGGAAGTCTGCCCCGTTAAAATTGAGTTAGGATGGCGAGGCGCTCACCGTTTGATAGTTGAGGCAGGCAGGCAGGCAGTCAGCTGATATGTGTCTCATAGGCAAGGCGAGCCGGGATCACAGTGCGAAGGGATACAGGCAAGATGCCCGGCGGGGCGCTCCCTGCTTCTACCAGGCAGTAAGGGCAGGTCCGTCTGTCTAGTGAGCTAATTTACAAGCTCAACGGCCGGTCCGCAAACCAGCCGGCTTTCTACTGGGCACCGCGAGGACACAAAATCAAAGGTGGGCGGAGGGAGCTCGACCACGGCATCTAACTCCGGTGTCAGACGGCGTCGCAGGCGGGACTCGGTTCGGCATCAGCGGCGTGCGGATGGCAGGCTCAACGTCGGGATCGATGGCAGGCGGAACGGCAGGTTCCCGCACCTGCATGAGAAGCGGGTAGAGGGCGGGCTCATCAGATGCGGGTGTGAGGAGAGCAAAACAGCGGCATCCGCACCGGCCTCAATCTCGGCAACGGCTGCAGGCAGAGAGGCGGGCTCAGCCTCGGCATAGGAGAAGGCTCAGCCTCGGCATCTTCTCCGAGGGTAATTGCTCACCAGGGCTGCTCGAGCCCGCTTGATGCCCGCTTGATGCCCCGCCAGACGATCCTTGGAGGGGCGAATCGAGGAACCGCTTCACAGCAAGGCACCGCGGCGTCTCCTCGAGAGGCGGCCAGGACGGTGGGTGTCGGAGGGTGTGCGGCGACCTTCTCTTGGAAAGTTTTTCGGCGCAGGTAAGTCCTGAGTAAAGGAACTTATGTGGTGTGCTGCAGCGAGAGGTGGATGGCAGGGTTATCCGGGGATAAGTTCCAAATTCGGTGATCCCCAACCCGGGAGCTTCTGAGGCAGAGCTCTACCTGGCGGCCATTTTCAGCCTGTATATGATTGAGTGCACACCAGAGCTCTGTCTGCTGGGGATGATGAAGATAAAGCCATATAACCGATGTATAGTTGCTATTTCTACTCTGTTTGCAAAACGTGCCGTCGCAATGCATTGGGGGGGCAGAACTGTCCCAACTTTGGTAAAATGGATGAGGGACCTTGTGTATTGTAAAGAACAAATGGAGGTATATGCTGAGGAGCTGCCGGTGTCATCCAGACCTAAGGACTTTTGGTCACCATTGACAGCGTACTTGATGGAGCACCCGGACATGTCATAACTGCTTGTGGGTAACTAGCATATTTGTGTTAGTATTGTTTTGTAAGACTAGGAAGTGTAAACTAACTACAATTGTGTTGGGAATACGTTATACTGCTCTGCACGCTCTGCCGACTGTTTATGGTTAAGATAAGGGGGAGGGTAAATAAATGCATCCTATGTGTTATCCTGTTAAGTTGCAGCGTGGGCACATGTGCATGCTGTAGTATGTAATTTGGCTATGTAATAAATAAATAAAAATTAAAAAAGGTTGTCGGTGGGGATGTTAAAGACAAAGTTGTTGGAGAATTTGCAAAACCCCTCCAATTGAATGTGAATGAAGAAACTGTTTGTGGCCATATCCTTACTGGTGTAGGCAGAGGTGATGACAGAGGAGATGGCATTGAAACATTATCAAATATTGCTTTTTTAATGATGGGGGACCTGCATCGTAGTACAGTATGCTTGATGCACTCTAGTCAAATTTTCCCCCAAATGTTGTGAGACATTACTTGTGGTTGTTCCAATGGGATGTCCAGGAAAACTATTTTCATAACAGTTCATGCACCACAAAGCACGTCTCACTTGGAAAGTTCGGAATTTGTGAAATGAAGGTCCAATTCTCACTTAACCTGGTCAACAGGTTGCCTCAAAAGCAGAATGCCATTGCTTCATGATATTCACTTGAGTAACAGCTATTTTTGTTCATGTTGGCGTTTATGCTGGCTTTATTTCTTCACTAGGACAAAAATAAGTGTAGAGCCAACTACAACTGGAGTTGATATTGCATCAAACTGCTTTGAAAATAAAGAACTGAAGAAGGAAGGAAGTACTCCAAAAAGTCTTAGTAGGCCAGATCTGGTGCTTTTATAAATATGGACTATGCCTTTTGTGTTTGAGGCATGGACATAGTGTGCAATAAATCAGTTAAATGAGTCTGGAAAAAAGTCTGCAGGAGCTGCTGAATTTCAGTGCTCATCGGGCTGGTTGTATAGCAAATGTTTCCACCACAGAAATTAGAGGCATGACTTTATCTTTCAGAATGGCAACATGCTTGTTTAGTTTAGGGCAACACTTTAAGCATTTTATTTTTGGAAGATAAAATGTAATACCACAGCATTTCACTTTCACTCATTTTCATCTTTTTAACAATCAATTCTTACACAAACTCCAGAGTCAACCCACAGCAAAATTAATTTGTCCTAATTGAGTACAAACCATTTCCTAGAAGTGTGATAAGAGGGAATGAATTAAGAAGGTCCTGTAAGCAGTTTACAAGCAAGACTGGATTTCAAAGTGTTATAAGTATCATGAATAGTGACAGCATCACAACGGAGTGAATGTCCTAGAGGACTGATTGATTTGGATGTGCTATTGAATGCCGGGTTTTTTTTTGTCCAGCAATTATATTCAAATGCGAATTTCCTTCCAAGTATGTTGCAAAAAAGTATTGTGTATGGTTTCTTACCACCTAAGGGATGTGTTTTTCTGACAAACTAAGAAATGAAACGTAGTGATAGGCAAGGAGATTACTCCATTCAGGAGCAGATAAGATGTGGGCCTTCAGCTACTGAGAATAGAGCGTTGCATCTGTTATAGAGATAGAATATTGTCCAGTGCCTTATTTTTGAATATCATTATCTATATTGAGGTTAAATTATAGTAGAGAAAGACAGCGGATTTGTTTGAGCTGCCATGGCGCTTTATTCATTTTAAGAGTTTTTTTGTGCCTAATTCATTTGCGTTAATACACAGATTTGAGCTGGCCCTTCTTGTAGAAATTTAAAAGTTTGTTTGAAAGATGGAGGGCAGAAGAAATAATTGTTGAGATAGCGTATTTGCATTTGGAATGTGTTTGAAAGCCATTATCAGTAATCTTAAATGTGCTTCGTGTTATTTGTATCAGTTTCTCAAATTCTTTCTGCAGATTCCCTTTGAGTATGCCTGCTCTTTTATAGCAAAAGACATACAAGTGATGGACGGAATGCAGAACAAATCAAAACATTCACCCCCAGTCAAGAGATCTGGGTTAAATCCATCATTCTTTTGCTCCCCATGCCACCCCAGTTTAGACCTGGCCATATGCAAATAAGTCTTGACCCTGTGGCTCATGGGAACAGTCCAGCCCGAACTGCCAAGCCATGCCCTCCCTGGACCGGACACAAGCATCCTAGGACCGGTTTCGGGGTTTCACCCCTCATCAGCCAGGATAGCTTGAATCCAGTGGCACAGTGAGCCCGGGACCCATGTATGGGCATACCCGGCGCACTTAGGGTGAGAAAGCAAAAGACATACATGTGTCTTTTGCTCTTATAGCAGCATATATCTAGGTATATACAAATCTTTTCTTTTTTTACAGGATGAGGTCCCAGAAGAAAATCACTTACATTCATATCTTTATTAAGCTTAGACAGATGTTTTTTTACTGCACTCAAACCAGAAGGAGAGAGCCACCGCTGGCATAGCCTTACCACACTATACGTAGTCTTAGGAGTATATCAGATATACCTAGGATCTGGTCTGTACATGCTTATGTCAGTATACTTGCAGATTGACCTTCCAACTCTGAGATGGACACAAAGCTGGTCAATTGATGGCACGAACACTAAATTTTGATCTTGGAGCCACTAATGGTAGATGTCCATCGGACTGACGGGGCAATTGAACATACAACAAGCTAGGCCATAGTAGTAGAATTGACTATTGTTTGGCATGTATTAAGCTCTGGCCTGCCATCTTGGACATGGAAGTGATAGACCGAGTAGAGTAGACGGTAAAAAATAATGCCCTTAGTTTGATATTGTGTCAAACTAGTCCCAGCTTATGTAAGCAATGGAAATAGAGCTATAGGTGAGCTCTTGCCTAATAATAGCTTAAAATCTATTAGGTGGGATTGGGTAGTAAGGAATCCTGCAGCTCTGGATATTGAAAGGGAAGTGTCATTGCGGACTACGAGTATCTGTCCAAACTACCTCCTGAGTCTAGCCATGAGAAGCTTGCATGTAACCATGACAAGCTATTTAATATTACAAGGGAAGTGCTGTGCAAAGACAGAAGGAAAGGGAAGCCCTCCCCAAAGCCCAATGCCTGGTAAAATGGAGATTGTAGAGTGGCCAAAAGTGAGCTCCTTGTGGCCATTAAATCTAAATCTCAAATAGAGATAGTTAAATGCAGGTCTCACTATCTGATAGTATCAACAAATGCAAAAAGGGAGTGGGAGAGTTCACTATGGATGAATTTGCAGGAAGCTCTGGCCAGCAAGAATACCAAGGCATTCTGCAGAACAGCTGTGGTTTGCATAAATGGTTGCAAACCCACGCTTGATTTTTGTATCCAACCTAATGAGTGGTAGTGCATTTTAGTCAGCTTTACTCTGTTAAGTGTAGGACTACCAAGGTTAACAGTGTGCCACTAGGTATTGGAGCCCTACCCATTTCTTGTAGCTTGAAATTCTCGCTAAAAGAAACAAACTCAATCAACGCTTGTATTCCAGGTTGTGCCCCAGGCCCAGACAGAGTACCTAATGATCTGCATAGAGAAAATCCACAAATTTGGTGGCCGTATATAAACCTGTTCTCCAATAGTATGCTAGCTGGTATGAACATTACCCACTCTTGGAAGCTAGCTGAAATTGTTACTATATTCAAGAAGGGTGATGAGGCAAAACCGGACAATTATAGGCCCATTAGACTGATTGACTTTCTTAAAAAAATCTTTAGTAAGCAGGTTTTGGAGCAGCTCCAAGATTGGATTAGTGAAGAGTGTTCTATCGGATTGGCAGGCTGGTTTCAGATCCAGCGTGAGTATTGTAAATCAGATCTTTCGATTTGTCTGTACTTATTGGAAGGAGGTGATTATTGACAAGGGTAAACTATACCTTTGTTGATCTTCAATCGACTTTTGATATGGTCCCCCGAGACAAGTTATTGAGAGTACTCGAAGACATGGGTGTTCCCGCCCCTCTCTTGGATATTTTAGTGAAGTTACACACCAATACCCTTGCTGAGGTGAGATGGGGGGAGGAAGGGGCATTGACGGAACCCATTCACGTTGATCGAAGGGTAAAACGGGTGCGTTCTGGTACCAATGCTGTTTATATATTAATAGTGTCATTGAGTTTCTCAATAAGGATGGATGTGATGCACCCAAAATAGGAGGGCAGACGGCCCCTGCACTGCTTTTTGCAGAGGATACTCTAATTTCTAAATCGTCACAGTGACTCTAGTAGCTTTTAAATGAGTTCTAGTTCTGTCTTGAGCGGGGTCTGGAGCTTAATGGCTCCAAGTCCAAATGTATGATTTTTCCACACAGATGATAACCCACTGTAAGAGACAGAAGCTGGTGGATGACATCCCTTTAGAAGCAGTGGCCAAGTTTGATTATCTAGGTATAAAACTCACAAGAAGTTTATGCTGGTCTCCGCAAATGGAAAGGGCACAGTTGTCCTTGGTACAACACACTGCAAAAATTCATAGGAAACCTATCTAGAAGGGTGGCCCCTGCACTAAGGATTTACAATGTTAAGGCTCTAGGGTCAGTCTTGTATGGCATGCAGCTATGGGGTGGTATAAAAACCTATAGCTTGACTATAGTGGAGCATATATTCTTGAGATCCTTATTAAACCTCCCAGCGAGTACTCCATTGACTCCCCTCTATCTAGACTTGGCACAGAAGAAAATTATTCATAAGATTGAATGCAGAATCCTCAATTTCTGGCAAACTGTTCTGGTCCACAACAGCATTAGAACCATACAGGGTGGGCCTTATAGGGCATCTGCGGCCTAGAGTGGGGGCGGGAGAAAACTCGCACTGGATTGGGGCCTACCTGGCCGATGCCAGAGGAGGGTGGGGATGTGGTGATTTCCTCCTCTCTTCTTTCTGTGGAATGGTACAGAGTGCTGCTTCTGGTGTTGGCCCGGCACCGTGAAGCCTTGCCTTGTTCACAGGAGAGGTGGATATCTGATTCAGATTTCCTGAACACAGCACCTATTGGCTCCATATTGTCTGTTGCATGACCATATAAGACCGGCTCCTTGGATCATTGTATGAACTGTTCTTAGGACGTTTTAGTGCTTTATATACCATGGGAATGACACTACTGCCCTAATGGATATGGTGAATGAGATCCTCTGAGGGAGGCTCTGGTCAGCGTGCTAGACTACCTCGGTGAGTTTCCCGTTTGTGGTAGCTGAGTGGGGGGATATTGGACTTGGTCTTGCCTAGACAAGGGCCAGGACTGGGATTGGCTGAATTTCGCTGGATTGAGAAACTGGTGTATGTACTCAGTGCACAGTGGAGAAAGTACATTAAAAAAGGGAACTTGCTGACTTATGATCCTTGACAACAGAGTGGATTGATCACAATCTGATCCTGGTTGGAGTGTATACGTGATCTAGAAAGGGGGTTCTACCTCTTACCTCGCATACAGGCATGCGGCCGAAAGCTAGAGGGGGCTCGGGGGCCATCTCGAAGACCCGTAACACTATTGAGGAGAGCGTAGCTAAGATGGCGTCGAAGTGTGCAACGGGTAATAATGGTGCAGATGGAGAGACTGCGCCGCACTCCAACTTGGACATTAAAAATCTAATAATGGAAGGAAATAAAACCATCACTGAAAAGATAGATGGAATGGCAGTCGCAGTAACTCTGCTCAGAAAATACATGGACAAATTACATGAACGAGTTAAAGATCTCGAATCGAGGATGTACACTGTGGAGGAAACTTTGGGTGCCCATACTAGTCAATTGAGAGACCAGGAATGGCGTCTACAACAACAGGAAATAAAGGCTGCAGATTTGGAAGATCGATCTAGGCGCAATAATGTATGTATTCTTAGACTGCCAGAGGAGACTAAGACTACATCCGTGGAACTATTTTTGGAGAACTGGCTTTCTAAGATGCTACCGGGGCTTAATATAGAAGGGGGAGGTGTATGTAGATAGAGCACATAGAACCCCGGATAGTAGACCCAAACCTGGTGCACCTCCATGTATGTTGATTGCCCGCATGTTGTGATATCAAGATAAAGTGGGTATATTGGTGGCATCACGTACGCAGGGGATAATAGAATACAATTGTAGCAGAATCTTTTTATCCAGATTATGGAGTAGCTACTCAAGCCTGAGACTCACGTGGGAGTAGATTGGCAGGGGAAAAGATACTTTTTTGAACGACCTGAGGAAGCTTTGTAGTTCATGGAAAATCATTGAAAAATGTTATCTGCAAATGTTTTGCTGGGTTTATTTTAAGTTTTGATGTACGCAGAAAAGGGGGCTCACATTGTACCAAATTACAGGGGGAGGTGTTAAAAAGGAATGAGACTAGAATTGGTGTTAGTCGGAGCCTAGATGGGTAAGATACATAGAAAGTTTTCAATATGCCTGTTGGAGATGGTGCTGCTGTCCCCAGGAGGAGCTGTAATTGGAATTCCGGAGAACATCGTGCTCTCAGGGGGAAGGCTGATTGTGTTTTTGTTATGGGGGATGACACCCAGAGTGTCCGATGTGATGACCAAGTTAGGGCAGGCCACGGGAGGGGAAGATTAACCTCTGCATTCATGCAGGAAGGGAGCAACTACAGTTTGGAAAGCGTTTTATATCCCAGTGTGGGTGCGGATGCATGGGTTAATTTACTCAATTATCAATGGCAGTGAACATTCTATCTTGGAATGTTAAGGGGGATTCATAATCCAATCAAGCATCAAAGAATATGGTCTTATGTATGTAGGCAGCAACCCATTTTCTCTTTTCGAGTCCACTCGTGGAAGGACAACCCTCCTTTCTTGGGAAGAGCTTGCTCCTTTGAGGCATCACTCAACTCATTTGCATTGTCCGTTTCAATATCTACTGCCTGTAACCATGATTCAGTACCTGTGATATGTCTTTAATATGCCTGTAATTACGGTTGATAAGTGTGTATTGATCCTGGAATGTGGAAAACCCAATAAAATGGTTTTTTTAAAAAACAATATGTAGGCAGCAAATATACTTGTGTTACAGGAAACGCACTTGCTGCCACAAGAGGTTGAAAAACTGCGAACCAGATTGGTATTCGTTTTACCTCCTCAGCAAGAGGGGTGCTGCTATGGGTGGATAATAGTGTTCATTGCGTGTTGATAAGGAATTGAAGGCTGCTGATGTTAGATATGTAGGCATGGTGGGGGAGATCGTAAGTAAACCTACAGTGTTGTTCATGTCATATCCCCCTAACATATATAACCCTGCCTTTCTTTGGGGAATTGACAAGTATCTTAGCTCCCTATGCCCATTATGATATTATATGAATGGGGTATTATAACTGTGTTAGACAAAGAACTAAATAGCTCTAGGCAGGAGACCCGACCACTGGGCAGGGTGGCTAAAGCACTATTCGACAGTATGGACATGTTACATTTAATAGAGCTCTGGAGGACAGTTCATGACCTGACTAGAGGCTATTCCTTTTATCCTCCACCACGTTATGTTTTCTAGAATAGATTGTACGATGATGCATCAGAAACAGGCACTGAGTTTGAGATGATATGGTATTTATACCGTACATTATCAGATCATGCCCCTTTACTCACTAGAATGCAGGGGACAGCATCACCGACCCCAATATTGAAATGGAGATTCCCAACACGTGCATTACATGATCGGGCATATAAAGACAATCCGGTAAGCGGTGAGGGAATATTTTGATTTGAACACTGGCACTGTCCCTTCAGTTGGAATATTGTGGGTGGCTTTAAAGGTGACTATTAGGGGTAAATGTATAGCCACTACTTACGGGGTGCACGCTCTCACTGATGCACACAGTAAGGAAATTGGAGCGTCAAATTGGGGATATTGACAGACAGGCACCATATACAGATTTGGTATGGGAAGAGTGAAGTAAATTGCAAGGGGAACTTAAGGCAAGAGAGACCCAGAGTCATCATGATTATAAGACCTATACTGAGATACAATATGGACAAGGCGATACACCGGGCCGGTTACTGACCTGGTTAGTTAATAGAGAACGAGAAGGTAATCCAGTGGTAGCGATAAAAGATGAGCAATGGTAGAATCAAAATGGCTTTGTCCCTACCTGAAATACCTCCTTGAATATACGGAGATTCTTCAGAGTACAGGAGTATGCTACAGCTGCATGGCCCAACTCGGGCTGCATGGTCCTGGACCTGGAGAAGGCCTTTGATTCGTTGGAATGGCCCTATCTTTTCGCAACACTGCGCGAATATGGGTTTGGGGACCGTTTCCTTCAACTGGTTAGATTGCTCTACGCACCACCCAACATTAGAATACGCACAGGTAGCATAATATCGGAGTGCATACCCATTAACAAAGGTACCAGGCAGGGTTGCCGCTTATCCCCACAGCTCTTCTCATTAGCAATGGAATCGTTAGCAACGAAACTGCATGCCCAGGGCGAGGACTGGGGCATCCAGCTGGGGGATGGTTTACATGTGGTCTCGCTATATGTGGATGACCTTCTACTATACCTCAAGGATTTACACAATATACCAAACCTAATTGCAGAAACATTGGGGTAATTTGAGACTATATCAGGGTTGAGGGTAAATTGGGCTAAGTCGTGCCTCTACCCCTTCAGCAGTGAAACCAGTAACCCAGAACTCCTCGTTAATAACTCACTCCTCAATTGGCAGCCTTCCACCTTCAGATATTTAGGCATTTTTATTTACCGTAGTCCCGCTGATATATTGGAGGGCGATTTGAGTCGAGCCATATCCTCCATCAGGTCACAAATAACATTTTGGAAAACTTTGCCACTAAATGTGATGGGCAGGATTGTCCTGACTAAGATGGTAATGTTACCTAGGCTCCTATATTATTTCTCCAATTTCCCCGTTTATGTTCCAACCAAAACGTTTCGTGAATTGGAACAAATGATTAGGGGATTTATCTGGAGTTCCAGCCGCCACCGGATAGCGCTCTGGAAATTATATGCACCCCCAGGTAGGGGCGGACTGGCTGTCTCTAACATGGAACTTTATTACTTGGCCTCTCAGCTTCAGTGGGTGGCGAAATGACTCACTGGACTAAATCTAGAATACACAGCATTGGCACTTCCACCATGGTCACACTCCCAGATTACCTTTTTATGCTGAACTCCTTAAGTTTATGCCACATTGTTACAGGACTAAGTGAACCTCACTCTATGGCTATTTAAAAAAAAAAAAAAAACGGTCTGAGATTAAATAGATCTAGCACCATCGCAATTATGGGCATTATAGAATTTGAGAATTGCCCATGTCGCCTTAGTAATTGTTAATACCCCCCTTGCGGCTTTTGTTTTTTAACTTGTCCCTTGTTTTTTGAATAGTATTGGACTTTGCCCCTAAGACTGAACCAGCACATCTGAAATAGCAGCCTAACAAAGAACAGGATTACCTACCCCACGTGGTCTTTCAGTACAAGGGTTTTGTGCAATGTAATAGGTGTGTATATTTTTAACTTGGCAAGTTAAATAGTAGGAGAACTTGGAGCACCATCAGAAATGAATAATATATCAACCTTTTGCAGGATATCACGCAAAATTAATGATGGTAGTGTCCACTAATAAAGTAATGAACACTTTGGAAGAATAAATAAAGAGAACCTTCCGTGGTAAGATAAACTAACAAATAACACCAACACGTTGATTAATACGAAGGAGAGGATGGCCCTAGCTAATATATATTCTCTCTATTTTTTTTGTTGAATAAGAATATACGCAGGTTCTATAGAACTCCACCTTGTGAGGAATTTTCCTGTACAGACCCAACAGATTTACCTGTGGTTGGCTAGGTTGTAAGGCATTTCACGGCTGAGCGTCTTGTTAGTATCTGTAAGTGACTGTGTATAAGCTATTTACTTACATCTGTAGTCACTCGAGGGCACGCATGGCACTGCGTCGTGGAAGCATGTTATTGAATCTTATTGCACTTATTTTTTTGTGTGTTGCACCGAATCCTCTCTTTTTCACTCCTCCACATCTTGGTGACGTAGTTGTTTCTAAAGAATCTGGACATACACCTCCCATACTTTGAGAATGGAAGGTTGTTGTGCTTTATTGGTAGCACTGTGACGTTTCCCCATAAATTCTCTTTTTCTTTTTAGATCTTTTATCCTAAAACACTGTGGGTGTTGTTTCTCATGCTGTGGGGATGTTTTTCTGGTCCAATCAAGTGTAAATGGTTGATAGCTGATGGGTTACTCATACTATTTAATTGTTTTTAGGTACCCCTACAACTAGTTGAAGGATATTTGTGTTGCAAGGTCCTGAGGAAGGTGGTCACACATTCCACCAAAACGCGCGTCGACCATACTGTGTGCGTTCAACCCCATGACTTGGTCATGGAGAATTATAATATCTTTATGTCCTTTTGACCAGTATGTTCATGAATTGTTTTTGGGTTGTTTGCCAGTTTGATTGGTGTGAATGTGAATTTGTCTATGGGATTAGATTGGATGGTTTTTTGTTATAGGGGTCCAATGATGAAAATCAATTTGATTGTACATATAAAGATATATAACTGTTGTGTTTTTTTTGTTTTAATTAAGGAAGAAAAAAGTTTCAAAAAGAAGGAAAAGATTTGTGATAGAATATTTATTGATAAACATGGATGTTTTTTAATGGAAAGATTATATAGTCAATCAAAATGAATAAATACAACTGTGAAATAAAGCAATTGTCGTCTTTTTGGTATGTTTTGTGAAATGAATATGTAACCCATTGATTTATTCCAGAAGATAAAGAAATAGAGGTCCAGAGGGAGGTTTATTATTTTTTGTGTTTTTGTACTTCTCTTTTCTCCCTGACCTATAGTTCTCCATAGAGGGGGTCCCTTTTCCAGAACACACTCCCAGATTTACCATCTTTTTCATCCAATGGCTCAGCCTCGCACCCAAACACCTATTTATTTGGCCTTAGCTCTTCGCTGTTACAAACGCAGCCTATATCTTACTAGAAGACAGATTCCGTACGCTCCAGTATTGCCCCTCTTAGGGACCCCGAGAAGAAAAACAGGCACCCCCAATAGCGCGCTTACACACTGGAATGCCACCGGGATACATACACTTGGCGACCTTTACACGGACGGCACTTTGACACCTTTTGATAATTTATCTCAAGAATACGACTTGCCGGCTGGTCAATTCCTTTTACATAATTCAATTATTCAATCTCTTACAACGGCATGGGGGGACATGAACACCGAACCGGAAATGCACCTGCTTATTCAGTATTTACATGTAATGGGCAATGGAAGTCACATAATACGTTGGCTGACGGAGGCTCTACTAACACATACCCTACAGCCTTTGACGTCCAGGGCTGGACTGGCCGTAGCAGGCACCGGGCGTTTCCCCGGTGGGCCGCTAGGGTGGGGGCCGGTTTTGGGCCCCTGGGGGGCCGTTTTTGTTACCGGGGGTCGGCAATATCGGCCCCCTGTAACAAAATCGGCCGAAACCGGCCCTGGCAAACAGCTCGGCTGCACCCCCCCTCACCCCAGGGGGGAGCGGCCGAGAAGTTTGCCAGGGCCGGTTTCGGTTCCCAGTTCGGCCCTGTTGACGTCTCTCCGCACCCGGTGGGAGGGGGACAGGGGATCTCCGTGGACTGACGGCGAATGGGACATGATCCTGGCTACTCCTACGCAAATACCACGGAACGCCAAATTCCGAATTATTCAGACCTATATTATGCATAGGGCATATTTTATCCCCTGATAAAATAAACAATTACTTTCAATTATTTTTTTTTTATTTTTTTTAATTAACTAACTCGGCTTGTCCGAGATGTATGCAAATAGGTGCCACATTGTTACACATGCTATGGTCCTGTCCCACATTACACCTATATTGGCAAGACGTGGCGCCAACATTGGCTACATACACTGATAGACCCCAGATGCACACATGGGAAGAATGTATATTGGGTCTTTTTCCTAGGCCCAAGAAGCACAGTCACTTCCAGATTCACATACCTGGGTCTTATTGTAGCCAAATGACTTATTACCAAGCGATGGAAAAACAAACACCCCCCCTGCCCTCACCAGCTGGAAACATTCACTGGTGGTATGGGCACAGGCAGAGAGCACAGCACTGCATAGAGAGGAGATAGAGGGTAGGCGTAATACCCCATCGCTCAGTGCTGGGACACGATATTGTCGGAGCTAAAACAAATAAACCAGGAATCTGATAGTAATAACTCGTTAGATGGTAATGGGACTGATGCACATCCATAAAATAATATATAACCCAGGTACAATACATGTTAATGTGGCACTGACACCACATGGTAGGGCACAGTGGATATACCTGGGGACGGGAACAACCTCAACTTTCCGCTTAATTTGATGTTCGGTGGAATGGGGATCTGAGGCTGGTAGGTAAATACCCTAATGGCATACTCATTTAAAAAAAAAAAAAAAAATTTGGAATGAAACGGACGTGCTAGTTTGTTTTATTAAGTTCATTTTCAAGTTAATGTACATTGCATTATGAGATATATTACAGATCACACGGGTCCAATTTAGCTGCATTGGGCAGATCGGTTCATACACAGATCGGGATATGGCAACTGGTGGAATAGTGACAATTACGAATTTCCTTACCGGGTTTATAAATATATATTGTAACTATTGCAACTGGCTGTTAAAAATATGACATATGCATGACACATCCACTAGATTCAGCTTGTAATGTGTTTATAATTCATGTTTGATCCCGTTGTATTTCTTAAACCATATATCATGTGAAATTTGTATCAATACTATGAAAACTGCAGTTAAAAAATGCAAATAAAGACATTTTTAAAAAAAGATGAGCGAGGGTATACCCTCACCACACATGATGCTATATTACAACGATTTGCCAGATTTTATGCTAATTTATATGCACAACGAGGTGACTATGGATGAGGTGGGCATGGACGCAATATTAGATGAAGCCTTGTAGTAAAATTATACTTCTTTTGAGGGTATTATATACGTTACAGGCCATGCCAATGAAGATCCCAGATGCCTGTTTCAAAAGATTGGAAGTGTTGCAGTTACCCTGGGATAGTGGAGGACTGCATGCCCCACACTTCAGAAGCTTATACCATGCATCCCATCTGCAATATGTAATAGCATGGTTTTCAGACCAATTTACGGATCCAATCACAGACATATTGGCTAGATTGATTAAACCACATCAACTTTTGGCATTGCTCCATCTTCCTTTTGTGTATCAATGGCAGACACCACTACAGATATGTACGCTATTAGATATATGGGAACAGGCCACGAGGGGCGATAATGACAATTATACATATTTGCAACAGTTAATACCGTGGCTGACTGATATCAGTCCTACATTCCCAGTTTTTTATGTGTCACTTGAATGAGGGCACTGCACCACGAACATTAGGGGAGGTATTCGAGGATGGCAGACTGATGGGTTATGCCACCTTTTGTGCTAAGTGGGATCTTTCGAGAGGCAGCTTCCTGGCATATGCTGGACTAGCAGCGGCAATGCGTAAGGCTTGGGTGGGGGGGGTTCCCACAGGAACCAGATACACGTGTTTTAATTCACACATTACCAGATATGGTGGGAGAAAAGAAATTTATTACTAGGATATATTTCCTACTCTTACCAAAGAATACACCTCATATGGATAATTTGAGATTGCAATGGGAGGCAGATTTGGGTGAACCATTGCGAGACCATGAACGGAAAGCTATTTTAGGGAATTGCAGAAAAGTCTCCTGTAGTGCTAGACACAAACTGATACATTACAAATGCGTACATAGAGAATATGTTACATTAAGTTAGTTACACAAAGTGGATCCTACTAAGGCAGAAAGTTGCCCTAAATGTGAACATGGTATAGGAACGTATACATATGTGGTGAGAATGCCCTGGGATACGGGAATTCTGAGAAGAGATCATTATCCTGAAAAACATGACTGGACTTCACTTGCAGTGTTCTAATCAGGTGTTTGTTGGGGTTGGTATCTCGCACTAAAACTACTAAACATGCTGAGAAGATTGTTTAATTAGGATTGGTAGTTGCAGAAAAATGCATAGTGAAATGTTGTATTACACCTAATGTGCCTGCAATTAAATATTGGTTGCGAGAATATCTATGTTGGTTACGAGCTGAATGTGGAGTCAGGCGCAAATTGATTCATAATGGACTAGGGCAAGATGGGAGAATGTTATGGAAATTGACAGATACAAATTCAGCAGGGTATAGACGATGCTACGCCATTAAATGATACCTTTGTATAAAATACTGAGATTGTATTATACTGTTTTCACAGGAGAGATGGCTCATGTATAATGATTACTTTGTATCAACATCTAGCGAGAGAATACTACATATTATTGTCAAATTGTATGCTGGATATAAAGTTGCTCCAAAGCGAATGAAGGTTGGGGGGGGGGTGGGAAGGGGGGATATAGGGAGACAGATCAATTGATTCTTGATGTTTGTGAAAAATGCAATAAACATATATATATTTTTTTAAGTTATGTTTTCTTTCCATTTCCAACCTGCAAAGTGTGTGAAATGTAATATTTGCAATTGATAGTGTCTTTGCATCGTTAAAGGAAGCAAAGGGGGCGTGGCTAGAATGGCGGTCCGATGAGATGTGTTTGAGTCTCTCCGACACCGCTGACATTAAGCTACGTTATAGCCTTCTCCCACCGTACACCACTGCTGGGGAGACACGCTGGTCCCTGCCAAGAACCACCGCTGCGCGAGGCGATACCCACCGAAACTCTGTGAAACTTCGCCCTTGGGACTCCGGATGGCAGCGGATCGCAGAGGTGCGGCCTAGCAGCGTTGGGAGCGGAGGGCTGCGGCCTCAAGACTCTCGATAGACTGGGTGGGACCTGGCCGCCAACGCTGGATCGGAACAACCTGCGGCGTTAGTGAGGGCCCCCGGGAGAGTGGTATAGCAACAACGGCGCTGTGGTGTTGGGCCTCAGGCCCGCATTATGCAAATGGTAGACACAGACACCAGGCGAGGTAGTGTAGTAACTGGCCACGAGCATGTGCACCCGTGCCCTTTTATTAGCGGGCTCACGTCGCTCGTGACACCCTTGATGGATGGGTGTGGGGGTGCAAGTGTGTCCAGCCCTCGAGGAAGTGGCTGGGTGCACAGCTTCCTGCCGAACACTAGAACGTGTCCGGCAGGACACTACATTCCTCCCCAACTTTATTGAAGAACAAATAAACCATTAGTCCAACCTGTGGGGACAAAACAAACAGTTAACTAAAATACCACATGGTCCATCAGCCTTCTGAGTCAGGTGGCGGGAAGACATCAGACATGGGCTGGTGACTCGGCCTGCAGCAGGACCATCTCGGCGGGCACTCGTAGTTTAACCTGAGGGGCTCAGGATACGACCGCTGGCTTGGAGACGTCCATTGCATACCGTCAGCTCACTGATGATGTGTCTTGCAGTCTTGCATGGCTCCGCTCTGCTGACGTCGAGGATGGTCTAACAGTTCATATAGTGGGTTGCGTCATGGACATGGATGGAGTCCCTGGTGAAAGTTCCTGGAGGTGTTGCCTGATCAGTTGTCTCTGTGGAACCGCTTGGCTGGAACCGATAACCTGTCGTGGGGCAATGTCTCTTCTCACTCTCCCGCCTGGGGAGGCCCGTTGTCGGGGTTGCTGCAGGACTGCACTGGGGCTACTTGTGTGTCGACTGGGGGCAGCTGCAGGACCACCGAGGAGCCGTTACTGAGTCTCACGCACAACCCGCGAGGGTAGATGAGTCTTGGTTAAGACTTGCTCTCGCGATTCAGGTGTGTGCCATGTTCACAGGTAGCCTCTGGTTTCTTTTGTTGGCTGGTGTGGCAACCAGGGAGGACTCCAGTCCATTGGTGCTCTAGGAGTGATGTTGTTTGACGCTTGTGCTGAGGGCTGGCATGATGGCGGTGGCCAGCCGTGTGGCGAGTCGGAATGACAGGTGGTGGTGACTTGCTGGGAGAGTTGAAAGTTAGGAGGGACTTAGCAGCCAGGTGTCTCTGTCGTGCTGAGATTGATGATCTTTGGTGGCGGCTTGGCACGGCGAGTGTGCAGATCTTCTCTTGCCTGTCTTGGGGGCCACTGCCGACTCCATCTTGAGGCGGTGTGAAGAGGGACACTCGGTGCTGATCTCCACCCACGGCATCTGCGGCCTGGAGCAGGGATGCCGTTGACTTGGACTGCCGACACTCTGGGATGGACGGTCGCCTGGGGAAGCGTTGGGGAGAGATGCGGATTGCGCTTGCTGCGGCTTGTGTTCGGTTCTCCCGTGAGGCTGTGTCCAGGGACGTCGATCCGCCTTGGTGGATGTCTGGGTGTGCTCTTGGCTTGCTGTGTGAGTCCTCGGTCTTCTCCTCCTGTTGGTCTTTTCACCACACCTGTGTTCGTCCAGTTTTCGGTGTGACAGGGCTGTCTCTCTTCTTCCCTTCGGGGTGACAGGGCTGTCACTCTTCTTTTTTCGAGGGTGTTGCGCTGGGACCTCGAGGCGGCGCTGTCGTGGCGCCTGCTTCTGCCTCCGTTCCGGCGTGCTTGTCGGGACTGATCACTTCGTGTGACGTGCTCCTTGCTTGATGTGCAACGTGACGTCCGGTCACGTGTCGCCATGTTGTCGGAGCGCCTGTCGCTGTGGCGGCCTGCCACGTGGGGGTGTGCAACTCCTCTCTTGCCTGTCGTGGGTCACTGCCGACTCCGTCTTGAGGCAGTGCGAGGGAGGACACTCTGTGTGGGCTTCGGCCCACTGCGGGGCTTCGTTGGTGCAGTAGAGGCGTAGTTGCTCTCTGTGCTGTGTTCAGCAATGCTTCTTTGTGGAGATGTCTCTATCTCCTGGGCGCCTGCCCGTGTTGTCAGGTTCACTGGCGCGGATTTCTGCGCGCCTCTGACTTTGCGTGATCTATCTTCTTCTTTGGCGCTTTCTTCTGGCACGTGGTGTGCCTGTGGTGTTGCTTGCGGTTGTGCCTGTACGCCAGGAGGAGCAAGCGATGCGATCTCTTCTCCGGCGGTGGCGTTGGGCAGCTTGTGGACTCCTCTGGACACGGTCGGGGTTACTACTAGGGTCGTAGGCGCAGGCGTTTCTTGCGCAGCGCCGATGGCAGCAATCCGTTACTTGGCTGCTTGCTTCTGCCCCACTGACCTTCCGTTTGCAGGCTGGTCGGCACCAGCGTTGCAGCGACCGGTCCCCGCACTGGGTGGCCTCCTTCTCCTTCAGCGCGGCCTCGATCTTTGTGCTGGCACGTGGTATGAGTGAGCCACCATGCAGGCAACGCTGATCCTCTCGGGTCTAGGAGGCGGTGACTGGGTGACACGAGGAGCTGAGTCTCCTACGCAGTCACGGGTGGCTGTAGACAGCTCGCCGGGGGTGCCGCCTGCCGGGCTCATTCCCTCCCCCACGAGGAACGATGAAGCAGAGCAGCAGGCATGCGGGGTTAGCTACCCGCTTCGTCGCCAATGTGGTGTTGGGCCTCCGGCCCGCATTATGCAAATGGTAGACACAGACACCAGGCGAGGTAGTGTAGTAACTGGCCACGAGCACGTGCACCCGGGCCCTTTTATTAGCGGGCTCACGTCACTCGTGACACCCGTGATGGATGGGTGTGGGGGTGCAAGTGTGTCCAACCCTCGAGGGAGTGGCTGGGTGCACAGCTTCCTGCCGAACACTAGAACGTGTCCGGCAGGACACTACAGGAGCCTCCTGTGACTGTGTGGTGGGTGCGGCAAGGGGTGCAGCTAAGATCGAGTTGAGGGCCCCGGAGGAAGAGGACTAGCCAGTGTCGTGGAGCTCTCCGGCCTGCGCGAAGGAGCTGAATAAGGGTGGCCTGCGGGGAGGGGGGCCTCCTGCTGAGCTGACCTCCCCGGGAAACTATGTGCGGAGAACTGCGGCGCTGGGTCTTTCGACAGAGTCGGGCGTGGCCGGCCTCCCCTGCTGGGCCGTAGGATCCTGCAAGGTGTGCGAAGGCCCCTGGGAGTGTGGTGCTGCACTGTCGGAGCCTCCTATCACAGTGCAGTAGGTGGGTTGCGAGGCGCAGTCAGGACAGAGAGGAAGGAGGCCCCGGGAGGAGAAAATCAGTCAGCAGCATGGGGCTCCCTGGGCTGCATGAGAGAACTGATCAAGGGAGACAGGCGGTGAGGGCCTCTCGCTGAGGCGGCATCCCGTTAAGGCGGCATTCTCGGGACACAGGAACGAAGATACCCCCGGGGGGGAACATTGTCGCCCTCAGTAAGGGCGCCAGTGGAGAGCGGTTGGATCGGGGCGATCCCAACTCCCATACCCTACAGTGGTCTGCTGAATAAGCTGCCCCCCATTGGCGGGGATCCCAGTCTCTGAATTCCACCCAACCGAGTAAAGCGGCCTCCCCCAGAAGCAGTGGAACACAGACACCCCCCCTGGTGGAGGGGAACACCATCTCCCTCAGCAAGAACGCTGGTGGCGGGCGGGTTGGGGCGTGCCAGTCTGCCACTCACAAGAGTAGTCTGAAAGAAAAAGTGGATCGGAAACCTTGCGTGGCACTGGAGGGGCCTGGAGCGAGTTAGGGCCCTACCGGATAAGACAAAGGTGCTCCTGCCTTACCGCCCCCCCCCCCCACCACCACCACCGACTGCAGCTCCCTTGGAGGCTGTAGACAACCGGCACGCTTGGCGGGCAGGCCCCTCAGAGGTACAAAGCAGCGGTGACGATCCGAAAGCTCCAGCAGAGATAAAAGGGGTAAAAGAAGTAGGCTCTGAGGATAGGCTAAGACTCTCACCCCCACCAATGCTGCTGTCTGTGGGACCTGGGCCCAGGGACTCAAGATCCACCCAAACCGATGGGCCTGCTGAAGCCCAGTGCAACACAATGAAGTGGCAGGGGCAGACTGGACTGAAGATCTCCTCGCGCAAGCAGTCAGTATCGGGTAGATTCTCCTCACGGGAGAGGCCCGACGGGGGAGGTGGAATAAACAAGAGAGCACTTGTTGAAGACTAATACGGCAGCCCAGGCCCAACAGCAAACGTGCCAGGAAGGTATGGCCAAGGACTCCAAAGGCCGGCATTAGGACCCAGCAAGACACAATACATCCCACATCCACCCGCGAGAGGCGGCCAACAGACAGGCAGTGCGCAGAAGACGCCCCTACAAGCGTGCATAGGCCGGGCGACCCATTCCCTTTGTGATCTGAAGCACCACAGCGTCACAGGCTCTGAAAGCCTACGACAGCATACGCAAGGTACCAAAATGGCACCAGAGTAAGAGACTGCGGAGAGAGCATCACCTCCCACCTCTCCCCCAGCCGTGACTAAATAAGAAACAAACTATGGAAGCGGCTCAGGCCAAAAGGGAGCGCTCGGTAAAAGATATGCTGGTGAAGCAACCCCTGTTGGGGACCCCGTCCGTAACAACCCTGGGCAAAGGGCAACAAGACGGAGCCGAAGGGACGGACGGCCTCGCTACAAAGGCATTCATGACCGCACTCTTCACCTCCCTCTGGGGAGATCTTCATGCAATGCAAAGTCAGCTCTCAGCCGATCTGATGGAAGTACGGAGGGACCTGGAGGAGGTGGGAGACCAAGTAGCAAACTTGGAGGAATGAGAAACCAGCAGAGACAAGAAGATTGAAATGATGCAGCATGAAATCATTTGCCTGAGGGAGCAACATATAGAGCTGCAAGCACAAGCAGAAGACTTGGAAAATCGATCAAGAAGAGAAATTTCCGCATCAGAGGAGTGCCAGCTCAAGCAGAAGGAGGTGATATCCGAGCCTACATCCTTGCTCTATTCCATCATGTGCTGGGTAGTGAATGCAGCTCGGATATCCAGATTGATCGTGTACACCTCGTCGGCTTGCCGAAAGGAAATAAAGCCCCCCCGGTGGACATCTTAGTATGTGTACATGACTTCCAAATCAAAAACTATCATCCCCCTTACAAGAGACGCCCATCCAGTGCAATTCCGGGGGCATACGCCGCATAATCTTCCGCTACGAAGGAAAGCTAAGGCAGCTCCGATCCCTGAAGGAAACACAGGAGGTCCTGGGTATTTCAGGAGCATCGGCACAGGAAGAAGGCGCACAAGCTTTTAGAGGGCCCTAGAAACAAAGAACCCTGCTGGGGCAGAGCTGGGAAGCCCTCCTCCAGCCAGAAACTGACACAGAGACAATAGCGAAGGAAAGAAAGGCAGTAATCAATTCACTCACCGGCTCACTGGACCAGCCAGTCTCCCCCTGAACTAAGTTGCTTAGACGATGTGCGACTTCATCTCGGGCAGGGTGGGAGGGACGCACTTGCCCTACGCCAGTTCCTACACAAGAGATACCGTGAAGACTCCCCAAAGAGCGGAAACATCAAAGACATCCAGACGACCACCGGTCGACACCTCCTTTGGGCTCTCCTACCCTGACGGAATGTCGTCAACTTCTGTTAGCTGAATGGTTTATATGTTCAGTTCAGACTGGGGTTGTTGTGGTTTTCCTTAGCTGGTTTTTAGA
Organism: Calotriton arnoldi; assembly: GCA_963921515.1. Classification (NCBI taxonomy): domain Eukaryota; kingdom Metazoa; phylum Chordata; class Amphibia; order Caudata; family Salamandridae; genus Calotriton; species Calotriton arnoldi. Next base: position 660,329 of record CAWUFW010005707.1, read on the forward strand.
TATCTTTTTCTTTTTCCTCCGCACCAGTCTCAGGTAGTTCCCTGAAGTAGAGAAAGGCAAAGGAATTACGAACCATGCAGCTCTTACGTAGTCTCACTCACATTAAGCGCAGCGCTACGTCCTCACTCCTACAAGTAAACTTTAGGTAAGGACTTGAAGATCGTGAGCCTCAATGTCCGAGGCCTCAACCACCCAGTAAAACGTGCAGCAATCGCTCGAACTCTGGGGGTTGCGACTTGTGCCTGCTGCAAGAAGCACACCTCCTACCAAGGGATACTACACGTATGCGCTCCCGACAGTTCCCTTACCAGCTCTGGTCCTCAAACTCAACCAAAAAGAATGGAGTCGCTATCCTCTTGAGCCCGAAATTCAGTGGCAAGATAGTCTCAACTATATCAGAGGTCAAAGGGCACCTATTAGCGGTCAGGGTTCAGTGGGGATCTACACACTTCACCCTGACTAATATATACACCCTGAATGCACAGTAGGAACCCTTCATTATTTATGCTCTATCGGACATGCTGGCGTCTCACAATGCAGCTATCTTGGTGGAGGAGGGGACTTCAGCTTAGTTATGGACTCCTCACTTGACCGCTTAGGCCAGTGGTCCATGCAAACGGGGCCTTTTTTGGCCTAGGGCTTGCGTTGGCCAGAGGAGAATGGTCTTCAGGACAGCTGGCACCGTCAACACCCGGGAGCGCAAGACTATACTTTTTACTCAGCGGCTCACAAATCATACACGCGCATAGATAATTTTTTTAGCATCAGTGGCACTGCCGCCTAGGTTGACGCATCTATCGAACCACGATCCCTTTCGGACCATGCTATGATCACGGTCACGATGCAGGCAGATACCTCTTAGCTGAGCCCCTCTAGATAGTGACTGCATGTGAGCCTCCGACAATCCCCGGCTGTTATAGTGGCCATTCGCTCACGACTGATAGACTATCTATGTACTAACGATGTGGGAAACACCTCCCTGGCAGCAGTCTGGGAAACTCTAAAATTAGTGATAAGGGGAGAGTTCATCGCGATCTCTGCGGCGGAGAATAGGGTGCGCCGAGTGAAATGCCAGAGCATAGAACAGGAAGTAGTAGAGATGGAAGCCATAAACAAACGCACAGGGGCGCCTAGAATTTGTAGAGAGCTGATGAAGAAAAGGCTTCTTCTGAAATGCCTGGACCTGGATAGGGCAGAATATGGCCTCCTCAGGCTTCGGCATAAATTTTATCTGAGTATTGATCGATGCAGTCGGATGCTTGTGCAAAGGCTCCGAGCTAAGGGGATGGCAGCATCGATCCTCTCGATTAAACAGCCCTCAGGAGAGGAAGTTCATTCAGAGAAGCAAATAGTAGAGGTGTTCAAAACTTTCTATCAGACCCTGTATTCTGAACCGGACTCCCCACATAATGATGTACACACTTACCTGCAAGAAAGTCCAGTTACCCACTTGCCAGAAGCAATAGCAGCCCAACTCGACCAACCCATACAAATCGAGGAAGTAATCACAGCGATCACTCACCTTAAATACCATAAAGCACCGGGTCCTGACGGCTTCTCGACTCAAATCTACTAAACTTTCTGTTCGGAACTAGTGTCGCTCTTGACACGGCTGTTTAACTCCTTTCTCGAAACAGGCTCACTCACAAATTCCATGACAGAAGTCTATATCAGTGATTCTCAAGCCTTCAAAGGACCCCAGAGAATGCTGGTCCTACCGTCCCATATCATTACTCAATATTGATGCGAAACTCTTTGCCGGGATCCTGGCAGCCCGGCTAAATGCGCTAATGGCGGGACTAGTAAACCCGAGCCAAGCGGGCTTCATCCCCACATGACAAGGAGGAGACCACACCAAAAGACTTCTCCACCTTATGGACGTCATCCCTAGGTCGTGCAGAGAAGCCCTGTTCCTATCAATCGATGCTGAAAAAGCGTTTGATCGCGTGCGATGGACTTATCTCTTTGATACCCTGCGCCACTTCGTGTTTGGGGAGACGTTCATAAAATGGGTCAGCTGCATATACCATGCCCCAAGAGCGTTCATGCGAGTCAATGAAACGTCTTCTGGCTCATATCCGATTGCCCGTGGCACCCGACAGGGCTGTCCATTATCCCCCCTCCTCTTCGCGCTGTACATGGAGCCGCTAGCGCAAAGAATTTGCGACGACCAACAGATCGAGGGCATTCAATGTGGGACAGACCCTCACACTATCAGCCTCCATGTAGATGACGTTATCCTCTCATTGACGAACCCATTGACATCTCTGCTGGCGTTATTAGAAGAACTAAGGAGCTGTGGGGAGATTTCCGGACTTAAAGTTAATTTAAACAAATCCCAAATCCTTAACCTATCGGTGGCCCCTGCTCATGAACAAGAACTGAAGAAGAGGTTTCCGCTATCCTCGGTGGCGCAGTCCATGCCTTATCTGGGCATCCTGCTTGTCCCAACCATCCCTAAGACTGTAACACTAAACTATATGGCACTTATTGATCAAACGGTTAAGGCACTAGACTGCTGAGGGCGTTTGAATTGGCTTGGTTTGGGCGAATAGCGGCAGTCAAAATGACGTTTCTGCAACTCGCAATTAATACATTTGTGTGGGGGGGGGATAAGAAGCTGCGCTCATCGATCGCACAACTGGCGCAGCCCAAACAAGAAGGCGGTGTAGGGCTTCCATTAGTCCATAGATACCTCCAAGCAGCACACCTCCGCTACATAGTTGAATGGAACCGACCGCTATCTGAAAAATACTGGTCCTTTATGGATCAGACGGTCACGGGAGTGAATATCTGGTGAGAAGCCTGGCTTCTACGCAAGCAAAGAGCATGGGGGTTGCATTCTTCACCAGTAACCTCATCAACTTTAAAAGTCTGGGATAGAGTGGCTCGGGAGAAAGGACTGACAACGTTCCCCTCACCGATGTCCTCAATAATAGACCACCCCGATTTCCCCCCGGGACGCAGCTCAGAATTGTTCAATAGATGGAGAGAACAGGGATGCAAACGAGTAGGTTCCTTGTATGACCCCAATGGGATAATCCCCTTTGAGCAATTAAAACGGGAATACTCTCTTCCTCAGGCTGATGCTTTCCACTACCTTCAATTTCGTCACTGGGTGTCCTCTCCCGAATATTAAGCATCGGCCTCCCGTCCACACAAAGTTTTTGAACAATGGCTTGTGCACAAAAACGACGACAAACATCTCATCTCTGAGCTCTATACGATTCTATCCAAGGAAAAGGAGGGAGGACGAACGAGGGGCAACAGCAGTGGGAGTAGGAACTGGGACATGCACTCTCAGATAAAGATGAGTGGACATGCACTACAGAGCATACCACATAGCGCATAGTGCAGCTGGGACAGAATCCGCTTACAAGGTGATGACCTACTGGTATCTTACACCTGTACTCCTACATGGATGGGACAAGGGACGCTCGGAGAGATGCTGGAGGGGATGAGGACAAACAGGCTCACTAGTCCACTTGCTATGGCACTGCCCTAAACGGATGCGCTTCTGGGAATGTTTTAGACGACATAGACAGGGCATTCATTCAATACCACTATCCCGCGCTTTCCAGCATACACAGGGCCGGACTGGCCGTAGCGGGCACTAGGCGTTTCACCGGTGGGCCGCCAGGGTGGAGGCCGGTTTTGGGCCCCTGGGGGGCCGTTTTTGTTACCGGGGCCGGCAATATCGGCCCCCTGTAATAAAATCGGCTGAAACCGGTCCTTGCAAACAGCTCGGCCGCACCCCCTGCCCCCAAGGGGGGGGACCGGCCGAGCAGTTTGCCAGGGCCGATTTCGGTTCCCAGTCCGGCCCTGGGCATACACCATCCTGGGTCTAGCAAACCCTCGGACGCTCCCCCTGCACTCCTTGAGGGGTAGACAGATAGCTCTAGCGCTGCTAGCAGAGCGTCAAGTAATCTTTGTCCGGTGGGGCTCATCGAATATCCCTGACCACACCGCATTTTTCCATAAACTTTGGCTAACACTAGCGATGGAACGCATGTCTTTAGTAGCAGAGCACAAGGAGGAGGTATACGCAGAGCTGTGGGCCCCTTTCATTCAGATCCTCTAGCTAGAACTACGGGAGATCACACGGCCCAAATATTTACAAATATTGCGACAACTCCCAACACGCGGGCGGAACCACCATCACCCCCCCCCCCCCCAGGCGGGAACCATGGAACGACCCATGTCTTAAATCGGCCTCCTCTTTACTCAAGTCAAGTCAAAGATCTTTATTCGGTTATCATAAAAATAACCATAAAAGCACAGTACAATTGACAAAATATAAAAACTCCATTGTAGTGCAAAATCATGTCATAGCTACATTATACAGATGTTAAGTACTTAAATAAAATCAGATCACATAATCATGGATTTACGATAATTAAAAACATTTTTTTAAAAGGCTGTAACAGCAGCAACGACATATACTTCATCCAGACATTGCAAAGCCAATAATGCGGGGCGACATTGTCTCAGTCCAAATTTCTGCAAGACCGGGATAATCCATCTCCTTCTCGGTCTAACATAGTATTGACAGAAAAATAATATGTGAATAGTGGACTGAGTGGAGACATCACACAGGCATTTACATAAATCTTTAGACCAGTCATTTAGTTCTGGAAAACTTAGGGATCCATAAAGGATATTCAGTCTGAAGCGTGTCAACAGGAAACGATCATAATCGCCGATAAACAAAGAGATATATATCTGTATGCTGGGGGTCAACAGTGTAAGTTGAAATGAAATTTGTACTTGTAAAGCGCACTGTTACCCTAGGGTGTCCTGGCGCTGTACGCATACCGCTGTGGAACCCTTCCTGTCTTTTCCCTGTGAAATGTCCACTCCTGGGCACCCCCAAGGTGAAGCCAGGCATCCCAGCACTGGTGGGGCCGTTGTGGAGATTAAGCAAGCTATTGCCCAGAGTTGCAGAGTGGGACCCATGATTAGAATAGGCACCGAGGCGAGAATTATCAGGTCTGAGGAAATTGAGCCCAAGACCCGCCGAGGCGGGAATTGAACCCGGGTCCCGGGCCAGATCTCTGCATCAGGGTCTGCCGCTCTAACCATTGAGCCACACTTCTCCAACAGTGTAAGTTGATGTGCTTGGACACTTGATTTTTTCATTTCATTTAAAGTTCTGGTTTCACCCATATAACGTATACAGCTAGCTTTAAAAAATTTCCTAGTCACATTACACATAGTATATGGCTCAGCAAAGTATTCTCTGTGACCGAGTTTAATTAAAAACATTTTGACATATTCTAGCCATCTAATGTGTTTGGCCCCATCCATCCCTAAAGCATCAGTTAAAATATGATGATTAAAAGCAGTTTCATCTGTGGTCCAAATTCTGTGCCATAAGAGAACAGGCTCAATCTTAATCATGTCTTCCAAATATGGCATGCCCAGTTCCGAATGACAGATATATTTGAGGTACTGTCCGGGACTGCCAGGAGAAACTTAAGAAACAAATTTTCCGCAATCTGCAGAGCATTTACCTCAGCATAGCCCCAGATTCCAGCTCCATAGGTGGCTATTGCCACACACTTAGCCTTATAAATGCGTAGCAGTTCCACAGGAGGACGTCTACCTAAATTGCGACTAAAGTTAATAAGTGCCATCAGTGACTTGGTAAACAACAGCCGTCTAGTTTTAACTGCCTGCGTCCAAAATCCTGACCTGTCAAATAAGATCCCTAAATAGGAGAATGTTTTGGTGCACTCGATGGACCTTGAGTCTATAAAAAGGGTATTGATCTTCTTATTGGAACCCGCCCCACAGTTCATTGTGAAAGTTTTAGAACAATTAATCCTAAGCCCCAGATTTGACATAAAGTTAGAGAAGGAGTTTACAACCCTTTGGAGACCAAGCAGCATGCGGGCCATTAAAACCGCGTCGTCCGCGTATAGGAGTGCAGGGATAGGGCGTTTAGCAGCTGTCGGCAGATCCCTACACTCCTTAACTAGAGTAGTTTCTAGATTATTTATATATAATGTAAAGAGGAATGGAGCGAGGACACAGCCTTGCCTCACTCCTCTCAGCACACTAAAGTGCCTAGTGCATTTGCCGCCCATCCCGTACCGAACCCTCGCCCTAGCCCCTGAGTAAAGCTGCCTGAGAAAAGTAATTATTAAAACATCCATACCCATACTCTCTAAAATCTGCCACAGCTTATCAGGAATAACACAGTCGAACGCCGCCGTTAAATCAACAAAGGTCATGAATAATCTTCCCCCTAGTATATTTATCTGGTACTATATGTAAATTTAGGCCCTGTTCGACTGTGCCCATGCCCTTACGGAAGCCATATTGAAGATCACTTATAATGGCGTGTTCCTCCGCCCAAGCCTGCATTCTATCCAATAGCACTCGCCCGATAACCTTAATTGTAGAATCCAGCAGCGAGATGGGCCGGTAGCACGCTTGGATTCATCCTGTCGCCTTTTTTAAAAATTGGCACAATTACGGATTCGTACCAGGTTGGTAAAAGACCTCATGAGCAACATGCATTAAAAACCTGTGTTAAAAGTGGCCCCCATAGTTCTAAGTTGGATTTAAAAAGGTCCACCGGAATACCGTCCGGACCTGGAGCTTTACCGCCCAAACTAGAATTTATTGCTATGATAACCTCGCTAAGGGTAAAATCAAGTGTTAGTTCCAGGGGTTCACAAGCAGACATACTGTCAGTCATATTTGACATGGTGCCATGGGTGTCTATTGCTGATTTGTCAAACAGTTTTGAATAGTGTGAAATCCATTCCGATTAGGTAATAGCAATCTCGACAGTTGCTATATCCTTATCGGCCAAAAAGGGTGCGTTTTCTGCTTTCCAAAAAGCAGCGGAATCTCGATTTTCTGAGGCTTCTTGCAGAGTGCGCCATGCTTCTACTTTTAGTGCGGCCTTTCTCACTTTTATTGCCCTCTTGTATTCTCTTCTAGCCTCTCTAATATGTTCTTGATTCTTCACTGTAGCATGTAGGGAGTGTTTAAGGTTGGTGTAAGCCTTTGTACAATGGGTATCGAACCATCCTTGTTTATGGGTAACCTGTTTTTTAGTTTTCACACATGGTGCATCTTTGACATATTTTGAGATAGCGGTAAAACTTTCTATTAATTCCTGGTCGGTAGATTTCTCATTCAAACAAGTTAAAAACATATCTTTACAATTTAGCCCAACTTTTTTAGTAAATTCTGCTGAGTCAATATTTGCCCATCTAAGTGCGTAACCATTTTGCCTTCTCAGGGTAATATTATCTACAGAGTGAGATGGAACAGCTCTAGCGTTAATACCCTGGTTGTACACCATCACATCTACACGTAAGGGAAAATGGTCACTTAGAGCAATCTCATGAGTATTAAAATTCTTAACACGCGTAGCATGTCTACATGATATTAGAATAAAATCAATAGTAGAGAAAATACCACGACCATTGAACGTGGGTCGGAAGGGCGCCATAGGTGAACACAAATCATTGGCAAATCCAATGTCTGAGGTGAACATAACATCACTCAAAAGATTCCCATACGGTGTGTGAGGAAAATGTGAAAAGCTAGAACCTTTTCCATTGGAAATTCCGCAAATCTCGTTATCAGAATGTTGACACAGCGGAGAATTGAAGTCCCCGCCCCAGATAACAAATACATCATTAGAAACCTGGGACTGTAAGTTATCTAAATGGTGGCTCATAGATCTCAAGATGCCCTCAATCAACATTGGTGAAGCATTGTTGTAAAAATTCAGTATGACTATACAGAAAGCATGTTCTAAGTGAAGGCTAATAATTTGGTAGTTTGGTTCATTAACATTTAATACTATTTTCCTTACATCCAAGTAATTTGAGATGTACGTGCAAAGACCCCCTTTTGCCCTACCATAAGAGGTTGCTATTGCTGGGGTATGGAAGGTTTTATATCCATTTATATGGATGGGATCCACCGCCCAGGTTTCTTGCAGGCTGAGAATATCAAATTTACTCACAAACTCCATCCATATTGTGTTAGTCACCTTAGCTTTTAAACCCGCTATATTCCAAAACAGGAACTGACACTTATTCTTCCCTACTTCACAACAACCATTTCCTCTCCCACCATCGATATGAGTCGATATAGGATTAGCTTGTATAGGGAGAGGTAAAATAGAAGCAACCTGGATGCCAGTTGCTAGGTCGTCGACTACCACTACATCTACATTAACTAACGAAACTGCATCCTGGGGGAGGATATTAGCCGAATTCAATTTTGGTGACAGGGTGCCTTCATCTGTTATTGCACCCGGGCTGCATGATACTGCAGCCTTCGGTGATTCCTCCATTCGTGGTCAATCGACTAGTTCGAGGTTAGTAAGTGTCTCGTAGCGATTAAAAGTAGGGACGTTAAACTGGGGTAGATGACTCGGTGTATGGAGTTCCCTGTATTGGGTGACATTTTTAAGTTGCAGTGGTTGATAAAAGTTGCCTAGTGGGACTAAGTTAACATCCTGCCCCAAAATGATGTGGTTTCCTGCTCTGCTCGTTCTTACCAGCTGCGGGGTTTTAAAAGTCAACACCACTCAGTCTCCTGCCAAGTTCTTCCGTTTTCTACCCACCCAATTCACTCTCCTAACCATCTTAAATTCTTCAAATAACCTCTCTGTTAAGCCCGTTCTAGCACCTAACCAATGTAATGATGTATTCCTAATGTATCCCATGGTTCAACCATACCAGATTGTAAGCTCGGTACGTTAACTAGTACCACTACATACGGGGTGGCCTCTGGGGGTAAATCCAAATTGATTTTTTGCCGCTCCCATTCGTTCTGAATCCGGGTACTAGTAGGATTATTGCCATTGGAGACTAAGGGATACATCGGCTTGTCAAGGGCCGGGGAGGTTTTAGTAGATAATACCTCCCGGATAGTGTTCTGTTGTCCTATAATGTGTGATGCCTGTGTTGGGTCTTTGTTTCTGTCACGGGGTGGATTGGTAATAAGACATCGTGTGTTGTTATTTTGTCTGGCCTGACTATTTACATGACCAGCTATTAACTCCTCGCCAGATTTCATAGGGGTTTCTAGACATTTAGATAAAACTTCTTCCATTTTTCCAAATCTGCATATCAAATTATTTAGTGTTTCTCTAAGGAAGGTGTCTAAGTTTTCCAGTTTAGATTTTATCTTTGCCACCTTATTCTGTGTGCGTGCATTTAAGCTAGCTAAGGATTTTTCCCAACCCGCTATTTTCTGAGTAGACATAGTCTTATCCTTATTTGCGGCTTTTTTCCGTGCTTTTAAGTTGGTCTCCCTAACCAGTGATCCAGTAACCTTTGTTGTGAGGGGAAGGGGGTCAGGGTCAGGGTTTCTGGCACGCTCAGTCGGTGGTTGAGCATCGTTCTCCTGGTCGCTTCCTGAAATATGATCCGATATATCTACAACGCAACCATTAATGCCTGATGGGCTTCTGGGAGCGTCAGTATGTATATCGGGTCCCCCCTGAGCTATATTATCCTCTCCTACACCTCCCTCCACACCCAGGTTCCCCGTGTTCAGGGACTCTTCTACTGTAATAATCTGCTGCTCAATGGCTCCCATGGCGCCCGTTAAATAACTTAATAAGGTCTTACAAGACTGTCCCCCTGGCTTAGAATGCTTTTTAACATTGGCGCTCAGCGTTTTTCTCTTCCCCCATGGCTGTGATTGTGCACCAAGTGTATATGTCTGTTAATCTCGACTCGTCCTCAATAACCAAGATTGGCAGGGTATAACTATGATGTTTGCCAACCTGCTATGGTAGAGTAAAGAAATATAATTCACCAAAATTGTTCCGAGTATACGGAGGGAAGAAGCAGTGGAAGTTCAGGCGTTTTTTAAATATTCACCAGCTCTTATCATATCGTCACTATCACAGTACCTTTAAATGCAGGGTACAGGGCCGTGGCCCAGCCTGGCCTCTTCCGGTCCTGTCTTCGCCCGTGCGCGTCCCGCGTTGCGGGACCGGCTCTGAGTTCTTATTACGTCCTCCAGGGAGCGGGGGTAAAGTGCTGCGTGCCCGGCCCGGCAGGAGTCAGGGTCCGTTGGTAAAGTGCGATGTGCTGATGCCAAAACGTTGCAGAGCGGTCTCCTGCACTGCGGGACCGGCTCTGGGTTATTATGGCCTCCAGGGAGTGGGGGTAAAGTGCTGTGTGCCCGGCCCGGCAGGAGTCAGGGTCTGTTGGTAAAGTGCGAAGTGCTGATGCCAAAACGTTGCAGAGCGGTCTTAGGCGAAATGCGTCTGGTGCGGGGGCTGGGTGGACAGAGGGATGGATCGGGTGGGGAAGTTACTTTAATTGTTTATGTTGAGTTGTTTTGATCTCATACTATACGATCCATCTATCCCTGCCGGCCTCTGTTGTAGGCGCAAAGCTGTGTATAACTATATTCTATGATATACGCTGCCGGCCAAGGGTTGTAGGCACTCAGCTGTGTAAAGACGCAATGGATCCTTTTCAATAAACAGAATGGTTCCAAAAAAGAAGCAAAGATCATGCATGGTCCTCGTTGTACTGTCTTATTTAAAAATATCTTTTCTCTTTGAGTCATACATGCCCCTAACAGGGTACCGGTGCCTTCAATCTGCCGAAATGTAGCCCCACGCACACATTTCATTAACATTTTCTTTCCAATACGCAAATGAATCCAACTTTATGGAATAAATAAATCTGTTATTTGTGATCAGAATTGTTTCAGCTTTTCTGGCTCCTGGGAAAAATAAAATGCAGGTGAATCAGACCTGTCATCACTGTTAATATAAGGAAACCTTTTCTGTAAAATTCTAGGACTATTCTTGGGTGGGGTCTGGCAATGCTCCCACTGTGTAATAGTATATTTCTCTTAGGCTGTTAGATCGATGAATTTAATAGTGTCCATATTGAGGAAAGCGAAACCTCTCCTACTGATTTTCTGCATTGAGATATGGATCCTCATTGTCTGAACTTTTTAGCCATTATATGTTTTACAGCATTTATGCCTGATGAACTTGCATAAGAGAGAGAGATTTGTAAAATGTTGGGAATTTGAATCATTTGTCTGATCTATAATTGGATTTAAAAAAAAATCCTTTCTCAAACAAACCCAGCACAGTATACTCAGTGCTATTCACGACACGATGATCCTTATTTCTCTGTGAGAAGAATGCAGTTGCAATTCCTGAACCACAGGAGACTGCACTTTTTATCTGGGATATAGTTCCCATATACCAATAGCAAAATTATAATCCAGGTTAGAATGGACAGGATTCTGGTAGCAAGCTAGATGTAAGACAATGGTAGGAAAATATACGTTAAAACCAGCCTTTTGTAGAACCGATTAACTGGAGGGATGATTATTTCTCTTATTCTAAAAACTTAATCAGTCATTTTTCTATAGCACTATTTCTTACCTTGGTATAACTAATTGTTGAATGTTCTGTTGGTTCGCAATAAACAATGGTTGCAGTTGTTGATGTTGCAGCATTAGGTTCACTTGTTGATACTGGCCCTTGTTTTGCATCATTTGATCCATCATTTGATGAAGTTGGCACGTGGTGTAAAGCTGGAAACACAGCAGTCTCCTCACTCTCTAGAATGAGTCAATATCAATGTAGATGTAGATGTATTCTTCTTGGAGTAGTTCCTCTGGAGTAGGGAGAGGACACACTGGTCTAATCCGGAGGCACCAGGTGTTGATGGAGTCCGCTGAGTAGAATAGGCCACATAACACTTTTTGATATGATTGATTAACACTTTCCTGTTTCTCTACACCAGGAAATGTCAGCAAGAACACTGTGTGAGTGCCTTCTGCCCCAAGAACTGGAACAGGTGGTCTGTATGATGGGACAAAGACTTGTTTGTCAGTAATAGTTTCCTAAACTAGCTCTCCCACTTTGGGTAACCACTCATCAGTAACTTTGGCCGGGCCTAGGGTGACTCTTCCCACACGAGACCCACATTCAAAAAAGGAAGTTGACCAGCCCACCGCTGGACCCAATGTTCCCTCTAAGAATTCAACTGCACGTCCCCAGCAGCACAGGCCTCCCAGGGGACTCTTTGGTATTGTCAGCCATTCCCCAAAAGCCCTCCGATTGGGGCCAAGCAGTTCCACTGCAGCCTGCTCTGTACCTCAGGGAGCCTCTGCTGCCCTGCACACACAGGAGAGCCTCCACGCCACTGTCTCAGGTCAGCCCGCTGCTGGTACTGTTGATCCAGCGGTCTACTAACAACAGATACTCTACTAGCATATTCTCTCTTGGGCCCATACAACTCACTTCCGCTGTGCTCTAAGTAAACCACTGGAGTTTATTAGTTTTATATGTTACTCATACCTCAGGATCTAGTTATTGCTTCTTTAACTAAACCTTCTGCTGATCAAACAGTTCTTTCTTCTGGTCAATGGACCAGTTAGGTAAAACTAGTTGATGGCGATAATTGACATAACTTATTATGCATTCCTTAATAAGTAAAATAATGACAGACTCAATAAGTTTTAAAATCTTTATCTAAAGTTAGGGTTTTGAACCATCTCAAAGCGTTTCAGTACAAACACCCTCATTCGCGGGAGTGCCAATTCAAATTATCACAGTTAAACCTTTATCAATTCAGATCCACACAATAACTCTGCTCAGAAAGAAGAGGATAGAGACAGAAGAGCATTTATCAAACGATGAATCTCATAGTTACCAAAGTATGGTGTGAAAACCAACCCTCTGGCCAAAGAGCTGGAAAAGGCCTCCCAGGACAGATCAGGAGACAAAGGCTTCAGGACAGGAATCAGGACAGGATACCTCACCTCACTAGTTACCGATCATTATGTTTGCACCCCTCTCTGACACTCTCTTCCTCCTCGTGGTTCTTCCGCAATTACCCTTCTAAACCCACCCAAATCTGGTAGATGATTCTGCATTCGATTTTCTTCATCAGATTTTCAGAGCACCACCCCAGAGCACCCCGTTGTCAAGCTTCTTCAACGCGCATCAAAGCTTCTTCGTGACTTTCCCAAATCACTCTCCAGCGCGTGCCCACCAGATGCCTCTTTTTTCTAACTAAACTACCTCAATTATACCCTTCCATAGGCATGTACCACCCATTAATGTTTCATTTGCACAGAATACTAACTTCTGATTGGACGGCTAGGGGGGGGATGATCATCACACCACACTTATTTTCATTTATTCCCTTTTAACCATTGTTTTCCAAACTCCTCCCATCAAACTTTATTCCGCCCTTCCTTTCCCATACATCTTTAAACTTTATTAAATACATTTGTAGCTGATGTCTTGAATAAGTTCCTTCATATGAACTCTTCACCCTCATGTTCCCAGGGCACATCTCCACCGACCTTGGACTCGTGTCAAATTCTTAGTCATCTCCCAGGCTTTCGTGTCCGGGCGCATGCGTCGCGCCATATTGGTTTGCTCGACTCGGACAACTTTAACAGGCCCAAATACGCACTAATAATAAAGTCAAAAAGAGAAATGTTATTCTCAAAAATAAGTGGTTTCACTATATACCTCCAACCTCTACTCTATCCCATACCATTTGTTATTTCTCTCTCTGCATCTGCGTTAGTTATAAATCCATTTCTAATTTCAGCAAGAAGGTGCCATGCATGTGAGCTTTCAAGCGGCCATTTTATAGCTCTTTGCGCAAGCGCCAGAATTTCCCTCCAAGCGAAAGTACGTCATACTACGTAGATGCAGTAGACACATGCGCAGAAAAGATCCCATGTTAAATGCGTCCTAGTCCTACGTCCGTGTTATTTGCAGTTAGTAAACACATAAGCAAGCTTCAATCTTTTCCCGCGTATAATGAAAAATGCATATTATTAATCTCGAGACATGTCATTAGTAATTCGCTAGTAAGTTAAATCGAGGAGATTGCTTCCGAGCAAATCTCGTGTCTGAGACCTTGCTCCATCAATCCCCTCTCTGATGGCATATTAAGCCATCACAAAATTCCCATCCAACCCAGATATCAACTTTAGCACTTCTCAGTTTTCTCTATTTGGCCTCCCAACCTTCCATCAACTATCTCGTTTCCTTCTAAATCTTACATCTTCTTATATAATCTCCCTTTCATTTCTTCCAAGCGTATTTCTTCATACTTCCTTTTGCGTGTCTGTCCCTTTCCTCTTCTGTTCAAGTGTACTTTTCCTTTCATACCTTTTCTACAACATCTATATGTAATCATTATTAACATCACTATTGTTATTATCACTACTAATGGTATCGTTATTTGACCTAGAAAACTTTTCCCAAACCCAACAAACCATTTCCCTATTGATGTTATACTTTTTTTTAGTCTTCCCCACACACTGTCAACTTCCAGTTGGGTCAAATCTTTATGCATTTTCGTAATATTTTCAATATATCCTTTAATTTCTCTGCTCATATCCGGAATATAGGTGCAGCAATGCTGAACTTTCAACATGCCACAAACTTCACCTTCTTTTGCCAATAATATGTCAAGAGCAAGACGGTTCTGCAAAACCATTGATCTAATTGCAACCATTTCTGTGTTAATCATTAAAAATCCTCCTGCAGTATCTGTAGAAAGGCGATCAACTATGGTTGATAACTTACAAATTTTCTGTGAATTTAGAATGACTCCAACTGAGGGTATCAGTGCACTAAAAATATCTCCTACAATTTCAGAAAAACTAGCCCTTCTTCATGTTAGTCCATTAGAATTTCCATTGGTTCCACTGATTTTATCTACATGATACATTTTTGGAAAAACTATTCCAAAATAACAGCTTCCGTACCATCTTGCAGGTAACCTGTAATAGGCATTGTTCCCACAAACATAATACACTCCTGGAAACACAGGATCAGTGCCCCCTTTTAGTCCCCATCCTCCTAATATTAGGAAGTTATGTTCACATTCACTGGAACCAATGTAATTATTGTTATAATCTGTCTTTAATCTATGGAGGCAGAATTTTCCCCTTTTCACAAAGTCCAGAGACATCGCAGCATGAGCCTTGCCACTTGCATAGATTCCCTCCTTCCCAACCCATGGAGGTACATGGGTTTTCTGTGTAGTTGCCTTCTTCATTAAATCCTGTCTCCTTTCTTCTACTAAATCTAAAAATTATTTTTCTTCTTCTCTTAATGTACATGTTAAATTATCTTCATATGCCTGAACTAAATCTATTGAACTCATTGTTATGAAAAATTCACCCATAAATCGTGCATTTTTACTACTAACTACTGGATTCATATTCTTTCTAATAGGAAGTTCAGGAAATATTACATCTAAGTTAGAATAATAATACTGCAATCTCCCTGTAGTGTAAAATAAACTTGACAAAATACTACATGATACTCCATACGTTAATGGTATATGGTGATATGTCATCCCTTCTGATACTGATGCGGGCAACTTCATGCATACATAGCAGTTGTTAATTTGCATGGTGCTAACATACTGAAACAATAATTTGACAAACACATTAGAGGACGTATTATAGTCTGACTCATTATGATAATTTATCTCATCTTCCACTCCTATTTCTATTTTAGTTTCTCTTAATTTATCTACTTCAACATTAGTATCTGTATTATTCTTATCACTTGTTTCCATTATTAAAGGTACTCCTACTGTTAGGAATAACCATCCTAATATCGCTAATAAAATACTACAAAAACAAAATCTAAGACACTTTCTTTTAATGCCACTTTTTGGTTTTCCGCTAACTTCATTGTCGGCCATTTTGTCTCTGAGAATTTCTTTTCTTCTTATTTTTTTTTCTCTTTTACAGTCTTTTGTCTTTTTATTCTTAAGGAGGTTTCAATTGGCTTTCGTCAATTTGTGCAATATGGACTTCTTCTGTTTCATCAGTCAGATCCAGGGACTCAAATTCTTCAAGAATGACGTACGTCCACTCTGGAGCCTTGTATTTTCTGTTTAAGTTTCTCAATCTTGGACTTCTTCGAGTTATTTTTTGCTAACGTTTGCTTAGGTCTTGTTTGACTTGTGATTTCATTAACTTGCTCTGGTTTCTTTTCAGATTTTCTCAGGTGATATTTTAGTTTCTTTACTCCAGTTAGCCAATTGTCTCCTTTTCTGACTTTTTTGATTTGTACTGCTTTTTCACCTTCCTTATCTCCTTGTAAAGTTCGTTTTATTTAATTTATTCTGGGCACAATCTGTTCTATTTCTCTGTTCTCTGTACTTGTACCTTCTTTTGCTTCTTCCTGCTCAGGTTCTACTGTGTTCTGTTCTACTTCTTCCTGAGCTTGTTCTTCTAATTCTGTCTGATCCTGCTCAGGTCTTACTTCAAATCTTTCTTCTTCTGCCTGAGTTTGTTTTTCTAACTCCATCTGGTCCTGTTCAGGTTTAAATTCAAACTTTTCTTCTTCTGCCTAAACGTGTTCTTCTCTATTTCCCTCCTCAGGTTTGTTTGTCTTTTTCTGTTTCCACCTGAGTGTGTTCTTCTTCCTCTATCTCTTCCTGACTACTTTCTTGTCTTTTCAGTTCTGTTCTTCTTCTGGTCTCAATGGCATCATCAATTACTTCAATCACTGGGATCCATTCTTCCTGACTTAGCTCGGGCTGTTCATCATATGGCTGTCTTTCAGAATCTATCACTCTAGATTCTTCTATTTCACAGCTTACAACTCCTGATGCTTCAGCTTGCTCAGTCAGTGGTGGCTCTTGTTGATCTAATGGGCTTGGTACTCTTCTGGTATGACTAGCGTGAATCCAATTGGGCAAACCTGCACACTTCACTGCTGTGGTGGTGACTAGAATGACTTGCCTTGTCCCACCTTGGTCCTAGACACGATTTTCTTGCGTGCTTCTTCACTAGCACCCAATCTCCGGGATTCAAATCATGCGCTTGATCTGGCTGTCTTTCAACTGCGTCTTCTCCAACCTGATGAGAGATGGAACGCATCATTTCAGCCAATACTTTGCAGTAGTCCAATACCAGATCATCAGTTATACTCATTAGTTTATTTCCAGGAATGAACGCCTGTCTCATTGCTCTTCCCATGAGTACCTCATGTGGACTCATTCCTGTTTTTCTGTCTGGAATACTTCTGAGACCCATTAGTACAAGGGGCAATGCATCTGGCCATTTCAGCCTTGTGGATGCACACATCTTTATCAATCTTGACTTGATTATGCCATTTATTTGTTCAACAATTCCAGAAGCCTCTGGACGATAAGCACAGTGTAGTTTTTGTTCAATGTTGAATGCAGCACGGATTAATTGAATTATTTTATTATTAAAATGAGGGCCTCTATCTGATTCCAAAGTGACCGGAAAACCAAAGCATGGCACCAACTCCCTCAACAACAATTTTGCAACTGTAAGACTGTCATTTCTTCTTGTAGGGTAGGCTTCCACCCATCTTGAGAAAAGGCACACTATGACAAGTACATATTTCAATCCGTTGCAAGGGGGTAATTCAATGAAATCTAACTGTAATCTGGTGAAGGGTCCTTCTGCCTTTCCGATTTCCCCCCCCCCAGCTTACCACTGTCTTTCTACCTGGGTTCTGCTGTTGACAGGTTAAGCATCTTTGGCAAAGGCTCTCTGCGATTACCCTGAACTTCGGATTGTACCAACTCTGTCTGAATAGTCTGATCATTGAATCTCTCCCTATGTGTGTTGCTCCATGGTATACTCTCGCCATTTTTGAAAGCAAACAATCTGGCATGACTGGTCTTCCATCTAGATACACCCATACTTCATCATCTGGTCTCTTGGTACAGGCTGCCTTTATCCAGATTTATTTTTTCCTTTTCCTCAACTTCTTCTTGCAATTGTTTAATCTCATCCCATGTCTCTGGTACTGAGAAGTACATAAGTTGGCATCTGGTTTCCCCCGTTTCAATTTTTCTGTTTATGGCTACTGCATTTTTAGCGCAGTATTTTGCCACTTGGTCAGCATAATTATTGCCAGCAGTCACATAGTCATTTCCTAACTGATGTGCAGCGCATTTTACAACTGCTATCTCTTTTGGCAATTGAAATGCTTCCAACAAATCTTTTACATTTCTGCTGTTTCTGATTGGAGACCCTGAAGAAGTCAGAAATCCCCTCTGCATCCAGAGCTGGCCGAAGTCATGCACAATCCCGAAACCATATTGACTATACGTAAATATGGTTACTCTCCAATTTTTCCCCTTTTTACATGCCATTGTCAAGGCAACCAATTCAGCTACTTGTGTAGACTTGACCCCAGGTAAACAGGATGCTTCAATTACCCCCGAAATTTTGCAAACAGCATATGCAGCACTTAGACCTCCCTCTTATGTCCTAAGTCTACAAATAACTCATGATCTGCTTCTTTTAGGGGTGTCTCTCTTATATCTGGGCGGGCAGGGCTTTAAATGGGAGAAAAAAAACTGGGGGTGCTCTAAAAGGGGTGTGGCCAATTTCTTAAAGGGGTGTGGCCTATCCGAGTAGGGGTGTGGTCTAAATCAAGATAACTAGCATTGTGTGCTTAAGAAAATCATGAAGTCGCATCCAGCAAAGGATAATAAAATAGGCAAAAGGTATATTTATTAAGTATAAGCCATAAAATACCAAACACTTTAAAAAACAAGTAAAAATATTTACATTACTTAGAAATCTATTGCAGGATTTCCCAAAACCCTTGAAGATATTCACAGTCTATTTTGCTGGGGTTTCTCAGAACAATTTTCTTCAGCAGACCTTCTACCAGCCAACTCTTTACATGCAGCTTTGCGTCAAATGTTTCAAATGGAGGACCATTGAGTTTTACCCATAAGCATGAAGAAATGGTCTCTACAAGAAGAGAGGCCCTTGTTGGACAAGCAATAAAGTTCATTGCGCTGAAACCTCTCTCGCAATCCGCATTACTTGCTGGCAGGGTTTCCATGCAAACTACTAACTTTTTTAATGCTTCAGGGGTTTTCTTTCCACTAAAATCTTTGAAAAGTCTAAAAGCTTGGATAGTATCTCTTGCTGGCAGCTGAAACTCTGAACACAGTTGCTGGATATCTATTTCACCATAAAGAATGCATTCATCACCAGAAGGCAAGTTGCCTGCATCTAGCACACTGAAGCTGGCTATAAGTTCTTTCTCAGAATCCGGGGCACATCGTTTATTGATATTTACAGACAGACTTTGGTAAAACTGATTTTGATTAAGGGCAACAGAGTTACTTCTACCATGGAAAAGAGGAACATTCTTGAATTTGCCCTCGTCAACTGCTCTCTGAGCCGCAGAAGCAAACTCCCCTGGTGAGTCCTTCATTGCTCTAAATATACGTACTTGACTAACCAAAAGTCTGTGGGCATTAACAATTGTAATGTCCCTCCTCTATAAGGAGAGTGATAAGTCTTTGAGCTCTTGAAGTGCATCACACATTACCCCCAAATCTCTGATAAAAGAATAGGATGTAAGCTTCTTCAAGAGACCTTCATACTTACTCCGGTCTCTTATGGGTCTGGATGGGTCTTTAGAAGCATTCTCAAAATGTTTGCACAAGGCAGGGAAGCAGTTCCAAACAGCTTTCCAGATCTGTAACTGGATGCTCCCCAACTAGCATCAAGCATTTTCCCTATCTTCTGAAGCTGTACACATAGCTCGCTGGCGGCCAGATTTAGCTCTCTCTGGTTTTTTGGTGACATGCTGTATGTGGCATACAATGAGTCCATGAAAATCTTGAAGTGATTGACCCGGCAACCTCATCAACTGTATCTGCCACAGCAAGTTCTAGTCTGTGAGCCAAACAGTGCCATGTCAGTACAAGATTTGGAAATTCTGATTTCAGCAATGCTACTACTCCTCCTTTTTTACCAAACATTACTGCTGCTCCATCTGAACATACTGCAATCAAGATATCATGTAGCAGACTTTTTGTGAGTCCAACTTTTCGAAGTAGCTTAGGAGAGCTGTGTTTACGCCAAGGGCATTTGTTTCTGCCAGCTCCAGAAGGCCGAAATAGATGGTCACTGGGGTACTTTCATTTCCAAAAATGCCACGGAGGTAGATGATTAAGGTAGAAGCATTGCTAATAGAAGTGCTTTCATCAATTAATACTGTGATCTTTGGTTTGTGTTGTCTGATATAACAGACCAATCTTTGTTGCATTTCCAGTGCAATGTGTTTTATTATTTCAGTTGCAGTCACATTGCTGTGCAAAACACGGCCCATTGCACTGCCATTCTTTGCCTGAAGGAGAATTAGATCAGGGTGGTCCGTGAAAGGGCGATCTTTTTTTGCCAAGTAGTAGGCAGTGTCAAATACCCTGCATGTGCACTCCATATGTTTTGCATTACATTCGTGTACTGTCACCACCAATGTATTTTTCTGCTGAGCTGTAAGAATGTCTTCAGCTGTGAAGTGACCAGCGCTCACCTTATGCTTCATAATCTTCTTCCTGAGCTGTTTCTGCCTGAAAGCTTTTCCGTCACCGGAAGGACCAACCTCGCCATCTGCCCACTCTTTACTTATGCGCATGCCCTGGGTGTTATTGTGCACTGAAAGACTTGTTGATTTAGCCTGTTTGCAGGAAGAACATCCAATATTGCCTGACTTAAGATACAACCATTTATATTCCTCTTGAAAGTAATACCACTGTTTAGTGTTCCAGCAGTCAGGGAGTTTGACGGTTTCTTTCTCTGGCACACGTTGAAGTCTTTGTAAAGGTGGACTGTCCTTGGCAGACTCTTGCTGAGTTTTACTAGCCTCATCACTAGTTGGTTGCACTGGACAAGACTCCCTGTAAAACGCTGGCGCTTCAGTGACGGTAGGAAGTCAATCATTGAAGACTGCATAGACTTGCGCTTCAGAGCAGAAGCAGATAAGCCACTAGTAGCCATGGTAAAATTTAGAACTTCCTTCTTGAAGGCTGGACTGGTATATCTGAAAAAGAAAAGAAAATCTTCCTCTGCTGATTTTGGTTTCCAGGTGATAAGGCCTTGCGTCACGCAACGAGAATATTAAGCCTCTTATCTGCAACAAAAATTGAATAGTTTACTCCAGTGATCAACAATGTTTAATTGGAGTGCCATTTGGCAGCAGATGTTACTCTTCATTTTGTGCTGCTCCTGAAAGGATCTCTCATTGTGCAGTGGAACAAGAATAGACTACTGCATGGAATAAAGAATATCCTGAGGCACTGCCATCCTACTGCATCACTGCATCGAATAAAGAAATATTATTTTACACTCCCACCCTTCTGCTTCGCACAACTGCATAAAATAATGACTATCCCAGGGCACTGCCATCCTTCTGCTTCGCTTCATAGAATATTAGCAAAAAATAAATATGGATAAATACAGACAAAAAATTGATTCAAATGGTGGCTTTTACACCACATATTTACTGCAAATTGTTGCAAAAGCGGGATCCAAATATAGCATTTTAAAGCACAAGTGTGAAGAAAAATTACAAACATATCAAAAATGTGCCCAATCCTCTAACTGGTCTGCTTGCAAAATAACCCCCAAGCCAAGCACACACAGCCAATGGAAACAGGCCCTCTAAGTGTTTTCTACACAGTTGTCAGCCCTTCTCACCAGCGTTGTTATATTTAGAAGGGGGCACTGCCAGCAGTTCTTCGCAGGCTGCTATATTTTAATGTGCCAGCACTTCTCACTTTCCCCTCATTGTGGCCTTGTCTGTCAGTCAGTCTCTCTCCCTGAGTCAGTCAATTTCTCTCCCGCAGTCTGTCTCTCTCTCTCTCTGTCAGTCAGTCTCTCTCTCTCTGTCAGTCTCTCTCTCTGTCAGTCTCTCTCTGTCAGTCTCTCTCTCAGTCAGTCAGTCTCTCTCTCTCCCCTCTGTCAGTCTCTCTCTCTGTCAGTCTCTCTCTCTGTCAGTCTCTCCCTCTCAGTCAGACTCTCTCTGTCAGTCTCTCTCATAGTCAGTCAGTCTCTCTCTTTAAATAGCAGTATTTCTCTACTATAAACAGACACGCAACAGAACCTAAAAATAGATTTTTAGATCGAACTACGGCGATATATACACATAACTGACATGGATCGCCTGGTTACAGGGCTTTTAGTGGGATGAAAAACCTGGGGGTTCTCTCAAAGGGCCATGACCAATAAAATTAAAGGCATGGCTTAAAAACATGTAAAAAAAAAATCTGTGCTTAGCATAGTGTGCCACCCTACTGGTATGTTGCTGTTTGTCATTGGATCCAGATATATCAGATACAGCCAGTAACATTATACCTGCAACAAGTCAGGACTATTGGCTTTGCCAATAGTTGTTAGTTGCATAAGATAAATAAGCAACAACTATGGCTTTGTTGTATATAAATTATAATATTGAAAATGCTTCAGTTCTGAAAAAGATGAGACTGTGAAAGAACTAAAACCAGTCTATTTGAAATTACATCAAAATCTTTGAGCAATGATGCTGCTACTGAGATGAGATTTTTTTTGTTCACCCTGACTGCGAAAATGGAGACCCCAATAGTTAGTTGCATAAGATAAATAAGCAACAACTATGGCTTTGTTGTATATAATATATAACATTGAAAATGCTTCAGTTCTGAAATGATGAAACTGTGAAAGAACTTAAACGAGCCTATTTGGAATTACATCAAAGGCTTTGTGCTGCTGTTGAGTTGAGATTTATCTAAGGGCGAAAATGGAGACCCAAGTGGTTAATAGTTGCATAAGATAAATAAGCAAAAACTATGGCTTTGTTGTATATAATATTGAAAATGCTTCAGGTCTGAAATGATGAGACTGAAAGAATGTCGATTTGAACTGACAAAGGCTTTCTGAGCAGGCAAAAATGGAGCCCCCGATAGCTACCCGTCTCAGCACCTGCTTTGAAGTACCTGGCCCACTAAAAGCCCTGCCTGTTAACTCCGGGAGAACAAACTCGCATACAAAGTAAATTTAAGCTGATGATTAACTCACAATTGGTCACAGAATGCGGCAACAGCGCCATCTACTGTCGCATTCACTTAAATTAATATGCAAAACCACTCGCAATAAATAAAGGCAGATAAAGAAAGGCAGCAACTTGCAGAGGGGTCCGTCTGGGTCGGCTTTACTATATTGACTTGAGATATCTACTTACTCCTGAATTGTGCCTGAACATTTTCAATGCAGCCACAAGCAAAACTAAAATTCTCAATTGTAACAATATTTTCGAATTCTGGGGAACCAGTGGCGCTCAATATTTGCCTTGATTTCCCTTCGGAGGGCTGTTCAATCTTTTCTACGCATACGCAGTGCTTTCTATGAGGGTGCTTTACCACCGCATATATAAATCAATAAACAGAACAAGTCAGCATTGGCAGTGAGAGTGTTTTGGAAAAGATGAATGGCGCTTTGCGGCGGAATGAGAAAGCTGCGGGGAAGGGGATTAAAAAAACGGCCATTAAAATACTCACGTTGCGGGCTTGCAGGCTGGGAGGGCAAGTCTTGTGTGGCTTCAGAAGGATCCTGGCTGAGGCAGCTCTGATGCGGAGGCAGGGTCCCGACGTTGCTGGTAGGGCTGGGGAGGCGTCACGAAGGTAAGTTTCCTTTTCACTGCTGCTGGATTCTGTTGTAGACCCTCGTTCCTCGCTTGCTTTAAGGCAGAGCAGGGTCACACTGGTTGCTGGAGAAATCTTGCTGCAGGCCGTAAAAGCAGGGTCGTGCCGGTTCTAACCAGCTGTTGTTGTGCCGATGGCTGGCACGATGACGTAGGTGGCGCTGCGTGTTCAAAGAGAAGGGAAATCCCGAGAGAAAGTGTCTCTCTTCAAAGGATTTCCCTTCCTGCTACAATGACGTCACGCCTTAAGCAGTGCGCGCGCATGCTCACCCGAAACACCAACAAAAACCGGGACGTCTGGTCACCCTACCTTTGACCTTTGAGGCCCGAAAATAGAGCCCCTAGAGACCTGTTTCGAGGCCCCCTAAAAAACTGGGGGTGCTCAGACCCCCCACAGACTACCCCCCCCCCACTTAAAGCCCTGTGGGCGGGGCTTTGTGCAAAATTTAGTTACGTCTAAGCAATCATGATCACTTTAATCTTTTACTTCCTCATCACAGGGGTCTGGCAATAGGGTAGCTGGGTTCAAAATCGTACACCTTGTCACAGTCACATTTTCAGCTCCCAAAATTACTCTTTCGTACTTTGTCAAACGACTAGGGGTAAGGTGCTGTGTTCTCGTTCTGGTTAAAAGAATCTCAATTGAGTGTGGAACAAATACTTTTACTGGATGTCCCATCATTATCGACTCACTTTGCTCCAGACTCATACAAGTAGCAGCTACTGCCTTTAAGCAGCCAGGTAATGCTGAAGCCACTGGGTCCAATGTAGCTGAAAAATATGCCACAGGACACCAACTCAATCCATGTCTTTGTGTTAAAACTGAAAGTGCACAATTTTCTCTTTCACAACAAAATAAAGCAAAGTCTTTCGTATAGTCTGGCATGCCCAAAGCAGGAGCCTCACACAGACAATTTCGCAATCTCACAAATGCTTCTAGGCAGTCGTCATTCCATTCAATCGGATCTTTCGCTCGTTTCCGAATCATCTGTATCAATGGTTTCGCTAACACAGAAAATCCATTTATCCATTGCCTGCAGTATCCAACTACTCCCAGAAACATTCTCATCTCTTTCTGAGTCTGTGGCAATTGCATTTCGTTGATTATTTTTATTCTGTCCGGTGTCACTTTTCTAACTCCTCTTTCTATTTTATGCCCTAGATATCTTACTTCTTGTCGACAGAACTGTAATTTTTCTGGAGACACCTTGTGTCCTCCTTCAGCCAAATGGTTCAGCAACGCAATTGTATCTGTAACACAATCTTCTCGTGTTTTTATGCCACCAGTAGGTCATCAATGTACTGAACCAGAACAGAATTCCTCGGCATAATCAATGATTCCAACCACTTTTTCAAAATCTGATTGAAGGACTTTCTGTGTACCCTTGAGGAACACGACACCATGCGTAAATACGATCTTCAAATTTAAACGTAAACAAATATTGGCTGTCTGGGTGCAAAGGAATAGAAAAGAACGCTTGGCACAAATCATTCACTGTAAACCATCCTGCATTCCATGGTATCTGATAAAGAATCACTGCTGGATTTGGCACAATTGGACAACAGGGAATTACAATCTTATTTATTTTTCGCAGGTCCTGCACTATTCTGTACTTTCCGCTAGGCTTTTTCAGTCCCATTATTGGTGAATTACAGGGACTACCCATCACTTCTTTCAGAATGCCTTGTTTAACCATCCGTTTGATTTCTGGAATAATTCCTGCTTTTACTTCTGGACTCATTTTGTACTGTCGGGTATTTGGATACACTGCACCTTCTTTCACTGTCACTTTAACTGGGTCTATATTTTTCATTAGCCCAATGTCTTTTCCTGTAAAATCCCACACTTCTGGATTAACTGTAGTTCTCAACTCTTCTGGTAATTCATTTTCAGTTATCAGTCTACTTCTGTTGCTTGCTTGGCCAGCATCATCTTGTATGCCACATCTTCATCAGGAGTTTGGAAAGTGACACCATCCGGTGTACAATAGATCGTGCAGTTTATTTTGCACAAAAGATCTCTTCCCAACAGATTTACAGACTAGAATCGCAAACTACAAATCGATGCATTTCTTTAAAGCTTCCAATGTGCACCTCCATTGGCTTTGTGATTGGTGTTTTAATCTGTTGGTTAGATACACCTACAACTTGGATTGTCTCTCCCGAGAGGGGTAGGTTTGGGATGTCTGCTGTTCTCACAGTAGACCTGGTAGCACCAGTATCCAATAGGAAAGTAATGTCTTTACCTTCTACTCTCCCATCAACAAATGGACCTGACTGATCTACCGGCAAGGATGCGCCAAGCACGCACTCTTCTTCCTTCCCCCTCAGGCAGCGTCATTGTGTAACATCCGAACATACCTCATCATTCTGCAAAAAATATTGAGCAATTGTTCTATTATTCTTACCACTTTCTCCTTGAAATCCGGTGTTCGAACTGAAACTTTGATGGTTCACAAAATTTGGCATAGGAGCTGGTGGTACCTGATATTGTGGAGTGACTACCTGTTGCTGCTGATTCAATAGTACTTCATTCTGCATCTGTGGGATTAAATTTTGATTTGGCCCATTATTATTATTATTATTCTGAATACTCTTACACTCGTTCTTCCAATGTCCAAGCTTACCGCACACATGACAAGGGAACTTCTTTTTCACTTCTTCTCTGTCCATTCGCCCTTTAAATCTATTACCATTCGTTCCTTGATTATTCTGACTCTGTTCTTTTACTGGATTACTATTCTGCTCATTTGTCTTCTCTTCCTGCCGTTCTGCCAATTTAACTTGAGCCCACATCATTTTCTCTTTCAGCTTCCTTCTTCTGGCCTCTGTCATCCCCGCAATATTTTGCGTACTTCAAAATCTCATCCACCGTTTTACTTTGCCAGCACAACATATGCTGCTGTATCATCTGACTAATATCCGGTTTCAAACCATATACAAACCGATACACAAAATGTCCCATATCCTTGTCACCAATGTTTTCAAAACCACTATCCTGCTTGAACACCTGCAACAATCGCTCATAATACAGATTCATTCGGTTCCTGTGTTGTTCTATCTATTTTTACCCAATCTGTATCTTTAGGAGGGATTTTCCCTTTCAAGTATGTAATCACTTGATGATACTTTTTCATCACTTCTTCTGACGGTGCTGCTGTTTTTGCATCTCTAGGATACTCTTCATTAGGCCAATCAATTGTGATTTTACATTCTGTCCATAAATCGGCAGGTACTACTATGTCAAATAGACCATCCAGATCTTTCAGTAACACCTTTGAGACCTTTACAAACCTTTCTACCTGCTTATACCACTCAACTGGCTTTTCTCTCAGTTTTGGGAAATCATTTGTAAATGATAAAATATCTTGTCTACTCCAAGGGACATGAACATATCCTCCTCCAGGAACCTCTCTCATTGGACACAACCTTTCTACTTTTCCTGTTTCTCTCACTGGAAACGCAGCTATTGCCTCTCATGCCTGTTCTTCTTCTTTCTTCCTTATCCACCTAATCCTCCATTTATCAATGTCTCCCCATTTCCGCAAAATGTTCATTAATTCTTTTATCTGCAACCTTTTTCCTGAAGCATTCACACTTTCTAAGTCTTTATCAGTAAAATCCACTCGATAGGGCTTCTGTAACAATTTCGACTTCCTTATATCTATTCCAGTCTCTGAAGCAACCTCAGTTAATCTTTCATGAAATAGTCTTGCTCTCCTGGTTATACTCTTACATAAAAACAACAATTCTTCATCATTATAAACATTTAATCTTTCTGTGCCCACACATCCTGTCATCATCTCTTCCAATTCCACTTTCAATCTGCTAATATCTACAATCTTTGGATTTGTGATCTGATTTTCCCTTTCCTGAGCCCACCTTTCTATATCTTTAGGGGTAACTATTGTTGTACCCGAAGTTCCAGCCGGAACTATAGGTCTTCTCTCTCTCAAATTCATAGGTGTGGCTCTCTTTTGAGTTTCCACATTGGACTCCACAATAGGGAGATCCATTAATGAAATAACCGACTCACTTTCACTAACCTGGTCATCCGCGATTACAATCTCTTTTCTTGGACTATTCAATGGAACTGTCACAAGCTGTGATTTCTGGGTATCCTTATTATCCCCATACAATGGGATTACTGGACCAATGGTTACGGGTACTGTCAAAGCTTCTGTGTTTAAATTCAATTGACCTATCCTTTGAACTAGTTCCTCCCTAGTTTTGTTCAAGGTTTCTCTCTCATTATCTTGCAACACTCTGTTGTATGATGTCTTATGTAAAATCTGTGGTGTTAATGGTATTCCCATTACTGGTGCGCTTGGCACAACCTTACTAGCTGCTTCTTGATACGGTGGTGGATTCTTTTTTTTTTTTTTTTTTTTTTTAAACCTTTATTGAAGGCAAAACAAGGAAGAATTGCAGAATGCAGCACTATGCCTACATCCCCAGAGGGGCCGGCCGTGGAATGCGTAAACGTGTACTGCAGGAAGAGTACAGAAAGGATACACAGCAAGCCGCCTACAACCACTCAGGGCCGGCCGCGTCATGGAGGAAGGAACAGTCCGATAGGTATCAGCATTATATTACCTTCCACATCGTCCAGATGAATAAAAGACAAATAATAACAACCAATCGTAGGATAGAAACAGAACAAAACCCCCTCACCACCCTCCCCCTCCGGCACAGTAATAGTATGGCAAGTAAATCAGAAGCAATTTGGCTGTTACCAAGCACATCCACAAGGATAAAACAGGAGTCCGGGAATGAAGGAGGCAGGTACCCCCATTAACGACACATGGAGGGCATACCAGCTTAAAGGTCGGGATGACTCATGAGATACAGAGTGAGCGGGGCCCAAAAATCTTTAGGGCGGGACGACTCAGGCAGCTCCTCCGCATAGATTTCTAATTGCTCCCTACAGTAGGATAGATCCCTAAGCCACTTACAAACCGTGGGCAACCCCTTTGCGCCCCAGCACTGCGCCACGGCTCGCTTAGCCAGAAGTGTGGCCACTGCAACCAGTCTCCTATTGCACGGCTTCAAGGACGTTACGCTGCCCAACAGACACATCTCAGGCGTACATTGCACTCTCTCCAATACGACATCCGTGAGCACATTCATCACTTTAGCCCAATAGGCAGCTATCCCTGGACATAACCATGAAAGATGTAAAAAATCAGCGTCTGCCTGGCCACATCGCACACAGCAAGCATCATCTCGCAATCCGAATCTCAGCAATTGTGCAGGGGTATAGTAAAGTTGGTGCAGAAATTTAAAATGTATAATGCGTAGGTTGCAGTTAGCCGTCAGTCGCCCAGTCAGTCTGCAGCAATAGTACCAGTGGTCCTCCGACAGTACCCCTCCCAGGGCCGCGTTTCATTTAGCATAGGATGGATGTGCCTCCGCCTCCCGCTCACGGAGAGATGAATTATAGAGTTTAGTAATCAGTCCCCGACGAGCCTCGCCCGCAAGCACCGCCTGCAGTGCCCGCAGTGTCTGAGGCTCCGCAGGGAAGCCAGGGTAGACATCCCGAATGGCCTGACGGACCCGCACGTACGTAAAACCCAGCATAGCATCGTGAGGCCAGCCCGCCCGCACATCCTGTAGCGAACGGAACTGGCCCTGGTTGTAGAAGTCCCCCATCTGGGTGATCCCGACGGCCTGTAACGTGGTCCGCGCCAGGCGCTCCTGCAGTGCGGATATACCGGGATGCGCTGCTATCGGCAACTTGGAGGCATAAAGGTAGGATAGTGTCGCACGACATGCCAGCGTCCGCCAGGCCCAGGCCGTGCATTGGACCGGGTTAATTTCCGTCCGGGGACCTCCAGCTCCCCCCGAGAGAGCCGCAGCCACCAATGGGAGTGGGAGGATCGCATCCGCCTCAATCGTAGTATGAGGTAAGAGACGCTGCGGATAGAACCAATAATGCGCAAACTGCGCCTGAGCGCATAAATAGTAAAGGCGCATATCAGGAGCCTCAAAACCGCCGCGGTCAAAGGGTTGAACCAGGGTGTCCCAGCTACAGCGAGGTTTTTTGCCCCCCCAGACAAACGACAGTAGGGCCGTCTGTAGAAACTTAAAAACTGAAACATTCAGGCGGATAGGGATATTCACAAATAAATATAATAGTTTAGGCAATATGACCATTTTGATGACTGCTATACGGTCTGCCAGTGAGAGCGGCAGACGAGCGCACCGCTCGCTCAGTAAGTTGAGAGATTGTACGCCCGTAATTCATGGAGATCACCTGCGCCGGATCCCTGTGCAGCCAAATCCCGAGATATTTTACTGGTTCCTGAGTCCAGGCCAGAGGGAAGTCCATTTCGAACTCACAGGTTCCTGCCGTCAAGGGAAAAACCGTCGACTTGGCCCAATTTTTCCCCAAGCCAGAGAAGCCCTCGAACCGGACATATTCTCGCAGCAAGGCCGGGAGATATGTCGCAGGCTCGCGAACATAAAGCAACATGTCATCCGCGTATAGCGAGACAACCAATGGTCGCAGTCTAAAGCGCAACGCCGCGGAGGCATGGAGCTGGCGCAACTTACAGGCCAGGGGCTCCAATGCCAAGGCGAATAGCATCGGCGACAGGGGGCATCCCTGCCTTGTGCCCCTACCTATGGGAAACACCGAGGACACCCAGCCGTTCACCCGAACCCTAGCCGCCGGGGCGGAGTACAGAACCCTGATCCACTGCAAAAAGAACGGAGGGACACCCATCCTGGTGAGGACGGAAAACATGTAGTCCCAAGAGAGGGAGTCGAACGCTTTAGCAGCGTCGAGCAGCACCGCCACGGCCTGGAAATCGGCATCAAAATAGTGTAAAGTAGCGAAGATAGTGCGCAGATTAAGCACAGTGGACCTCGCAGGCACAAAGCCAGACTGGTCCGGGAGCACCAGTAAGGGGATCAATGGCTGCAAACGGAGAGCGATCATTTTAGCTAATACCTTGGTGTCAATATTAAGCATTGAGAGGGGCCTATAAGAATCGCAGCGGTTGGGCTCCTTGTCGGGTTTCAGGAACATGACTAGGAGAGCCTCCCGCAGCGAAGGTGGAAGACGGCCGGTGTCGTAGGCCTCCGCATAGACTTCAAGAAGTCTTGGGGCCAAATCGTCGACAAACGCCTTGTAAAATTCACTCGGGAGACCGTCCAGGCCCGCAGCTTTGCCAGTAGGGAGGGACATAATAGCCGTTTTCACATCCTCCTCGTCGAAGGGCTGGGTAAGATAATCCCGATGGCCTGGGGCCAGCCAGCCCAATGCCACATCCTCTAGGTACGAATGAATATCGGCCGTCTGAGCTATATCCTTATTGCTATAAAGGGTGGTGTAGTAGTCAAGTATGGTCTCACTGATGGCCGCCGTGCCGAAGCGGGCCACGCCTGCCTCATCAAGCATCTCAGTGATGTATTGTTGGCTCCGTGGTGCAGCCAACTTCCGAGCAAGCGAGCGACTGTGCCGACTCCCCTCACCGTAATATCTAGCCGTGCTACGTCTAGATTTGTGTCTCATCTCCTGATCAGCGGTGTCATTATATTCCGTGACTAAGGCACGAATCTTGGACAGGGTTTCGGGCAGCGGGTCCGCCTCATAAGCCCTCTCCAAAGCAGAGATATCTCCCGCAAGTTTCTGGATCCTGCGCCGCAGATCCCGCAGCACTCCAGCCTGTGCCCCCATGCAGACCCCTCTGATAGTGACCTTGAATGCCTCCCACATAGTCCCAGCGCTATCTACAGAGCCAGCATTCTCCCTAAAGAAGTTACGGATAGCCTCCCCACCGTGGCCTTGAAGACCGGGTCTGTCAGGGAGGATGGCTGCAGTCGCCACTGAAAGGGCGGTCTCCCACAGGTCGGGACACATAAATCCAGCAGCACCGGAGAGTGATCTGACAACGTCCGGGCTAGATGACGCACCCCTGTCGCCCAGGGGCATGCAGTTTCCGTGACCAGCCAGAGGTCCAAACGGGACCATGTCCCGTGCACTGCCGACACAAACGTACTTTCCCGCTTGCCAGGGTGTTGCAGTCGCGAGACATCCCTCAGGCATCCAGCTTCCATTATGCCACGCAATGTCTCCGCTGCTAGTTTAGGTCGTGCCCCCTCGCTACCCATACGGTCAGCATCCATGTCCAAGCATACATTAAAATCCCCCCCCCCCATATAATTTCCGCCTCAGGGAACCCAGAGATACGACGCCAGACATCAGAAAAAAATACCGGGTCGTCAACATTTGGCCCGTACACATTCACAAATAGAACACTCGTCCCGCCTAGCAGACCGTGCACTATTGCCACTCGCCCCTGATCGTCTATCTCAGAACGGAGGACCTGAAAGTGTATCCCCTTTTTTATCAAAATCAGCACGCCCTGAGCATAGCTAGAGTAGGAAGAGGCCACCCGGTGCCCAGCCCATCGTGCCCCCACATTCTTATCAGATAAGCTCGTGAGGTGAGTCTCTTGTAGGAAGGCAATGTGAATAGTCATTCTGTCTAGGTAAGCAAACACTGCCCTGATCTTTTTAGGGGAATTAAGGCCCCGGACATTCCAGGTCAAGAGTCGTAGATTTCCACTTATCCGGTCAGTGGTCGGTAAGCCGTCAGAATAATTGAAGATGTTAAAGCCATATAAATACTGGTACAATAATAAGAAAGATGAAATGCAATAATACACAAAACATACCGTGCCAGAGGGTATCCCCCCTCACTTCCCCCCCCCCCCCACTTCAGCAACCCCAACTTGCTAAAGCCATCCCAACCATCCCCCCCCTCCCCGTCCCATCAAACAAAGGTGGAAACCTCAGTTGGGGTATACCCATGTAGGGCGCTAGAGTGCAACTACCCTCCCATCTAGCAGGAGGTGGCTGCGCGGGAGCTGGAACCGTGCCTACAAACAACAGTACACAAGAGCCCTACCCACAAGAACGACATATGTAACACATTAGGCCTAGTCAGCAGCTGCATGGGCATGGAATTACTACATGGCAGAGGTAAAATAGAAACTCGACATGAGCAACAAACACCACCAATCAGCAGAGGGGCAAACCCAGCAACCAAATGTGTCCATAAATGCACCCCAGGAACCTATTGTTCCTCTGTGTCCGACTGCAGACCTGCATCTCGTCGTCGTCGCTTGAGACGTTTGGCATGTTCAAGAGCCGCCTTAGGGTTGTTGAAAATTTGAGAGTCTCCGTCGGGGCCAATCTTCAAGCGGGCAGGGTAGAGCATAGCATAAGGGACCTCCTCGGACCTGAGAAACTTCTTGACATCGGCAAACTCCCTTCTCGCCGCCTGAACTGCCACCGTAAAATCTGGGAAGAAGGAGAGCCGATTCCCCTGGTATTCAATGGTGCCCTTCTCTCGTGCCAGGCGCAATATTACATCACGGTCCCTGTAGTTTAAGACTCTCGCAATGATGGGCCGCGGGGGAGCCCCCGGCGCCGGGCGAGTGGCCAGCGAGCGGTGCGCCCGCTCCACAATAAACATGGGGGACATCTGCTCCGTGCCAAAAAGGTCAGTAATCAGCTTCTCCATAAATATCTCCATTCTGCCAACATTGGTGGACTCCGGCAGGCCAATAAGGCGAATGTTATTGCGCCGTGAGCGGGCCTCCAAGTCCTCGTTCTTGGCCTGGATAACAGACAGGACCTTCTCCATATTCAGAGCTTTCCCGGCAACGTCACTCCGACCGTCCTCCGCTGCGGAGACTCTCTGCTCCACCTCCCCCATGCGGGCGCTCTGCTTCTCCAATTGTGATGACATATGGTCCAACCGATTGTTAACTGCCGCCATTGTGCCTTCGATTGATTGGAGGCTTCGCTGCATCGCCAAAAGCGTGGCTTCAAGGCCCGAGGGAGCCCCCTCTGATACATCCGCTTCAGAGACCGAGGCGGCCTTCTGCGACACCTTGGCGGATTTGCGCGCCTCGAACGTGAGAAGGGGTTGCGTTTTGTCCGTTTTGTCCATGGCGCCCAATGGTACGACTTGTCACAGGGGAGATCGAGGAGCCCAGCACAGAGAAAGTCCCCAGCAGGGGCCGAGCAGAAGTCTGCAGGTTCCCTCACCCCCAGGAGGCCACCAGTCCACGGCCGAGGAGCAGAGACCCACACCAAGACCAACAGGTGGGTGGGCGGATGGAACACAGCAGGCACACAATCGCAGGCCGGCCCACGGCCACCGGGACCACTATCCAAGTGTAGCTAGACCCGGGGGGCCACAGCCAGCAGGGGCCCCACCAGCTCCGCCGCGCAGATTCGAAGGCCTCAGCACCAATCGCCCCCTCACCGATCAATGGCACCGTGACTGAAGGAGCCTAGGTGGTCCAGCACCCTCACACCGCCATCGACACTGCCGCCGTGCTCCAGTCACTCCTCATCACCTCAGCCAATGTGACAGCCTGCGCGGCGCAGTGTATTCAGCGCCAGATGCACGCCTGCAGCAGCCAATTCTAATGTGCTTTCCCGGGAGAGGACAACAGGGAGGCAAGCAGCTCCGTTTAAGGCAGTGTACGCGGCCCCAGCAGGTCTCTCAGTGAGTGAGTTACGGCTGTGCCAGCCAGTTCCTCCCGGCAGCAACGCGGGAGGGCCCATCCACTCCCCCACCGGCAGTAACAGCAGGAGCGTCCCCGCAGATCCCACCAATGCAGGGGCCGGGGTCCGGCAGCTCT
The DNA here is from genome assembly GCA_963921515.1 of Calotriton arnoldi. Taxonomy (NCBI): domain Eukaryota; kingdom Metazoa; phylum Chordata; class Amphibia; order Caudata; family Salamandridae; genus Calotriton; species Calotriton arnoldi. The sequence goes on from CAWUFW010005707.1 coordinate 694,478, forward strand.
CCCACTCCCAACGCACAGGGAGCAGCTCCGCACTTAAGTCTCGCTAGGGCCACCAGCACAACCCCAGCACCTTACAGCAGCTCATAGAGCGCGACCCGCTTGTAGGCCCGTACCCGCCTCCGCAGCCACCGGCCTATAGTAGGCCGCGCCCCACTCACCACCTCCGGCGCCGGGGAGACCGGGGCCCGCTGTTATCGCCGCCTCCGCTGGTGCTCGCAATCACAGCCTCCCGGGGTCCACTGCAGCAGCGATATGCGGCACCGCCGTCTGTCGGGCGCAGCGCCGCCTGTCCCCCACTCCAGCAAAGGCACAGGTCGCCGATCAAGGCAGTGGGCCTCAAAGCCCCCCGGGCGCCGCCATCTTAGGATTTCTCTGCCGCTGTCACCACCGCTGAGATGCCGCCGTTCCCCTTGTCTCGGGCAGCCCCGGGCTCAACAGCCGAGTCGGGTACACTTCCCTCGTCAGGCACACTCCTCTATGCCTCAGGATAGGTAGTTTATGAGGCGGATTCTGGACGGATTGTGGCGCAGCCGGGCAGAGCCTCACTAGGGTGCGGCCATCTTGCCGTGCGCCCTCTAGCGCCCTCCACGTTGGTGGATTCTTAATTAAAATATCCTCTAACAATTCATCATCTGACTCTCCATATCCTGTCGAATTCATATGTTTTGTTTTCTGTTTACACTTTCCTCCAGAATGTTCCTCGGCCATTAACACTGGATATAATCCTTACGATACCATCGCTCTCCTCCACTGTTTCATCTGTCCTTCTCTTGACTCATGCAAGTGTCTTGGAAAGAATCCTCTATATCTTCCACCTCTGCATTTCTCTCTTTCGTGTGACTCAGTCTCCCATTCTTCCAAAGCCTCATATTGAGTTAACCTAGGTCTCGGTTCTAAATCATTCATCATCAATCTCAAATTCTGGAGAATCCTCCCATTAAACGTACCATCCTTAGGAAACGCTAACACACCATCGTCCTTCGTGTACTCTACCCAGTTTTCTAGCCATACACAAGTATGATATCCTCTCTCCATCATCATGAAAGATGCTGGTGTCTTTGGTGGCGGAATAGGAATACCCTCTCTAGTCAACACAGGCTTATCCTTAACAAAGAAATTCTTTATTCTTTTAAAAATTGACATCTTTCTTTTCCCTCCATACATTCTTGAAGAACGGTGCAAGAAATTGTATTCCGCAAACCCTTAATCTTCTACCTGTACGTCTTGCACTAACAGTCAAATCAAAATCCTGTATACAATCCTTCTCTCCTTTAATCCTAGCGCGGCTTCTATCTAAGTGTCCAATGGAATCAGGCTCACACTCGTACTCTGACCAATGTCAGCGCGGCCTTTTCCTGACGTCAGTTCTGCTCCTCACTACTGACCCCTCCTTTACAATGCTGTTCTTGTCACACGCCCACTGCTTCTATCAATCTCAGCGCGGCTCTCTGTGACGTCGATCCTACTCAGGCGACTTCTCACCCCTCCTTTACCAAGCTCCTCCTGTCACGCGCCCGCTGCTTCTACCAATCCCTGCGCGGCTCTCTGTGACGTCCGTACCACTCCGGCAACTGACCCTCCCTTTGCAAGGTAATACGAAAATTTTATTTCTTCATAATTCTTTGAACTTCTTTGTTATTAACAACATAAAAACATTCGCTACTCTGTCTGTTCCACTAAACCAAAATGATAGTTTCTTTTCTTCCACTGCGAGTAAAACCTTCCGCTTACTCTTCACCTAAGCTCCAGAACCTGCTACTCTTCCGGTATCTTCCGTTAAGGAATTTTGCAACCGGTATTTCACCAGCGAACTCCTTTTGCTGTCAAGCTAGCTTAGAAGAACCTACTACTCCTTCAGGGTTACCCTTACTAGGTGATATAACGCCTAAAGTTTCATCAGCGAACTCTTTGCTTTAAACCACTCTCACTTTTGTTCAGAAAAGATAGTCCCTAGTTTAACACTGCCAGCCCTACCTAGCTTCACAGTGTTATTCCAACAGACGAGTAACCTCACTGCAGTGTGGTTTCTATCGCCACCCGCTATACATTCCCCGGGAATTTTCGGGACAACATAAAACAGGACACTAACTCTTTTGTTAAAACATTAACCAAAAATCAATAATCTATACTAATAACCAAACTAGTTACTAACAACCATAGCTCTGCTACCAGAAAACTGATCCAGCGGTCTACTAACAACAGATACTCTACAACCATAAACTCTCTTGGGCCCATACAACTCACTTCCGCTGCGCTCTAAGTAAACCACTGGAGTTTATTAGTTTTATATGTTACTCATACCTCAGGATCTAGTTATTGCTTCTTTAACTAAACCTTCTGCTGATCAAACAGTTCTTTCCTCTGGTCAATGGGCCAGTTAGGTAAAACTTGTTGATGGCGATAATTGACATAACTTATTATGCATTCCTTAATAAGTAAAATAATGACAGACTCAATAAGTTTTAAAATCTTTATCTAAAGTTAGGGGTTTTGAACCATCTCAAAGCGTTTCAGTACAAACACCCTCATTCGCGGGAGTGCCAATTCAAATTATCACAGTTAAACCTTTATCAATTCAGATCCACACAATAACTCTGCTCAGAAAGAAGAGGATAGAGACAGAAGAGCATTTATCAAACGATGAATCTCGTAGTTACCAAAGTATGGTGTGAAAACCAACCCTCTGGCCAAAGGGCTGGAAAAGGCCTCCCAGGACAGATCAGGAGACAAAGGCTTCAGGACAGGAATCAGGACAGGATACCTCACCTCACTAGTTACCGATCATTATGTTTGCACCCCTCTCTGACACTATCTTCCTCCTCGTGGTTCTTCCGCAATTACCCTTCTAAACCCACCCAAATCTGGTAGATGATTCTGCATTCGATTTTCTTCATCAGATTTTCAGAGCACCACCCCAGAGCACCCCGTTGTCAAGCTTCTTCAACGCGCATCAAAGCTTCTTCGTGACTTTCCCAAATCACTCTCCAGCGCGTGCCCACCAGATGCCTCTTTTTTTCTAACTAAATTACCTCAATTATACCCTTCTATAGGCATGTACCACCCATTAATGTTTCATTTGCACAGAATACTAACTTCTGATTGGACGGCTAGGGGGGATGATCATCACACCACACTTATTTTCATTTATTCCCTTTTAACCATTGTTTTCCAAACTCCTCCCATCAAACTTTATTCCGCCCTTCCTTTCCCATACATCTTTAAACTTTATTAAATACATTTGTAGCTGATGTCTTGAATAAGTTCCTTCATATGAACTCTTCACCCTCATGTTCCCAGGGCACATCACCGCCGACCTTGGGCTCGTGTCAAATTCTTAGTCATCTCCCAGGCTTTCGTGTCAGGGCGCATGCGTCGCGCCATATTGGTTTGCTCGACTCTGACAACTTTAACAGGCCCAAATAAGCACTAATAATAAAGTCAAAAAGAGAAATGTTATTCTCTCAAATAAATGGTTTCACTGTATACCTCTACTCTATCCCATACCATTTATTTCTCTCTCTGCATCTGCGTTAGTTATAAATCCATTTCTAATTTCAGCAAGCAGGTGCCATGCATGTGAGCTTTCAAGCGGCCATTTTATAGCTCTTTGCGCAAGCGCCAGAATTTCCCTCCAAGCGAAAGTACGTCATACTACGTAGATGCAGTAGACGCATACGCAGAAAAGATCCCATGTTAAATGCGTCCTAGTCCTACGTCCGTGTTATTTGCAGTTAGTAAACACATAAGCAAGCTTCATTCTTTTCCCGCGTATAATGAAAAATGCATATTATTAATCTCAAGACATGTCATTAGTAATTAGCTAGTAAGTTAAATCGAGGAGATTGCTTCTGAGCAAATCTCGTGTCCGAGACCTTGCTCCATCACTGTCATCGGCCACATCAGGGTCGCCTCCCTGCGTGCCGCTCCTGACCCACCTCAGATCCACTGTGGAAGCTGCTCTGTGCCTCCTGTCAGGGCCCCCCCGATGGAGACAGATCTGTGCAGCAGTACAGCCACCATTTTGTCTGCAAGGTTGACGCAGCCAAAGCCTCCAGCACCACCACTGAGGGTCCCCCACACCTCCAGGGGGGCTCCGATCTCAGAAGGGAGGTCCAGGAGCCATGACTATGCCCCTTGATCATCCGTCTGCCTCTCCTGTGGGTAGCTGAGCAGGAGATATCGGACGGTTGACAGAGAGCTCTCCTAGGACTTGGCCATCTTTCGCAGCCACTAGCCACGTCCTCTCATGTTATAATCTTGATATTTTGAGCGAGATGTACTTTTCTGCTGTTGGCTGTTCTAAGACTACTGGGACCCCTAGCTTTTTGCGTCCTAATGGTGCTTCATGTCTATTGGCATATGCAGGCTCTCCAGTGGAACCTGGACCTACAATTTGGTCAACTTTTAAGGTGCCTTTTGGAAAGTACCCATTTTGCAGATGAAGTGGCTCAGGACCTTCAGTGTGGAAGGCTGAATGCAATCTAGCTTGCGGCAGGCTGATCTCATTTCCCCTTCCAGAGCTTCCAGTGCTGAAGAATGCATCATCCCTGGACTGGGGTAGTCACTTGGACGATGAAGATATCAGAGAGGGTCAGGACCATTGTACAGCAGTACCATTATATCTATTCTTCGGAGCTGCGGGCTATTCGATTGGACCTCAATGCCTTCATGCCCTCCATCAGGAGCAAGATGGTCCTTGTCCTGATGGGCAGTACAGCTGCCATGTAGTACTGCAACAAACATGATGGAGTTTGGCCTTGTGCTCTTTGGAGGCTTTGGTCATGGCTAGTTCCTCAAGGGATTTCCCTGATGGTCAATTATCTGGCAGGATCTCTCAAAAATGGAGCAGGCGAGTTCAGCAGGTGTCATCTTGCAGACCACGAATGACATTTGTTACTACTGTATCCATTCTTAGGTCCACAGAGATGGTCATTTTGTCCTTTCTGTTCTGCAGAATGTCCTGCTGTAAAGTCTACTCCTCAGACCCACTTCCTTGGAGGGGATATTGCTGAAGTTTTATTCACAAGATGAAGAGTCTGTGGTTAGAAATATCCATCTAAAGAATGTTACTTTTTTATTTTTTTTATTTTACGGAGTTTTATATAGCGCGAACTTGACCCGAAGGTATCGGGTATCAGAGCGCTTTACATAGCACCAGTTGCGTTACATGAGGACACATTCATTTATTTTGTTTTTTTGTTAGGCACAGGGAGATTAAGGGATTTGCCCAGAATCACAGGATGTTCAGCGTCGTTGCCGAGACTCGAACCCGGTTCCCCAGATTCGAGGTCGACCGCCCTAGCCGTCAGGTCAACTCCTCTCCCTAATTACCTTCAGTAATGCTCTTTCTGGTGGATACTTTCTCACAGCTGATTCCTCCTCCCTTTTCTGTTGAGTGGACTTTTAGGAGTTTGAGGTTCCAAGATGGATTTGTCACACAGGTTGGGGGGGTGGGGGGCAGGGGGGAAGGTGGCTGCTCCACAAACAAGGCGGTCACTCTATAAAAGAACTCCGCTCACCGAGCAGACAATACGCCCTAATACCGTTGCTCCCTGGGGTCATCCAACCCGGGTCTAGCTCCTCCGCAGTTATGATCTGTGGCGATCTCACCCATGCCGGACAGATTACCCATGAAGTGGAGAGCCAAGGCGGCCATACTGGTGCGGGGACGTTGCAGGCTGCGGCAGTGATCATCCCAGAAGAAGAGGGCACGACGGTGATCCGTCCGGAGGGGCAGGAGAGGGCACCTCCGGGGAGTGGTGATCTTGCTACCTGCCTCCGACTACCTCGGTGTGGACATGGTACCGTAGGGGTTGCGGGGTGGCCACAGAGCGATGGCGTGGCCCAGGAGCGAATCTCCAGCGCTGTGCCCGCTCTAGAGGGTGCCAGGGGGGTGCCAGGCCCCAGAGGCAAGAGGCACTGTCAGCTGGGCCGGTAGGGTAGGGGGCCCGACAGCGAGGGGCAGGCAGGAGGGGGCCTGGGGAGCTGCTAGAGGCCCATCCTGCTGCTGTACTCTCGTGAGTGACAGGGCCCCCCCCAATTGGAGAGTTGGTGAGGTGAGGTGTGCTGCACGAGGGGGGGCTACCCTACCGCAGGTTTCCCCATGGGACTACAAGGGCATCCCAGCAGGCCCCCTGAGCTAGATGCAGGTCCCTGGACCCGAGGAGCCTTTCCCACTGCCTATGCTAAGGGGGAAATCTGCATGAAGCTGCTTGAGGCGTGAGAACCTGGGCAGTGCCCCTCCAGAGATTGGACTGGATCCTATATAAACTGCTGGCCCCCAAATACTTCTATCTCAGCCCGGTGAGGATTAGCCTTGGGAACAGGTATAGGGGCCTAGAGTGTGCTCTCTGGTGTCTACTGCCTTGGGAGGCGTTGCTTACCCTGCCTCTGGCCTTACGGGCAGACATTGGCGACCAGATCCAAGAGGGATGGGAGCCACCGTGTAGCACCTTGACAGGTGCGAATTGGTGGGGCCCGTGCTGGTTGATTTCCTCCTGTGATATTGCCACGGGTTGGGGCCGGCCGCTCTGTCTTGTTAGCACAAAAGAATACCCGGAGAGGCTCTCTGAAGGGGACTGAAATGAGGATGTTTTATTTCAACAGAACACAAATAAACATAGTGGACTCTTTGTTGCTAGTCTCTTCTTTGTTTGGCTAATGGGAGTAGGATATGAAAGCAAGGAATCCGGAGGGGGGGGTGAAAAAAAAACACAGTTCACGTCCACTGGTGGTGTTTTCCTCTGTGTTGGTGTCGTCTCCGCCTTGCTGGGTTTCCTCGGGGTGTAGCAGGAGATGGATATCGACAGAGGACGTCACGGGGAAGAAAGAAAAATGAAGAGAAAACAAGATCAGACCTTCGTTTTCAGGTCTCAAAGAAGCAAGGGGAAAAAGTGCTCCCGTCACCGCTGTGTCCCTATTGTGTGGTGCCTAGGTGGTAGGGGTTGCTTAGTGGCTTCAGGGGGTGTGACCCTTGACCCCCGCCCACCAGCCCCCTTAAGGCAAAGAACCCAGCCCTAGGCACTTGCCTGAACCCACGACACTCCTGGGCCGTGGGGGTGGGAGTCGCAGCTTCTCCTCGCACTGTGGGAGCGCTGGACTCGATCGCGTTGCTCCCAGAGCGGTCGTCCGTACGCTGCTCCTCTTCGTCCAAGCGTAGCACGTCCTCGCACACCGTCTCCTTCGCTGCTCCTTCTTCCTCGTTCACCTTCGCTTCCTCTTCCCTCGCCTCCACTCCTTCTTCCTCCCTCGGTACTCTGGACTCCGCCTTTTTGTTTCCCAAGGTCCCTCCTGGGTGGTCTCCGATTGGCGCGTCGTTGGGGATGTCCGGTTGCTCCGCTAGACTGCTGAATCGACTTCCGGTGTGCCACGTAGCGGCTGCCATGTTGGATTGGTCGAGTGGTGCGTGTTGCATGGGAGGGGAACCCTCACATTGCCTCCCCTCCAGGAATGGACGCGTGGGCCATTCAGTCACCGGAAACCGGGAAAGGAAGTCAACGTTCGTTTGCAGCCTCCCCGGGGCATGCATGGTGCGAAAAGAAAAGGGCTGCAAGGCAAGGAACCAATGGAGTATTTTAGGGTTGGAGTCTTTGTTTTGCGACAGCCAAGTCAAAGGGGCGTGATCAGTCAACAAAAGGAACTGCCATCCTAATAAATAGTATTGGAGGGCTTCGATGGCCCACTTAATAGCTAAGCATTCCTGCTCTATCGTGGCATAACGTGTCTCTCTAGGGAACAGCTTGCGGCTCAGGAACAGGATAGGCGGAGACTCCCGCCCTCATCAGGTTGGGAGAGGACCGCCCCTAGGCCCCTACAGGAGGCATCGGTCTGGAGCACAAAGGTCTTCTGATAATCTGGGCATACCAGGACAGGTGCGTTACTTATGGCTTCTTTGAGTTGGGCAAAACTATGCTCCTGTGCGGGTGACCAGTGGAGGGGTTTCCCTGACATGGCTGTTGTGAGTAGGTCAGTGAGGGGGCTTGCAAGGGTTGAAAAATGAGGAATGAATCGGCGGTAGTACCCTATAAGACCAAGGAAGGAACGGACCTCTTTCTTTGTGGTGGGACGGGGTATGTTGTTTATAGCCTCTAGTTTGTCTATCTGTGGTCTGATTTGTCCTGCCCGGATATCATACCCGAGATAACGGATGTGATCTGTACCAAAGATGGTTTTCTTGGGGTTGACCGGCCTTCTTGAGTGTCTGTAGAACGTTTTGTAGGTGTACAAGATGTGTTTCCCAGTCAGGGTTATGGACAACGATGTCGTCTAGATACGCTACTGCATATGTGTGATGTTCGCGTAGCAGGACGTCCATCAGCCTCTGGAATGTGGCTGGGACTCCGTGTAGCCCAAAGGGGAGTACTTTGAAGTGGAACAGACCGAAAGGGGTAGAGAAGGCTGTTTTTTCTCGGGAATCTGGAGACATCGGGATCTGCCAGTAGCCTTTGGTGAGGTCAATCGTAGACATGACTCTGGCATCTCCTAGGCGGTCAATTAGCTCGTCTACTCGGGGCATTGGGTAGGCGTCAAATTTTGATATGGAATTCAGTTGTCGAAAGTCTATGCAAAATCTGATGCTCCCATCAGGTTTGGGAACTGGTACAATTGGGGAGGACCATGCACTGTGGGAGGGTTCTATTATGTCTGCTGTTAGCATTGCTTGTATGTCTTGGTCTACAGCCTGTCTTCTGGCAGCGGGTAAGCGATATGGTCTTAACCTGATAGGCCTTGCTTCTGCTGTGTCTATGTGATGTTCGACTAAGTTTGTACGTCCTGGTACACCTGACAGGACATCCGAAAAAGAAGAACACAAGGACAACAATTGTTGTCTCTGTTTTTCTGTCAGTTGGGGGCCTATGTGAACGGACTCCGTAGGCTCGGGGTTCGAATTGACCGAAGGGATGTCAAGGTGCCTGTTCAGGGAGATGTGGTTTATGGAGGAGCTGTTCAGTGGAGCTGTGGGTAACGGCCCCTCCCAGGCCTTCAAAAGGTTGACATGATAGGTTTGTCCTGTTTGTGTCTTGTGGGGGACGGCCACTCTGTAAGATACAGGGGTTACTTTGTCCAGGATTTTGTAAGGCCCTTGCCATGTGGCCAACAGTTTCTTTTCAGTGGACGGTAGTAGTATCAGGATGAGATCTCCTATTTTGAATTCTCTTACCTTTGTATTTTTATCATACGAGCGTTTTTGTTGCATCTGGGCCTTCTCCATGTTTGCATGAACCCTCTCCCACAGGGATACTAGGGTGTCTTAGTGTCGTGCTGTATTGCAGCAACGGTTTACTTTCGTCTTCCTCTTCGACCCATTGCTCGACTGCCATGTCGTGAAGGATACGGGGTGGGTGCCCGAACAGCAATTCGAAAGGGGAAAACCCAGTAGACTTCTGCTCATTGGTCCGAATGGCGAATAACACCAGGGGTAACTGCCTATCCCAATCCCTTCCTGTCCTCTCTATGGTCTTCTTTAGCATGGTTTTAATCGTCCTATTATATCTCTCGACTAGGCCATCAGTTTGTGGGTGGTATACGGCTGTTCGGATCTGTTTAATGCCAAACAGCGTACAGATCTGTTTCATAAGACGGGACATGAGTGGGGTACCCTGATCCGTTAAGATCTCCTGGGGAAACCCTACCCGAGAGAAAAAGGAGACCATGGCCTGGGTGACGGCTGTAGTGGTTGTACTGGTCAAGGGTATCGCTTCTGGGTACCTGGTGGCGTAATCCACTAGGACCAGTATATACTGGTGACCCTGCGCTGAGGGAAGTAGCGGGCCTACGAGGTCCATGCCTACCCGCTGGAAAGGGGTGTCAATGATTGGTAATGGCTGGAGGGGGGCTCGGGGAAGGACGGGGTTATTTACCAACTGACATCGGACACAGGATGCACAATACTTCGCTACCTCCTGGTATACCCCTGGCCAATAAAACCTATGGAGGAGATACTTCAGGGTGTGTTCTTTCCCATAGTGACCACCCCCTGCCTGGTTGTGTGCAAGGTTTAATATGTATTCACGGAAGGCCTTGGGTACTAGTAGTTATTCCTTGGTGTGCCCTGTTTCTCTTGTCACCCTATATAACAACCCTTTTTTAACAAGGAAAAGGGGGCCTACCTTCCCCGGGTCATCCTCCTGTGCTTGGTTCCAGGCATGTTGCAAGGTAGTGTCATCCCTCTGTGCAGCTCGGAAGTTCCGACTCGGTGTCTGGGGCTCTTCTGGGGAGACCAGAACAGGAACGGACAACACATCACAGGATTGACTGTATTTTTGTCTGTCTGCCCTCTTTTCCCCATGTGACTTTATTCTTTTATATGGGGCTCCTTCTATTGAGGCCTGAGCGAAAGGAGCGCTTCCCAACCACCCCGATATGACTGAAGGGGTAGAAAGGGATGATAGATACTCGTGAAAACGGGGAAGGTCGGTCCCTAAGAGCACGGTTTCAGGAAGGGAGGGTATCACCCCTACTTTTCGCAAAAGCGGTTCCCCGTCTATGGTCAACAATGCCTCTACCAATGGGTATACCTTCTTTTCCCCATGTACACATTTGACCTGTATGTGTTCCTTCCCTGATATACGGGTGTCGGGTAACAGCTCCTTGCTAATCACTGTGTGGTGGCATCCTGTGTCTAAAAAGGCTGTTACCGGCCTTCCATTTACCAATATCTTTTTTTTGTATCTTTGTGGGGGTTCTCCTGCCATATATATGCGGCCTCGAGTGTACCCTACGTCCATAGGCTCCTGGGGGAGGGGGTCGAGAAGGGCAATTTCGGGCTATGTGCCCCCACTCTGCGCAGTGAAAACACTGGGATCCCTGTAACTGTTGAGGTCCTACAGGTGGTTTGGGTACCAGTCTCATGGGGAAAGGGAGGGGACGGCTGTCTGGGGCTGTTTCGGTTTGGGGTCGCAGGAGGTTTGGGGGAGGTCGTTGAGGCTGTGTTCAGAAATAGGGGGACCTATGATAAGCACATGCTAGGTCCACATTGACAGTCACTGTGAGATGGGGGTGTTGTTTGACCGATGCCCTGGTCTGGGAAGGGAGGGCCTCCAGGTATTGCTCCAAATAGATCTTTTCAGTCATGTCATCCATGGATGCAGTGGAGGGTTGGAGCCATCGATTCCCCAAGTCTCTTATCCTATAGTAGAGAGCCCTCGGGTTGTCCCCGGTTGTCCATTTTTCCTTACGAAAACGGGCTTGATAATATTCGTGGTCGCACCCTAGTCTCTCTAATATGGCCCGTTTAACCTCTGTATAGGGGGTAGTCCCTGCGGGATTGGCGGCTTGAAAAGCAGCTTGCAGTTCGCCGGATAGCAAAGGGGCAACGTACTGTCCCCATCTTTCTGGGGGCCAGCCTGCTGTGGAGGCCACTCTCTCAAAATTCACATTAAAAAAATCCGGGTCGTCCCCTTCCTGATACTTCTGCAGGACAGTACTGGGGACGCTGGGGTGCACTCTGGCGTTTGTTATGGCGTCAGTAAGACGTAAAATGGCCGTATCTTGGATCTGCTGGTTCGTTGACATATGGGTAGCCTGCTCTTTTAGTGCTGCCTGTAAAGCTTCGTGCTCCCGTTGGGCCATCTTCGTTTGTTCTTCAAACACCAGCTGCAAATGGCGCTGGCCCTCAGCTAATTGGGTCATCATTGCGTCCATCGTGAGGGGTCGTGTCATGCTCACCAGACACCTGATCCCACTTCTGGCACCACTGTGATATTGCCACGGGTTGGGGCCAGCCGCTCTGTCTTGTTAGCACAAAAGAATACCCGGAGAGGCTCTCTGAAGGGGACTGAAATGAGGATGTTTTATTTCAACAGACCACAAATAAATGTAGTGGACTCTTTGTTGCTAGTCTCTTCTTTGTTTGGGTAACGGGGATAGGATATGAAAGCAAGGAATCCGGGGGGTGAAAAAAAACACAGTTCACATCCACTGGTGGTGTTTTCCTCTGTGTTGGTGTCGTCTCCGCCTTGCTGGGTTTCCTCTGGGTGTAGCAGGAGATGGAAATCGACAGAGGACGTCACGGGGAAGAAAGAAAAATGAAGAGAAAACAAGATCAGACCTTCGTTTTCAGGTCACAAAGAAGCAAGGGGAAAAAGTGCTCCCGTCACCGCTGTGTCCCTATTGTGTGGTGCCTAGGTGGTAGGGGTTGCTTAGTGGCTTCCGGGGGTGTGACCCTTGACCCCCGCCCACCAGCCCCTTAAGGCAAAGAACCCAGCCCTAGGCACTTGCTTGAACCCAAGACCCTCCTGGGCCGTGGGGGTGGGAGTCGCAGCTTCTCCTCGCACTGTGGGAGCGCTGGACTCGATCTCGTTGCTCCCAGAGCGGTCGTCCGTACGCTGCTCCTCTTCGTCCAAGCGTAGCACGTCCTCGCACACCGTCTCCTTCGCTGCTCCTTCTTCCTCGTTCACCTTCGCTTCCTCTTCCCTCGCCTCCGCTCCTTCTTCCTCCCTCGGTACTCCGGACTCCGCCTTTTTGTTTCCCAAGGTCCCCCTTGGGTGGTCTCCGATTGGCGCGTCGTTGGGGATGTCCGGTTGCTCCGCTAGACTGCTGAATCGACTTCAGGTGTGCCACGTAGCGGCCGCCATGTTGGATTGGTCGGGTGGCGCGTGTTGCATGGGAGGGGAACCCTCACACCTCCCCTGCTACACTCCAAGATCTCGAGCAAGACCTGGTATGTGGATCTGCATCCCTATGGTAGAGGGCGACTGGGGCTCATAGAGACCGACATAGCCTGGGGGTAGGCCAGAGGCTGTGCGGACTTGGGGCGGGCCGGCTGCCTGTTTCTTTCTCCTCCTTGTGATCCATCAAGGGGTCTTTGAAGCTTAATGGAGGCCCGCCGGATCGGTGAGGGCCTCAGCTGCTCAACTTCAGGAACGTCCCCTTTGTGACGCTGGTGGCGCGGGCGGGAGCGCTAAATAAATTACACAGACACAGGGGATACTGGTGGGGCCGGAAGTCGCGAGCGACCTCCGCCCATTTATTTATACTCTGGCCAGAGAGTGATACAAAGTGTGCATGCCCTTCCGGGCCACTGATACTTGACCCATAGTTGAGCGGCAACTAGACCGCTACATCCCATCCCAAGTCAGTGTTAAAATCACACATAAGAATCAACACATAAAGTCTGTGAGTCTTTGACTCGGTCTCGGGTTGGATCTCAGTTCGTGTCTCTGATGGCGGCTTCCTCTACTCGTCTGAGAGCTGTCAGGTGACGAGGTGATGTTGGTGGTCGTGGAGGTTCTGGACCCTGCAGCCAGAGTTGCAGGAGGGCTCACTGCCGCTCGTTCTTCTTCTTGTCTCAGCGGTGGACCCTCCTCCGTATCTTCTACAACTTCCACACCGCTCGGAGGTATCTGGTCCGCGCTAGTTTCCTGAACTTGCTTAAACCAGGAGACGTTTCGGGTGATGATCTCACCATTCCTTTGGGCCGTGAGGGCGGTCTCTTTGGTCTTCAGCACTGTCCATGCCCCTGGCTCATATGCCGTGCGGAACTTCCCTCCACGGCGGTTCCTTACGATGACTGTGCAAGCTGGCACTATGATTCTGGTTCTTGCTCCTCTCTTCTTGCTGGCCCGTTCGTTGGTTGTCGTTCTTCGTGCCTGGGTGTTGGCGGGATCATATGGTTCTGGGGCCCAGCCATCGGCTGCGGGGATAGTGTCCCGCCTTGGCCCGGCCAGCATTAAGGACCAGGGCGGCCTCTGTGTCGTACAGTGCAGGGTACTGCAGGATTCTCGTAGGAACCTGTGCAGTGCCACCTCTGGGTCGGCCTGCTCGGACACTGCAATCCGTAGGATTTTGTTTAGAGTCCGCATGAAGCGTTCTGCTTCTCCGTTAGCTTGCGGCCATTGGGGAGTAATGCGTTGATGGTGAACTCCCAACAGTGACAGCATGTTTTTAAATTCTGCTCCTTGAAAAGGGGGCCCATTGTCGGTCTTGACTTCGTGTGGTAGTCCGAACAGCGAGAACATCTTCTCCAACACTGGTTGTAGGTGGGCAAACAATGTGGATGGAATCACCTCGACTATGGGGTATTTTGTGTAGCTGTCAATCAGCACTGCTGTTGTCCTGCCGTCTGGGAAGCTCCCGAAATCCAGGCTTATCCTCGACCATGGGGCTGTCGCTGGGTCCTCTGTTAGAATCGGGGCGGGGTGTTCTTGGCTGCTCGTGAGCTGGCACGGCCTGCAGTTTCTCACCATTGCGTCCACGGCGGCTTCAAGCCCAGGGAACCAGACTTTCTCCCTCATACGGGCCTTCATTCGCATTGTCCCCTGGTGCCCTTCGTGCGCTAGGGAGGTGGCTCGCTCTTGTAGACTCGCAGGGATGATTATTCGGGAGCCCCTTAGTAACACTCCATCTGTCGCAGCGCTTAGCTCATCTCGCACCCTCCAGATCTTGCTCAGCCGGTCTTTATCAGCCTCATTCCATCCGTTTACTCCGTGCAGAAAGTCTTCCCAGGACCCTTTTCGGAGTGAGTTCAGCACTCTCGTTAATACAGCGTTGGTGCCGGTTCCCTTTGCGATCTCGTCGAGGGTGAGGGCTCGCGGACAGGCCCATTGAGACACCATGTCTACATACTCCTCTGTCTTGATTTCCTGATCGCCTCCATCTTCAACCACTTCTGTCGGGTGTCTTGATAAGAAGTCTGCTGGATTTTTTGCTCCAGGTCGATATACCATCTCCATTTGGTAGTGTTGCCCAGCGTTCAATCCTTTGGGGAGGGTGTGGTGCGGTGCCTCTGAACAGCGGGATGAGAGGCTGGTGGTCGGTCACCACTCGAAATGGGTGTCCACTGACATATAAGTGGAAGTGGTTGCAGGCCCACTTGATTGCTAGTGCCTCCCTCTCGATCTGGGAGTATCTGGCTTCTGTTGGTGTAAGGGCCTTGCTTGCGAACGCTAGCGGAGTCCATTTCCCAGGTTCTGTCTCTTGGGTTAGGAGGGCTCCTAGCCCGATGGGGCTGGCATCCACTAGGAGCTCCGTCATACGAGTGATGTCGAAGTATGCCATGGTTGTCCTTCCTAGCAGGGCCTCTTTAATTTTCTGGAATGCATCATCTTCCTCTTTACCCCCACTTCCAGGTTACGTCCTTTTTTGTCAGGGCACGCAGCAGTTCTGCCAGTGTGGCGAGGTTCGGTATGAGCCGTCCGCAGTAGGTGGCCATCCCGAGGAAGCTCCTGATTTCTGACGCTGTTGTCGGTGCTGGGGCTTGCTGTATGGCTTGCGATTTTGGTGGGTCTACTCGGATTCCATCCTGGCTGAATACATACCCAAGGAACTCGATGGATTTCTGGAAAAATGAACACTTGTCTCGGTGAAGAGTGACCCCGTGTTCAGCCAGGCATTGGAGCGTGGCCCGGAGATGGCGGTGATGTTCCTCTATGGTTGCGGAGTGTATCAGGATGTCGTCACTGACGTTTAACACTCCGCTGAGTCCTGACAGTACTTCCCGGACGGTGTTCTGGAAAATTTCTGCTGCTGACGAGATGCCGAAATTCAATCTTTTGTAGCTGCGCAACCCCATGTGGGTCGAGAAGGTCGTAATATACCGGCTCTCCTCGGCTAGCTTCAACTGGTGGTACCTCGCGTTGAGGTCCAGCTTGGAGAACCATCGGGATCCGTTTAGATCAGCCGAAATGTCGCCTACGGTCGGTGTCAGGTGCCTTTCGCGTTTGATCGCTTGGTTGGGTAGACTCGTATCGATGCATAGCCGGATTTTGCCAGGCTGCTTTGGTTTTTCCGCGATGACCATGGGAGAGACCCAGGGCGTTGTCCCGGTGACCTTCTCGATGACCCCTTGCTCTTCCAGGTTCTGGAGCTCTTTCTCAACGAGTGGTCTGAGGAGGAACGGTATCCGCCTGTGTCTTAAGGCAATCGGCTTCACAGCTTTGTCTATGTGTAGTCTGATCGGGGTCTCTTTATGCATCAGAGTCCTTCGAACAGTTGCGGGAATAGTTCTAAGACGTCTTCGGTCTGGAGGGTCTTGACTGCATTAGCAAATGTTACCAGACCAAGGTCCTCAGCAGTATGGCTCCCTAATAGGGTGTCGGCTTCCCTGTCGACCACATGGAAGGTGGTGGTGATTTTGTGTCCTTCCGCCTTCACTTGGACAGTAATCTTCCCCTTGAGTGGTAGCGGTGTCTGGCTGCCAAACGTGAGAATCCTGATGCGCGATTGAGATAATGTGGGTCTTGGATTGAGTCTCTTGTTGGCACCCCATCATGTTAACGGATGCCCCGGTGTCGAAGAGCGCAGTGACCTGGGATCCGGCAATCTCGATGGCGCACGTGGGTTGTGGTCGCCTCTTCCGTTTGAGGTCCTTTGCGAACGAGATAAGGTAGCACTCGCCTTCTTCGTCAGTTGATGAATCCTCTAGGTAGTGCCTTGGCCGTGTGGATGATCGGGTTGGTCTTGAGTTTTCGGGCTCTTTGAGCAACAGGTGAATAACTGCCCCTGAAGGTGGTCGTCGCCCACGGGTTCCTCGACTTCGTGGACCTCCCCTGCACGCTACTGCGAAGTGGTTGGGGGTGCCACACTTCGAGCATGTCTGCCCTTGCGCTGGTCATTCTTCCTGCGGGTGCTCTTCCCTTCCGCAGTATCCGCAGCGCAAGTCTTTTGTGCTTCTGCTGGGCCATCGTCCCGGGCGCTTTTGTTCTGGGTCATGGAACCTGGCCATGATGAGAATGTCTTCTAGTGGAATGCCTGGTTGGCGCAGGATGAGTGTCCGGAGGTTCTTGTTCCGGCAGCCTTTGATCACTTGGGCCCTCACCTCTTTGTTCTGATCGTCGTCGGTACACGTGCTGGGCAGCTCACATAGTCGCGCATTGAACGCATCCATGGATTCGCCTTCTCTCCGGCGTGCCTGATGCAGTTTGAACCTTTCATAATCAGGGTTTAACTGTGGATCGAAGTGTGCATTCAGGGCCCTGACCGCGGCGTTGTAGTCGTTGCGCCCCAGTGTTGGGAAGGTGGGCAAACAGCTTGTAAATTTTCTCACCTGCGAAGTGCAATAGTAGGGATCTCTTTATTGCGCCGTCGGACTCTCGCGTCGCCGTAAAATAGTTGTCCAGCCTGCTAATCCAGAGTGTCCATCTGGGAGATGCCGTGGGCGGGTCTATGAGCTCGCTGAACGGGGGCAGCGCATTGATTTGGGAGTGCTGTGGTGTTGGCTGCACAGCCAGGGGCCCAGCTTGTTGGGCGGGCGGTATAGGATGCGGTGCTGCCGCTGTTGCTTGGTCCGTCATCCTTGCAGTGTGTGTTGATCACTTGTGCGCTATGTGCCATACACTGTGTGATCTTCGTGCGGCGCTGGGATGCTATTTTGGGGTCAGTCCTGCCACTCAATACCGTGGTGCACCCTCTAATTGTGCTGTGGGAAGTGCACGCTTGCAGACAGTTGTAGTCTGTTGTCTTCACCCCCTATTTCATCTCCTTTTTGGGTTTAATATGATTTTTCTTTTTTTTAATTTTTTGTTGTCTCTGTCATTGGTGTTAAATGTTCCTTAACTTGAAACTGTACTCAAGTGCAGGCATGCCGCTCCGTGGCCGGTTGTGGAGGCAGAGATGCAGCCTGGGCCACTTGTGCGCTGTCCTGAGTCATGCAGCAGAGGCTGGAAGACAGGAGCTCTGCAGGGTGTCAGTGCGCATGCGCGTGCCTCCTTTACACGCAGTGGGCTCCGACCGGTCCTTCGCCGGGAGCGCTCAGCTGCGGTTGGTCAGGCTGCAGACGTGCGGGATCCAGGTGAGCGCAGGCAGGCTCGTACCATGTGGAGTGGCAGCAGCGGGACTCGTGCGGGTGGGCTCCGTGCTCCCGTGTCATCGCGGAGGCGACACCACACACTCCGTGGAGCCAACGGGCTGGGAGCAGGCACAGGAAACCAGGCAGGGTGAATACTTTGCCGTGCGTGGAGTGCGGGACGCCCACCCTCGTCGCCAGTGTGACGCTGGTGGCGCGGGCGGGAGCGCTAAATAAATTACACAGACACAGGGGATACTGGTGGGGCCGGAAGTCGCGAGCGACCTCCGCCCATTTATTTACACTCTCTGGCCACGGAGTGATACAAAGTCTGCATGCCCTTCCGGGCCACTGATACTGGAACCATAGTTGAGTGGCAACTAGACCGCTACACCCTTGATCCCCGGCTGGGAGTCAGTGCCAATGCTCGATTGCAAGGAGTGGTTCTGCTCACAAACCAGACTTGTTCTCCAGTGTCCCTATCTCACTGTGACGTCATCATGGCACAGGACAAACCAAGGGCAGCAGCCTCCCAGCAGAAGATTGATAAATATACCAAATTGGAGTCAGGGGTTGCTGGACCCCAGTTTGTGCCTACACGTTCCTTTGGCCATCTGTTTTTTTAATTCACTTGCTTGCCGCGTTACACACGAGCAAGCTACGCCTCCTGGCATGCCCACCGTGGATGCATGGCTATTTATGGCAGCTCGCAGCACATCCGTGCAGTGGGGACGCCGAAGGCAAGCTAGTCTGTGCACGGACCGCGCACATCACCCCCCCTCCCCGCCCGTTTCACCCCAGACAACCGCGCCATGATCTCCCACTCTAAAGAGGCCCTGCTGGCCTTGGAAAATCAGGTAAGCCCTCTAGATGTGTAAGTTTTGAACCCACACAATTTTACTCGGCTGTTCCTTCTCATCGCCTGGCTTGCGGCTTCTAAGCAACTTCGCACCATTCATTATCTTCCATTGATTCAAATCCGAATTCAGCTCCGCTTCTGGCGCCAAGTGACCACTGTTCACCCTCATCCTTCCTGCATTCCAAGACTGGACTTTGTGCCCTTATAAACGCTTGTTCACTAGTAAAACACAATGTAGAATGCTTGTTATTCGTAGAAAGCTACGACCTTGGTTTATGTTTGTAACAGAAACTTGGACAGATGAATCTTCTACTCCGGACATATCATCCGCACTTCCCCCTGGCTTTTCTATCTACAGGCACGACCGTCAGGGTAAACACGGAGGCAGGATCGCTATCATTTATCGTTCTGTCTTCACTATGCAATGCATCCCCATTGTGACCCCTCTCTGTGAGGCCTTAACCTTTAATATCATTCTTTCCCCTTCTCAAACTTTTAAAGGATTAGCGATTTACCGTCCTCACAAAGCTCAAACCATCTTTGCTCAAGACTTTACTATCCTCCTTGAGGCTGACATACTACAAAGTAATTTTACGGTCATTGGAGACTTTAATTTTCATTTGGATAACCCCAATGACAAAAATACAAAACACATTCTTGCTAAAATGGCATCACTTGGTCTGGAACAATTGGTTATGACTCCTACACACTCTGCTGGGCATTTTTTTCAACAACCCCCTCCTAGGAAATGTCAGAACTCTCCCTCTGGCTTGGTCAGATCATCATGCTGTCCTTTTTATGGTTTACATCTTTTGATTGAATTTTCCATAACAAAAAGCACCACCTACAACCTGCCGGCCAGTGGGCAAAAAGAGTCATAGAATAGCAAAGTAGAAAGAGAAGATTGAGTTAAAGAGAGAGAGAGAAAGGGAGAGAATAGGGGGAGTACGGGGTCCATCACTGGTTACGATCTCGTGTCCCATGGTGGGAATCATCATGGGGCTTGTGTTCCTGCTGCGAGGCTATCTTTGAGTCTTGTGGGGGATCTCTGGTAAGTCAGAGTACACGTAAATATATTGGGCATGTTAGTTCGTTAAAATCGGAGGATATGAACTCCACTGTGGATTTCCAGGTTTTGTGAAAGCGGGGGAGCCTGTGCGATATACTGGCCATTATCTTTTCCATTCCTACCACCTCCCATAACTTACGTAGCTAATCTAGCCTGGTTGGAATGCTTTCCATGCTGGCCTTTTTGACTTCACACCACTTCCCACTTCTCACTCCCCCAGCCAAACCATCTTACACTTTATCGCGGGCATGGCACAAAGTAGAACCATTAGTGTTCACCCAACTCCTGGATTTTACATTTCCTAAGTCCTCTCCAAACATCGACACAGCTGTCTCTAATTACAATTCTTGGCTTAACGAGGTCTCCTCCTCCTTCGCCCTCTAAAAAAAAAAAAAAAGAAATCAAGATTAAGAAACATCGCATCTCCGCCCCCTGGTTCTCTGAAGACCTTCGGTCTTTAAAGCAGACCTGTAGAAGGCAGGAAAAGCGATGGAGAATCCATTATGATGAACCAGAAAAAAAGAATACAAGAGATGTTCGGCACACTATAAATTCTCGCTTCAGAAAGCTAAAATTGCCTTCTACACCTCTAAAGTAGAATCAGCATCCAATTCATCAAAAGACTTGTTTGCTACTATCACGCAGCTAACCTCTTCCAGCCCTTCTACTTCCATTGCTCCATCTCAATCTTTCTGCAATTCGCTTGCAGATACCTTTTGTGAAAAAGTGGAAAGTGTTTATAACACTTTTGCCTCGACTACCTCTTCAGCATCATTACTATATTCTTCTAGTCCATCTTCCAAGTTACTTGCTACCCTCAACCGCTTCATCCCTCCTTCCAATGATGAGGTCATAAGACTGTTGCAGCTCGGCAAATCAGGCTCACCATTGGACCCTTGTCCTCCTAGTATGATCAGCCTTGCTGCCCCATCGTTAGGCCCATGTCTGACAGACATCTATCAGCAGAAATGCATATCGGGTGTCTTCCCTTCCCAATAGAAGGAAGTCTCCATTCGTCCTCTGTTTAAAAAAAAAAACCTTCAGTAAATCCAGTGGAGCCTAATAACTATCAACCCATAGCTGGCCTCCCACTGCCAGCGAAGGTTATTGACAAAATCTTGAACACACAATTGATGGAACACATTCTAAACACGCCACCCAGTTCGGATTTCGGTCGGCACATAGTACCGAAATGGCTCTTATCAAGGCCACCGAGGAGATCAGGGCAACTCTTGACCAAGGAAAGAGCGCTGCCTTGATTTTACTGGATCTCTCGGCGGCCTTTGATACAGTTCACCACGGACCGTTACTTGACCGCTTGAATACGTGTGCGGTGTCTGGAACTGTCTGGAAGCTGCTTAAATCTTTTCTTACTGATCAAAAGCAGTCCGTGTGTCTCTGAGACTTCACATCGCCCTTCTTTTCTTTTCCATGCAAGATTCCACAGGGATCCTCACTGAGACTCACCTTATTTAACCTCTATGTTATTCCACTGGCAGATCTGATCCATTATTTTGGTTTCACCCTAACCTCTTACGCAGACGACACACAAATCATCGTCTCACTTTCACAGGAAAAACAAGATGTTGCTTCCAATTTTAGCGACTGTGTTAGAGCAGTCGGCATCTGGATGTCATCCAACTGTCTTAAATTCCACCAATACAGAGGTGCTACTCTTCGGAACTCAGTCCTCTTTCTGGTCCCATAAATGGTGGCCATCTGAATTAGGGCCTCTTCCACTAGCCTGTCAGAAATCTTGGAGTCAAAATTAACACAGATCTATCTTGTACAACTCGGGCAAACCGGGTCTCATCTGCCGCTTTTTTCACTTTAAAATTAAGATGATTTTGCAGCTGGAGGCCTGTGCTGAAGACGCAGAAGGGAGGTCTAGAAGGAATAATCTCTGCATCGTGGGCATTCCTGAAGGAGCGGAAGTCTCCATGCCAAGGAAGCCAGGTTCCCGAAGAGGATGTGTCGAGCTGCTTCATTATGGAGCAAGCACATAGAACGCCGATTGCTAGGCCCCCTGTCGGCATCCCTCCTCAACCATTTATTGTGCGAGTCCTCAACTATGCCAATAGAGACGCTATCCTCAGGGCGGCACGCAAACCCAGCCAACTGGCATATCACTACTCCCCAGGGATTATATTTCCAGACTATACCTTAAAAGTACAACAACAACGCAGTTCTTTCCAGGAAGCTAAGCAAAAACTGAGAGCCATGGAGATCACTTGCATGCTTTTATTTCCAGCCCACCTGATATTAATCCAACTGCTGACTGCTGAACTTTGGCTGCGCTACAAAATCTAACAGAATAAACTCTTTCAACTGAGAAGTGGCTGAGGACTGGAAATTTATTTACACCGTCCAATAAAGCACCAGAGTTTATTTACCTATATCATTTACCTGTATCTCTTGATGATTATTCACCTTAAACAAAAGTTACAGAACGACGATTGATTTGACATATGTGTGTCAATTGTAATTCTTGAATCTTTGGAAACATCATTCAGGGGTCATTTGTTATATTTATGGTAGTCCTGAAGATGGTCTCATGGACAAATGCATAGAGACCGAAACTTCGACACTTACACTCTCTTCTGGAAAATAATGTACAATGAGAAGAAGTGTTTGCAATAGTGGCATTGAAGGATCATACAATTGTATCTATTTTCCTCGTGTTACATTGTTTATATAACTGTGTAGTACCCTTGATAAATTTCAAAAGATAAAAATTTGTTTTCTATATATACCCGTGTTTTGAATATTCGTTGTTCCGTGATTGATTCATTGGTCCTTATGTTTTTACAAGGAACAAAATTATTATTTTTTAGATAAAAGATGTTTGAATAACATTTCTGTGGCAAGTTTATCAACAATTCTTGCAGCTAAAAAATATTTATCAAAAGCAATAGAACAGAGTATTTTAAACAAATCCCTTGAAGGCGTTGTTTACCCGTTTATTTGAATTCCCCAAGCCCTCAAGGGTAGATTGGGTTTCCCATTATATTGAATTCATTATGGAGCAAGCACATAGAACGCTGATTGCTAGGCCCCCTGTCGGCATCCCTCCTCAACCATTTATTGTGCGAGTCCTCAACTATGCCAATAGAGACGCTATCCTCAGGGCGGCACGCAAACCCAGCCAACTGGCATATCACTACTTCCCAGGGATTATATTTCCAGACTATACCTTAAAAGTACAACAACAACGCAGTTCCTTCCAGGAAGCTAAGCAAAAACTGAGAGCCATGGAGATCACTTGCATGCTTTTATTTCCAGCCCACCTGAAAGCAATCTTTCAGGGTAAAACCTTCTTTTTTGACTATTCAGAGGTGGTCTTGGACTGGATCGAGGAGAAACCTCCAGAACACACAACGGACACTTCCCTTCGTGGGGGGATGGGTCGGGGAGGGCAATGGTGGACCCCAAGAGAATGGCACACAGCCCTGAAAAAACTGTTGCGGCAGAGAGAGCAGAGGGCCGGGTCTCTGGGTCCTGACCGCGCTGCCTCCGGGTCTGCCTAATCCACACGGACGGATGGGCGCTCAGTGCTCTCCGGCACTGATGACCCATCTCTGGCATCACCAACTGCACCGTAAATTACAATAGGGGTTTCAACAGTGGGTGATATACTCTTGTTTCATACTGCTTGGGGGCTTCGCTGTCCTGTTGGTCAGAACCCCCATACATCTATTTTGGTTGGGGATGGTTTGTGTTTGGGGGGATGGTTTGTGTTGGGGTGGGTGATTTCAGTGATAGGGATGACACACATCACATGACAGCCCTGTTGGCTTCGAACCCTAGTCGCGCCACGAAAGGTACTTCCAGTTCACGAAATATGGGGGAGAGGGGAAGCTGTGGGAGGAGGGTGGTGTTTAGTTATTGTTTTTGGTTGTGTTTTTCTTTCAGGTGCAGAAGTTGGGCACAGCTGTAGGTGGGACGTACACGATCCTCAGACACAGAACTCAGACACACTTAGGCCATGGCTGACCCTACGCATCAGAGGGGCCCTGAGCAAGGGCACATGGCCCTGGATACATCTGTCCTGGAATATTAACAGGATGTTAGATCAAATCAAAAGAGAGGAGGTGCTCAGAGCAGCCCTGAGGACGAACATGGACATAGTGATGCTTCAGGAAACCCATCGTTTGGGCAATAAATGCCCCTTTTCAGCCCGTAAACGTTACACCCAGGTGTACCACTCTGGATTCCACCGTGGCTCTCGAGGCACAGCTATCTTAATTCGGGGACGTATCCCCTTTGCAATCTCCAAGGTATGGCAGGATGGCCTAGGCCACTATGTAGCGGTGTTGGGCACACTCTACAGACACCCCCTCTCATTGATCTGTGTCTATGCCCCACCCCTCTCACCTCGGACTTCCTGGGTAAACTTGGGGACCTTATATGGGAACTGCCGGAGGCGCCACTGTGGTGACTTTAATGGGGTGTACGATAGGACCCTAGACCGTTCTTCGACCACTACTGGGGTTGGCGCAGGCCTACACTCCTTGCTTTTTGCACGCAACTGGAACCTGACAGATGTGTGGATGGGACACCACCCCAGAGAGAGAGAGAGGATATACCTTCTACTCGGGAGCACACCACTCCTTTTCCCGATTAGACTACTTTTTCATGAATAGCCGGGAGAGTCATCGGGTCCTTGATGTTAGATTGTTAGTCCGGGGACTCTCCGATCACTCGCTGGTGGTAACAGCTAGCATGAGGCCCTAGGAGGGACGAGATGAGATGGCACCTAGACCACTGGTTCCTTCAAAAAGACGACTTTCAGGAGTTGTGCCAACACACGTGCCAGCAATTCCTTGCCAACAATAGGGGATCTGTCTCTTCCCACATTTCACTTTGGGAAGCTCAGAAGGCCATTCTTCGTGAGCGTATCATCATCAGCTACTCCAAAGGTCAGAAGGACCGGGATCGGCGGTAGGTCAGGGACCTCGAGGACTGCATACTTGAGTTAGAACGCCAATACATGGCATCGCAGCACGAATCCCTCTTGAGTGACTCGCTACATTTTTAGAGCTTGCTCCAACAGGAGCTCCCAAGGAGACAAGGGGAGGTGTGGCTGGCCACCCACAGCAGAGTCCACCAATGGGGAGAATAGACCAGTAAGACGCTGCATTGGCTGTGCACCCTCAGAGAGGTGGGAGCCCCAGTGGCTTACTTGCTGGCGGTTAATGACATTTCACAGGTGACTGAGAGCGAGCCAATTGCGAATACCTTTGCAGCCTAATACAGTTTGTTGTATAGTGTGGACCCCTTTAGTCCCCATGGGGCCCTACTCCAAGCTGTATCAGATTTGTTTGCTGATGCCTCACCTGACTTCCTAAGAGCGTGAAACTCTGGAGGCAGACGTTACTTGCGATGAGCGGTACGCAGCCTTGACTCAGCTGCGGGCTGGCAAAATGCCGGGTCCCAATGGCTTTCCAGCCGACTTGTCACCTGGTGTGGCTACATACTGGCCCGCTACTGCTAGCGACCTTCCAGGAGGCCTTTGTGAAATGATAACTGCCCCCAGATCTTAGAACCGCTGAGATTGTGGTAATATCGAAGCCGGGTATGAAGGGTACTCACTGCGAAGATTTCAGGCCAATCTTTCTCTTGAATTCAGAAGCAAAAATCTGGTCCAAAATGCTAGCCACCCATTTAGCAGGAGTCATTACTCGCCTAGTCCACCCCGACCAGTCCGGGTTTATGCCCCACTGAAATACCCGGTATTAATCTATGAAGAATTCATAATGCAATTGCCCTGAGTAGGACCTTCGAAGGTCATAGAGCCCTTCTGTCCATTGATTTTCGGAAGGCTTTTGATTTAGTAGCCTGGGCGTTTTTATTGCCCTTCTGACCCGGGTTGCATTCAGTCTGAAGATTGTGCAATATGTGTGACTTCTCTACACCAATTTGGTGACCCGGGTGCTGTTCAGAGGGGGTGGTATCTGAATGGTTCCTGGTAGCGCTGGGGACCCGTCAGGGCTGTCCCTTGTCACCTCTGCTGTTTGCGCTGGTGATAGAGCTCCTGGTGGCATGGGTGAGGGATGACTCACTTTTTAGGGTCTTCCAGTGGACTGAGGAGATAAGCAATAGGATTTTGTTCTACGCCAATGACGTCCTCTTGTTTTTGTATGATCTGTATGTGTTGGGTCCTTGGGCGCTCCAGATCTTGAGTATCTTCGGATCCTACTCTGGCCTTCTGATGAATGCCCTAAAATCTGCACTTTATCCCACTGCTCCCTGCCCAGTGCATTAGCTGTGGGCGACTGGGATACCGGTCCTCCCCCTTGGGGTTAAGTACCTGGGGGTCTTTGTCACAGATGATGCAATGCGATCCTTTGAACGGAACCTGGCACCCCAGTTAGCTGGGCTTGGCCGTGACGTTAAGCTCTGGTCCACTCTTCCTCTGTCCCTCTTGGGACGCTCTGCTACTTTTAAAATGATCTCCCTGCCGCACATACTCTATCATTTGCAAAATCATCCATTCTCGATAGATACAATTTTCTTCAGTAAGGTCAACTCACAAATCAGACTTGCTGTGGGGTGGTGGTGTGCCCCATATCGCTCTGGGGAAATGCTGCAAACTGGTTGTTGAGGGTGGGATAGCTACTCCTGACATGCTCCTATACTAATGGGCGGCACACCTGCTTATCGTAAATGAATGGTGGTTTGGGGGCTTTGCAGACCCAGTATATGTCGCGTAGGGATGGATACCGGGCAGCTGAGACCTCCTGTACCTGCTGTAAGGTGGAGCTGTTCCTACAGCTCTCCCACCCACCACACCAGTGGTGTTTGGGATATAGAACGCGGCCCTGAGGACTGTGGGGTGGGCTGACCATCTCACATTGGAGACCCCTTTGTGGCAGGGCACCACAGGTGAACCCCCTACAGGGATTTTTGGCCTGGGATGTCATAGGCATCGCAACGTTGGGTGATGTTCACAATGGGACTTCAGGACTTGCAGGGGGAGTATGACATGCACCGCACGCAGTTCTTCCGATACCTGCAGCTCCACGACACCCTTCTACCTATTATACAATCAGTGGAAGATATCCCCGAATTTTCCCCACTGGAGGCCAAAATCGTACTTAGAAACGTCAAGGAACACAAATTGTCAGAAATTTATAAAATGCTATTGCGTAATGTACCAGATCCAATGGTGGGGGTGCGGAGGACGTGGAAGGTGGAACTGGGCCAATTGCACAACAATGAGTAGCGATAGTCTGTAGAAGCCCCCCGGAGAGGCGGTTACAGCCTCCCAATTTAGATTTATCCAGCTGAAAGTGCTCCACAGAGTATATTATACCAGAGCCAGGCTCCATCACATTGGCCTTATCCCCACAGGGAACTGCTTGAGGTGCAGAGATCCACAGGGAGACTTACCTTACACGTTTTGGCACTGTCCAGTGCTGGCCCACGGGGGCTTGGCCAAGCACCTAAGATGGCGGACGCATTTTGATTGCGCTCCGCATCTCATCCCTCTTTATCCTGTGCATCCTTATTTATTTCTAGCTTTCACTGACCTTCTGTGACTGTATGGTGTGCACGAAGGTCCGCTACATCTAATAAGGGCTCCCCGGTGTCCGGAGACGGACGACAGCAGTGCCCCGGACTGCGCGGCATTCCTCAAGGGAGCCTGGCCTCGGCCCGCGCCTCGGATCGGAGACAGAAGAAACATTGTGGACGTCACCCGCGGCAGCTCTCAAGGGAACCCCGTCGCTGCAGGGCGGGTTGTGCCCGAGGCAGGGTGCCCTCCCGGGGGAACAGCTCACGGCTGGTGGCGGCCTGAGGAGCGGTGTGGGCCGGGCGCGAGGCATCTGAAGATGGCGGCGAGACCCCTGGCCTAGCCTACTGCACCACGGACCGCGGCGGATTGTTAATGCACCAGGAGCCAGCTGGCGGGTGACCTGACCCTTCTTTACAGCGGGGTGACAGTGACTAAGGCAGGCCCGCACGGCGTGCTGGCGGCACCCGTCTTGTGTGGGGGGCCACGGGGGTCGATCGGGCCTGGGGCCCCCAGCCAGACGGGACAGGGGAGTGTCGGTGAGGCCTAACTCGGAGCGCGCCTGAATCGGAGTACCCCCAGCGGTAAACAGTCCACGGCTGGTGGTGTTTACGCCTCTGAATACACGCAGTCAGGCTTTGGCCCCCAGGCCATCGACCGGGAGATCGCCCGGAGGCTGTGTCGGGGCCGGAGTGGGGCGCGCCCGGGAGCTTCTTCTTCTGTGTCCTAACAAGGGCCCCCCCTGCAGAACCCCGGAGAACCAGAGCCTGCAAGAGATTGCTGCGTGCCTGTGAGGCACTAGGGAGCGGCTGTTTTTCCTCCCGGTTTGCCCCGATCCGACTCCCGCAGTGGGGCGGTGTGCGACTGGGCCCGCTCTGAAGCCGCTGCTCCCGCCACAACGCTCCCAGCCAGAGTACCGCGGATCCGGCCTTCGCCTGCCTGGAAGCTGGAGCCTGCTGTCATTGGCCCCTTAAATTGGAGAGGACGGTGAGGCTAAACACTTGGGGGCGAGGTCCTTCCTTTTGGTGCCCTCTCCTCCTCCTGGGCCCAGGGGTGGCGCGACGGAGCCCAAAGCTCAGGACTACCACGGCAACGCCCAAGGCCAGAGGCACAGAGTCAAGGCCCTATTAATTGTCGAGTCTGACCTCCTGCAGAACCCTATATTAAAGGCAGCAACGAAAGAGCACCACCGCAGGCTGTGAATGAGCAGGGCCCTGGGCGCTGCCTCCCCGGGGCGGTGGGCCTGCATCTGGAGGGGCCCTGAGGATAATAGAGGCAGTGGGGGCCCTCACCCGAGCGTAGAGGCGACATCCTGTGAAGTACGCAGCCACTGCCAGTAACACATCAGGTGAGCCTGCGGCGGAATTGTATAGTTGTGGTGGGGCGGTCCGGGGGTCGGTGGGGCCTAGGCCTCCCCACCCTCTCCCAGGCGCTGGGAGGAATGGTGGGAACAGTGTAGTCGCTGTGGTGCGGGTACCAGCGTGGGGGCCTAGCTCCTCCCTTCCTAGACCTTGCCTGCCTCCTTCTGGCGGGGCGGTGGCGGCGCTAACGTTTGTCCGGAGTAGTCCCTACCCCGCCAAACCTTCTGCAGAAACGGGTGCTCGCCTGCCTCATTTAGGTGACCTCTGGAGCAGGATGCAGCCCTGAGACGCTGGGAAGAGAAGAGGAGGCACCGCGCAGATCACAACAGCTGGACGTTTATAGCTCGCTCCCAATGCGGAGCGCCCAACAGATCGTCATGGGCCGCTTATGCTCCAATACGCACCAGGATGTCCCCTGCAGAGGCCAGTCCGAGGGAACACTCACGGCTTCGGGACCTATGGCAGGGGCGAGTCAGCCAGACATAGCAGCTAAATTGGACTCAGTTCTGGCCGTGGTTGAAAAGATCGGCATCACGCTAGAGCTGACGCGCACCTCCCTAGAAGGCAGGATGGATACCATTACCTCCAACTTCACCCTTCTTCGTGCCGACCAGCACAAACTATCGGATAGGGTGCGCGATGTGGAGACTACACTGGCAGACCTCCAGCCCCGATCTCGTAATCACGCATCCACACTACAGGACCTGTTGGACCACGTGTGCACCTTGGAGGAGAAAGTAGATGACGCTGAAGGGAGGTCGCATCGCAATAATGTGCGAGTGGTTGGACTACCGGAGGGGGCGGAGGGGCGGGACCCGGAAGGCTTCATGGAAAACTGGATGAGAGATTTGCTCCCCCCGGGATCGCTCTCCCTGCAGTTTGTGGTGGAACGGGCCCATAGAGTGCCGGCCCGCAAACCCCCTCCGGGGGCTCGCCCTCGTCCTTTCTTGTTCCGGGTGTTGAACTTCAGGGAGAGAGATACCATACTGCGGGAAGTAGGCAAGCATCCCGGCCCTAGTGTGAAAAATGTCACCGTCTCCTTCTTCCCGGATTATACTGCTCGTGTTCAAAGGAGGCGGGCCACCTTCTTCACAGTTAAGAAACAACTGTGGCATTTGGACCTCCGCTACTCCCTACTCTTTCCCACCCGCCTTCGAGTTATCAGAGACGGCAACACCCGGTACTTTGATTCCCCCTCTGAAGCCTGGGACTGGCTCGAAGAGAATGCGCTGGCAACAGTGCCCTAATCAGCAGAGGATTCCCGAGCCCACGAGCGACCCTGTCATGGCCGGCGTAGGAGGAAAGGCAGAGATGTGCGACCGCTCATAGCGGCCCCAGCCCCAGATCAGATTCGATTGGAATGTCAGGAGGCAGTACAGTCTGTAGCGGCCCTTCAATCTACCAGATCGCCTTCACCCATCAGCTCTGTCGGATCCTTGCCAAAGTCCAGAGACGCCGGCTCCACACCGGAATGGTCGACTGATGCTGGCTCGCCCCCGCTACCGGACATTACCCCTCAGACTGCAGACAGCATTATTTGAAAGCATGTTGCCTGCCACCCCCACTTTCTCTCGCTTACCCATGGGGCAGAGATCATAGGGTTTAGATTGCACGCTAGCCCTTGCTGATGCATGATGTGTTTCTGTGACATACCATACATGACTTCCCACCTGATACTCTATCTCCTACTGTACAGGGGTGAATAAGGGGGATGGAATTTCTACCCGTTTTCTCTCTTCTCCCTCTTTGTTCCATTGGTGCTTCCCCCGAAGTCAACCCACGACGTTAATCTAGTTGCCAGGATAAGGCGTCCTTGTTTGGGTCGATCTCCACGTTGGGGGTCCGCTCTTATGCTGTTTCAAGATGTTCGGAAGATGCATAATATTATTTTTCTTTTTTCCCCCACCAGAATCGCTTTGTTCAGAGACCTGCTGCCCCTGTTCCTACCCTCCCCTGGGAGGTTCTTCTCACAAGGAGAGACACATTATAAGAGTAGGGCCCGCTAGCCTAGATCGTCGTAATGACTAACCTCAACATTGTAACTTGGAACGTCAGGGGCATTCACACACCCTCCAAGCAATACGCCATATACGCTTACCTGCAACGTAGAGCGACAAGCGTTGCGCTATTGCAGGAGACACATCTGACGAGTCTTGAGGCTGCCCAGCTGCACTGTCACTGGAGGGGTCAGATATATAGTACTAACTACTCATCCATGGCTAGAGGAACGGTTATATGGGTCAAAGCAGGGGTTCCCTGGGTAGAAGAGGAAGTGCTAGTGGACCCAAGGGGACGATATGTGTTGGTGAGGGGTAGACTGAATGGCCAGCCTGTCTTGTTGGGCTCCATCTATGCCCCTAACACTGCGCAGGGCACCTTTCTAAACAACCTCTCGGAGGTGCTGCTCCGGTGGAAGGAGGTCCCATGGCTTCTGGGAGGAGATTTTAACGCTGTGCTGGATGTCTCTCTTGATCGCTCCTTCCCCCCCCCCCCGAATCACACTACGGCCTCCTCTAACGCACAACTTTTACGTACCTGGATGGGTCATTGGGCACTCTCTGACGTCTGGCAAGAACGCCACCCGCATTCCCGAGTTTACTCCTTCTATTCCCCAGTTCACGACCTGCATGTGCGCCTAGATCGCATGTTAACATCCGCTGCTTTACTCCCCCTGATACAATCTACAGACTATCTAGGCCGGACACATTCAGATCATAATCCACAAATAATGCATCTGGCCTGGGAGTTGCGACCGCCTCCGACTCCGACCTGGCGATTGCAGACAGCGGCCCTGGAGGACCCTGTATTTCGAGGCTCACTGGAAGCTGCGGTGGCTAGTTATTTCGAGCTCAACACGGCTTCTACGGACTCAACTCTGACTGAGTGGGAAGCTTTTAATGTAGTGGTTAGGGGGCACTGTCTGGGGGCAGACTTGGAGCATCCGCAGGCAGCTGGACACATCTCTGTCAGCTATCGAGAGACAACTGCTCCAACTCGAATCGCAGACCGTTTCTCGGCCGGACCACCAAAGGCGACTGGATGATGCCCATACCGAAAGGAGGGCGCTACTGGAGAAACTGCGGTGCCATAATTATTTGGTGCACTCGGCCCGTTCTCACTCTTCGGCGGACAAGGCCGGGAAATTGCTGGCCTACTTGATACGGCAGGAGCATCCCCAGCGCCCAATACAGATGCTAGTAGATGACCTGGGACGTATGCAGAGTACTCAGAAAGACATTCACGCAGTGATGACAGAACACTACGCCAAGCTATATGCGACCATGCAGGAAGGAAATGGTCAAAGTGTGGAGTCATTCCTTGATACGGTGGAGCTGCCCACGCTAACAATTGATCAGCTCCTTGCTTTGGACACCCCACTGACGGAGGATGAAGTAAGGGAAGCACCCCCTGGCCGCCGGCAAGACACCGGGTCCTGATGGACTCCCGACGGAATTCTTCAAGACATACGCGGAAAGATTAGTACCTCGTCTACACTCGTTGTATACCGCTGCGATCACGGATGGGGCCTTACCTCCGACCATGCGTACGACCAATGTGGTCTCTCTGTTGAAACCCGGCAAGGACCCCACGTACCCCGGTTCCTACCGGCCGATTGCAATACTAAACACGGACTATAAAATTCTGGCTCCACTTGTTCCTGACTTGGTACATTCCGACCAGAATGGGTTTGTACCCCACCGTAATACTGCTTTGAACATACGACGCTACTTCCGGGTGGCAGAGTACGCCCCTCTTGACTGGCCTCGCTCGGGTTGCATGGTGCTGGACCTTGAGAAGGCCTTTGATTCACTAGCTTGGGATTTCCTTTTCGCTGTCCTGGCCCGTTTTGGACTGGGACCATACTTCCTTGGTATGGTACGACTGCTATACCGCGGCCCGACGGTCCAGGTTCGAACGGGGCCCTATATCTCAGAACCTATTCAGGTGCGACGGGGGACCCGGCAGGGATGCCCGCTGTCTCCTCTCCTGTTCGCACTGGCAGTGGAACCGCTGGCAGTTCATGTCCGCGCTCACGTTGACATGGGTATTGCCCTGGGGGATGGCACACACACTATTTCACTCTACGCGGACGACCTGTTGTTGTATGTCCGTGATATTCACAACATCCCGCCCTCTCTTGATCAGGCCCTAAGTCATTTCGCACAAGCCTCGGGACTGCGGGTTAATGCAGCGAAATCTATTCTCTCACCGTTCATACAGGAGACTCCTGACCCGGGATATGTCCTGGGGGGCACCCCAGTAACATGGTGCATAGATCCTTTCCGATATTTGGGGGTTCGTGTGTACCGCGCCAGGGTGGACCTATTTGACGGGAACATTCTCAGGGCCACCACAGCCATTCAGTCACAGATGAGTTTCTGGAAGACCCTTCCGCTGGCAATCTCCGGGAGGATTGCTCTTATTAAAATGGTTGCTCTTCCTCGCCTCCTCTACAATTTCACCACTCTACCTATTATTATCTCCCCTCCGTTCTTCAGCCAATGGGGAAAAGTTGTGAGGGACTTTATATGGGGGGCATCGCGGCATAGGGTGCCCATGGGGAAACTTTATTTGCCTGCTGAGATGGGAGGGCTGGTGGTGCCTAACTTTGAGCACTATTACTTTGCCTCCCAGCTGCAATGGGTCGCTCAGTGGCTTTCATCTCAATATGTAGTGGACACAGCCTCCTTACAGCCCCCTATAGCGCACCATGTCTTGCTACAGGTTTTTCATCCATGCACGAAGCCCAGACCCCCAGACATACTCCTACTCACCGCAGCCTGTAAATGCTTTCGTAGGAGCCTCTTCCTCACCATAGCAACCACCCCATATGCACCCGCTATCCCATTGCTAGGAACACCGCGAGGGGACATTTCCACCACAGCAGCCGAGCTACGACATTGGGCATCGGTGGGCATCCAAGACGTGGGAGACCTTTTCCAGGACGGCTCACTCATCCCATATCAGGAACTCATAGCAGATGGGAACTTACCCCCGGGACATTTTTTGTTGCATCGAGCACTTATAGCCTCGTTATCATCTAAGTGGGGTACTCTTGCTCAGGAACCGCCTACACACCACACATTGCAATACCTCCACGTGATGGGAACCGGGAGGCACTTAACGCGATGGTTCGCGTCCTCCATCCGTCAGCACACGGAGGCCAACCTCACTCATCTGAGGCAACACTGGGAGGGGGCCTTGGGGAGGGCTTTCACGGATAGAGAGTGGACTACTGTCCGGGGCAGCCCGACGTACATCCCACGTAATCAGCGGTTTAAGCAAATCCAATTCTTTGTGTTACATCGGGCATACCTCACCCCAGCCCAAATTAATACGTACTTCCTCCGCACCGATGCAGCCTGCCCTCGATGCCGTCAGTTAGATGCCGACATCCTCCATATGCTGTTGCATTGCCCTGTCCTAGAAGAATACTGGAGTGATGTGACAACCACATTGTCCGCTTTCACACCCCGAGTTGTCCCACCCATTTGGGAGGTACATGTATTACACTTATTTAGCAGGAATAAGAAACACAGGGCTACCACCCGTTTTCTGGATCTGGGTCTAATAGTAGCGAAACGCTTGATTACCAAGCGATCGAAATCCCTTCTGTCACCTCACACATTAGCCTGGCACCGATCTCTACTTGACTGGGCTAGGGCGGAGGGAGTGGTTCTGCGCAGGGAAGACCTGCTTGGTATCCGTAAGTTTCCTCTGGCGTCTCAATGGGATACTATGGTGTCGAAGTTACAGGAAACGGTCACTAACACTGGGGAACCCCGGGATGATATCCAAGACTGACACCCAATGCTCGTCCTCCCTAGGTCTAGGTGTTGAGTAGCACTGACTTCCTGAGATGTATGGCCCCTCTTCTTAATTCCCGCTGTCACTGGGCCCTGATGGGACTGGCTCACTCTGTAATACTAGGCGCGGCAGCAGGTCTCATATGATTCCCTTCCCCTCCTTGGCTTAAGTTGTCCTCATTTTGTTGTACCCTATGTCCACAGTTTGGCCTAAAATGCACCATGTCCGAAGCGTGCACAAGTTGTCCAGTGATCAGACTATTGGGCTCCGCCACGCCCTCCATACAGACACTGTCATGAGTCTCCTTTTAATACCTGTTGAACAACTCATCTGTCTTTTTTATAGTTTGATACTGGATATTGTAATATTAACAAGCAACTATACATGGTACATATGCATTGTTCTGGTTGTATGCTTAAAATGCGAAAAATGTAAATAAAAACGATTTAAACACTGTCCAGTGCTGGCCCACTTCTGGGGTGGTGTGCTGAGGCGACTCGAGAGAGTGCTGGAATGGGATGTTCCCCAAAACCTCAAACTCATCCTTCTCCATATCACAGATGATCAGGGGGGAACACGCTATCAGAGGGCGCTTCTGTAGTTGGGCCCAATTATCGCTAAGCGGGACATTGCTAAGGCTTGGAAAGAGACAGAGGAAACCCGAGCCAAGGGCATGGATCACTGTATGGGTTTGGAACGTCCGATATATTTCTCACAGGGCTGCCCCCAGAAACACTTTAAGATCTGGAAGGCTTGGGCAGACTACAGAGGGATACAGTTTGAGCCCTGCACATACAGGCCATGGGCTAATGATGGGGAAACTGGACTCTGCAATCTTGATACTCTCAATGCACAAACAAGGAAATGGGGCCACGCCCTGCTATAGTGTTGTCTGTGGTTTTGGTGATTTGGCTAATGTGGAAGTTTCACTGCCTTTTGACTGTATTGTAAACTGTGTGTTATTGTACTTTATACGTGTACTGCGCTTGACGCGCCACTTTTCTTGAGCTGTAAAATCAATAAAATATAAAAATAAAAAATAAAAAGGTCCTAAAAACTAGGGAACAAACTTGGAATGGATACTAGAAAGAGTCAAATATTTAGAAGAGAACCAAACTGAATATCCCTTCTTGTTCAAAGGGGCTGGCTGCCAGTGTCTGTCCACATATTTCTTATACTCCAGCTTAGCCTTTCCCAAATGACTAACCACAGATTTTTGGATCTTCTTCAAATTTTGTAAAAGTGTTTGTACTGAAAGTACTTTTCATCTGTCAAAAGTGAAGGCCCGAAATCTTGAATGAATACCATTTGAAGAAAAAAAGGAGGAAACCTTAATGCTCTATGCCAAAAGTTATTATGTGCAAATTATGTGATGCCAATCCATTTGGCCCAGTCACAAAGTCAATCCATGAAAAATATTGAAGCTATTGTTCAGTAGGTGAATTCACCTTTTCAGTCTGTTAGTCTGTGGATGGCAATACAAGGATTTATAATTTTCTGTTCCTAAATGTTTTAACAGATAACGTACAAACCTGGATACAAACTGTTCCCCTCTATTTGGAATAATAATTTCAGGGAGTCTATGACGCTGAATTATCTCTTGTAGGAACACCATGGCTAATGAAATAGCTGATGGTAGCTTCTTGAGGGGTATGAAATCAGTGAGCATAGGAAAATAGTCAACAACAACCAACAGTTTCTTGACCATTGGAACAGGGCAGTTGCACAGTAAAGTCGTTTGAGTCTAGGTTTGTGTGGGTGCTAGAAGAAGTTGAAGATCAACTGTAGTCTTATTATGGTCTGCCTTGCTTTTGATAAATGTGAAACATTGCTTTATGTGCTTCTCAACTATCCTTTCCATATTTAGATGCCAGAACATGTCAGTATTTCTTCTGTCCTCTTTATTCATGAATTCCCTGATATAGGTGTGTGATGACGTATCGCAATCAGCTTCTCTTATATCCTTTGGTCTGGTACAAATAAATTCTGATTGTGTAATAGCAACACTTTCCGACTGTTAGGTATAATAGGAATGCCTTGTATTCAATTTAGAGTCCATCTGTTGTTGAGCCTTATGTATCTCTTCTAATATCTGTGTAGCCTGGTTTTGTTGCTGGTGTATTGCTGCTAAAATAAAGGGAGGTTGTTCCTTTGTGCTCTGGTTTCTCTTGTTTAGAAATCGCATCTGTCTTTTCCACGTCTCTTCCCAGGTTAATATGTAATCCAATATATGAATCTTTAGAAGAAAAAAGTCCATCTTGTGTGTTTCGCATTGACATTGAAGCATTTCATAAATTTAAGAAAACCTAAGTTTTTGTGATCTGTCCTTACTAAGATTTTCTGTATGGCTCCTCCTAAGTTGTATACAATAGGTAAAAAAGCCCCTATCATAAATTGTGTAATATCTTTCGGTAGATGAAAGAGTTCAGGAGTAAAAAGCCCATAGAAGCAATGTGTCTGTCACTGGATCTGTTTGTGAGAGGATGATTCCAGTGTCGAATGCTGCTGCTGCATCTTTTTCCAGAATGAACTAGATTCATTGCGGGAAGTTTAAGGACTGAGGCTGTCATAAATGCCTTTTTCAAAATCTTGAATGCTTCTTGTTCAGAACCCCAGACAAAAGAAACTGCTTTCTAAGTGAGTCACGTTATAGGTAATACAATGCTAGAACAATCCAGTAGCTCCACAATCCCATAAAGTCTACACTTGTTACGCCATTGACTCCATGGATGGGTCTAAGGCTCCGGGCTCCAATGGATTGGCAGGGGCATTTTATAAAACTTATAAACATTTGCTTGCACCCCCTCTTCTGGAGCTGTATGCAGAGGCGCTTGAGGTGGGGACCCTTCCCCCTACCTTGCGTGAGGCGACCATAGTTATGTTGGCGAAACCCGGGAAGGATCCTCAGTCTTGTCAATCCTACCATCTGCTGTCGCTGCTAAATTTTGACAAAATCCTAGCTAAACTGCTCGCCACTAGACTTTGTCTTCTCCTTGAGACCATCGTCTCTCCCCTCCAATCGGGGTTTATTCCACATCGGTCCAAATCTATCAACCTACGCATGTTGTTTTCCGTACTGAATAGGATTTCCCTTGATGTCCCGGCTGCGATTGCCTTGTTAGATGCCAAAAAGGCATTGGACTCTCTGGAGTGGCCTTTTTTACTGGCAACTCTTTGGAGGCTCTGCCTCCTGCGAGGGTTTGCATCCCTCATCATGCGCCTCTATACACAGCAGATGGCGCGTATACGGGCCAGCGGGTCTTTGACCTCCTCGTTCACATTGGCCAGAGGAAGCAGACAGGGGTGCCCATAATCCCTGCTTTTATTCATAATAGCCATGGACCCGCTGGTACGGCACTTACAGGAGAGGCACTTACAACACGGGTTGCGGTTCGGCCCTGGTCCGCTGCTTCTGTCACTCTATACGGATGACATTTCAGTTTTTCTTAGACACCCTGCCGCGAACCTTGACCCTATAATTCAGGAGATCCAGAGATTTGGCCAATATTCCGGATTGCAAATTAACTGGGAGAAGTCTAAACTGTTTCCATTGACCTCGGCAACGGCGTGATTTCAGTGCGCATACCTCCTGTAGTGGCATGAGGACACAGTAAAATATCTGGGAATTCCTATCCATTGGGATAAGAACCAAGGCCTCCAACTGAATTACGGCCCAGCGGTCGATAGGTTGACATCACAGATAGAGAGATGGATAAAATTGCCACTTTCAATAGCTGGCTGCTTCGCCATAATTAAAATGGTGATATTACCACGATTTCTTTACTTATTCCTAAATATACCTATCCCCCTCCCAAACACCTTCTTCAGCATGCTGAGGGGCCTCCTTTTACGTTTTGTCTGGGCAGGTCGCAGACCCAGGGTGGGTTGGCACGCACTGGTCCTCCCGTATGAGAGGGGGGTTTTGGGGTGCCACACCTGCACCTTTAGTATCTAGTTACACAATGCCAGTGTACGTATTTTTGGTACCACAATGATGCCCAACTTCCTTATCAACGCATAGAGAGACCATGCTGGTAACATACTGCTCAACGCCATACTCCCAGTTGGCATACCTTTGGATCCTACCGATTTCCAGCCACTATCCACCACCTGCTACGCATGGCACAGGCTCCTGCGGTTGCTGGAATTCTGGCAACTTTATTGCCCTGCCACTTGCCAATAACTGTTCGCTATGCCCCCTTACGGGAGCCATTGTCAGGAACACCTTGACGCAAAATGAATTGCACACGACAGGGGACTTACTTCTGGACGGCCAGGTTATTTCTTGGTCAGATGACACACGCTTGACCTCTGCTACCCTAATTGATAGGTTCATTTTACACATCATACAAAGTGCAATACGTGCCTGTGTTCCATTCTACCCCATTGCCCCGGTGGATTTCTCATCCCTCACGAGCCTCACAGGTGTCGCGGAGAGAGGTCACCTGGTCTCCAAGCTGTATAAAACGTGTCTTGCACCATTGCCCGGCTGGATGGATGCCTGTAGGAGGCCTGGGCCGCAGACGTAGGCCGCCCTCTTCCAGACGATGTTTGGTATTTCTGTTGTCAACAAACTAAATTAATATCCCCTAATCACAGACATAAATTGATACATTTTAAGTTTCTTCGACGCACCAACATCACACCTAGGTTTATGGCCAAGATAGACCCTCTCCATCCTTCTACTTGCCCCAAATGTCACTTGGAGGACGCTGACTTCTTTCATCTCGCATGGGCCTGTATACCCGTTAGTAACTTTTGGGCAGCAATCTTTACACAAGTATCGCAGATGGTAGAAACGACCTTGACCCCGGATCCATTGATGGCACTGCTGGTGTTTGTCCGAAATGTCCCCAAGAGTGTTTGTTGCTTTACGGCGATACCGGTATTGTTGGCTTAGTGAGAGGTGGCAATATGCTGGGGGTGCGGTCGCTGTCCCCTTCCTGCAAAGTGGCTCAAAAGTCTAATTTTCTGTGACACCAATAGCGAGCTATACGCCTCAGCGCAACTGCCCACATCGCACCCCCTAGACATTTGGCAACCACTACGCATGTATTTACATCAATTGGCACATGACGGAAAAGATTTAGTCTCTTCTTTGCCCTAGTATATCTGGGCCCTCCAATGTGGCTTCTATGTGCCCACCCCTCATGGTTTGTAATGTTTGTAACTAGCTGTATCCGCCAAGTTATAATGTTTTATGGACTCATGCATGGACACGCCATAATAAGTTGTGTAGAACACACTGCTTATTCTGTGATTTATTGTTCCTCTTTTTCCTTCCACATGTATGGAAACTTTGTACAATTGCTATACTGAAACCGTTATGATATTACTGCTGTGATATCTGTATTGTTTGAAAATCGTTAAAAAAAGGGAAAAAAAAGTCTACACTGCCAGTGCAGTGTGGCCAATTCACCAGTAGGATGGAATTGTGTCTTGTCAATAGGAAAGAGGGGACTTCTGTTCAACTAGATATTTCTTGATCAAGCAATCTCCTAATCTCCCCCTCCCCTCCCCCCACCTCCCTGCCAAAGAAGGGCAATATAAACAAAATGTCCTGATTTAGCACAGAGCAAACTCCTTTGCATCTCTGTTCTTTTCCTTCCTCAAATAACAAATGTTTAAGGTTACCATACTGTATTTTTTCAGGAGCTTGATTTCCCCTCACTTGTGGATTCGGGCATTACCTCAATCAGCTCTCTGGGAACAGGCCAACACCTTTCCGTATTGGAGCTTCAAATGGGCTTTTATTCACAAAGAAAGATCTATTAAAGGATCTGTTACCTATAGGTTGATCGTTTAATAAAGAAGTGGCACTTTTCATTTTCTCCCACAGAGAATTATAGAAATTGCCTGCAGTTGGCCTGTCCGTCCAGGCTGCTTCATTTCTTAATTGCTGAAATTGACTTATATGGGTCATAATGTCTTTTGCCTCATGGTCAGTAATCCAATGTGTGCAGTCATCAAAACATGATGGAGTCCAAAAAATTTCAAAAATCTAATCCTAGAATTGTCATACTGATTAAGTATAGGATTATTGTTATTTCTTAGTGACATAGCACGTTAAAGTTTTTTGTCTAAGTATGAAAAAATAAATGGCACTTTAGGTTGATCCGCTGGGGATAAGGCAGGTGGAGACAAAAGATGCAATTTGCACTGTGGAATAAATGTCTTGAAACCTGCAGGACTTCATGTAAATTTTACAGGAAGTGCCAAAGACGGCAGTGAGGGACTCCGCACTCCATCATATTAAAATCTCTATTAAGATCTGGTGAAGCCACTGACGAAATAGCCTCAGATGCAACAGGAGAAGTGCCTGAGGCTATTAATTAAATTTAGGTAACATAAATTGTCCTCTCCATTCTTACTAAATTCACATTGTTTAGTAACTTACTAATGGCTTATACCATAACTTGCAGGGGATTCACAGCTGTTTCCATACAAATACTTTTTCGGCCTAGCAATCTGTCATGAGTCAGGCAAGTAGCAGGCAGTCTCAGATATGCATCCCAAACTTTGGCAAAACTATGAACCAAAATCTATAGATTTAGGCATTACTAAATGACAAACACTGCTTTGAGTTTCAGACACAAGCTGCATTTTAAAAGTGGCATGCAAACTTTCGGTGCATGAAAAGTGAAAACAATGAATGAGACCTGCTCAGATGCTTTCCGTCTAATGAATCATGTAAAGCCATGCTTAATTAATTAATTCATGGTTGATTTGAATGTGTTTAGTTTAGATTTGACCTCACTATAGAATGTACATTTAATTTGGAAAATGTGTTTTGAACTTTCAAAGTAGTATATATTTGTGCTGAATTAACACGCATTTTACAGTTTTTTTTTTTCACAGGAGGATTCTGAGAAGAAGAAGAACTAGGAAAAATATGGAGATGCTGATCGCATTCTCCCAACCAGCACCTCCAAGGAGAGGAATGGACTTGCAGAAGATGGTACCGGTAGGTTTTCAGGAAGTATAACGCAGCTGCCCACCGGCCTCTGCCCTGGTGCTCAGAAGCAGCGTCCTGCCCGCTGGGGATTAGAGCAGAAATTGCTGTCTGGCGGGACGCAGGTGCAATAGCTGGGGGGCAAACACAAGTTAGAGCAGTAACCCCCAACAGAAGGAGAAGGCCAGACCCTAAACTGAAGGGAACCGGGGAAAGAAAAACAAAACAAAACAAAAACGTGGAAGACTCCACAAGCAGTAGGCTGACTATCAAAAGCGGGAACCTTACAATACAATGTTGCTAAGCAATGCAATTTCCTTCTGACTGCTTATATGGGCTGGAAGGACCCTTCTGACCTTTGTGAGTCTCTAGTCCCTCCCTGCTAATGTGCCCCAGCGGCCACTCACCAGGTCTCCACACTGCATTGTATCTATAGTAACTGAGTCTAAGTCTTCCACCAGTGCTTAATTTGTAAAAGGATAAGTGCTGCGCCCGACGTTTTGTTTCTGAAGCATTTAGCTGGCACTATTGGAAATCGGGGTGCCAAGGACCAAGGCTGCATAGTCTTGATCCCACCTCATGCCTTGTTAATCCGTCTCCAGACACTCCCTGCCTCTTTATCTCATTCTTGCAGGCTCTTTCCCATCCCTGCTTCCTCCATTTGTCATTGTTTTTCTATCATCCTCTTCCTCCTCCCTTTGTGGTTTTCTCTCTGCTCTAGACCAAAGTTTGAGGAGGGAAAATAAGTGCTGTTTCACCCAAAATGAGTGCTGGTAGGCCCCACCAGCTCAAGTTGCGCACTGTTCTACCCCTATCTTTAGTTTATTATACTTGCTCGGAGCATGGGCCTTTCTGGAGATGCTTGACAGTCTGAAGATGTGGGGTGGAAAGCAGATGAATAAACAAACGTTAATGCACAGGGGTGACACCTATGTGCTGCTTTGTGTTGTCCAATCCAGGGGTGGATTGAGTAATGATGGAGGTCAATGGCACCACCTATTGCTGAACAAAAGCTACTACAGAAAGGTTTCCAGATCCAGTCTGGCCCCTGGGGAAATGTGACAATCTACAGCTAGAGCATAGACATTAAAGCGTGTTTCGGAAGGAAAGTAACTTATTCTTTATGGGTACAGGATTTTTACAACACCCATCTCCAAACTCTCCTCTTGCTAGGTGGTTGTACAGTGCAGAATGCCAAAACTTATATGAAACATGGGCACTGCCATGATAGCACGC
Organism: Calotriton arnoldi; assembly: GCA_963921515.1. Taxonomy (NCBI): domain Eukaryota; kingdom Metazoa; phylum Chordata; class Amphibia; order Caudata; family Salamandridae; genus Calotriton; species Calotriton arnoldi. The sequence continues at coordinate 736,998 of CAWUFW010005707.1, forward strand.
AGCAAGGTTTATTAGGCTCTTGGAGTTGTATATCGTCTGTATGTTCAGCAAATTCTTTTCTTCCTTCTACTAACTAGGTATTTGCTCCATAATGTGTAGGTGTGTGCATGTACGCATGTGGTATTTCTATAGAGCCAATCTCGCCAAAAGGTCAGAGGAGCACTGTACAGAGTCAAAGACAAGCATAAAGTCAATGAGTGATAGGAAAGGTAGCTGGTTTATAGACTGTTAATGCATTGTGATGTAGTGTTCTTTAAAGAGTTGTATGTTCAACTCTTATTGAAATTGGAACAGGGTTTGGGTGGTTGTAATAGATATAGGAATGTTGTTCAAGATCCTGGGTGCATTATTTGGAAAGACCTGCTGCCTGTGTTACTCTTCTAAGTCTGCGGCAGATGATGTCCTGGCTGTGGGTGTACCAAAAACCATCAGATTTGGTGAGCTTGTCTGCAAGATAAGCGTGAGTGCTTGCTGTGATGTCTTTGTAAATGATGTTGCTGATTTTGAAGATGGTGCGAGCCGGCAAGGGGAGCCAATAAAGTTCCATCAGGATTGGGGTGCCGTGATATTTCTTCAACCCCTGGGTGAGATGTGCTGTCGTGTGTAAGATGCCCTTAAGGGGTGTCAGTGTAGAATCTCGGAGACCATGGATTAGGGCCTTACCACCACCCAGAGTGCAAGAGCTTGATCAGCAGTTCTGAAGTCTCTACCTGGAAGAAACAGTTTCACTTTAGTTAAAAAAGTGCTGGTACCAGGCAGTCTTTGTGTTTTTTGTCAATGTGTTCCTTAAGGGTGAGGTTGGTGTCTCGGATGAAACCAAGTGACTCAGCATTCACAGAAAGTTTGGGTTCGAAGCTATCAAGGTTCAGGTCGTTGAGCCAGATTTGAACTGTTTCTTATTTGTTGTTCTTGGCATTTAACAGGAATTCTGTCTTGGTTGAGCTGAAGCCAGGCACTGGACATCCAGGTCTGGATGTTGCCCAGGCAACGTTTGAGGCGTTGGATGTCTGAGGCAGAGGAGACTTTCATGTAGAGTCGTGTATCATTTGCATATTGATGAATTTTGATGCCGTTATCAGTGAGTAGAGCACCAAGCAGCCACAATCAGAGGTTGAAGAGGACAGGGGACAGAATGGAACCCTGAGGGACTCTGAAGGAGATAGAGACCTCAGGACATGGTGGTGACCATGTGAACAAACTGGTGTCAGTTGGAAAGGTATGAGGGAAACAAGGGGACATTCCTGGTGAATCCCATTCGAGACTCCAGGGTGCATATGAGGGTGGGATGGTTGACTGTGGCAAAGACAACAGAGAGGTCCAGTAATGTCAGGAGTAAGGTCATCATCATCTCTGGTCAGAAGAGCATCATCTAAATGTATAAGGTAGGGGTCTTCCTGCTGTAGCATGATCTATGGCCACACTGGTATCTGTGCAGGACATGGTTAGTATTAATGTGATCATGACCAAAGCCTTCTGCACTCTAAGTTGGTTATCATGCCTGGAGTGAAATTCCTCGCAATGCCTGATTTTGATTGATTCAGTTATACATTGTACACAGGGCCTACCTCACCCATGATGAAATCAATAGGTATTTTCACTGCACGGATGCCACATTGAGTTGGTGAATGCGGATCTTATACACATGCTCTGGGCCTGCCCCCAATTAAAATGCTACTGACGAGTGATGAGCTGCCTAGCGCATAGTACTGACAGAGTTCTCTTGAACACATGGGAGATATGCGTTCTGGGATTGTATTGAAGGAGCAAGAAACACAAGGTCTCGGTTGATTGACTTGAGTCTATTGTTGACCAAACGACTAATCACTCGCAGATGGAAATCACCCGACCCTCCTCACCTCACAGCCTGGATGCAGTCATTCACAAATTGGGAGCAGGCTGAGAGCATTGCCCTGCACAGGGAGGACAGCCTAGGACGTCGCAAACACCCCATAGCCATCAACTGGTAATACCATTATGGCTGACTTATGCACGGATATACCTGATGCTTCCACATCACCAGATGTCCAGCTGACCTGTGGTGAAGAGATGGTGGAGGGTGGTTCGGAATATGCCTCCCATGGTGGCAGACTGCCCTAACATGGCAGATTCAGATGCCATGCGCCCCCAACTAGCATCACCTCAAACGATAGAGGTCACAGCAATGGATGCATGAACTTGATTCAGTACCTAGATGCACGGCGCCGGTTGGTGTGGGGATGGGCTGTGATGTTAGGGCTAAAATGGTAGTTAATATCACTACTTTTTGATGTTCCAGTTGTATTTGTTTGGAATACTCGATTGTTTATGTCTGATATTGCAAACTGTTGTCTCCTGTGTAAACTGCACACAATTTCCTGATAGCCACTCTCCTTTGTATTGATGCATCCACCTCGACAGACTGTAGAAATGCCTTCTGCCTGTTACTTCTAAGTCGACTCTACAGATAATGTGCTTGATGCTAACGGCCTGCACTACATTACAGCCAGCACAGTTTGTCCTGATATTGCTATACTTGCCATCTCAAGTCATCCAGAGTCTTGTCAGCTGGTATTGCTAATGTATTGTGTATGAAGGCATTCACACAACAACAACAAAAACAATAAAAATATTATTTTTATAAAATCATGCCTGGAGTGAAAAGTTGTGGTCCTGTTGACTATGAATTGTAATAGTGAATGATGTCACCACATGCTATAAATGTCAACTGCATAATATGTACTTATTAAAATTAAATAAAAACAGATTGAAAAAAAGCCTTCAGCACCCTGGTACTTTAACAACATTACTGACAATAAATAATCTATCCGTTTACAAGAAAGAAAATGGAAGAAAAATGGAATTTCTGATCACCTCATGATACTGATTTCCCTCTGCGCAACATGCAGACAGGTCATCATGTCAGCCAATGGGAATTACTATACTAGCACCATCAATAATGCCACAAGCAGAAGCCAAACTCTTTTCAAGGCGATCAAGCACTGCATCAACCCCCCGCCAGACCCACCTGTTCCTCACTCAACAGAAAAGTGGAATACCAAGATTGAACCAGAGGGTGGTGTGGGCATGTCACCTCAGATTGTAATTAGGATGATAGCACAACCTCTGTTTTAGCCACATACAATTTAATCTGATGTTTCCTGACCAATCGGCATTCTAAAGCAGCTTAAATCAATGTCTGCAAACTCACCCCTTCTGTACCTTAACACGGATTTATATCCTCAGCATATAAGGTGAAAGTGAGCTATTTTGCTCTAATCGGAGCTAGTGAATGACTTCAATGGAGGTGATGAGAGTGCGGACTGCTGAGCGAGCATGCATGTGATGGACAAGGAGGATGAAGTAAATGAGCAGAGCTTCGCTTGCTGGGTTGTTCCTTCTAAGACAGAAAAACACTGACAATGTAATCAGTTAGATGAGCAGAAATGCGGTCCACTGAATTGAAAATTGTGGATAGATTCAGTATAATCCGAATAGAAAGCTCTACTTGTCCACTCCCTGAGGAACAGCATTCCACACATTCACCAGTGCAGGTATGGTTCCATGCTTAGGTCAAAAGCCAGACTCCTGGGTGTTAGGGACTTGATGTTGCTCTATATAGTCCTGCAGATGACTTCTAAAACCTACTCTCTTCCCTCAAAATTCACAGATTTAAGGTTAAATTGCATTTTACACAGTAGGAATATGATCTGCAGCAGGGGATGCTGTACAGAAAATGATATTTAATTTACAATTCATAGTCCATCACCAAACAATACTGGAGTTATACCAGGAGTTTTTGGGGGGGAAAACTCCAACATAATTCCCTCTAAGCTGTATGAAACGCAAATACAAAAAGTGTTAATTGACCATTTTGTCATCAGTCACTGTGTACCCCAGAACCGTAAACGGTGCCCAGACAAAAGGGCTGTGGGACAGTACAAATTGTTGGAAAGCACAATACAAATCCACACAACATTTTATGGTTAGCATGTGCTTCACCCCCACTTCCAATAGCTCTACTCTTAGGAGAGTCTTATCCTAAAAAGGTTTTATGAGGTCTGCAGCAGAGACCTTATAATCATGGAGAGATGAAGTGGAGCTTACTACAACTCTCATTATGCAAAGCTGTAGCTTCCGCTATATATGGGGCAGAACCTTGAGGCCATGTCAATTTATAAATTTTGGAAGTAGCTGAGAATGCATTTCTAAGAGCAGCCCTTAAACTGCCCCAAAGTAGGCCACTGATCTTTAAGCATGACCTTGGACTTCGCCCTATTGTCCCCCTAGCACATCTGAAACCTATTTTGTATTGGCTTCGAATGTGGTCCAAAGGAATTGGCAGACTGCATGGTGGGGCTCAGAGATGTTTTAGACAGAGCACAGGGAGGAGTTTTGATACCCTGGTTGGATCATATAAAGCAGACCTTGTATTCTATGAAATTACATGAATATTGGTTGTCCCCTGAAACTATTACAACCACCGCAACAAAAAAACTGAAGGCCATTTATTGGAAGCTTGAGGAGGCAGAATTTTCCACACAGGTAGGCTTGGGCCAAATGACTGATTGTTTTATAGAATTCAAGCCAACCTCATACTTAAATAAAGTAAAGTAAGTAAGTAACTCTCATTATAGTACTTCAGAAACTGGATTCCAAATATGCTGTGTATTGAGCATCACTTCATCATTATCACTGACAATAAGATATGGGTGAAAGTACTGCCATTTAGACTGGCCTCGTTTTTGCCAGAACTAACCCAGGAAGATCATATTGGCTATGTTATAGGGGAATCTGTCCTAAACAGCTTTATGCTATTCACGGATGGGACCAGAGATTCCAAAATAACAGCCTATCAGGACACAGAAAAAACATTAGACAGGAGACTTTTGCTTCAGGGTGTTGTATAGCTTTGGTTTGAGTGATGAACAGATTAATTCCACAGCCCATGAATAAAGTATTTTAAGGTGCACTGAAATTAGAAGTGTGCATTTTATTCCCATGTTCCTCAGTTAAGTTTTATTTTGTGAAAGTATGTTCGTTGACACTGCATCATCTGGAAAAAACTGTTCTTTGGCACTGCTGACTACAAAGTGCCCAGTTTTTCTTGCATTTTGCACGCTGTCTATATCCGTAAAATTGTAGATCTTCAAGATTGACACTTAATGAAATCTAAACTTGAAGTGATAGTATATCAGTTACTATCTTCACCTTGCTCATCTCCAGACTAGTATATCGGTTTTACAATATCATGCCCTTCTTATATACACTCACTTTTTGGGCTCGCACCTCCAACCCACATCTATGAGCAACTTCTGGAACATCACTTCACAAGATGCAGAGGATGAGGCTGAAAGCATGGGTCTCTTACATCTCATTCTTAAAGATTCGCTTGGCAGTGAAAAGAGCTCACACACCCTGGACCTGTTCAAATTAGCAAACATCCACCTATTTGCTGACCTCAGACGTGGGTTTCTGAAAATCCAGACATTATATTGTTGGGATGGAAAAGTCTCTTGCATGGTGATGGACGTTTTACTTCTGCCCTGAGTGCTCCAGCTGCAATGGTATTTGGATCCCTGGTGCTAATTTTTGTAGTATTGGACGTACACGGATCATATGTGTGCACCAGGACATACATCTGTCATCCTTATTGTGGTCTTGTTGGACCGAGAGGTGCGCCCAAAGCGCTACCTTCATAGTGGTGAAAGGCTACTGCCTTTGCCAGGAGTTAAGCTGCACAAGTGCAGTGGTGGCAGCATGCCAAGTAGTGATCAGTAGAAGTGAACAGGCTTTTTTACCTGTGTCACTGGGGTGAGGCCTACAGGCTCACTAATGGAAAGTTCGCTGCTGTGCGTTTCACTCACCCTTGGCCTACATCAAGTTAATATGTAGCGCTGTTCAGAGCATGTATTTTGTATGTGTGTGCTGGGTCTTTTTGGGAGACCAGGGCTGACTGTAGGAGCATCAGCAGGTTGAGGATTCCCCCAGACAGCTTTGTGGATTGCTGCATTCTTGTGAGCTGGGTGGGACAAACACAGGAGGAAGAAGAGTCCGGGTCTTCTGTACATTTCAAAAGATGCTCTTTGATTCATGGAGAGGTCAATGGAAAGGGGTCTGAGAACATCTCAGGAAGAAGATGGGGCTGATAAGAGAATCATTAGGAGTAGCGCTGGGACCCTGGGGTAACCTTCTCAGGCACATATCACTGTGGCTGCAGGTGTGAACCTCTAGTAGCTGCAACAGCCTGTTTTGGGAGGCTATTAGATTTGGAGTAGTGTGGAAATGTACCTTTTTAGGGGTACACTGGTGCAGGGTCACCCTTTTGTCCACGGGTTCAAAACCCAACAAAATAGAGATCAACACTGAAGCTGGAATTCAAAATAACAATTTTATTAATTTCTCATGAGTGGAACCACGTTCAACAACACTCTCAAGTGTTGCAGAAGGTGGCACCCTGAAGTCACAGAGCACAGGCCTTACATACAGAGTTTGTTGCAGAATAAGCATGTAGTTACAAATAGAAGGTACAAGCATACACAGATGGGAGATCACTTAATCAGCAAAGTGGGAGGGAGATCAGAACTGCTTACAACAGTAGAAAACAGTTGACAGTTATATCTTTAGCCAGGTGCATTCTAGCAGCTACAGGCCTTTGCTCAGCACATTGCTTTTAGCTCAGTACAGAAGGAGTTAACTAGAGTTGATGACACAAGCAGAATAGAATGGCAAGCAACAGTGAAGACGGAAGAATTACATAGCTGACAAAATGGATGCCACAGCCAAAATGACTGTAGCTTATGCTAACGTAAAATATTACACATTTCCACAGACGACCCTTTTAGCATAAGCTGAAGACATTTTCTTATGCTTTAAAAGGGGTACGATAATCATCATGGGTGTCTATTAACATTAACTCATTAATTTCCTGTTCCATTGCTAAATGATCATTTACATTTTGGACTTTCGTTTTTGATGGCAAACAAGTAGTACAAGTAGAAATACAGAGGGAACAGAACATTGGCCCACATTGAATACACAAACAGCAAGAAAAGAGAATCGCAATAATAAAAATGAGGTCCACAATATTTTCAAACCCCATACAGAAAATATGTTCCAGAACCATCCAGTCCAAGTCCATGTTCCTGAGTCTTGATGTATCTCAGTAGCTGTTTTGTGTAGTTTGGAAATAGCCAACAGCACGTGTCTGATGCAATGTCTAAATAAAAACATTATCTTGATAGACCTTCCGGTGTTCTTCTTTATGAGGGCTAGAGTACCAATGATATGTTCAGGGGGACAGAGTAGTACTTATCAAAGTGTGCACAAGATATTTTTCTTGCAGAAAAACAGTATTCCAAATACGAATATTAAAGTAAGTACAATAATTGTCACAAAAACAATCTTTGTTTTGGGGGACCAGGAGGACCAAACGGGGCCATGGGAATTAGGACGAGGACCCGCAAAGGGCTGCTCCTCCTCAAAAATGGGACGACCAAAGGGGTACATTGCTAACAAAAAAAAATACTTGGGGAATTGAAGCCACTGTACAACCAGCCAGAGGGGAGTCTTCTCCCTGTGTCCGTCTGAGCCTCACAGGCAGGCTCTTATCGTTCATCAAGTATTGACTCTCCCACGGTGGAGCTGCACAACTTGAAAAATCAGAAAAACAATTGCGGCCCAGGCTTAAGGAAAAAGTCTTTCTTTCAGGATAGGGCAATCACCCTCAATGATCCTGTCCAGTGTCTCAGGCAGTGCACCAGTATTTTTCACTCTAATCTAACAGGCACCAGAGACACAGCACCTGTACCCTAAACTTTAGTCCTTCCCTAACTCCTGTGTTGCCCTGCTGGCGCACTGCTCTTTCGTCGGGGCCGCAGATTGTACCTAGTGTGCCCAGGCACCTCCTTATCAGCAAACAAAGGTGCAGACTTGCATTCACTTGGGGACCGGGATTCAGAGGCCTGATGCACAGAAACTGGAGTATCTGAAGCAACCCTTGTTTCAGAGGGGGTCCCCTCAGGCAAAACCTCCTTGCTCTTGTTATTGGTCGGTGCCTCTCTTTAGCCAGGCATCAAAAAAAGGAACAAAGCAAGGAATCAGCTCTCCGTCCTGATTTGTGACCCCGTCTTTCACCCAAGAATTATCCGACAGTGGTAGGGGTACACGTTTCTTCCGGCCTTCCACCTTCACCGCTGTTATAGTGGCCAGTAACACCTGTGTTGGGTCCCTTCACCTCGGCTCCAAATTAGACTTGCGCTTAGTCCCCTGGTTGGATCTGATATCCTGGCCCCTCTGGCAATGGTTGTAGGGCAGCAGATATCTGTTAGTGAACAAAATGGAAATCTTTAGACACAACATACAAATAATCAATCAAAAGAGGATATTCAATTTCAGAAACGCCCCTATATTATTCATCTGAAGAACCTCAAAAAAAAGGAATTTCAAAACAACTATTCTTTTTAACAAACTTGTACTTAATAAGTCATAGAAATCATGATACAGCTTCTACTTTATGAACCTTCACTATTTTTTTTTTTTCATTTTTTGTCCTCATTCGCCTTCTTGCCACCCTTCTGCTTACGATACCGCCCTGGGTTTTCAACTTCATTTGCTGGATACAGGAGGATAGATGTAAAGCTTTAGAAATGGAGGCCCTCCCATAACCATCGCACCTCTTACCCCTGGAGGACCTCCTCTCCCAGCCGCACAGTCATTCCGTTTCCTTAGTCTTCCTGTATAAACAGAGAAGATTTTCGCCAGCCGAAGCAGATGAAGACTTAATCATTGGACTCTTAAAGCTTACACACCCAACCCTTGACCATAATGTGTTAAAAAAACTTCCAAAAGTTATATCTCTTTTTAGTCTGATCCGAAATATCCATCTTAGCAGCAAATTTCATTGATTGTAACCAACCACCCTCTGTAGGGCTAACAGGGGAGACCCAAAGTTTACATATCTCTCTTCGGGCCAGCAATACTGCATAGAATACAAGCTTCGCTTTATCGCTCATATCCTTACCTTGCAGCTCTAATCTTCCACATATGACTATCTCAGGGCTTACCTTTATCTGTAAGCCTAGAACCCTTGATAGACAACTACTCACGGCCTCCCAGAAAGTCTGAATCTCCGGACATTGCAGAAACATATGCAGATCATCTTCATTCGGGCTTCCGCACTTGGGACACAACACCACTCCACCTGATCCGAATTTTGAAAGTCTTCGTGGAGTCCAGTAGGCCCTATGCATAGTAAAAAAGTGGTTCTTCCTTAAATACGCAGGTTTCACTATTTTATAAAGCATAGACATTGTTACTTGCCATTGGTCTTCTGTCGCAATCTCCGGCAAGCACCTTCCCCACAGGCTCTCTGGTAGCATGAAAGGACCATCCTCCATCTCAAGTATTAGCCAGTACCACAGTGCAATTTCTTTCTTGAAGGTACAGTTAGAAAGAAGCTTCTGCTCCAGTTCATTAGAAGTACCTATCAAATCGCCGGATAACACGTACCAACTGTGAATCTGGAGGTATTTAAATCTGGAGCAACTGAGTCCCCACTCCTCTTCACACTGCCCCCATGACATTAACTGCCCTTCCGGAAATAACTGCTTCCAATTCAATAAACCCCTTTCTTTTAAGGGACGGGCCAATAGATCTTTTGTCCAAAGTGGGGACCCTGGTGCATCCCAAATTGGAGCCAGCTGACTAAAATATGGAATTTTTAAAGCCCTTCTAATTTTATACCATGTTTCTGCCAAGTCCTTTAAAACCTTCAACCTAACCTTCTTGAAATATTTCGGATCAGCAAATTTAAACAAAAACCCACTCTCTGCATTTCTCTGTTTCTTCAGCATCTCCCTATACATTCTTCCTATCTCAGTGTCTGCAGGTATACCAAATAACATCCTACTATTTTTTAACATAAATGCCAATGAGTAAAGCAACAGGTCAGGCAACGCTAAGCTCCCCTTCACTAACTTCCTCCTGAGCTTCTTCCAGGACAAACGTGGCCCTTTTGACATCCAAAGGAAAGAACTGATTTCGCCCTGCAGCCTTACTAACCACTCCTTCCTAAAACTTAAAGGAATTGTCTCAAATAAAAAAGTTAACTTCGGCAGGATCGTCATTTTCACCAAGTTAGCTCGGCCAAATAAAGTGAGAGGTAAATACATCCATCCCCGTAGACTAGCACTGATCTCCTTTCTAAGCTTATTGAAATTCTCCTTGGTGAGGTCAACTATGTTGTGTGTGATCTTGACTCCTAAGTACCTCATCTCTTTTTTGCAAACTATACCATCCGTAGTCATATTCCAAGCCATGACCTCTGTTTTCTCCTTATTGATCTTATAGCCTGAAATAATACCAAACTTGCTAGATACGTCTATCAAGCACTTCATAGTTTGTTGCAAATCGGGTGTATAGATTATAATATCGTCTGCATATAAACCTATCTTTTTACTCCAGCCTTCAAACTCAAAGGCACGATGCCCTCTGCACTCCTTATTCTGCGTGCCAGTGGCTCGATATATAAATCAAACAGAAATGGAGACAGAGGGCACCCTTGTCTAGTACCTCTCGTAATCTGAACTGGCTGAGTCAGCACCCCATTTACTAATACTCTGGCCTTAGGAGCCGAATATATAGCTGTTAACATTTTACAAACATTCGGGCCTAAATTCAGATATCTCACCACCGTCTGCAGATATACCCAATTAACACGATCAAACGCCTTGGCTGCATCCAGAGCAATAACAGCCAAGGGAAGATCAAAAGACGTGGCCATGTCGATAGAACCAATAAGAGAGTATGTCAATTCTTTCAGTGTTCGACCCCTAATAAAAACCTTTCTGATCCTCGTGAACCAGATATATCATAACACTATTCAGCCTTCCTGCTATAATTTTGGCAAAAAGCTTATAATCCGCATTCAGTAAAGAAATTGGCCTATACGAATCTACTTTTTTTAATGACTTCCCTGGCTTAGGGATCAAAGAAATATTGGCCTCATTCCACGAAGGCGGCAGAGAAGCATCTGACATAAAGATCTCATTGAATAACTGCCTCATTATAGGACTCAAAACCCCAGCCCAAGTTCTATAAACCTCTACCGGAAGGCCATCCGGCCCTGGCGCCTTACCCTTTTTGCCTCCTCTAATAACCTCCTCAACCTCTTCATTAGATATCTCTTTATTCAGAATATCCTTTAAATCGTCCGAAAGAGGGTCCATATTTTCCAACCAACTCCACACATCCTGTTCTTCAACAACCAGATCTTCCTTATAGACCCCTCGAAATGACTATGGAATGCTGCAGCAATTCCCTTACTGTCCCTAAGCACTGTGCCCGAATCCTCACTTATTATTTCCTTAATCAAACTTCGAACCTGTTGGCTTTTTACTTTCCAGGCTAGTAGTTTGCTACAGCCCTCGCCATATTCAAAGTGTGCCAGCTGGCTGGTTTCCACCTTTCCTTAACTCTGTCTCTCAAAACTCCCGATAAATTTGCTTTTAAATTTAATAATTTCTCCATCTCTTTTTCACTAGCCTCCCTACTTCCATCTATTACTAAACCTACCTCCAAATTCCGAATATTTTCTTCCAGAGCTGACACTCTGCTATAATATTTTCGCCTTTTCCTTGCTGCCAGGGCTCCTAACCTGCCTCTCAGATAAGACTTATAAGCGTCCCAAACAGTACCAATCTTAGCTGAACCCTGATTTCTTTCAAAAAATTCCCTCGTTTCCTCTCCTAAAGCCTCCACTACTTCCTCTTCTAATAGTATCGTACGGTCTAACCTCCAAACAGTACTCGTTGTCTCTTCTCCTACCGCCAGCCGAAGAAAAATAGCTGAATGATCAGATAAATGCACCCCAATATGTTCTACCTCCAAGACTGAATCCTTAACCCTCCGATCCAGCAATATATAATCTATACGTGACTTATGTTTGTACTTTTTGTTATAAAATGTATAACCTAACTGCGAGCCAAACTTATACCTCCATACATCATATAAACCCCACTGTTTCATAAACAATCTAACTCTGTTCGACATATTAGGATTCACTGCAGCTCTACTGTTCTCAGACCTATCTAACTTATAATCCAAAACAGTATTAAAATCCCCTGCCATTATAATCTGACCGGAATAACTCAAAAGCTCCTTAGCTAATTCATCTAACGGGGCCCACATCGTCCTGGTTTGGACCGTAATAACCCACCAAAAGAAAAACCTGTCCAAATATTCTTAGCTTAACTATAAGCCACCTCCCTGCAACACTTGAAGCCTTACCTTCCATTGCAATATTCAGACCTTGCTTAACCAATAATGCAACTCCTTTAGTAACTGCTGTTTGTTGTGTATAAACTGCATGAGTAACCCATCTATGTGCTGCAAAAATCTTCTTACTCTCTTCCTCCATCAAATGTGTCTCCTGCAAAATAATAATTTGCGCCGGAGAATCTTTCAAATATTCCATAATCAAATCTCTCCTCCTCTTCACACGGAGACCATTTACATTCCATGAAAGAACTTTCAGCTCATTTAATCTAACCCCACTCATCTCCAAAAAGAAAAACCCGCGCATCCTATTCAAACCACAACAGTAACAGCAGCAACAAAACCAATGAGGCATTTTTCTACATTTTCCACCCACCAAACCCACCCCCTCCCCAACAAACCCAAAACCCCACCCCCCTTCCCTGGAAAACCCTAACCAACTGCCCATGGCTAAGCCCTATGAGCGACCCCTTAGCGTGCAGTACTATATCCTAAAACACACTGGTGCGAAACAAATAATAGATCTCATGGCATAAATAACAACTCAAAATTCGTAATATTCCTACTCCAAGTGATAACACCATTCATCCTTTCTTTGTCCTTCATACGCTCCCAGACTGTTGTTGTTCAAGAAACTTATCCACCTCGTCTACAAAACGAAAGGAGTACATCTTGTTATTCAACATTACTTTCAGTAACCCTGGAAATTTCAATTGCACTGAAGCACCCAACTTTCTCAATGGCTCAATCCTTTTACCTAACTCCCATTGCCTATTGGAAGTTGCTATTGACAATTCTGATCTGACTTCAATCTGTACTTCATCCACCTCCAAAGCTTTCTTTTTCAGGGCCTTAGCTAGAATCTTTTCCTTCAGAGTATATGTGAGAAAATTTACCAAAATTCTCCTAGGTCTAGTCCGATTTGAAACCAGCCTGAAGGGGTCCCTATGTATTCTCTGAATATCCCTCGAGATTTCCTCTTCTGACTCCTCCAGTTGTAACTCACTCTTCAACAGATGCACCACGAAACTTTTAACATCTCCTCCTTCTTTACCTTCTGGGAGTTTCAAAATTTTTAAATTATTCCTTCTTTGAAAGTTTTCCAATCTTTCTACTCTTTCCTCCTGCACCCTTTCCCTGACCTTAAGCCCCTCAATCTCGGTTCTATTCACCATCATCTCCTCCCTAAGGTCTCTCACTTCAACTTCTAAGACCACAGTCCGACTATTTAAATCGTCTATTTTCCTCTCTAACCCCTCACATACGGCCCTTATACCCTGCTGATTTGATTCTGAGATCTCAAATCTTTTCTGCATCTCAAGAATGAGGTTTGTAAGCATCGAAATTATAGAGGAATCACCAGACCCTACATGTCCCCCCTGCTCCAACCCTCCCAACATATCATTCTGTGGGTCCTTTGGTGTTTCCACTCCTCCCCCTTCTACTGATATTAATGTGGCTTCAGGGTCTGAACCAGGTCCCACAATACCTAAACTGGCCCCCTCCGGGACAGAAACGAAATCCTCACTCATCTCTTCAGATAATACCAAGAATCGGTTTGGGCTCAAATGTGTAGACCAATCTATTAGGTCTGTATCTGACACACTTCCTAGACACTCCCTAACTGTGACAGGTTACCCTCTCCCTGCTGCTGTATTAGTTTACTCTGATGGGGTACCCCAGGATTCTCCCTCAGCACCAAGGTTTTAGGGATCACTTTAAAATAAGACCTGAGGGATGGTGTTACCTTAATCTTGCGCTTTAAAGAGCCCGCTCTGGCCAATTTGTTGTGCACTTTATTTCTAGCAGAACGTCTACCCCTAACCTTCACCTCCTTCACTTCCCTTTTGTTGTTCTGGGTCTCTTTAGCTTGATAAGGTGAACCATCTAGATCAGTAAGCACCTTTGCTCCCCCTTTGAATGTACTTCTCAAAGTGTACCTCGAAAACCCCCTTCTAGCCCCCCCTTCCTCCTCTTCAGCAGCAACTATCTCCACACTCCTCACATTTCCCAACCTCCTCCCTTTATCAGCAAACTTTTCTAACTCAGTAGTTTTACTGACACTTATTTCCTGCACTGTGTGGAGCAAAATAGGAGTCCGTCCCTTTAAGCTCCCTACCGGTGAAACATGCTTTCCCGAATTCCTCCCAACCTCTTTCTCACCGATGTTCGCCTGCCTTCCTCCTCCTCGTCCACCCCCGCAAAGGAATCCTTGCAACGGCTCGGCGTCCCCTGCCTAATACCGAAGCCGCTCTCCCCCACGGCAGCTCCGCTGAAATTGCTGACTCCTCCTCCAGCCTCACGGGACTACGTTCTTCGTCGGGCGTCCTTGCCGCCATACAACCCTGATCCGCCCGAGCCTACAACCAGGTAAAACCTGTCTTTTTTGTTCCAATCTGGGATTCTACAAAAGTCACTATATCGCTCCTCCGCAAGCTTTCCTCCTCTTACGGCGCCTTACATCACTCTTAGTGCACCGCTCGTTAGTAAACCCTCCGTAATCACTGCACGCTCCGGGGAACACCCGCAGCCCGCCTCTTAGCCGGCCGCCATGTTTTCCAAAACCTCCTGAACCTTCACTATTGTGCAAAACTGCAGACACCTCTAAAATTATTTTCCTTGCATAAGAACAACCATGTTTTGCACTTATGACCATGCTCTCATATTATAGGTGTAGCGGGATACTCTAAAACTGTGAATGTAACAGAGATCCATATTACATGAATAACTGATAAATTAAACATAACCTAGTAGGTACATGAATTTTCCAGCAGAACTTGTTTGTGGCAGACAAGAAAACAAGCAAAGAACATTTTGTTCTTAAAAATGAGTGCTAAGGGCATATGGGCATCTTTCCTAGCATTGTGAACCATATGCATCATACTTTTCACGATCCGGGCCATGTAATATCATATTCAGGGGAGAAACCTATTCACCAGCTCTAGCAAGGGCTGTCAGCTCGATTACATAGACTAACTGATGAGGGACTCGTGATGCATCTGCGACTTATGTAGTGCTGTAATAACATAAACAATAATGGTGTTGCCACCTGGGAATTTGGAACAAAAACCACCAACATATAGTTCCCCTTAAAGGTCAAATAAGGGAACATCAGTCTATTCTACCCATCCTTTCATCCTTATCCAATTTCATCAGTTTACAGAAAGGAGGGGCAGTAACATGGCGTATTTATTTATTCATTTTGTTAATTCTAACAATTTGTTCAAACAGTATTACTTAATAGCCAATTAGACATGCACTGGTGAGGTGCTTTGTCTCTATTTATCCAAGAACATATTCACAGCATCCTGTGAAATGAATGACTAAAGCGAGCCCAACCGATTGTCTCATGGCCATTCCTAGACAGCTCAGGCAGACTCGAGAGAGAGAGAACACAACAACAAGCTGCCCTGCGTACTTTCCACGCAGAATAGCTCACAATAATACACATAATAGGCACATAAACCAAGAAAAAAGGACACAATAATACATATACCAAGCACAAAAACAAAAAAACACAGTGTGTTACTTAATTTTGCTTACCCTTAATTTGCCCAGGAGCTAGTCTCCTACCCCCCTTTGACAGTAGGTAACCTAAGCAGGTGACCTCCTGTCGACAATACTTACCCCCTTTGGCAGCTGGGCACAGACAGACTTGTAGGAGGTAAATAGCTAGGGAAACCACACCAAGGAGGCCATGTCCAATACTATTGGACTGTATAACTTTGTAAATTTTGCTGTACAAGCACATTGAGCTAACTAGAAAACATTAATCCAATGACCAACTACCAATTCCTTTAGCTATTGTGCTGTTTAACATGATGGCGCATTAATGCAAACTTTATTTTATTGTCTCTTCATCTGGCCCTGGCACAGCAACCTTAAATTGAAACCATTATTCTGTATGCATGACAGAGCTACTCTCTGTGTCAGAAGCTGCATACGGCCCACAGACGCTGCTGCCCCTCCTTCTCTCTTATGGCTTCATAGAACCTGCCTGGTCTTTTGCCAAAAATAATAAGCAGAGCCTCCCCTCTCTCTCTACGCTCTGGCCCCCTCCTTCGGAATGTCTTCCAAAGTCGAAGTGCCAGAGCAAGCCTGCCAGAAACAAACCCTCCTTCGTCCGCTCTGGTCTCTCCCCCCTTCTTTTTCATAGAGGGGGAGAGCACATTCCTACATGCACTTTTAAAATACGTGTCTTTTTAACCACAGAAATAAATAGCACTGTTTAATTTAAACGCGCATTCTTCTTTACATTTTTCAAAAGTTGCACTTTTCCTATGTCAAAACGAATGTACATTGTTACTAGTATTTCTGATCAAGCCATATTTTTATTTATGTATTATTATTTATTCATTCTTCAAAATTTAAAGTGTAATTCTTCTAATGGCATCTGCAGAACACGACTACAACAAACCAAATTGAGCTCATTCCAGACATTTTCAAGAAGGGGCCACACACTCATAACACACAACACAGCTTGCTGAGGCAAGCCATCCTTACACAAAGAGCACAGTCGCTACTCACTCAAACAAGTACTTCACAAGCATCACCACCGGTGTCAGTCCACAAACCTCATAGACACTCAAACACACAATCAAACCACAAATCAACACCAGGACAAAAACAAAAGCAGCCCACACACTGCACTCAAACCAAACCAATTGTAAATCATATTTACAAACAAAAGAGCTCTCAAAAGCAGTCCAGAGACTGCACCAAGACAAGTAAACAGCCCAGAGACTGTTCCATGTTCAAGAAGACAGGCTCTAGCCCCAGACCTTTTCCAAAATACGCCGAATTACCAGTTGGTCTGGCAGAGTGTTCGCAAACACTCTGTGTCTTTACCAAATCATACTTATTCCAGAAGGCATGCCTATTACAGGGGTCCGCAGACCCACCCAAAACAAGATAGGGTAAAACCCCCAAGCCTTTGCAAGAAGAGACCGAATTATCAATTGGCCTGGCGGAACACTCAAGAGCGCTCCGTATCACCACTTACGAATTTTACTAAATGCAGGCATGTTCTTCCAAGTATACCCATTCAAACAAATATCATAAGGAGAAAAATCCCCACATTACCTGCCTTCACTTTTTGCAAAAAATGAATAAAATACCAAACCAAAATCTTGGCCAAGCAAATCAAAAGTGCCACTTCAGTGACCTTACCAAACAGAAGTCTTCAACTCCCACCTGCTGACCTCTGGTCGACCTAATGGTCACTGCAAAAAATATGCCAAAGAAAACCCCAGTTGAGACCGGCCATCACCTGGAGGGTCAAATTGGGAAAACCGGAAAATTCACGTCGGCCTGCAAAGACAAAGGTCTCCTCGTGCAGTGCGCTTCCTCAGTAAGATTTCAATTCGGCCGCGTCTCCAATGGGACCCAACGAGTCTGGCGCCAATTGTGGAAATGTACCTTTTTAGGGGTACACTGGTGCAGGGTCACCCTTTTGTCCACAGGTTCAAAAACCAACAAAATAGAGATCAACACTGAAGGTGGAATTCAAATAAAAAAATAAAAATTTTATTAATTTCTCATGAGTGGAACCACGTTCAACAACACTCTCAAGTGTTGCAGAAGGTGGCACCCTGAAGTCACAGAGCACAGGCCTTATATACAGAGTTTGTTGCAGAGTAAGCATGTAGTTACAAATAGAAGGTACAAGCATACACAGGAATAACTACCTACAAACATGGGCAGATGGGAGATCACTTAGTCAGCAAAGTGGGAGGGAGATCAGAACTGCTTACAACAGTAGAAAACAGTTGACAGTTATATCTTTAGCCAGGTGCATTCTAGCAGCTACAGGCCTTTGCTCAGCACATTGCTTTTAGCTCAGTACAGAAGGAGTTAACTAGAGTTGATGACACAAGCAGAATAGAAGGGCAAGCAACAGTGAAGACGGAAGAATTACATAGCTAACAAAATGGATGCCACAGCCAAAATGACTGTAGCTTATGCTAACGTAAAATATTACACATTTCCACAGTAGCTCTTGCTGTGATAGACTGCTTTCTGGAGGAGAGGGGACGGAATCGGCCCTTCAAAAGGAAGTAGACCCCCAACACAAACGTCGTAGCCCCTAATCACATTTGGTGTCTGAAAATGGACAATATGAAGGGGAGTTAGAGGCCCCCAGGATGGCCAGCTGCCAAGCAGCCAGTCAGTCCTGTGCCAGCTCCCCCTCATCTCTTGCCACAGCAGCTCCCTGACGCTGCATTTTTCTGCTGACTTCTCCTGTGTCTTGCTCTGTTTTGTGCTCCCCGTCCCCCCCGATAGTCAGGCTGTTATATTGTTAGTTTAATTTTGTTCCCCTCAGCCTTCCCGATAGTCAGCCTTGTTGTAGTCTAGTTTGAGCCCCTCGTTAGTCAGCCTCCCACATTGTTAGTTTAGTTTTGTGCCCCCATTCCCCCCGCTAGCCAGCCCCTGTTTCTGTGAGATAGTGTGACCCCATGGCACCAGTGCTTCCCGCCCTTTTTTGCCACCTCCCAGCGCCCCTCACACCCCAGGACCTACTTAATGGAGGCCGCTGTGTGACCCCGCCACCAGCGCGCCAAAGGAAAGCCCGTCTGTGCCTGTCCGTGCCTGGACCGCACCCAGCGCCAGGACTCCTGGTCCTCTCTGCCCCCACGGTACACCGCCGGTGAACTTCAGTCCCTCAACCCCAAGATAAACGCCAACTATTGCATCACCTCACCCAGAACCACAGAAGGTCCCTTCACCTGCGAGAATTGCCGCTTCACCTGAAACACTTACTCTCCAGGGATGACCATCCAGCAGACACTCGACCCGAGCAGTGGACACCCTACCCTCGTTCAGATGACTCCTAAAGATCCACTGCACGACCTCAACGTATGATCGCGACACCCCCCGGCTACAAGCTGCTACACTGCAACCGCGCTGGCAGATCTGGCGGAGCCATCGCCATTGTCCACAAAGACACCTTCAAATACACCACCATGGTGGACGACATCACGCCGATCAAGGAACAACTCAACTTCCAGATCAGACTCGACATAAAGACCACCATCAGAGGAACCCTCGCCTACAGACCCCCAGGCCCACGACCAAGCTTCTGCAACGGCATCTCCGACTTTATCGCCTCTCTGGCAATCAACTCTGAAACACTTCATCTTCCTGGGAGACCTGAACTTCCACCTCAAGGACCCCAACCCTACCACCCTCCTGGAGAACATGAACAACCTCGGCCTCACACAGCTGGTCTCCACCCCCATGCACATCGCAGGTCACACACTGGACCCAATCTTCTCCGCCAGTAACAGAATCAAGTTTTTCCACACAACCAAAGTGACCTGGACTGACCACAGCATCCTCCTTCACCCTCACTGGTGCCCCAGGCCCTTCGACCAGACCACATACCCGACCCCGCCGGAAAGGGAACGGAGTCACAGAACCCCTCTGGACCTCTGCCCTCAAAGAAATGACGATCGACCCCTCCGACAACCTTGAACTCAAAGTCCAGAACTTCTCGAATTGAATCTCCGCTGCCGAAGACATCATCGCCCCCTGAAAGACTCCCATGGAGACAGACCCGCGAAACGCACCAGCTAGATCACCTCAAACTCACAACCCTCAAACGCAACTGCAAGAAGCTAGAGAGATGCTGGGGCTCCAGAAAGAACCCATCCGACGTCAGCGACCTCAGATCAGCCCTCAACAACTACCACCGCCACCTTAGAGAAGCCAAGAAGCTTGCCCACACTAATTGCATAGAAGCCAGCGCCAATCACGCCCAAGAGCTCTTTACCATTTTCAGAGAGTTCTCCTGCCCAGCAGTCACTAAGAACGCCATCCACCCCTCCCAGGCTCTCTCCGACTCCAGAGCGGACTACCTCCATCAAAAAATCAGAGACATCTACAGTAACTTCGACCCCCAGCCCACTGACCTCAACCATCTCCGTGCACACACCGAGCCACCAACACCCCCGACTCTTTGACTGGAAACAGCTCTCAACCCAAGACACCTCCACCATTATGAACTCAGTCCACTCCGGCTCTCCCACGGACCCCTTCCCTCACCACATCTACAACCTAGGGAAAGAAGAAATCAGCATCTACCTCACAGAGATCTTCAACATATCCATCATGACATCCACCGTCCCCGCCGCTTGGAAGCACGCAGAGGTCAAGCCTCTTCTGAAGAAGGCCTTCGCTGAACCCAACAAACTCAAAAACTACCACCCCATCTCGCTACCCCCTTCCCAGCAAAGGTCTTGGAAAAAGCCATCAACTGCCAGCTCACAGAACACCTCGAATAGAACCTTCTCAACGCCTCCCAATCAGGATTCCGGGCCAAACACAGCACCGAGACCGCCCTGATTGCAGCTACAGATGGTATCAGACGCCTCCTTGACCAGGGAGAAACGGCAGCGCTCATCCTCCTTGACCTCTCCGTAACCTTCGACATTGCCTCCCATCACACCCTCATCACCAGACTCCGGCACCTAGGCATCCAACACAACGCTCTCAACTGGATTGCCTCCTTCCTCACTGGCTGAACTCAGAGGATCCACTTACCTCCTTTTTCCTCCGACCACAAGAACATCATCTGACGCATCCCCCAGGGCTCCTCCCTCATCCCCACCCTCTTCAATGGACTCAACATCATCTCCTACGCTGACGACACTCAATTCATCCTCTCCCTCACAGACAACACCGGCACCACCAGAGCCAACTTCCAGAACACCCTGTCCAACGTTGCCTGCTGGATGAGGGCCAACTGAATAAAACTCAACTCGGATAAGACGGAGGTTCTCATCTTTGGAAATAACCCCACCCCCTGGAAAAACTCCTTGTGGCCTCCCGCTCTCTGCCCTGCACCTGCACCCTCCAACCACGCACGCAACCTCGGAATCATCCTTGCCAGCCAACTAACCATGAAAAACCAAGTCGACGCCATCTTCTCCTCCTGCTACCACACTCTCTGCTTGCTCCACAAAATCGTCTGCTGGATCCCCATATCCACCAGGAAAATAGTGACCCAAGCCCTCTACGCCAGCTGCCTCGACTACGGCAAAGCACTCTACGTCGGTACCACCAAGCATCTACTCAACCCCATCCAGACCATCCAGAACACCGCAGCACGACTCATCCTCAACCTCCCTAGAAGAACCAGCACCTCACCCACCTCAGAACCCTCCACTGGCTCACAGTACAGAAAAGATGCTTCTTCAAACTCCTCACTCACGCCTCCAAGGTCCTCCACAACATCGGACCCGCCTACATTAACCACTGCCTGACATTCCATCATCCCACCAGGGAGCTCCGATCCTCCTCCCTCGCCCACACCCCCCCCACATCTGCCGAAGCCGTTGCGGAGGTCGTTCCTTCTCCTACGTTGTGCCAACTCCTGGAATAACCTCCCCCTCCACATGCACACCTGCACCATCACTCTCGGAATTCAGAAAAAGGCTCAAGACATGGCTCTTCGACCAAAGACGTTAGGACCCCCAGCGCCTGGTGACCCCCCGGGGTGATAAGTCACGCTTTATAAGAACTCCCTGATAAATTGATGGACTATAAGAATGGGAGCTCGAGGCCCCCAGAATGGTCAGCTGCCAAGCAGCCAGTCGGGCTCTGAAAGGGAGAGAAGCTCTACAAAACTTCTACCTGTGGTCAGGGCTGGGGGCAAAGGCCTGCCAGTCTCCCAGCTGGGTGAGGGGACATCACCTAGGGATATCCAAGACCATCTGCCCCTGGAACCTGAAACACCAGTGCCTGCCTGCTTGCCAAGACCATTGTGCCCCTTGAGGAAGAGTGGAGCGCTGGAGGGAGTGAGGTCTAAGGGATCCTGGCAAGTGGAGTGGATCCCTGTAGCAAGGTTTGAGATGACTGCTGCACAGATTGGGTTGTCGCTCATGTGCAGGTTCAAGTCAACGACCCCATATCCCAGAAGGGGCCACTGTGAAGTAGCCTTGGTTTGCATCACTGCCGTGCCGATTGGGCTGTGCCAGTATGTGGAGTGAAGTCAGCGACCCTATATGCCTGAGGGGCCTGCTGTGAAGATTACTGTTGTGTCAATCGGGCCATAAACCGTATGCAAATTGAAGTCGGCAATCCCTTAAGAGTCACGGTTTTATTCACGTGTGCATAGATGTTTTTAAGGGGTTATCTATGAAGTCACACACTGCTTAAAATTGTAAAAGCATGTCCAGCATTGTATTTTTAATGAATTTGAATTCACCACAGTATTACCGACCTATATGATTCTCACAGAAAATATTGTGCTCTTGTTTGTACTACAGGTTACCTCATTTCCCAAGGGAAATGTCCCTGAGGGACTACTAGTGGTAGGTAGCGTTGCACCTTGCCACCTATGTGTAGATAGTTTTGTTTTTCTTCACACGGTCCTGAAGAATCGCTAACGATCACTCCTTGACAACAAATAGCGAGAAACATGTCGACCATTTGGGAGTTGAGTGCATTTTTTGTCGCATTATAACAAAAAGAGTCACCCCTCCCTATTTACTTTTAATCAGGTCGGGTCCCTCGCTGAATAAATTCATCACAGAGGACTCCCTTACCTGTTTTATCATCACTTTACACATCTACACTCATTCTGGCCCCACACACCCACGGCACCCATACGGCAAGGAACAGAAGATCTCCGAAAAAGAGCCCCTTTAAGGGTGCCCGTGGGGCATTGCAGCGCCGGCCCGACGAGGAGCAGGCTCAAATGATGAAGCATGACACCTAGCTTGCTGGGTGTGTGAGGGCCCTAGTTCCGACAGGAGGAATTCCCCCTATCCTCCTCTTTACCTGTAACACCTCTAAAACTCTTACCTTTCGAGTGATTAACACATCACATAGGAACTTCGTACTTTCTTTCTTGTGAACTGTATGTAGGGCATGTGCGTTGGACCTCCTCAAGCCCTCTCCGTCCCTCTTATTTTGGTAGGCAATCCTGTATGCCAGAGAGGGCTGTGACTTGTTCATGTTTGCTTACCATCTGCAGAGACAGAGCAATACTATACTTGCACTAACTAGCGATCTCTTTGTGTCATCTGGCAATGCTCAGGCATGAAGTCCTCCTTGAGGCGAGACTTCAAACATTGGAGATTACTCTTCTGTCCGTCAGGCCATAGAACATGCGTGGAGGGAAGTCGGCGACCCCATATCCCAAAGGGAGCCACAGTGAAGATTACTGCCGTGCAGATTGGGTTGCTGCCCATGTGCGGAGTAAGGTCGGTAACCCCGTGTGCCAGGTGTGGCCAACCGAAAGGACAAGAATCGTGCCTGGTTCAAGCCTCTGTCGAGAGGAGAGGCCGCTGTGGTGGTGTGTGTGGGCCTGAGCCCCTACTGAGGATTGGGACCAGAGCAACCTACCCCCCACCCTTGGAAAGGATCAGAGAAACTTAACGACTCACCGGAGGAAGTGCAGTGGATGCTCAGCCACTGCCCCTGCAAAGCTGTGAGTGCTACTTACCAACAGCAGCCACTGCCGCTCCCCGCCTAGACTCTGGTTGTGTAATCCTTAGAGGAGTGGTTAAGACTAATTGCTGGTCAGAAAGGACTCAGGGGAACTTGTTTTGCCTTATAGCACTTCAGGCATTGGAACACCTTTGACTTTTAAAAAGAGTAGGACTCCTAAGACTCGGACTACTAGTGAGGCTTAACCTGAATGTCACCTATAGTGAATGGGGAATAACCACAACCGTAGTGAGAGGGAAGTGAACTGCTAGACCCACGGTACTACTGAGAGTCAAGTGCTAAAGGGGTACTGGGCACAGTTGCTTAGGACCCTTAATAACTCGGGCCCCGGGACATCAGGAGTATAAGGCCTCAACCCCCACGGTTGGGCCCAGTAGCTCCTGCTTACCCTGTGGCCCTCTGAAAGGAGTTCTGACTTACTGAATGACATGCTACTTCTGACACTTAAGGAACTCTTTTGTCACAGGAGACAATGTGGGGCTTCTGTAAATGTTCAGTAACATTTCTCCTCAATTTAAAAATAATTTTTAACATCTTAACAGAATTTACATTTTCAAGCTTGGCAGCTATTATATACTGCCCTCCCCATTCATTGGATCACTCATACCATTCCTATAGAGCACAATACCGGAAGGTCTTGGCGCAGAATCCACAGTAATTGCCTTACTCTGTGTCTGCTTTTTTGAAAGAAAGTAGGTTTGGTGAGGTAGAATAATAGATTGCTCACTGATTTCAAGGCGTTTTTCCAAGACCTTCAGTATCTGGGCAGTAAAATTTTAATCCTAGGCAATTTAAATGAGGACTATGCTTTAGCCCAAGGGTTTCTATACCATTGATTACCCAATATCCTGGTTAGTCCATGCTATGATTAAACTTTGGATTCCAACTCCACTGGGCAATCAAAAAGTTTCTCAGAGTAGCCAGATCACTTGTAGTGTCTACAGAAGATATGGTCAGTACAAGTTGCTCACTACTCCTTCAGCTTGATTTCAGTTAGAACACAATCTGTGATATCCCATTATTGCCAGAACAAAAGTAAATCGGCCTAGAATACTCTGAATAAGGTAAAAAGGAAAAGAATCGTCTCGCGTTAGGCTTCATTTAACCGTTAGTTGTCCCCTCGCTCCTTAAACTACCTGTTCTATATTACAGCTAACCATGAAAGCAAACTAACTGATTGATTGTTTGCTTATAATAGCTGCAATATCAAGCCTGCTGCAGAAGGGGCTCCACTCACTGTCCACAGCCAGCCCCCAATGCTTTCTTTCCTAGTAGAGTTGGGCCCCCAATGCTTTCTTTCCTAGTAGAGTTGGTCCTATGCCGCCATTTTTGGATGACTTCCTTAAATGTTAAGATGTCATACTTTCAGTGTTAAAATAGAAAATTCCATGTCCCACAGTGCTATGGTTTGTATCTATTTGGAATGTTACTTATGACATAGTCTGGTTCTATTGAGTGTTCTAGCTCAGTACAGTTGCTGCAGTGGAACCAGACACACCTGTTTCCTGTGTGTGAATACTTGGAATAAAGCTATTCCCTTCCACCTTGGAGTTGGTGTTATTATGATTGTGTTGGAAAGGAGCACCACAACACACAGTGCAACTTGTAAGCTAAAAAGGAGGGCTAAGAAAAGCTATCACATGACTTGGGGCCACCCGGCCCGTGTGCCCCTGTGCAAATAAAGGAAACTTGTGCTGATGCAATCTGTGCTCTCCCTCAGTAGTATTTTAAGAACGTTTAAAGTGTCTTGCACTGTTTAGGTTGTCCTGCACTGCTTAACTTTAAGAACACCCTCATTTTTATAGACATCTTGAAAAAACTGTAGCATGTGTATTCTTATGTATCTTTATATTTTGTAACCTATCTAATGTATTTCAGTGCTATGCCTTTTATTCTGCTTGTATTTCTTCAATCCTATCTCTGTATTCTGTTTGGAACTCACAGTATGGTTCTAAGAACTTCAAGGTGTCATTCCTTGCCTGTCCTCAGAGCCATCTGGAAGTCTCCAGTGTTGTGGGACCTAATTCAAGGATTAAAGTACTTTACTGCCAGACAACGACTTTGTGACTCATTTTGGAATTTACCAATACAACCCTCGCTACATTTTTGTACCAGGAGTGGGGTGTTGGGAAGTTCGTGGAATATTTTTACTGTTTACATTAACAGGACCCACCGACTGATTCCTACAAATTTAGCCCAGCCTTGTTGGAATCTGCGCAGTATAAGAGTTGGATGTAATTTTTCTTTTCTTTGGCCGGTCTAGCACTGCGATATTAGCCTTTTACGTTGCCTCCTACTGTAATGGCTTCCAGCAGCATTTTTTGACTTTCAGCTATCGTTATTCCTGTGAAGCCTCCTGGGCTGTGATGCTCCTGGGTTCTACCTGGTACTGGCTTTTCCTGATTGTGACATTTGCCATGGCTGGGAGAAGGCTGACATTTCCCCTTCACGTCAGTCGCCGCTGCTGTGACGTTGCTAGGAGAAGGCAGATCGGACGCTGAAAGTGTGATGCTTGCCGTTGCTAGGAGAGGGCAGACGCTCCTTAGAATCTTCACGCCTGACGTCGGCGATGATATTCTGGACCCCCAGCGTAACACGCAGGATACCAGAAGCCATTTTACTTTCACCGCAGAGCTGGACCCGCATTATATTCAGGCAGCTGTAGCCATTTTAAATTGGGCTATTTCCAGTTTTGCTTTCCCTGATGTGCAGAGCCGCGGCCACTTTTAATTAGGACATTGCCAATTGTGTTCTAGTCTCGCCTGTGTGTCCTTTTCTTCATTAGTTATGCTACAGGTGCTCTGCTTCATTACGGGTGCTTTTGGTGGAATTTGAAGGAATTTTCTTTGCTTTCCTGCTTGCTGCTTGTGTTTTGGAAGCTTTTGTGTCTCCATTTTCTCCTCATTACTTCAAAGGTGAGGGTTTCCTATCTGGGTCCGGTGATCCGGGCAACTGTCCAAAGAGCAATGCAACCTCCACCTTGTTTACAAAGGCCAGGGGGACCTGATGCTAAGTGGCTAGAATGGTTGCGCATATTTGAGAATTACATTATGCACATTGATGCTATTGGGTATTCTCCAGTCAGGAAAGCTGAACTTTTATTCCATCATCTTGGAATTGCAGGACAAAGATCTTTGGATAATTTGCCTGTAGTTCCAGCCCCATCTGGAGAAGATGTGCCTTGGAATGTGTATTTGGAAGCTAAACAAAGACTGAGTGAACAGTATACAGATGAATCTAGCGTACTTCTTGAAAGACATAACTTTTCCAAATGTAAACAATCTATGGATGAAACTGTGGAGGAGTATATAGCGACATTGCGTGTGTTAGCATCCAGGTGCGAGTTTGAGAACAATGTAGACATCTACATAAGGGATCAGTTTGTTTTTAATTGTTATTCCAGAAAAGTGCAGGAGAGGCTTTTGACATGTAAAAATCCCAGTCTTAATGAGACAATTGATTATTGCTAGAAGTATTGAAAGATCCATCATAACTTCTCAAGATATAAATAGTCAGGGCTCGGGTCAAACTAATGATCAATCTGGTATGTCTCCTGTCAACTACATTTCAGATGATCCTGTGATTGATGCTATTAGTAAGGGCGGTAGTATGTTACAGGTATGGCTCTAGGAATCACATGGGAAATCATCCCACTTGTCCTGCATTAGGAAGGAGATGCAATTGCTGTAGTAAGGGGAGGCATTTCCAAGAGGTGTGCAGAAGTGCTCCCACTAACTCAGAAAAGGTCAGCATAAGTCATGGGGATGTGCCAGGCAATTCTGAGGATATTAAAGGCTGTGTTGACAGGTTCTCCAATGTGGTTCTCACTAACTTCTGTTTGTTCGATAAGGAATGTTAAAGGACCATTTTGTCAAGCCATTGTGGATGTTAAAACCATTACCATGATGGTGGACTCTGGCGCTCTGGTCACCATTTTAACTGATTCGATATTTATGAGATGTTGGCCTGAATGTGAATCTGACTTCCTCTGACATTTGATCCAAAGCTTTTGGTGAGCAAGATGTGGAACTTACAGGGTACTTTGTAACATCCCTTGAGTGTTTGGGTAGACAGACCATCACCAAAGTCCATGTAGCAGTCAAAGGACGGGACATTATTGGTTGGTTGGATTACGGAAGTTAGGAATTTATTTACGCCCAGGTCATGATGTTACTATTGTGTTAGGTGAAGTCCCTATTTTGGCTGTTGATAAACAGGCTGCAGTGATTCACTCAATGGTAAACAAGTTTTCTAGTGTGTTCAGTAATGCTATAGGCACCGTCAAAGGTTTCGAACACACTATTAAAATTAAAAGAAATGTCACACCCGTTATTCATAAGGTATGTCCCGATCCTTTAAGCATAAAAGAGAGGATTTGAAAGTGTTGCTAGAAAGACTTACCACTGAGGGTGTCATTGCTCAAACTGACTACTCTGAGTGGGTTTCTCCGGTTGTTTTGACGAGAAAACATTCCGGAGAATTAAGATTATGTGTGGACTTGGTCACTCAATCAAAACATACTGGTTGATTGTTACCCGCTTCATTGCATACAAGAAATGATGGCCAACATTAGTGATGCAAATTTTTTTTCAAACATTGACCTCCATTCTGCCTACCACCAAATTCCCCTCAGTCCTGACTCCCAATCATTGACTACATTTGTCACGCCTTTTGGGGCGTTGAAGTACTTGAGACTCGCGTTTGGCCTCGCATCGGCAGCGAGTGTCTTTCTTAGGATGATGGACACCCTTTTTGGTAATGATCTCAAGTTCAGGCTTTCCAAGATGATATTTTGGTGTATACTAAAACTAAGAAAGAGCACTTGATTGTTCTTGATAAAGAGCTTAAAGTTTTAGAGGAGCATGACTGTAAAGCTGGAAAAATGCAAGTTATTTGTTCAGCAGGTTGAATACTTACCACACAATTTTGGCGAGAGGCATAAAACTCAAAGCTTGCAATGTCAAAGCTATCAAATGTGCACCTTCCCCAAAAGACAAGGACTTTGTGAATATTATGCACGTTTTGTTCCTGGCTATGCCTTCCTAGTACAACCTTTGTGCTCTCTGTTAAAAAAAAGGAGCTAAGTTTGAGTGATCTCCACAAATCAAGCCTTTGAGAACATTAAAGATCTAGTGAATAATTTTTTATTTATTTATTTGAGGTTTTATAGAGCGCGTACGTGACCCGTTAGGGTATCAGAGCGCTTTACAGGGATAACACGTTATGTACAGGTTAGGCACAGGCAAAACACAAGGATGGAGAATGGGGAATTGACTACATTAGGACAAATCGAGGGTTATATACAATAATCAGTACAGTACCATAATGAGCAGAGAGACAAGTCAGCGATAAAAAGAGAAAACCAGTAATTGTATAAGAGGGGAGATATGATAGCAAAAAGGCAGAGAGAACCAGCAGAACATTTGAAGGAGTGAGAATTGGTACACGGAAAGGGCCAATCAGTACGGGAAATTATGCACAGAAACAAAAGCCATGACAAAAGGCGGTATGCGCGACAAGGAGAGTTATTGGAGGAATTTGCTCATTAGGAAGGTTTTCGCTTCCTTTTTGAAGATTGACAGAGAAGGTATTCTTCTGATGGAGGATGGTAGCAAGTTCCAGATTCTTGGTGCAGCGCCAGAGAACGCTCGGTTATATGTTTTTTCCTTGCGGAAGCGGGATGGCTGGAGCACACGGTCTCTGGCGGACCGGGAGTTTCTGAGTCCCCCAGATACCACGATTTTCTGGGTGAGATATGCCGGGGAGTTCGTGTAGAGGGCTTTGTGTGTGATACAGGCCAGCTTGAGCTGGATTCTGGCTTCAAGAGGAAGCCAGTTCAAGGCCTTCAGATGTGGTGAAATGTGGTCAAATTTTTTTGAGCCAGATAAGAGTCTAGCTGCTGCATTGAGGCAAGCTTTTAGAGGGGCCGTGGAAGTCTTTGGTAGGCCAGATAAGGTAGAGCAGCCATATTCAATTCTGGAGATAACCAACGACTGAACTGCGGTTTTTAGGTCCGCAGTTTCAATGAAGGGTTTTAGTTTTCTCAAGTAGCTCAGGTGGAACCTGGCAGTTTTGGCCATCGAGTTGATGTGTTCATGCATATTCAGGTTGCTGTCCAAGGTTATACCGAGTGATTTAGCAGAATCCACTATGGTCGGTGTGCAGTTAAGTGCTGTGATCGAGTTGATCCATTCCAGGATGTCATTGGAGTTTTTAGGGGGGGGAGATGAGAAGGAACTCCGTTTTTTGGGCATTCAGTTTGAGCTGGTTGTTGGCGAGCCATTGAACAGTCAGTTTCAGGGCGTCATTCAGATAGGTAATCTCCTCTAGGGAAGAGGTTTTGATGTAGATCTGAGTGTCATCGGCGTACATGTGGAAGGAGATGTTGGCCGTGCGAAGAATTTCAGCTAATGCTTCAAGGTAGAGATTGAAGAGGGTAGGGGACAGAGTAGAGCCTTGAGGAACACCGATTGATATCGGGGAGGGCTCAGATAGGTTGCTGTTGACTAAGAATCTCTGGGTGCGGTTCTGGAGGAAGGAACCAAACCATTTGATGACAGTACCTCCTAGACCCATCCTGTGTTCGAGGCGTTCAAGAAGTTTCTCGTGGTTGACTGTGTCGAATGCCGAGGAAAGATCCAGAAGGATCAAGAGACAGGTTTTGCCTTGGTCAAGGGCTTGGAGAGCATCATCTACGATGTGAAGAATAGTAGTTTCAGTGCTATGCCCAGGCCTGAATGCTTTGCTTTGCAACCGTATGACCCTAAAGGCAAGTTTTTCATCACTGTCGATGCTAGCCTTAAAGGAATTGGGGCTGTATTTGGACAGTATGTGGATGGATGTGAAATTACGGTAGCCTTTGCTTCACGTACTTTATCCACAGCAGAGGTAAACTACAGCACTATTGAGCGTGAAGCTCTAGCTTGTATCTGGGCAGTGGACAAATATAAAACATACATTTGGGGAACATATTTTGGTTTGTTCACTGACCACAAGCCACTTGTATACCTGTTGAGTGAAAATGGTTTGAGAAAAGCATCTGTACATTTGGTTAAGTTGCTTTCCAAACTACAAGAATTCCACATGTCTGTGAAATACATTCAGGGTGGAAAGAATTTCACAGCAGACTGTTTTTCACGTCTACCTCTCACTATAGAAGCAGACATGGGAGATGAGGAATGAGTAGTTGCTGTGTTAGATGTTGTGAATGCATGCGGGGCATAATTTTGGAGAGTGAATAGGAATGAGCCACTGCTGAGGATGACATGCTTCAAAAGGTATTTAACTATACAAAGGTTGGGTGCCCTTCTTACCAATTGCAATCTGAAGAATTATGCAGTTTTGCACATATTGCTGCAGAATTATCATGTGAAGGTCTAATTTGTATGCATGTAAATGATTTGTACCACCTTCTACTCTACGTGAGCGTATCATTACCATGGCTCATGTTGGCCATTTTGGGTATATCTGCAACTTGCAAAAAATTGAGACAATTTTTCTGGTGGCCAGGTATGGACAGGATGATTTCCACTCTTATTGAGATGTGTCTTCAATGCATTGTTTCAGATAAGCACTAGGTTACTTCCACTAAACCGCTTCATCCTGTTCCCCTTCCTTCAGGCCCCTGGGTTAAGGTGGCCCTGGATTTTTCAGGTCCTTTCCATTTGTTACCTGTCAACCAGAAATTCCTAATTGTTTTGATTGATTATTTTTCTAAGTGGATCTACTATATAATGGTCCAATGTCTTGCAGTCTATGTGGTGCAGCAAAGCAGGACTTTGTCCATCTACTCTGCATATGTCCCGTTTTAAAACCAAATCGGCTTTTATTGCTAAAAAATCTTTTTAACATGAGGGGCATCCGCACCTGCAGATCCGCTATACTAAAGTGTGTCGATCCGAATGATCCGTAGCTTAATTGGTAAAAAATGTTCTTCTGTATGAGAAACTAAATAGAACAAGTATCTCATCACATAATAACATGGTATGAAGAGCACAATAGCACTTTATATAAAAAAATTGCACATTTGTTTAAGTACTATCTCCTTTCCCTCTAATGGATTATTGGTGACTACCAAATTTTAAGATGTATGTTAAATCTGTTGTAACATGTCCAGTTTTACTGATATATTGTTGTGGTTTTAATTCACTTAAACAATAAAGACATATGACCCTACTATTCTTTTGTAGATTCAACCAGTACCAAGTCAACAATTGATTTTCTGAAAAAGATCTTCTTGATTGAAGGTTGTCCGCAATTTATTGTCACAGACAATGGTACACATTTTGTGTCAAGAGAGATGAAAAATTTCATGACAAGTTTGGATGTTACACACTTGCAAGTGGCTCTTTATAGTCCCACTTCTAATGGCCTCGTTGAGAGGGCCAATCTCATTCTCAAGGAGGGCATACAAACTGCACTTTCTGCTCATTTGAATGCGTCAAAATGTTTGGAAGTTAAAATTTGGAGTTATTTGACTACACCTCATTCCACTACCGGTGTCTCTCCTTTCAGTAATCTAAGAGGTAGGGAAGCTAAAACTAAACTTATCACAGGGTGGTTGTAGCTGGCTTCAAGATTTAAATTTACAGGTGATGAGAGTAGATTACATGATTGTTAGAAATAGGGGTCTCTAGTTGGCAAAGGTATGCACCTTTGTCTAAATAGGGACCCTTGCTTCTAATCAGAATAAGGGGATTACACGCTTTATATAACCCTTGGTAGCTTGGCACGAGCAGACAGGCTTATCCCAAAGGCAATGTGTAAAGTATTTGTACCCAAACACACAGTAACACAGTCAAAACACCACAAATGGACACCACACCAGTTTAGAAAAATAAAGTATCTTTATCTAAACCAAACAAGACAAAAACAACAAAAATCCAACATACACAATTCAAAATATGACTTTAAAAGTTGTCAAGCAACTTGGTCCATGGAAAACTATGGATGCGTGAATTTACACCAAAGTACCAGTAGATGCGTCAAAGTTAGCAAGGCCAAACAGCCGCAGAGAAGGGAAGCACTGGAAAACACAGCAATGAGTCAGTTCCTGAGTCCTTGGGGAGGCGATGCAACAGTACTGCTGCACGCAGGAGAAGTGATGCGTCGAATCTGGACTGTAGGGGGAAGTGAGGTGTCGAAATCCAAGAAAGTTCTGGTCTGCGGGTGCTCCGTGGAATAACTTGGCGCACAGGTACGATCAGTGACACACCAGAGGTGATGCGTCGCTTTGCAACATCTGGCGTCAGTGCTGGGGGCTGAGAGGGGAATCTTCGCGTCGTCCATCATCGGTCCCGAGAGGCTGTCAGCTGTTCGGGACTCGGCGAGGCTGCGCGTCGTCCAGCGTCGGTTCCAAGAGGCTTGCAGCAGCGCGGGGGGGACTCGTCGAGGCTTCGCATTGTCTGGCATCGGTTTCGAGAGGCTTTGCAAGGTTTTGCGATGCTTCACGACGGTTCTTGCAGAGATAAGAGGCCCTTTACCTGGAGGGAGGCACCTCAGGCAAGGGTAGGACTTACAGATGGCAGAGTCCAGCAGAGTTGCAGGAAGTCGTTTGTGTCCCTGAGACTTCTTAACAGGAGGCATGCACACACAAGTCGTTGGAGAAACTTCACAAGCAGTGCAGGATAGTAGGATCTGGTTTTATGTCTACCCCACTTTTTGCCTGGTGCTAAGCTGTTATTGACTAGTCTGACTGGGATCCTGCTAATCAGGACCCCAGTCTATCTGCTTTCTCCCTTAAATTGTTATGACAAGTACTTAGGTACATCCCAGATTGGATACTGGGGTACCCTTATAAGTCCCTAGTAGATGGTACTAAGGTACCCAGGGCATAGGTATCCCAGATGTCCCCCATGGGCTGAAGCATGCATTATGCCACCCATGGGAGACCATTCAAAATGGAACTACAGGCCTTCCATTGCAGCCTGTGTAAGCTGGTGCTAGCACCACTCACTAAAAACATAGGTTACCTATATCTAGGGTCACTGGACTTAAGGCTCCATGGTGACTCGATTTTTATCTCGCTTGGTAGCAGATCGTGGAGCGCCTGGGAAAGGGCTCCTTTCATTTTTATAGCACGCTGTTCCTTGCTACTCTGCTACTTAAATTGCGCATAGCACGCTAGGTTTTTAGTCAGTAAGCGCCTGGGAAAGGGCTCTGAAGTTTTATTTTGTCATCTGTGCACCGTTTTAAAACTGTTTAATGTGCTTTTGTCACTTGTAATTTCCGTCGCACAAACCCACCTGTTGTTCCTGTGTCCCTCCCCGGTCCACCACGGATTGTTCCGATTGACACCCACCGGAAGTGAACTGAGCAGTCCACTTCCAGAAACTTCCGGAAACCAGTAGGAGGTTAGCAGTCTAGCTGCCCACCTCTCTATAAAATCACATGCCTGGGCCGACGCGCAGTGAGACGCGCGCAGTGGGCGCGCCGCTGGCGCGCCTAAGGCAGGCCCGTCTGCGCCCGTCCGCGCCTGTACGTCGCCAGGAGCAGGAACTTCTGCCTGTTCAGCCCTAAAATTTATTAATTCCACTTATAGGATAGATGCTCGCCGCACCTACACTAGTCAGGAGCTGGTAAAGATTAAAAATGAGTATGCCAGTAGTTACACTGGGAACACCATATGTCCTATAGCCATAGAAGTAGCCGGACCTTTCGCATGTCGATCTTGTAGATTCCAAAGCACGAAATACATAGACTCTCCTCAGGCCCCCCATAACACCGATGGCTGGAACTGCTTTCTGGCTAATGTTAGATCGTTGCCAAAACACGCCACCAACTTATGGGATTTACTCTCCTCCACTCGTCCTCACTTAGGATTTCTGACAGAAACTTGGACCAATACCAGTTCTAATCCCGCAATAGCGGTGGCCCTTCCAGAAGGATATCACATACAAAAACTGGACAGACCACTCAGAAAGGGGGGGGGAGGGGGCATAGCCATTGTTTATAGAGACCCCATTAAAATCTCCATTCTTGACCAAATCAGCAATGACCTACAGGAGACACTAGTGTTTAGAATTGATTTACACTCACGATCCAGCTGGAAAGGAGCCCTAGTTTATCGCCCCCCGGGACAACTCTCCAACCTCATCCCACAACTCATGGAACTCATATCCCCACACGTTATCTCAGCCAGGAATTTTGTACTTCTCGGCGATTTTAACGTACACAGCGAAAACTCCACCAATCTAGAGGCGGCCTCACTTCTGGCAGATTTGTCCTCACTCAATCTTAATAGAATAAATTATGAACCCACACATCTAGCAGGACATACATTAGATCTAATCTTAACTAACTCCTCCAACATCACTTGCGGGGCAACCTGCCCCTTGACTTGGACAGACCATTCAATGATTGAATTCTGTATTAGCGGTCCCAAAGAACACGCCGCTCCCAAACCATTCACTAAAAGTAGCTATAGACAGTGGCATAAAATAACGCCCACCCAGTTTCAAGATACTTTCATCTTACCACGAAACCTGGAATCTGACAGGGTAGTGAAGCGTTTAGCTTCCTTTAATACCAGCCTGCTAGCCTCCTTAGACCACCTTGCCCCTCTGAAACAATGGCCTACCATTAACAAACGCCAGCAGGCAGCATGGTACTCGGTCTCCCTCCGGACCGAAAAAAGACAATGTAAAAAAC
This sequence comes from Calotriton arnoldi, assembly GCA_963921515.1. Taxonomy (NCBI): domain Eukaryota; kingdom Metazoa; phylum Chordata; class Amphibia; order Caudata; family Salamandridae; genus Calotriton; species Calotriton arnoldi. The sequence goes on from CAWUFW010005707.1 coordinate 772,353, forward strand.
TTGAACGAAGATGGCGCCACTCATATGACCCACAAGATAAAGACAGATTCAAGCAAGCTCTGTCCTTGTACCACAAAAACTTGAAAACGCCCGCAAAACACACATTGCCTCCCAACTTGAACGAGAAGGTAACACTTCGAGAACGCTTTATCAGATCTTAAAAACTTTTACGAATCCCAAGGCCTGCGATATCGAGGCGGCTCCATCTCAAGCCCTGTGTGACATATAGCTAGCCACCTAACCCGGAAAATTGATATAATCTACGACAAAATCACCGTAGCTAAAGGCTCACAGATAGGCCCCAAGGTGATCCCCCCACCAGCTATCTCTAATGGTACCACTCTGGAGTACTACCCGACACTCACTCCGGAGGAGACAGAGGCTTTCCTTAAATCGGTAAAATCAGGGTCACCACTTGACCGTATCCCCACCAGAATAGCCACAATCCTATCCAAGGAATTAGCAGAACCAATCTGTTCAATCTTAAATAGTTCCATGAAGGAAGGCATTCTCCCACCAGAATGGAAAGCCGCTCAAATTCTTCCCATCAGGAAAAACCCCAAAATCCCCATGGAGGATGTTTCCAACTACCGCTCCATCTCTCTGCTCCCTCTCCAAGGTAAACTCCTTGAAAAACACATCAACAAGCACTTGTCTGAATTCATTGAATCCTCAAATCGTCTGGATGCCTCTCAATCTGGATTCCGACCCAGACACAGTACGGAATCTGCGCTGGTGGAAGTCATAGACAACATCAGAGCGCTGCTGGACAGTGGTCAATCAGTACTTTTGGTGCTGCTTGACCTGTCCGCAGCGTTCGATACCATCTCCCACCAGACTCTACTGGAGAGACTAGAGGATATAGGCCTTAAAGGGATCGTCCTGAAATGGATGGATAACTTTCTGTCCGAAAGAACCCAAACCATTCACCTTGGCCCTTTCCGATCACAGACCACCAAGGTGTCCAAGGGAGTACCAAAGGGCTCCTGTCTGAGCCCTACTCTTTTTAATGTTTATGTTACCCCTCTGGCTAGGCTTCTGAGAAAGTTGGGTTTCTGTCCTATATCCTACGCTGATGACACCCAACTTCTCTTTTCCTTTGACAAAAATAGCTCCAACATTCAGACCACCTTTGCGGAGGGCATGAAATCAATCGCGGACTGGATGAAGGATAATTTCCTCCAACTAAACGCAGGAAAATCAGAAATAATGCTATTTGGAGAAGCAACAGTTAGTTGGTCCCCAAGCTGGTGGCCGGATGTCCTAGGCCCTGCCCCTCATCCAAAACTGGTAGTAAAAAACCTGGGTGTTAAAATAGACCAGAAACTTACATTGGGGGAACATATTTCCACAACAGCAGGAGCCTGTTTTCACAGTCTCAGTCTTCTTAGGAGAGTCTTCCCCTTTCTACCACTGTCCACTCGGAAGACCTTGGTTCAGGCATTGGTATTGAGCCGTCTGGACTACTGCAATGCTCTAATGATTGCAGCTAATGAAAGCTCCTTGAGCAAATTGCAGGTAGTCCAGAACACAGCAGCCCGCTTGGTGACCAATGCTCCCCCCAGAACTGAGTCTCTCCCCCTCCTCCAAAAACTGCACTGGCTCCCAGTGCGTAAGAGGATCAAATTTAAGATTTGTTGCATGGCTTATAAATCCTTAAACAACCTAGGCCCTAGTTATTTACAAGACAAACTTGTCAGGTACATGCCCTCCAGACCCCTTCGCTCCGAATCCAAAGCTCTGCTCCAAGTCCCCCGCTTCAAAAGGGCGCGCTTAGGTGGCAAAGCCTTCTACCACCTGGCCCCACGGTACTGGAACCAACTCCCCATCCACTTACGACTTTGTACGGACTATCTAAAGTTTAGAAAGTTGTTAAAAGCGACTTTATACTAATCTAGTATCCCCTTGGAGTTTTACAGCAGTTCAAGCGCGGAGATACCCTGATGGGGTGATTTGGGCGCTTTATAAAATTGTAAATTAAATTAAACCTATAAGTCACCCCTATAGCAGGCCTTTGCAGTCCTGAAGGCAGGGTGCTTGGTTCTAAGTGTGAGGGTGCCCCTGCATGAGCAGACACCCCTACAGCCTACGGAGACCATTCTCCCGGGTTGTAAGTGAAGCAGCCATATACCAACAGAGGGGCACCGCGTAATTACGCGATGACCATCTCGAAACTGGCTGCAACGAATCCTATCATGTTTGGTATCAAACATGTTGGAATCATACCCCCACACGTATTATTCCAAGCACAGGACGAGCCCTCCGTTAGGCTTTAAGTGTTGCCGGTGCCAGCCTTCTAGACCCAGACAGCACAAAATGGTTGCTGCCGACCAGAGACACAATTCTGCCCTCCTGCTGCTGAGCCAAGCTCAAGCAGGGGAAGGCAGAACAATAGGCATCCTGTCACAGGGAGGTGTGACCACCTCCCAGACAGGATTTAGTATATTGGGACCGGGTAGGTGCGCTTGCCAGCGCCACGGAGTCTGCATGAGGGGCACATTTGGTGCCTCCTTGCATAGTCCAGTTCAAACCAGCTCCGGGAGCCGTTGGCGCGAAACTGGACAAAGGACATGGGAGTAACCTCCCCCCTGTCCGGATCCTCCCCTGAATCGTACCAACCCTTTCCTTAGGATACTTAAGGGCTTACCTGTGGGTGGGTCCCTAGATTCGTCGTGGGACAAGATTCAATTCAGACACCACTTCTTCTACCGTCTGGGCACTCTGGACTTCGCTGGACTTCGTTTGGGCTCGACTTTGTCTCCATTCCAGTCTGCTGCATCGTCTGTGCCTGTGCACCATATAGGAACCTTTCAAGGCCTGTGGGCAACAAAGACACCTGAAGGAATCTCCCTTGAAGTGAAGGAGTCACTTCCCTGCATTCGCAGGCACCGCAACTAAGCTGACCGGTCTGCTGATCCTGAGCTCCTACGGACTTCGAAAGGTTCTGAAACACAGGTGGTGGTTCTCCACAGTTCTCGAGGCCTGCCCTGCCCTCTCGCCAAGTTTGGGGCCAGTATCCCTCGTGGGAGCCGCAGGAACCGAACCCCAGTGTGCCGCGTCGACTTGCAGTTGCAAAGGCTTGTTGGCTTACTTCAACCAAGATCTTCGGGCTCCTAGTAGCGCCAACCTCAAGCACCTCCAGGGACCAAAGTCTTCGTCCATATCACATTGTTTGCACCATGGCCTGCATCTTTCGGTGAGCTGCTCGAGGTCCTCTTGCGACTCCAGTGCCTCCGGCCTGTTGAGAGTCACCTTTGTTTCTTTTGGGCTCCCCTGATTGCTCGTGGACTGCCCTGACTCCCCTGCTTGTGGTGAGTCCCCTGGACCTTGCTGGTCCCGACATTGCACCGCCTTCGACTTCTACATTGGTTGCATTTACCAAGGCTTGTTTGTGCTCCTGCCGGACACCAACCCCTCAGCACTCGACATCCGACGTGGGACAGCTCGTGCATGGCTCCTGGTCTTCCTCAGCGTCGCCTAGGTCCTCACAGCTGCAGAGTCAAGGTCATCTCTCCTGCAACACCCATCATCGGAGGGCATTCGTCTTCCAAGTCTCCTGGTCACTCCTGAGTGACATAGACTCTGGCCCCTCTGCTTGCAGGTACCTCTCAACTAGAATCCACCTTCGGATTCTACCGGACACTTTCTTCTTCAGCAGCGGCACTTTCCTGAAGTCCTCCACTGGGTTCGACGGCGGTTTCCGACACCACTTCACACCTATGCACCCGGCTTCCCTGGTGTAGGTAACGTGGGTACTAGGGTATCCAAGGGTGGGGTGGCTCTCCAACCTGCTGTTTTTCACGGGGTTTCTTCAGGGTCCACTGGGAAGGGTCCTATATCTTTAAAAATCCAACCGAGACTCACACGTTGACTTGTATGGAGCACGCAGTTGTGTTTCCACACTGCGCACGCTCTCCGTGGGGTTCCTAGTCACTCACCTTGGGTGGTTCCTTGGGTCCCCAGCACTTCTACATCCTCTCGACATTGTCTTGACTAGAGTCGTGGTTTTTATACCACTTTCTTAGTATATGGTTTGGTCCCCCCCTGGGGGTCAACTGTGTATTCTGTGCTATTTACTTAATTTCTTTGCAAAGTATTGTATGCATTGTGCATATCTCTGGGTAGGAGATATTTGTATGTGTTAGAGAGTATTATATAATAAATACATATTTTTATAAATACATTGTGTGGTTCTTTTTCATTTAATCTATACATATAAGATTGCATTCTGGTAAAACAAACTGCTGTACACTCCTTCTGGACCAAGCCTGAAGGCTGCTCTCCACAGTTACCACTTAGAGAGCTTTCTAAGGTTGTCTAAGACCTCTTAAATCACCCTAAGGGTTGTCTGGACTGGGGTAGGGTGCCCACTTACATAAGTGGACATCATATACCATGCCAGCTTCTCACAAGCAGGATACAGAGCAGAGCAAAGTCCAGTCCTTTGTCATCTCCTTGGCAGAAGAAGTAACTGCAGGCAAACCGAGCAAAGCACACACAGCAAAGAGGTAGTACTTCTCCTCACAGCTCTTCTCCTTGGCAGAGGTTCCTCTTGATTCCAGAAGTAATCTAAAGTTCTCAGGTTTAAGGTCTCATACTTATACCCCATTTTCTCTTTGAGGCAAGGGTCTCTGAGCCTAGTCCAAACCAGTTCTGTCCTATATGGCCTAGCTTCACTACAGGAGGTGGAGACAGCATTGTGCAAGGGAGACACAGCCAATTCAGATGCTAGTGAAACTCCTCCCATCACTCTAAATGCAGACCAGGTCTATTGAGCCCAGATATGAGTCACCCAGGACACACCTCAACCCCCCCTTGTGACTGTCTACAGTGACTGCACATCCTCATCCCTCTCACTCCAAAACCAGACACTTAATACTTTCTAAAAGTGGCATTTTCAAACACAAGATTTAAAAACCACCTTTACTAAAAGACGTGTTATTGAATTCTGAGCTCAGAGAGCCTAAACTCCATTTCTCTATCCTGTCCCAATGGAAAGTTACACTTGTAAGATGTTACAGTACAGCTCCCATGCTAGCCTATAGTGAAAAACGAAATACACAATATTTCACTATCAGGACGTGTAAAACACACCAGTACATGTCCTACCTTTCACATACACTGCACCCTGCCCATGGGGGTACCTTGGGCCTACCTTAGGGGTGCCTTACATGTATTAGTTCCATATGTGACAAGCGAATACGCTCAGCGTGTGGAATGGGCGTACTCGCTCGTCGCATATGGAACTACTTGTCTTCGTAACGGATAAGGGTACACGAACAGAATTCACCTCATACTTGGCGCTGTAACATATTTCCATCCCGACTTGTCTTGAAACTGGAGAACGGGGAATTTACCAACAGAACATATCTCCATACCTGGACTGAATTACAACCTGCATTAAGGAGGACTACTTAAAATCAAACATCCCAGAGGAAGTCGCGGGTAAATTCCCTTATGCGACGAAACACATTTTGGCTTTGTGGCTAAGGACTATACAACTGAACAACAGGTTGAAAGAATAAAATGAAAATTGTGAAATCTGAAACACATACAAATGAACTATATGTATTTGATTTTAGTGTGCCAGAGGCTAAGATTATTCGAACTTGGAATACCACCAACATATACGTCATCCCTGGGACACCAAATACACAGCACCTACCACTACGAAATTACCTTGATGGGATGTTTTTGTTTTAGTAAAATTCCAATAGTAAAATATTTTAAAGGAAGCTTAGGTGAAGTAAATCATCCCTTTTTTTTTTGCAGATTTATATAGCACGAACTCGACCCGAAGGTATTGGAGCGCTTTACATGAGCACCGGTTACGTTACACAAGGACACATTCATTTTTTTTTTTTTTGGTAGGCATTAAGTGATTTGCCCAGAATCACAGGATGTGGACGCGACCCCGAGGGTCGAACCTTAGTTTCCCAGCTCCAAAGTCGGCAGCTCTAGCCGTCAGACCACATCCCTTACGATTCTGTTCTCGTCTTGTTCTAAAACTACATAATTAGCTAATGATTACTAGCAGTTGTTCTGCGGAGGTGCAGCCTCGATGAGTGGTCTCCTTGACCGAAGATAAAGAACCTTAGCTTTTCAAGATGGCCGCCACAGTTGCACTCAATTCGTTGAAGCTAGGTTGCTATCAGCACAGCGACACTTCCTCGACGCGCTACTCTCTGTCCGGGACTCCCTGTCAGCGGGATTCGCTTGTTCAAACACAGGCAGGCTCCCGCCTCGGATGATCCTTGCGGGTGTCTGTGCAGCTTTTCTGACCTTCTCGTTTATGTTACAGTTCCCACGGCGCATACCCCTAGTCGTGAGACTTTTCTTGTTCTCACTCCAGGATTGATAGGGTACGATGAGGATATTTGTTCCAAGCGGATCCAAGCGTCCTGGGCTGCTCCGTGGAATTTGGAAGGTAGGCTGGGGTACTTGCAGCCTATCCAGTTAACCTGTGTCTTTTCTGTTAGCGGCTGAAGTGCATTAAAAGTCTGGCAACTACGCGCCTGAGTGGAATGGGGGCGGAGTCACTGATTGTGGGGGCGGGGTCAAGATCGTGGATGAAAAGAACAACATATTGTGTAACTATTTTGTTGGTTTTTCACTTTCAAGTAACTGATATAGTACAAGCGCACACCTTAAATGCAAATTAAACTAACTGATGGGGAAAGAACTCTTTTACACATCACCCCAGATGTGTGTGTAACCCGAGGTACATCATTGAAGCCTGGTTGGTACAGTGGGGATTACTGACTTGTGTACCTAAAGAACTATGAGGTCTCAGCCTGTGAAAGAAAGCACTGTGACTATGTAAGTTATTAATTTAAAACTGTATTATGCACAGTATAAGATAGACTGCTGGAGGAGGAGGCCTAATGGCCAACATACTTTAAAACTTGGGAACCAGGTTTGAGCCGGGGGGGAGGGGGCGCCTTTAAAAAAAAATGTTCCTGACCTTGTGTAATGTAATCGGGTGCTCATGTAAAACGCTCCAAACCCCTCAGGCAGAGTTTGCACTTTATTTAAAAAATAAAAAAAAAGACAAACTAATGTGCATAACGTTTAAGATGTATTGTAGTAATATGGAATCTGGCTGTGCCTAATGCGTGCATTTTATGTAAGTGCCCATTAAAAGTACGGATTCAAGAACACAGCTGGTAACACCCTTTTATTGCCTTTCAAAAAGAATAAATCTTTGCACCATGAAGCTTCCAGTGACTCCATCAATTAAAGCATATACCTGCTCCCAATTAGACTTTACATTTGCTGTTTAACCAATTGCATACATTTACATTTCTTTCACATGGCAGTACTTTTTTCTTCTTTAGCTGTCTCTCCCCCTTGGCTTCACAGCACAGGAGACCATCATATCTTTGCTGGGGATGTCGTTCTCTAGAAATCCTGCCCACTTCAACCTTTGGTTGCTCTCCTCAGCTCCTGTCCATGAATCAGTGTGCAACATCACAGGCAGGTCCACTGGAATTACGCAGTTCTGCAGCAGCGTTTTCCCCCGCAATTATGGATTTGCCGCATTTGCCAAATAATCCATCATCTGCTGCATATATTCTGCAGATCTTACACAAAAATTGTTTCTAGCTCAAACGGATCAAAAGGTACTAAAAACGTGGTGGCGTGTTCGCGTGCAGTCGAAGTCCCTTTGTAAAGGTTAACTGGTCCTCTTTCAGTTTCTTATTTCTGTATTTGGTTGTTAAACTGGTACTAACCAGGTGAAATCTTTGCCCAAGCAGTATTACCATGTGTAAAAATGAGAAAATAATTAGTAATACTATGAAAAAATGTGCTACATTATGCTGCATAATTTTCCTTTTCTTGCTGCATAATTTGGTCAACCCTGCCGCATAATTTGGTGCTTCCCTGCTGCATAATTCCAGTGGCCCTGAATATAAGTTAGGGGAGTCCTTTCAGATACTTATTTCCCCAACAGCTTCTGGAAGAGCAAGGCTTGCATTCACTCCACGTGCACTGCATATACAGCATGTTGCTGTTGGTCACTGTCCTGAAAGTTGCTTTTCTAATGCTCTTAGCCATGAAAACTGTTTAAGGAACCTCTGAGCTATATGTACAAAAGATGCTTAGTTTATTCCAGTTTCACGATGCCACATATTTGGCACGAGGCGTGTAACCATGTGCTTGCATCTTCTCTCAGCCACGTTTCTTGTCTGACTGGCTAACTTCTGACAGAACTACAGAACACTAATCACATGTTGTTCCCTAACACCACTTCGTTCACAGCATGCCTAATGTAACATAATTCACAGTATAATAACTCCCAACTTTACAGAATGACAACACAGAATGGGAAAAGTAAGAAATCTTAATTGACAATTACAGTTTGGCAATCCAGCAAATTCATAGGGAGAACCTCACCAAAGCAGAGCTAGCTATCTGAACTCACAAATGAAGGTAGAAAATCCAACAAATCCAAAAGGAAATCACACCAGAGCAGAGTATTGACCCTAAGAGTCTGGCTTGTTTCTAAGAGCCGGAACACATGCTGAGACATGAATAGAATTGGTATTTAAATAACATAGTCCAATTTCTTTAACATTTGTAATACATTAACTATAAGACATTCACCCTCATTGTTACTTGTAATATTGTATGTAAACAAAATGTTGGCCTTGGAACTTTAACTGTTGTGCGCACGATGACTGCGCACCAATGTCTGTTGGCACTTATTATTTTACAAATTAAGCTCTGATTAAAATAAAATGCAAGTCAGTTTGTGTAGTACATATAACCATTATTTCCTAATTATGAAGCATCCGTATGTTATTAAAGTTTCTACAAGTTAATTTTGTGTATAGTTCACTCCCTAAAGCGGATTACTTCTAGGCCACTCTAAATCCGGCAGTCAATATTGAAGCAAAGTGGTTTGTCTGCCTAGGGTCACACTTGGTCAAGTGGCGAAGTTGGGATTTGTGCCTAGGTTTTCTGTCACATTACACATTATATGCTGTGTTCTACACCAAAGAGCACTAGCTCTCCCTTCCTTGGACCAGATTAGTACTCTGTTCAATAAAACTGACTGCAAAAGACAAACTGTATGCTAAATCAATTTGACCGTAAATAGGACATTTTTGTACAAACTGATTAGGCAAGCCAACTATGAGTGGTTCAAAAAGGAGCAATAGATGTCTCTCTGTTGTTTTCCATAATGCTAAGACGTCTCTCCTATGTGAGAGCTATTGGCTTTGCCAATGTCTTTTAACCGTGTTGTACAGCAGCGTGGCTGCTGCACAGCATGGCTAAAAGTTAGCGGTGTGGCGTAGAGGAATGGAGAGTGGCGTGGCATAGACTGAGTGGCGTAGACTGGGGTGGCATAGTCTGGAGTGGCATAGGGTAGAGACATGTAGACTGGAGTGGCATTGAGTAGAGTGACGTAGAGTGGAGGTGGGTAGAGTAGAGTGAAGTGGAGTAAAGTGACATTGCGAGAAGTGGATTGCCGTGGACTGGCTTAGAGTGGAGTAGGATAGAGCGGTGTAGGGTGACGTAGACTGGAGTGTTGTGACATAGGGTAGAGTAGATTGGTGTAGAGTGGAGTTGGGTAGAATACAGTGGGGTGGAGATTTATCGAGTAGAGTGGCATAGAATAGAGTGGGGCAGCATAGTGTGCAGTACAGTGGCAATGAGTGGCGTGGCGTAGAGTGGGGTGGAGTAGAGTAGAATGGCATTTTGTGGAGTGTTGTAGAGTAAGGTGGAGTGGCATAGAGTAGAATTGCTTAGAGTGTCGTAGAATGGCATTGAGTGGAGTGGTGTAGAGAGGAGTGGAGTAGTGTAGTGTAGAGTTTAGTGGCGTAGAGTGGAGTAACGTAGAGTACAGTGGCGTAAAGTAGTACAGGTGTGGGTGTAAGTATCTAATGCGTCAATAGAGACGGCTGATAGGGTGAAAGCAACATAAATAAGAAGCCATATGCCTGTGTTGAAGTAGGAAAGCACATTGCACATCCAGGATTCAGGCCTTGAAAAATCATAAAAATGTTACTAGACCTGCAGGTCTAGTGACTTAAATAATCTACTCAACCTATTTGTAATGCTCTTGACCCATAAACTGAGCCTCCATTTTCTTCATTATCACATATGAGACCACCTTCAAATGTGCGAGTTCAGCATGTCTGCTGTACAAAAACTCTTTTGTTTGATTTAATAGACTAAACGTTTTTTTTCACATATAATACAAATCTAGCCACAGAATCAGTGCTTAATTTGTAAAATATTAAGTGCCAGGGCTCTGACCAGGAGGCCACTGCAGCTTGCACCACCCATCGCCCTTGTCATTGCTGCCAAAACAACTACTAGCCATCTCTTTCGCATGTGAATGCGACAGTTCAGATTATTCCAGGTCCCCAAAGCTAAAGGAATCGCTGGGGAGGCAGGTATGAGCAATTTTAATGTATATTGTATTCCTAAACAACCGTTGTTCTGCTCATCTCTAAATTAGATGAGCAGCGCCACCTTGTGGTAGACTGTTCTAAATATGGTGTTGACAATTAGGTGCCAGTGCCGAGCACCAGAAAGCACCGGCTCAAATTAAGCATGCACAGGATACACATGACCCCTGACTTGCCTCTTAGTTCATTAACAGCATTGTCATCAGGGCGGGGGCAGGAATGTTTCTCAAATCATGTTTAAAAACGATCACTTTTAATAAATACATAATTAAAGCATGAAGTGGTAGCACACTGTCCTATGTAATCACCAGATTTTACATTGAAATGGCCACACACTTTCCCACTGACATGCGGTTTTACTGATAAAACTATATAGTGTACAAACAATAATGTTTGTAAATAGAGTTTCTGCAAATATGTGTCATTTGCATATCGCCAAGTAAAGTTTTCTGGTTTGTTTTGCTCCTATTTAACTCTTTGCATCACACTTCTTAATTATAAAAATGTGCTTTTATAATGCCTGATATATTTTGAAGTTTTTGTAATATTGATTAACAGGCTATTTATTTAAATGTTGTGTTACAGAAAAATAACGGACATCTTCAGACCCCTCACTTGACAAAAACCTTTAACTCTAGTAAAAGAGAGAACAAGCATATGCAATACAATCGGTCTTGCATTTGCGAGAGGTTAAGCTATTGGCATTGTAAATGACAATGTCTTTCATTTATCTGTTTTGATAATTAATACATAAATAAAAGGCATTGTCATTTACAATGCCAATAGCTCAGACTCTTGTAAATGCAAGACCTATTTTATTTCAAAGAAGCATCTGCCTTTGCCCCAGCTGCTTGGAAAGTGAAAGCACGCATGGCGCGCTGAATGTTGCAGAAAAGCATGTCGTGCCTGCAGTAGGAGAAGCTCATTAAAGAAAATAGTGCTTACAGACTAAATAAGACATACCGTGTAACAACAGAAGTAAAAGGGCCAGTCCTCATGGGAGGCGGTACTAAGGAGGGAATAACAAGCCTATTAATGAATCAGAAGCCAGCATTTACGAAGGACAATGACATAAGCCAATGACATAAGCCAATGACAAATATGGACGGAGAGTGGGTGCGGCTTCAAGTCCATACTCTAATACAGCATGCCTCGCAGAGCAGCGCATGCCCTGCACAGGCTCGACCTAAAAATAAACTCCATTTTCCAAGCAGCAGTTAGTAAAAAGACAAACTGACATTTGGCCTCTTTCCTTGAACAGACAGCAAATGTGTCAAGATAAAAACAATATTTAATGGCATCTTTATTGCTCATTCACTTTCCGAATGAACAGAACACCTGCTCCTTTCCAGCCTAAATTCATTCGCCAGATGGGACTAGTAGGTGCTAAAAATAGCTCGACCTGATAACATTTTTATGTTCTTTGTAAACCGACAATATGTCTTTTACATTTGAAACAAGAACTCTGAGCACATGTAGTTTTATAGTCCAAAAGAAAGTACTCCAGCAATCTTCAGATTCATCAAATCTTGTCTTTTAATCGATGAGCACCTCTTGCACCATCCAACACGCGTCTCATCTTTGGGTAAATCACCCTACGACTTCCTCAGGGCTGTAAACTCAAAATTCTTCGTTCCTAACAAAGTCTATCTCTATCTCATACACCATGTTGTTGCTATTATAACTGTGATGAACGTCTCCCTGTCAGAAGTATCTTCAAGGAGTTCTCTGTTTGAGTAAGGTTTAGCTTGCGCCTTTCGAGTGCGGGCCGGCGTCTCTGAGTCCCCTCATGCGGCGTGTAAACCGCGTGGTTTGGATGAAAATAGCCTTTTCAGGTGGATAACAAAACACACACAGAAAGAGCAGATATAGGCAGATTTTAGTTCAAGAAGTGCTACAATTAGGAAACCAAGATTACTTAAAAGTAGAAACTAAGACAGGCCAAGCTTGCATTCGGGATGACCAGCATAAAACGGTCACTCACTGTTTTAATAAAACATGTGCAGCTTTGTATCTGATGTGGCTGTCTCCTTGGTAGTTCTTGCAGATGACGATAGTGTTCTATCTTAACTTCCTCTGGAATAAATCTACTGAAGTCTTACTGGCCAAACTCACATCATGGGTTCAGTTTATTATTTCATTGGCAGATTATCATTCTGTTTCCCTACATTTTTCTATTTTGTCTCTATATGCCAGTGTACAACAGGTCCCAATTGCACTTTGTGTATGTGTGTGTGTATATGTAGATGCTAAGTTCTAGATAGGAAAACATTATTCTTTCTACACAAACCCAACTTAAACTATACAAACATCAGAAATGATAAAGTTATAGTTACAACTTAAATTTATAATTCGTCCACCACCCGTTATAACTTAAATTTAAAATATATGTACCACCTTCCATTTACTATAAGCCGTGCGCCTCTGTATACAGTCTTGTGTATAAAGTACAAGGGAACCCAATTTAATCGGTCAGGGACCTTGGGAACTAACTTATTTTAAGAGACAGCGGTCCCTGAGTAGACAATGATCAGAAAACAAATAAATATAGCCCCAATCGGTACTATATTGTAGCCATTAATCCATCCGGAAAAGGCAATTTTAATATGCATTCTTATTAAATGTACGTAACATAGAATTTAATAACAGTGGGACACAAGCCCGTATCCATAAACTCACATCACAAGAGAAAACACAAAAGAAGGCTCAGGCAGCATGTAGTTATCTGTGTATAATCATTACAATGAAACAAACAACAATTGAAGGAGGTCACCTTTACACATAATGTAGCAAATAAATCAGAGTGTATAAGGCTGACAGTTTTGTCGACGGCGTTTCGATCCTTAACATTAATATCGGATCATCATCAGGAATTTCAAAATAATGCCTGAAAACATATTGCCTGTAATTAACTTGCGGCAAGAGCAGGAAGCAGAGCGGTGCGCAGTAAGCAAGGCTTCCCAATTGTAATCACGGACGATGTCCAAACCTCGTATTAGGTGGGGTGAATGCCCGCGTTGATTGAATCATTAAATAGGCATCCTGGACAGCAGACGCCATTGTGCCGCCTTCTCCCAAGTGATCGGACTTCTATCTGCCGCTTATTCAGATGCCTATTTAATGATTCAATCAACGCGGGCATTCACCCCACCTAATACGAGGTTTGGACATCGTCCGTGATTACAATTGGGAAGCCTTGCTTAATGCGCACCGCTCTGCTTCCTGCTCTTGCCGCAAGTTAATTACAGGCAATATGTTTTCAGGCATTATTTTGAAATTCCTGATGATGATCCGATATTAATGTTAAGGATCGAAACGCCGTCGACAAAACTGTCAGCCTTATACACTCTGATTTATTTGCTACATTATGTGTAAAGGTGACCTTCAATTGTTGTTTGTTTCATTGTAATGATTATACACAGACAACTACATGCTGCCTGAGCCTTCTCTTGTGTTTTCTCTTGTGATGTGAGTTTATGGATACGGGCTTGTGTCCCACTGTTATTAAATTCTATGTTACGTACATTTAATAAGAATGCATATTAAAATTGCCTTTTCCGGATGGATTAATGGCTACAATATAGTACCGATTGGGGCTATATTTATTTGTTTTCTGATCATTGTCTACTCGGGGACCGCTGTCTCTTAAAATCTGTATACAGTCTTGTCACCTCACTTGCCACACTTTATATAATATAACTCACTACTCTACCATGCACTGGTTATACCTTTGCATTTTGTATGACATATATATATATATATATATATAAATAATTACCTACTGCGTTTGCCAGTAGGTATAGTTAGGACCATGTTTCCATAGGAAAAGCGTTTTTGAGTTGCCTATATCTTTGGCACTGTTTGACAAATTTCACAACATTTTCCAAAAAAGTACCCCGTTGATTCTACCTGTGCTTGAAAGGTTTAAGGATGAACTGTCAAGCCGGGGCCGATACAAAGGGGGGGAAGGGGAGGGGGCAAAAAAGTGTGTTTCCCATGTAAATTCACATAGAGATTTTAGACACGACTACTATAGGGGTCTGCACTTGGAAAACGGAGGGTAGGGGGCAAGGGGCAGGGCTGGAGCAGCAAGCTGAGCATGGACGGCAGGCGGGATGGGCCCTGGAAGCACAACACACCATGGAGGGCAGCAGTAAGACTATAATGGCATACACACAGACAGCGGAGGGAAGGTGGGAGGGGATCGGGGGCAGGAAGCTTACCAACCCAGGGTAGGTGGGAGGAGATGTGGCAGCACAGAAGACCATGCATTGCAAGCGGGAGACGCAGCACAACAGCCATGGTGGGCAAGAGGGAGGAGGTAGAGGCATGCACAAAGGACCACGGAGGACAGAAGGGAGGGGTAGGGGATGGACACAGACAAAAGAGGGCAGGGGAAGGGGCTTCACAAAAGACCACGCAGTGCAGGCAGTAGGAGCAGTTGCAGCACAACAAAGCATGGAGGGCAGAAGGGAGTGGCAGCAAAATGAACCATGGAGGACTGGAGGGACGGGATAGGGGCATGGAACTTGGACAGGCAGGGTGGAGGTGGCGGGGACAGGCGGCAGCCATCTGACCATGCTAGGCAGGTGAGAGGGGCAGTGGCAGCTCAACAGAACACTCAAGAGTAGATGGGTGGGGCAGTGGCAGATTCATGGAACATGGTGGGCAAAAAGGAGGAAGCAGGGGCATGCACACAGACATCGTAGGGCAAGGGGAAGGAGAGTAGGGGCAGCAAGCAAAGGCTAAGCAGGAGGGCAATGATGGGGCATAGAATTGGGCAACAGAGGGCAGGAGGCGTGGACAGGGACATAAAGCTAAATGGAGAGAAGTGGCAGCACATCGGACCATGCAGGGCAGGAGGGAGGGGGCTGGTGCATGGACAAGGACAATAGAGGGTAGGGAGGAGGTGGATGGGGCAGCAAGCTAACTGTTCAGGGCAGGCGAGAAGGGCAGTGGCAGAGCAACGGCCATACAGAGGTGTAATGAAAGAGCATGGGCATGAACTTGGATAAAGGATGGCAAGGAGTAGGGCGGCAGGAGCAGCAAGCTTGGGTAGAGGCAGCAGAATGCCAGTCCAACTCCCCCACTGTGCATTACGATGGGCATCTTACTTGACTTTAAAAAAAACCTAGAAATTCACTGAAAAAAAACAAAGGTTACAGGGACGTTATAATTTGGAAATAAAAAAAACTAGAAATTCACTGAAAAAAACAAAGGTTACAGGGGTGTTATAGTTAGGCTCACATTTCACTCATACAAAACCAGTGAAACTCAGTTCAGTTATAGTTACCTGAGCTAACTATAACGTATGCCCCCGCAAAGCACTCCTTATGACCTCACACATTACATCAACCATGACATGGTCAGTGACATCACTCATGACATCACTTTTGAAATCTCAAATGACATCATCCAGTGATTGTGAGTGTTTTCTAAAAGTTTGAGTGTTAAACATATATACTAAGGTACTACAAAAGTTAAATGAATACACTTTGTGTACTACTAATCAGTGATACTATTTCTAACATATATTATGTGAGTGGCTCTGTGAATGTATGCATCTGTGTGTGAGTGAGTGTCTGAGTGGCTGAATGGGTATGTGAGTGGGTGTGTGAGTGACTATGGGTGAATAAGTGGGTGTGTTAGTAGCTGCATAGGTGAGTGAGTGGCTGTGTGAGTAACTGTATGGGAGAGTGAGTGGGTGGCTTTATGGACGAGTGAGTGGGTGTGTGAGTAGTTGAATGGGTATGTGAGTGGCTGTGTGGGTGTGTGTGGATATATGAGAGGTTGTATGGGTGTGAGTGGGTGTTTGACGTTCTATGGATGATGTCATCAGTGATGTCATTTGAGGTATCATCAGTGATGTTATGAGTGATGTCACTGACCATGTCATGAGTGATATATGTGAGGTCATAAGCAGTGCATTGCGGGGGCGTACGTTATAGTCGGCTGTGGGCAGCTCAAAAGCCATGTGCATCGTCCAGTTGACTGCCTGCAAGGGGGAGGGGGTCAGCCGCAGGGTTGGCTGTAGACCAGGGCCTGTGGGCAACTTCCCCAACCCCCATCCTGCACTGGCAGAAGGTTGGCTTTACATATGGTAAAAAAAAATATTACTTTATGTTAAAAAAAACCCTAGAAATTCACTGAAAAAAAAGCAACAGTTGAAATAACGTTCTAGTTAAGCGAGAATTTCAGTGACAATGTAACATTTAAAAGTACAAAAACCACTGGAACTCACCAGCTATAGTTAGCTCTGGCACCGTCACCATGAACTGCTAATTACCCCATATATTCACTCATGACATTAATAACATCGCTGCAACATTTGCAATTAATTTTCTTTTTTTTTTTATCAAATCTTTTTATGAAACAATGGCTCAGGACATGTTTTACACATATAAAACAGAGAATAGATATACTTCAATACTGTAATTCCTTACTTCTTAGGTAAATATCATCTTAGGCAGCCGACATCACCCAGGACCGCCCGTGCAATGAAATTATTAATAAGAAAACTGTGCATGGCGGGAGCGCGAGCTACAGTGACCTTAACTATACAGACTTTATAAATTCTAAAGTTATAGTTATAACTTTAATTTCTAATGTATGCAACACTAGTTATAACTTACATTTATAATTTACGCACCACCTTCAATTTACTTTGTCGCGCACCTCTGTACACAGTTTTGTTGCATCACTTGCCACACTACATTTAACTATAACTCGCCCCTTCTCCATGCACTAGTTAAACCCTTGCATATTATGTAACTTATAAGATGTGAAATCATAGCAGTCATAATAACACGTATTACTTCTCAAATGACATCATTTCTTAGAGCACAGTGCATGCTAAAGTGGCGAGTTATAGTTAATGTAGTGTGGTGAGTGATGCAACAAGACTGTGTACGGAGGTGTGTGACGTATAGTAAATTGAAGGTGTTGCGTAAATTCTAAATGTAAGTTATACCTGGTGATGCTTAAATTATAAATTTAAGTTATAACTATAACTTTAGAATTTCTAAACTTTGTACAGCTTAAGTTGGGTATATATATGAAGAATAAAGTTTTCCTAACTATAACTTAGCTTTAACCCTTCTTTTTTTCATTAAATATATATACATAACCTGAATATACTTACATTGCATGGTAAAAGCATACAACCTAATAAGCATGAATAGGGATATGAGGCAGATATGACCATTGAGCTTTTTACTGCAGGGCCCATTGCCAGCAGCCTACAACTTGTACTATTTTATGTAGGTTTCATAATAATCTAATTCCAGCGTATCGCTTTTTGTCTCCGAGTCTATACCAGTCCCTGCAGCGCAAATCTCTATCTCATTTTCCTCCCTGTCTATGGGAGCGGCAAAAGCCTGATCAGGCAATGGCGCACTGTCCTTTCCAACTTGTTGCCTGTGATCTCTATGTGTGTCCACACCACTGAAAACCAGTAAGCCTCCAACCGTTGGCAGCTCCATGTTATATGGAGAAAATGGGCCAGGGATCCATTACATCAAGGACATGTATCTGGGAAAATCCTATGCAACTGCTGTGGTGTGAGGTACGCTCGGCTGTAGGGGATGCTACCAGAGGAAATTTTGGTAATCACTGCTCAAGTTTCCATGTAGGTTCCCTACAGTGGCTCTGGAATTGGACACTTCCTATTCCTCCATTGAGACCAGTTGTCTGATGGCCTCTATTAAGTATGTACTGAAAACACTGAGATTGCAAGCTACAGATTTAGTTGACAAAGCCTGGATAAAACAGTTTTCTATGCATGCGAAACAATGTACACAATTCAATGGGACAAGGAAGTCAAGAGATTGGGCTTGTCTATGTCTTCGAATATGAATCTGCTGACACACAAGAGGACAAATACCATTGTTAACACGCAATTTCTTACCCTAAAGCTAAACCAAACAAGCATTTACAATGGAATAGGTCTTGCATTACTGAATGTTTGAGTTATTGGCATTTCATTATTATTTGCAACGCCAATAGGTCAAACTTTCAGTAATGCGAAACCTATTGCATTGCAAAAGCTTGTTTAATATTGATATTACCACTGGGATCCCATGAAATTCTTCGGCAGGCCAGTGGCCTGTAGAAAAGGGCCTATATATTCCCCCTCCAGATAGCGACATGGATGGATGTTGCTTTTGTGCGGGACGGGAGGGTCTGCTAGCAAGGAGTCAAGAGATGGCCAGAGGTGGCCAACCAAAAGAATACATTGGTGATGTCTGCTGGGTGGGAACCAAGCACTGTATGGTGGGACCGATGCACAAAATTAACCAACCAGAGAAAAGGAATTTTAAAAAGCAGCCCAACTAGCCAACCAAAAGCGGTGGGCCCATACAGCATGTCTCGCAGAGCAGCGCATGCGCTGCCCAGGCTCGACCTCAAAATAGGCTCTATAGGAAATTTACACCCTAGGTCCCACACTGGCTTGTTCGATCCATCGCAGAATGCTCAACAATATCATGTCCTGCTAATGAATCGGAGAGAAAGAAGACTGTTTGCATTGGCATGGAGTGGCTGCCTGCTATTGAATGCCCCCTAGAATAGAAGAAATCTTGCTGTTTCAGACAAATATCCATGTGGCGAAAGAGGGGATATGGAGCATTTTATGTTGTGATGCAAGTTTTACAACAAGTTCAGGTCTAAATCAGACGCTAAGATCCTACATAAAGAGCATTTGGAAAACCTAGCAGAGCAAATATTTTACTTGTTAAGTGACCTTGCAGGCCATACAGCAAAAGCAACTGCCTTTTATTTGTGGAAAATCTGGAACATCCGTGCAAAAACTCCAGGACGCTCAGTAAGCCCAGTAGGATGTAGGTGTTTGTGTATCTGTTTTGGGTAGAATTTTTATAAAATCTCAGGGCTTTTAACATGAATGTCTTTTTTTTTTTTAACAATATATTTTGTTGAGTTTACATGGTAAATACGAAGGATACATTTTGAAAACAATATGTGTCAATGTATACATCCAATCGTGACTTCTTGATAACTTGCATATACAACAACAAAAACATTGCGCAGATCGTCTCGAATCCCACAAATCTATAATTGACCAATTGAATACCCATGCCGGAGGCTTTAAATGGTAGTTTTAGTTGTACAATGACCAATATCGTTAGGGGAGCACAGCCGATCATGGGTCTGGAGTGAGGAGGGGGGGTAACTCTATGCCCCGGTAATCCGCCCAACGTAGCCATATTTTCCTATGCTTTTGGGGGCAACCACGAGCTTGGAACACAGCGATTTCGGCATTCATCAATGGCCTTTTTCCACCTGCCAATCGTCGGAGGGGACACACTCTTCCATTGCTGGGCGATATCCCGCATAGCAATGGTAATGGCTAAAAACAACAGGTGTTGCTTGTACCGGTTCCCACCTATACCATCAGTACTATGTAATAACAGTAGTTTCAGCTCGAGTGGGAGATCCCACGACAGCACCTCGCTCAGGCGTGCCACAATCTTCCCCCAAAACGGTTGCAGTGCTGTACAGCCCCAAACAGTATGCATAAAGGTCCCATCCTCCACCCCACATCTCAAACATAATGGGGACTAAATGGCGCCCATCTTCCAAAGTCGGAATCGGGTATAGTATATGCGGTGTATATATTTGAATTGTGTGTGACGGTAGCGCGATGAGACGCCGCACCTTGAGGGCTAGCCAAGGCTTCAGTCCAATCGTCATCGGTTATGTCGGGGATGTCCTCTAGCCATGCCTTTCTGGTCTTATGCAGTGTGGTATGGTTGTGCGTCGTCGGTGTTTGATAGATCTGACGGGTCTTATGGGCACCCAAGTCACTCATCAATTGACGCCCTTCCAAAGGGTGAAATTCAGGCAAATTATCAATCGGTCGCAGTAGGGGAGTAAGTGCATGCTGGAGTTGGAGATATTTATAGAATTGAGTCTTATGTAATTGAAACTCTTTCTGGAGCTGTTGGAACGATTTTAAGGTGGTGCCCTGTACCACATCCCCTAAGGTGGATATTCCCACATGGTCCCACCCTCGAAATCCTGCTAATGCCGCTACCGGACGCAGAAGTGTACCATGCCACAGCGGGGTTGTCTGAGTCAGGCGGCCATGCCATCTGCTTGACCGTAGCCCTCCAAAGTCGAATCACTGTGCTGCTGGCAGGGGGTAAGAAATCTTGAGTCTGCGCACTATACAGGAGTTGAAGGAGGGGAGCACCCTCCATTGCCATGTGGTCCAGTGCAAACACTGGGTCAGATGGTGAATTGTACCACCACTCATTGACAATTAGCAGGTGGGAGGCCACATAATAAGCATATACGTCTGCAGCCGCAATGCCACTGCAATAAGTCGACTGCGTGCACGTACTCAATGCAACCCGTACTGCCCCATCATGTCAGAGGAATTTGTTATGTATGGCATTAACTTGTGCGAACCAAACCCGTGGTATGGCATATGGGAAATTCTGTTGCCTATAAAGTATTCTGGGCAGTGAGACCATTTTAAAGATGGCCGAGCGCCCGTATAATGAGAGCGGAAGAGGAGACCAAACTGCAGTCTCATCCTTAAGGCTTGTAAGGAGTGGGTTGATATTATGAGCCCACGAAGTCTTCGGACAAGGCGACATAAAAATGCCTAGATACTTAAATCCTGTGGTAGCACGAGATAACTGCTCAGCCCATGTTTCACGACCTTGATTCCCGCACACCAGGAATAGCACAGACTTGGAGGGGTTAGTATTGAGCCCGGTGGTCTGGCCAAACACGCGAAGAATCTGTAAGATGCGGGGCCCCGAGAACCACGGGTCGGTCATGAAAAAGAGGACGTCATCCGCGTACAGCGCCATGCGATCAGATCGAGACTGGGACCATTCAAAGCCTCTGAGCACTGGGTCGCTACGCACCCACGCCGCCAAAGGTTCCACGGCAAGGGCATGAATGTCTCTTTTAATGTATTTTTTTAATGTATCTTATGTGACAATTTTTTTTTTTTTTATAAACAGATTTTATTTGTCAAGGTAACACATATGATGCAGACCTCTGAATCCCAGAGACAGCTGCCGCATGTATGATACAAAAGAAATTGACTTTGACCATTTTACTCATTGAAAACAGGAGAATATGAAAGGCAATACATATAAAAGTGATCCCTGCAAACACCCAACATCCATCCCTCCCTCCCCACCCCCCAGTGCACCGTCTCCTTATCCCGGAACAGCATATCTCTAAACCAAACTGCCATAGCTTTTACATAGAAGCCCAATGTCTAAGATATCAGATCCTGCCGTAGGGGTAGGGGCAACCCAAAAGAGAATGTAGAGAACAGGGAAGGCCAACAGGTCACTCCGGGTCACGGCTCCGTCCCTCCCACGGCGGCTCCAATTCCAAGCATCGATAATCCGCCCAGCGCCTCCAAATCTTATAGTGCTTACGGGGCACCCTCTAGCTTCAAAAATGGGAATCTCGAGGCCCATACAGAAGTCCAGACCTTTCTTCCAGGCCGAGACCGAGGGAGCAACCACCGCCTTCCAGGCTCTAGCTATATCTCTCTTTGCTAAGGTAAAGCCTAGGAGCATAAGGTGGCGCTTATAGATGTTGCCCCCGATCCCTTCCATCACATGAAGGCGGACCAATTTCGGTGAGTCAGGGAGCTCCCACCCCAGTACCTCGGAGAGACAGGCCAGGACCCCCCTCCAGAATCGTGCAAGCGCTGTGCAGTGCCAAATAGTGTGTAGCAGGGTCCCCTCCTCATGCCCGCAGCGAAGACACACCGGGGAAGCCACCAAGCCCGCCCTCCAGAGCCTAACCCTGGTGAAATAGACCCTATGAAGGTATTTAAATTGAATAAGCCGCAGGCTTACCGCAATAGCCGCCCCACGCGGGGAGGCCAAAGCTTCTGTCCAGTCCTCTTCCTCCATCTGACCTACATCTCCCTCCCAGGCCTCTCGTAGACGCTGCAAGGAGGGGGAACAGTGCGTAACCAGAGATTGATAAATTTTAGAGATCTTATGGTCTAGGAGGTCTCCCATAAATACCTTAGCCTCCACAGGGCTAAACTCTGGTAATGAGTCCAGGCCCTCCAAGCTGGGGGAGATAGCATGCCTAAATTGTAAATATTTGAAGAATTGGGTCTTTGGCATCTGGAAATCCTTCTGGATATCCTGAAAGGATTTTAAAATCGTGCCCCGCATGACGTCCCCCAGAGTGGAAATCCCAATGTTATCCCAGTCACGAAACCCGGAGAGATTTAGCAACTGCGGGAAGCGGCCATTGTGCCAAAGTGGGGTCTCCCGAGTCAGTCTATTCCACCAACCCGTCCTCCGCAAGGCCTGCCTCCAAAGCTGAAACACTATCTGCGTGACCGACGGTAGGGGACGCCTCAACGGGGCAGAGTAAAGGAGAGTGTGAATGGACTGGTCACCCATGCAACTCCGCTCTACGGCATAGGCTGGGTCCGCTCTGTCCCCATACCACCACTCATTTAAGCCGAGTAGATGCGATGCAATATAATAAGACCAGATGTCGGAGGTTGCCAGCCCCCCCCAATACGTAGATAAGCAGCATGTCCGAATCGCCACCCTCACCGCTCCCCCACCCCAAAGAAACTGACCTAAGGCAGAGTTCACCTGCCGAAACCATCGCGGGGGATCGGGTAAGGATGATTTTGTAATTGATACAGTAGTCGCGGGAGCGACACCATCTTAAAAATGGCTGATCGGCCATAGATGGACAGGGGCATATGGGACCAGGTCTTAATATCCTCACGCACACGCTCCTATACAGGTGCAAGATTGCGCTCCCAGGCTGTGGTGGAAGAATCGGACAGATACACCCCCAAGTATTTCATGCCCCCATATACCACCTGGACCGACGATGCCCAATTACCGAGCGCGCCCCGACCCCCCAATACCCACAAGGTGGACTTCCGAGGGTTCATATATAGACCCGACGTTTCCCCAAAGATCTGCATGATACGCAGCAATCCGGGGCCCGTGCGTTCCAAGTTGGTAAGAAAAAACAATGCATCGTCTGCATAAAGGGCGATGCGATCAGAGAGCCCGTGTGCCCACTCAAAGCCGGACACCTGAGCGTCCATCCGCACCCAAGCAGCCAGGGGTTCCATTGCTAAGGCAAAAAGGTATGGGGAAAGCGGACACCCCTGCCTGGTGCCCCGCCCAATAGAAAAGCCTGAAGAAACAAAGCCCGCAACACGCACCGATGCAGTCAAGTCAGTGTATAACCGGGTTAGATAGGACAAGAAACGCGGTCCGAGATTCAGCCGCCGCAGGAGCGCAAATAAATAGACCCAACTCAGGGAATCGAACGCCCTGTCCATGTCCGCTAACAGAAGCGCTGCCCGTTCCCCCAATCCCTGGACCGTCGCGACCGCCACATGAGCCCGCCTGATATTATGACAGGTTGCACGCTGGGGCATAAACCCAGCCTGGTCCGGATGCACGAGTAGAGCGATATGAGGGCGGAGGCGGTTCGCCAGTGCCTTAGCTAATATCTTGGCCTTCACGTTCAGGAGGGAAATAGGGCGATACGAGGCATGGTGTTCCGGCGGTCTACCGGGCTTGTGGAAGACCACTAGCTCCGCATGTCTCCAGTCCCTGGGTAGACATACCCGGTCCCTGGCCTCCTCCACCACCTTGCGGTAGTGGGGCCCCAGCTGCCGGAAATATTTCTTAAAGAATTCGCACGGAAAGCCATTAGGGCCAGGGGTCTTGCCCGAGTTCAGCTCCCCTAGGGCCACCCCCAGTTCCTCATCAGTAAGCGGGCCTTCCAGTTGTTCCCGAACTTCATCAGGAAGTGCCTTCGGCGGGAAATCGTCCAGGAAACGATCGATGACTTCTGCCTGGCGGCATTCCATAGGGGTATAAAGCTGAGCATAATATTCTGCAAAGCTGCGTGCAATATCCGGCGCGCCAGACAAAGGTAGCCCATCCGATCCTACGATACCCGGGAGGGCCTGGGGCGAAGCGATCCCTGACACAGCCGATGCAACATTTTGCTAGATTTGTCGCCCCACTGGTACATCCTACTGCGAGTAGCTAGCCAAGCCTGGCGAGCCTCATCCAGGAGAATACGAGAATATCCCTGCTGCGCTAGAAGTAGCTGATGCCGAGCCGATCGCCCTCCCTCTTCCCTGCCGCGTGCCTCCAACTCCAGAATGGTAGCCTCCGCTCGGAGCAAGGCCTCTCTACGTAAACGTCGGGCAGCAGCGCAAAATGAGATGTCTACCCCCCGAATAGTGGGCTTCAAGGCCTCCCAAAGACTCCCAGCCCCCGAGACCGAGCCCAAATTAACAGCTAGATATTGATCAATGGCATCGTCCATTCGGTCTCTATAATCCTCCTGCTGAAGGTTCCAGACCGATAGGCGCCAACGGAATGGCCCTCCCCCGCCCTCACAGTAAGTGCAACCGGAGAGTGATCGGAAAGTCCCCGCGGGAGAATGTCTGCCGCCGCCACCCTGTTGTCAAAGACCCGCGGAACAAACAGATAATCGAGGCGGGAAAAGGAACTATGAACTGACGAAAGATATGTGTAGCCCTGTGTACTACCGTGTATCCTGCACCAGGGGTCGACCCAATCCAGACTCCTCACTAAGGAGTGTAATTTAGTTGGGTGGCGAGCTTCTAATACACCCCCAGACCTCCACCTGTCTCTGGCCACATCCATCACATCGTTCCAATCCCCTCCAACAACCGCCAATCCCTCCGGTATATCCGCCCACAGGGTCATAATCTTCTCCGCCAGCCCCCAGGAAAGAGGCGGGGGGGCGTAGACACTCCCCAGGACCAAGATCTCACCAGCCACAATGCCCTGCACAAACCTGTACCTGCCCTGAAGGTCCCCCCAGGTCTTGACATGTGTATACGCAACCCTACGGTGTATTAGAATAGCAACCCCTCTGGAACCCCTCACAAACCCTGAATGAAAGACCTGAGTAAATCCAAACCGCTGAGAACATAGTGCCTTAGTCCCCATGAGGTGAGTCTCCTGTAACAACAATGCGGGCACGCTTGGCCGATTTTAGGATAGCCCCCCTTTTGATCTTGTCAAGTGCCCCTCTCACGTTCCAACTAAGTACTCTAATAAGGCCAGGGGCCTCCTGTGTACTAACAGGCATTTCTACTCCATGCAGGCCCCATACAGTACAGTGGCAGCATCAAAAATCTTCCGCATACTAGAAAAGAGTCCAGAACCCAGGTAGACAGTGCAGCAACCCCACAAACACCCCCCCCCAAACATAACCCAACAACTCTCCCCCCCCACCCTGTACCTCCAAAACAATGAAGTACCTGTCGCGGCGGGCAGAGCAGGCTGACCCCAACAGGAGGTCCCATCCCTCACCCGCCAATGGATCCCCAAGTCACAGCCCATTGTCAATTGGCCTCCTCTCCTTCTATGGAGCCCCACGGAGAGACCGGCCATCAAAATCACTGCTCCGGTCTATGAAGAATATTCAAGCTCGGATGATTGCCTGGTCAACCTGATGTCAGTCCGCCGAGACATGTAATCGAGAGACGGACCCCTTCCGGGCCACGGCACCCGCAGATTGCGAGCGACGCCTGGATTTGGAGCGCCTACCCCTCCTCCCCCTCGGCCCACGACGATCCCGGGCCGGCCCGCCCGAAGAGGAGTCTGATTCTCTTCCTGGGGGAGAGTGAGGGCGCAACCGCACAGTCTCATCTGTCCAATTGAACACCTCCTCCGGTGTGTCAAAGAAGTTATGTTAAAGGTGATTTGTAGAGCGCTCGTTCACCAGGCGGTTTCTTGGCGCTGAGGGAGGGCGTCCGTGGTTGCAGATGATAGTTTAGTTGTATGCTTGGGTAAAGAGCCAGGTCTTAAATAATTTCCTAAACTTGGTGTAAGAGTCAGCAGTACGCAAATGGGGGGCAAGGTGTTCCAAAGCTGGGGGGCCAGAATCGTATATCTCAATCCACCATGTTTTTTCCGTTTGAAAGTGTGGGGGATCAACAAATTTTTGTTAGAGGAACGTAGATCGCGGGAAGGGATGTACCGTTGTATATTAGAAGCAATGAAAACGGGTCCATGGCCTGAAAGGGCTTTATAGATGATGCAGCCCAACTTAAATAGGCAGCGTTGGAGTAGAGGGAGCCAGTGGAGACTTTTCAGCATTGGACTCACTCGTTGATGTTTGGGCTGACCAAAGATGAGCCTGGCTGCCTGGTTCTGGACGAGTTGCAGCCGATGTAACTGGTAGGCTGGTATACCAGTATAAAGGGAGTTTGCGTAATCGATCCGCGAGATGACCAGGGCAAAGTACCACTTGGGTCAGAGCTGCAGTGGAGAGAAATCTGCTGATTTTCCGAATTCTTCGGAGTTGAAAAAAACACGCAGAGACCACTGAGCTGATCTGGGCCTTCATGGTAAGATCGTTACTGATGATAATTCCTAAGCTTTTTACCGAGTTAGCAGGGAGAGGGGGGCTCCCTAACAGCGGAGGCCAAAAGTTGGAATCCCAGGGATTGGCCAAACCGCCTGTGAGAATCAACTCTGTTTTATCTGGGTTTAATTTGAGAGAAGTGGGTGCGGGACCGGTATACCACACGCAACCTGGCTGGATAAAGCAGAGCATAAGGGAGTTTAAGTTCACGAAGACGGGCCTTGGCGGCCAGGAACGATTGCCGTCGCTGCTGTACTAACTTAGTGTAGTCCGGAAAGATTAAGATGCGTGAATTGTTGAAGAGCAGCGGTTGCCTAGCTCGGGCCTGTTTCAGGATAGTGTCCCTGTCATGGTAATTGAAGAGCCTGGCAATGACAGGCCGCGGGCGGGCGCCCGGGGGGGGGGGGGTTCTGCATCAGGGCCCTATGCGCACGCTCCACCACGAAGCAGGTCGAGAGTTCCCCAGGGGGGAGCCAGCCCTCCAGCCATTCCTTAAGAAAGCGCTCCATATTCCCCTTTTCGCAATCCTCCGGAAAGCCAACAAATCGCAGGTTGTTGCGTCGTGCCCTCCGCGTCCTCCACTCTTGATGCCAGACCCCGTTGCGTGGTCTTGAGAGCCGATACCTTCTGTTGCAGCGTAGCGACCACATCCTCCACGCCCGAAATCCTCGTCTCCGTCTCCGTGATACGGGCGACCGCATTCCTAAGGTCCTGGCGCAGGAGCATTACATCCAAGCCGACCGCCCCGATCTTGGCTTCTAAGGTGTCCCTGGACTGGGTAATGGCGGCCAGGAGGGCCGCGTTGTCCGGCACTGCGTTTTGAGACCCCCCGGGCGGAAACGCCGGAGCACCCTGGCCTGTGAACTTGTCCATAGTGCTCTGCTTAGACGAGCCGCCGCCGGGCTTATCCCTGGTCATAGTGGCCCAGTCCCTGCCACCGACCCCAGCCAAGGAAGCCCCCAGGCGATGGATAGGCGGCCGCTCCCACGAACGTCGGGGTCCCACTCCCGACGCCGTCTACCTGAAGGCTGGCCGTCCCCCGATCTGCCTCCCGTCCGGCCCAGTGAAGCCCCAACGGTGGACTCTGGGGCGCCACCCCCAGCAATGCTCCCCACCGCGACCCGGCTCAGCCGCTAATGCCCCCGAAACTCCTCACTGGCCGTGACAGTCGCAGGGCAAGAGCCCCGTCACCCACGACGGGTCCTTGTGTCGCTGTAGGGGTGCAGGCCCTCCCCCCGCGTGGCCCGACAAGACCACCGGACCCCCAATGGGCTCCCACACCCGGATGGAGGAGAGGGGGGGGGGCAGAGGCAAAGAGGCAAAAAGCGCCGGCCACGTGGGAGCACCAGCGGACCTCCACCCGGGCCCTTCCCCCGCACAATGTCACTCACATCAAATCCCCAAAGAGCAGCGGGAGCATAGGCCGCCCCCCCGTGTGGCCCGATAAGACCACCGAGCCCCCAGTAGGCCTGCACGTTCGGCGAAGGAGAGGAGGGGAGGGGAAAGAGACGAAGAGACAAAAGGAGCCGGCCGCCACTAGGCCACTGTCCCTGGCCGCGCGGCCGTACTCACGTGCTGGGCGCCCAATGCGTCAGGACTTCAGAGGTCTCGAGGCCCCCTCACTGCCAGGAGCTACACAGGCCACTGCCGGGAGGACGCCGCAGCCCCAAGATGGCCGCCGGCTGCACTTATGTGACAATTTTTGATTTTAGTGCAATTGTTTTTAAAATCTTTCATTTTCATCTATTTTAAATGTTTGTGTGAAAGGTAGCAATGTTTTTACACTGTGAGCCGAAAGCACCTTAATAAATTCTAAATGCTAAATTCACTAATGCTAGGATCAAGCAAAGGCAATATTTGAACATTACAGGTTGTCCAGAATTCACAGTGACAAGAATTCCCAACCTGGAACATTTCTCCAAATCTTAGGATACCAGATTTGCTTTCAGTACAGACAACAGTAATGTTTAAGGAACTACCAATTTCTTGTAAAAGTATTCTTGGAAACTAGCCAGACTTCTTTAGGAAGAAAGTCGATTTGTGCCTAGCAGATAAATAATGTAGGTCCTTGTGGAAAAACCCTTAGGCCGTAATTATGAGTAATGTGGAATTGCGGGTGACCTGGAATTTCCGTTAACAGTTGGAATCTCTGCACAGAATTCTTGCTATTACAAGTTCAACCTCTCGGAATGGGGAATAACTGTGCTAATCTTGAATTTACTGGGTGGAATCCATACAGAATTCCTAATAGCGGGGAGTTTAACACACACATTCACAACCTGCTCTCAGCAAGTGGTAAATGCTTGCAAGAGCTTCTGGGCAGGTGGTAGAAGGTAGGTAGGATGTTGCCTAGTTGGGGAGAGGGGTGCATTACATGTTTCCATGTGGCCAGGAAGAAAATCGAAGGGGGTCTGGAAATAAGCAATGGCTGCATTGCAGTCAGTTCCCAATGCAATTTTACCAGCTAGCTTTTCTGGCTGGTGAAATCGGTCAGGTGTTCACCTTCCCGGAAATATGGACGCAGGAACACTGGGCCACTGATAATTGTAAAGAGTGGAATGCCACACAAGTTACAATAAGTGGTTCCAAAGGTAAAAACAGCAGGGGGTGCTTTCCTTGGGTTCAACGTGGAATAACCTGCAGCAGGGAATGTGATTGGTTGAATTGCACATACCATGTCAAAAAGTCTTGACACACTCCTCTTCAATAATGAACCGGTTAGCCACTGAACCTATTTCTTTTCTCCTTGCAGCACCCTGATGCCTAGCTGGTTAGTAGCACTAAAAAACTTTATATTTATGAAAGAGGAGTTGATGATTTGTGAATGGGGCATGTGACGGCCACAAGTGACTAGCATTTGAAAGTGGAAGGAAGATTGTCATGTGCTTTCTTTAAGGAATTTACACCACTAGTCTGTTGATGTATCGTTAGGTATTCAAAGAATTGCCAAAGTAGTTTGGAACAGAGAATGTTTTTTTCTGTATGTAGGTGTACGAAAGGAACAGAAACAGTAAAGGTCACATGGGTCAAGGGGGACATACATAGTCTGGGTAACATTTTCTGAGGTCCTTATTTAAAACAGACCGCATTGCACATACCATGCATATAGATAAAGTGGGTAAGATCTTATTACACTGAAGTGTACTGTTTCTGTTTCTGCCAACTGTTTGAGTACATCTTGACAAGAATCCAATTTGTCAGTTTGAGGACTACTTCAAAGGTGTGCCTTCAGTTGGCACATTGCATTAATGTAGCCCTTTGTCCTCCTCTTCACAGGTATGAGCATACTTCCTTAATTTTCAAAAACGTGTTGGAGAATAAACTAGACATGGCAAATAAAAAGGGATCATTTGCAAAGAAAAGCACACAGTAAGTATAAATGTTTATTAACTTATTTTTTTATAAAGAAAAATTGAAAAGGACAGATTGAAAATCTTTCTTAAGCACCTTTATGATTTAAAGTGGTTTACTGGCTGCATGTTTTCTGTTCTCTTAAAAGTAGGCAAACATAAGGGGCTGAGGACAGAACAAACTATATTGGTGGGAAAGGAGGCCTACTCAAACACTAGCACAGGATGAGCAATATGACGATTAGAGTGGAACTGTAGTGCACACGCTGAAGCAGATGATTGTTGTAAAAGGTAGTGCTGTAGGATGCAAAAAGGACAGTTTTCAACTAGTGTCATGTGAGATAGCTTATCCGCTACCAAAGCTCTCAGACGATGTACTAGTGCGCTTTTACTTTTTATTGGTTTTGAAGGTTATAGAAAGAATTGCTTCTCAACCAGTATAACCTCAATATACCCCTCATTCTGAATTTTTTACCTTGGCTTTCTGAAAACCACTTGTATAAAACAAGTTACTTTAGATTCCCATTAGCTCGTACTTAAGCCGAGAAAATAAAATGCTGTGATTTCTGGTTCGTAAACCATAGCTACATTAGTTTTAGTAAGGTAGTCGAAAGCACTAACCATGTTCTTTTAAACCAATCTCTTAGTTGATTTTCTGTATGCAAACCTATCCATTGCCAATATGGTCCAGAACCTATGTAGCATTTGAGGACTACCTTTTTCTTTAATTAAGTTATAATACCCATTTTTCTTACTCCTTTACCCCAACGCAATTGGCCATTATATTTTCCATCTACTGCAAATTGGGTATGTTTCCTAACCCTTTAATCCATTCTACCTGGTAGCAAAATTTCGTCTTCCCCTGTCTCTTCATAATAATCTTGTTGAGTGTCAAAATTAGTTGTTTAAATTATTTGCAGAAGATCACATATTTTGAAAAGAGATTTAAGTCCATTATTGCTTTTAAGTTATTTATTGGGTACACAATATCTGATTAAAACATATCTTAACCAATCCAATTCCAGTAAAAGAAAGTGGTTTTTGCAATGATCAAGTAGTTCTATCTCCATTTTCCCCCCAGAACGTATCTGCTCGAACTTAACAGTCCCCATTTCACCAGTTGCTTAAATTCCCACCCGCTGTTGCCCCCGGAGTATAGCCATGTGCGATGAAGAAAAGGTATTCAGACACTTGTTGGAAACAATCCTAGTCTAGCTTTCCAAGACATTTTTATTGACCATACTCTCATATAGATCACTTGGTCTCCAGTCCTGTGTTGCCTAATAAAAACCCATAGTGGCATACCACCAACACTGTATACCATACTCTCATATAGATCAGTTGATCCCCCAGTCCTGTTTTGCAAATGAAATCCATACCAACCAACACCGTATGGCCCCATCTCCTTCTGTATTCCTTCTCGCCCACTGGCTCAAGACTACGAGATGAGTCACCTGATAATATTGTAAAATATGCCGCCTAGATTGGTATTTCTTTTTATCTTGAAAAATAATGATGCTTTGCTGGAGGTAGCTGCTATGTTCCGTCCCCAAATAAACTCCATTCGTTTCTTATGTTGGGGTAATATTGCCTTCTTGGGATTTGGCCAATTCAAAGCATGAAAAATATATAATAGGCTTAGTAAGATGTTCATCTTCAGCACTAACCTTTTACCAGTCAGGAGATAGATGACTCAATTTGGCGAATATTTCTGCCTGCACCTTTAGTAGTTGGCATTCAGCAATGTAGCTAGTTAGATGGACTTTGTAGGTACCTAATTGATTTTATAACCTATTTAAAAGGAGAGGCGCCCTTCAATCTTTGTACTATTTACGAGTGTAAAGAAAGGTTGAGGGCTTCTGCTTAATCCTGGTTTCTGTTAAATCCAGATGCCTTTCACAACGCTGCTGCACCCTCAATAATTCTGGTAAGGATCTTTCTAGGCCTCCCAAGAATATTAAGACGTCACTTTGTGTACTATGCAACGGAATTGTTAGTCCCTCAATATCTGTGGATTCTTTCATCCTGATTGCAAAGATTTCTATAAATAGGGTGAATAATGGTGGTGATCGTGGGCAGCCATGTCAAGGTACCCCTTTTAAGGTTGATTTCTTTCTCACTCCCTTATTTCACAGTCCCTCTCACCTTAAGGTGTACATAGTTCACAATCACTGAGCCCAAAAGTTTTGTTCCTATGAGAAATGTCCAGCTTACCTTGAATGAGTTTTCAAAATCAGGAGTTGCCAGGATTGCTAGTTGAGTTTTTTTTTTACCCTTTCCCATAAGTGGACTCCCAGTATAATATTGTCTTTTCTTCTTAATTTTATGCATATGTTTTACATTTTTTATTTATGCTTTCTAGGACAAAAAGACTAGGCTTCCATAAAGGACTAGAAAAAATCAAGGAGAATTCACCAGAAAAGTTGAGCGTAAGTTATTTATTGCGAACAGCAAGTTAATTTATCCTATA